>CM055118.1:758524669-759124669 GCA_029206835.1 Rana muscosa | reverse complement strand
GCAGCATGAAACATGAGACCAATGTAATCAGTTATACTTACACAATACTTGCTGATCTATGCATGATGTGCTTTATTACCAAGCTGCCATATCTACATTTATCTGATTTTTACATTGTATATTTTCTGATCCCAGCAGTAACTGAAAATTTGCTTGGTGGTTTAATGACATTTGATAACTTCTCTATATACTGCAAATATATATATATATTTTTACAGAAATACACACAACTATACTGTGGTGTCAACCTGAAATATCTGTCTGTGCCCATTTACTACATAAGTGCTTTAGTGGCAAATTTTAGGCATATGAATCATATCTGAAAATGTCAGTGTCGCCCATTTTGGTCCTTTCAGAGATAAATATCAGACAGAACTGTACTTGCATTAAGTTAGAAAAAGATAATAAGAAGCTAACTGTGCTCTAGATTAAAACTTATGTTGATGGAGGGTGCAAGAAAATGAAGACTCAATCTAGACATCAATTTTTTTTTATTAAACTGTAAATTGATTCTGATGAATCCACATGCCCTTATAACCTTATCACAGAAATTTTGCAAAATAAAAAGTGGCATGCTATTTATGATACAAATACCAGATAAACTTTCCAAAAAGGTAATTTAGTAATGTCTATTCACCTATTTAGTGCTCATCACAATAGCTAGATTTGGGATAATGGAATACTAGACACTTTAAGGATCAATTTACTTTTGTGGGCCCTAATAGCCTGTACTAAAATTTGCCTTGAACAGGAACATTTTTGATGAATTTGCAATGGGTACATTTTGACACCCACCAATGATCATTTAACCTTGGCAAGCAGAATTTTAAAAGCAATTTTGGGAAGAATTGGAAATATCCTAGATTGTAAGCTCTAACGAGCAGGGCCCTCTGATTCCTCCTGTATTGAATTGTACTGTAACTGTACTGTCTATGCTTATGTTTTAAAGCGCTGTGCAAACTGTTGGCGCTATATAAATCCTGTATAATAATATTAATAATAATATGCTACAATACTATATGGTATTGGGGGAAGAGGGAGAAGGGTACAAGAAATGTTGGGTGCTGGTGCGAAGTGTTTTTACACCCTTTTTACCGTTTGAAATGATAAAGTACAGTTCTAAGAAAAAGGGAACTTGATCTTTACCATTATACTGTAGTGTCACTGGCTAAGAGCTTTAGCTCTCATTTTTTAGTAGGACACCTCCCTGCAGTTTTCCACTATGCAATTAGGTCTGTTGCAGCTGCTGATTGTGCCTGTCAAAGCAGGCTTAGGACTGCTTGATAAAAGCATGTGTCGCTGGTAAAACGACCTAAATTTACTTTTTTTTTTACAGATTCCTTTTTTAACTGATGTGCCATTGCTGCTGCTGTCTGTGAGCAAAGTTAATTACAAAGGAAAAAACAATGTAATTCAGCAGCCAAAATACTCCTGTCAAAGTATTCTGTTGCCAAGGCTGTCCTTAAAAAACATTGTGGTTCATTAAAGCGGAGCCGAAAAAAATATATATTAAAAGCCAGCAGCTACAAATACTGCAGCTGCTGACTTTTAATATATGGACACTTACATGTCCTGGAGTCCAGCAACGTCCGCAGCAGAGGACGAGCAATCGCTCGTCACTCTGCTGCCCCCACTGCCATCCTCGGTGAGGGAACCTGGAAGTGAAGCCTTGCAGCTTCACTGCCAGGTTCCCTACAGCGCATGTGCGAGTCGCGCTGCGCCGTTCTGACTGGTCCCCGAGTGTTTTGGGAGCCGAGTGTCTCCGAGAACACTACGGGTATTCTGCGGGAAGTGACGTGCTTCCCGCAGATTTTCCGCAGAGAGGACTCCCGGAAGTGGGTGCAAATACCTGTCTTAGACAGGTATCTGCACCCCCCCCCTCCTGAAGGGTGTCAATTGTGACACCGGAGGGGGGGAGGGTTCCAATGAGCGGAAGTTCCACTTTAGGGTGGAGCTCCGCTTTAACACTGCATACAGCATTAAAAGACATCCCAAAATCTGTAATTTAAAGAATTTGTGTATTTTCTATGTCACGCTTGAAGCCATATGAAAAGGTCTGCCCACTGTATGTTTTTGTTGTTTTTGTTTTTATTTTACAATGGTA
This sequence comes from Rana muscosa, assembly GCA_029206835.1. Lineage (NCBI taxonomy): Eukaryota > Metazoa > Chordata > Amphibia > Anura > Ranidae > Rana > Rana muscosa. The sequence continues at coordinate 759,122,565 of CM055118.1, read as the reverse complement.
AAGGTTCCTCAAAGCAGTGCCCAGCAGGCTTCCCATGTCATTTGTTTGGAAATAGATTGCCCAGCAGCATCCCAAGTGGCCACAATTGTCAATTGACTTTTAATGCAACTCAAAATTCTGTGACATTTTTGATTAATTCCCCAAAACCTGGGTGAATCAAATTTGAGATGATTTGCTAAATCATTTTAAACAACCGCAACTACCATACCCTGCCCAGTTAAAGCGTTTACCAGGGCAAAAACAAATTAGTACATCTCTGCAATACATGGGCAATCTCCATGTTTTATCCCATTAAAATTCTACAAGTGCATTTATTTATTTTCCAGAAAAAGAATTCTGCTGGCTTGACTGCCAAGACCCTGACAACTAACCATGTGTTGGGAAAGGGCTAAAAGTAGATGTACCTATGTAAAAAGAGAACTGATGTCCCACAAGAATTTTGCATGTCTGGTAATTACGTCACATGGAACAATAAAAGTTGCTACAGGAACAGGGTAAAAGTAAGTAAAAGATCTGTAACATGATCTAGAGGAGGAGAGAGAGGTTTGGGGGCACATTTGGTAAATGACAGTACACTATTTCTGAAGACATGGGGTGATTTTAATTAGGAGTTGGGATGTCCTGAGACCCAAGGATGGTGTGAAGGACCACAGTACTCAACAGGTCTATGTCCGCCGTAAATGCTTCCTTTGTCCAGAACCAGCACTATCCAAGACCCCTTAGCTCACGAGTCATTAGCCGTAACTCAATGTAGGGTGAAAAACATCAAACTGTTTATTCAAACACAGGTACACAGGTATACACTCAGGGAACAACTCCCCCTCCCTTTGATTCAGGGCAGGGTAAACTGTCCAATCAGCAGAGAGAGTTTTTGGAGGAATTTGCCACTCCCCTCTCCACCCTGCCCCAGTCCACATGCCAGGAACACAAATACAAAACATCCATCCCATAATACATTTCTTCTCAGGCAGACAGACACAACAGATTAATGGGACACAGCCACACCCCAAACGATCCCAGCAAACAGTCCACAACAGCATGAGACAACACACAATATATACATATATACAACATTCCAATGTGGCTGTACAGCGAGTCTGACTAGCACAGATCAGACTGGGGTTCTCGGTCACCCTGTGCCCCTAATGGACACAGGGTGATTTACACATAGGAGGGGCCAGAGAAGCTGGACAAGGAGTTTCCAGAGCTCTCCAAGGTAAGCTGGGCTCCACAAGCACTGTCACAGATGGTCCATCCGTGATGCATCCATGATCAGTGATACATCTGGACTGTTCTTATGCTGAGTAGTGGAGTCACATTTGCCATACTAGGGTCTTTATTTATTTATAGGAAAAATCCAAAGTAGGTGTGCAACACAACTTTTTATTTTCAGAAGTTGAACTAGATTTGATATGATTACAGCTAGATAAACCGGTAAACATTTCCACACATATATTTGAGAAGTTAGATGATTGTTTATTAACTTGCCTTTTAGGATCATTATGATTTGCTCAACTACTACCTCTGACTACACACTAATGTTTATGTTAATGCATGTCTAATATTTTATTTCCTGTTAAATAATCAGACATTGATCTTATTGTGCTTGGACAATGTGTTTGTGAATTGTGCAGATGTGTAAAGAGCTTTGATACTCAGCTGTATCCATAGTAACCATGAACCACGTGACATTTAACTCAGCATGAGTCTGTTCTCTTAAATACCCAACGGAGAAAACCCATAAGCAGCGACCTTCTCTTTTACAGGAGAAGGAATGTTTAATCAATGCATTTTGTAACATCAATATAGTATATTTAAAAAAATGATCCCCTTTAAAATTGTATACAGCCATTGTGAATTATGAAATAATTGATATCCTTATATTTATAAGAATGATTTATTTATTTTTGGTTGTAATGGATAGGAAATGATCTTCATGTCTAAAATATGATCGTTTGGATCAAGCTCATATAAAATGTATGTAGCTTAAAATGTCTAATGTATTATTTTTATTATTATTGCATGACCACCACTTCATTAACCAACACCCATGTGAACAAACTGTATTTCCCATCTCTGGTGTAAAAACTGCTTAGAGTTCTAAATATAATTAAAAGGATGTTTGTAATGATATAAAAAGGGGCTATCATTACTAACTTCTTTCTGATAATACTAATTGTCTGGATGTCATGAATTACAGACTCAGAACAAGTTAGCAGCAAATGAAGTCAGAATACTTGATCTGCATTTTTGTTTTGGGTCAGGGGCTTAGAAAGTACAGATACCATGGGTTCAGTACTGAAAAACATTGGCCCTTGCCCTTTCATAATAGGGTGAGATTTCTGTAGAGTAGAGAAAGTATACAATGTAAAGTGTTTCTAAATGATATGGTTTATTGTGAACCACTCCTTTAGATCTTCCAGCCTCAGCTTCCTTTGTGGCTATTGGCATTCCACCACATAAAAGTTCAAAGATGCAAAAAAGGTTAGTCCTGAAAGATTTCCCTCTTTCATTGTTGAGGAAATAGCAATATTTTGCCCACCATCTGTCTGTGGGCCCTGCTTTAAAGTGATTGTAAAGCTTTGGGGTTTTTTGTTGTTGTTTTTTTAAATAAAATAACATGTTATACTTACCTGCTCTGTGCAATGGTTTTGCACAGAACACCCCCTATCCTCCTCTTCTCAGGTCCCCCGATGATGCTCTTTGGCTCTCGTGCACCTCTCTGGATTGAGATCGGGCTCAGGTATGTGTTTAAGAGAGGCTGCGGTGGGAGTTGCTTCTGTGTTTACGACCACTTTAAATGATGTTTAAATGATGAAGAATCTGCACTTAGTGATTGTAAAGTCTTGTTTTAAAAAAAATTAATAATAACAAACATGTTATACTTACCACCTCTGTGCAGTTGGTTTTTCACAGAGCAGTCCGGATCCTCCTCTTCTTGGGTCCCTCTTCAGTGCTCCTGGCCCTTCCCTCCTGTTGAGTGCTCCCACAGCAAGGAGCTTGCTATGGGGGCACCCGAGCCGAGTTACAGCTCCGTGTGTCCATTCAGACATGGAGCTTCGGCCTGGCCCCACCCCTCTCTCCCCTGATTGGCTAACGGACTTTGATTGACAGCCGTGGGAGCCAATGGCGCCACTGCTGTGTCTCAGCCAATCAGGAGGAGAGATGGCTAAGACACTGGTGGACTTTGCTGGAGAGAGATGGGGCTCAGGTAAGTATTAGGAGGTGCTGGAGAGGCTGCTAGAATCAGAAGGTTTTTTATCTTAATGCAAAGAATGCCTTCTGCCTTTACAACTCCTTTAAGGTCATTAGTCCAATTTTTTCTATTAGTTCAGGCCCAAGGGCAAAATGCCCCCAATCCCCAGTTGAGTCCTCCCCTGGTTCAGTATGACAGCCAAGCACCTAGCAGCATTGCAACCTACATATTTCTCATGCTGTGTCTGCCCTCACCACCTCTGTTTTAACTGGCAGACACATGAAACATAGGAATACAACAGATTTGGTTTGCTCCTGATTCAGACCTGCAGACCTCCTGATTCAGAATCGCAAAGCTTTGATGTGCTGAGGAGTGACTACACACAGTATCTACTTTTTTACATGTTTCCAGATGTATATGACTATTAGAGCAATACACACTATTTTGTTAAACTAACCATTTTTTTCAAACACCACTTAAAAATTTAAGAGGGATGGGGTGTGACACCCAAGAAAGATGAGCTGAGCAAGACACCTAAGAGAGATGGAGAGCTGAGCAAGACACAAAAAAAGAGAGCGGGAGTTGAGCAAGACACCCAAGAGCACAGAGAGCTGAGCAAGAGATGTACAGAGCTCTGCAAGAAACCCAACACACTCAAAAGATGAAGCTCGGACCAAGACAAACAGGAGATGGAGACCTGAGCAACAGACCCCAGAGAGACAGAGAGCTGAGCAAGATAACCATGAGAAATGGAAAGCTGACCAAGACACTAAAGAATGATAGAGAGCTGGCCAAGACACCCAGGAGATGGAGGCCCCTGAGAGACACTTAGAGCAGACCAACACACTCAAAGCAGATGGAGAGCTCAGTAACGCATCCAAGAGAAAAAAAGAGCAACACACTTAAGAGAGACAGAGAGCTGAGCAAACATTCAAGAGACAGAGCTGAACAAGATATCCAGCAGAGATATAGAGCTGAACAAGTAACCCAAGAGAGATGTAGAGCTAAGCAACACGCTCAGAAGAGACGAGCAAGACAGCCAAGTTATGGAGAGCTGAGCAAGACACCCAAGAGAGACTGAGAGCTTAGCAAGACAACTGAGAGAGACAGGTAGCAGAGCAAGACAGGCAGCTGAGCAAGAAAACCAAGAGACATATAAAGATAAGCAAGGCATCCAACAAATATGCAGAGCAGAGCAAGACACCTGAGAGATGGAAAGTTTACACACCTAGAACAGTTGGCGATCTGAGCAAGACATTTGAGAGATGATGACACCCAGGAGAGAATGAGATCCGAGCAACACACCCTAGAGAGACTGATATATGAGCAACACACCCAAGATGGTCTGACAGCTGGGCAAGATATTCAAAAGAGATGAAGAGCTGAGCAAGACATCTGAGAGAAATAGAGAGCTGAGCAAAACACCCAAGAGGGAAGGAAAGCCAAGCGAGACAAGAGAGATGGTGAGTTATGCAACACACTATAAAGATATTAAGATCTGTGCAAGACACTCAAGAAAAGGAAAGCTGAACAAGACACCTGAGAGAGACCGAGAGCTGAGCAACACATTGAAGAGGGATGAAAAGCTGAACAAGACACCCAAGACATATAGTGAGCCGGGAAAGACACCCAATAGAAACTGAAAGCTAAGCAAGACACTTAAGAGAGATGGAGAGCTGACCAAGACACATAGGAGATGTAGAACTTAACAAGACCCCTGAGAAACACTGAGAGTTGAGCAACACACTCAAAAGAGATGCTCAGTAAGCCACATAAGAGAAAAGAATAACTGAGAGCTAAGCAAAACCTTCATGAGGCAGAGTTAATCAGAAATATGGGGCTCAGTAAGATACCCAAGAGAGATGGGAAGCTGAGCAAAATACCCAGCACACCTAAGAGAGATATTTTGTGTCTCAGGTTCTAGTTTAGGCAAATCTAGGCATGCCTGTGCATTAAGCTAGGCCTGTTTGTTTTGATCTGGAACTGGGAGTGTTTTAGTGCAGCAGTGGGTGTGGCCACCTGTGCTCTAGTTCTGGGGCGCCTCCCCTGTCTCTGGGGAGAATGTACAGAGATGGAGGCAGGGCCTGGGATTGGAGTGGCAGGCAGCTTGTGTAGGAGCTCTGACCAATCCCCAACTAGGATTGGCAGGGGGCGGGTCTCCTATATAAGCTGAGGTAACATGCCACTGGGGAGGAGTTTCGAGAGGAAAGAAGATGGAGCAGTAGTGTTTCTGTGTGGAGGCCCCCTGCCTGGGGTCTACCAGGTGCTAAGGAGAAAGTCGTGGCAGAGGACCATTTTTCTTCAACACCGCAGAGGAGGAATTCAGGATAAAGAGAAAGGAGTATCGTAACTGTTACTGCCGGACTGTGCAGTTGAACCACATTTCTTCCATGGACCGGGGACCATGGAGAAGGTCAGTGTGTACATTACAGCAAGTGATGGAACTGGAGGAATCTATTAATTTAATGCGGATGGCTTTGGCCGGGGAACTCAGCTTCTGCAGTATTGGACTATCCGGGCCTAGTAGTCCACCAGTTGCTATATGCTGTTAAGGTACTGGGTCGTCGGAGGGAGGTGTGTGGCTACACTTCTGACTCAGTGGCAGCATTTGAGTAACTGTCCATGTGCTGATTGCTGAAGAGTTATTCAGAGTGACTCTTCACAGGAAAGCAGAAAATTCAGGAACAGTTTACAGCAAAGGCTTTACTCAGGAATGTTAAAGTGATATTCTGCAGGGGTCAATGCAGTAGTAAAGGAGCGATAGTCTGCAGTGTCGCAGCACAATAGACTGTAGGCCTTTGCTGTGCCTTACTTTCAGAATTTTATCTACCAATGTGCCATGATGTATGGGCATCCCATGTCATTATATCCTTTCCAACTCTATCCAAGTTAATCTCGCAATAAAAATACCGCAAGGTAAAGCAAGTGACTTTTGCATTGTGTCTAAAGAAATGGATGAATGAATGGTCAGACAACAGGGTGATGTGTGGATCTTCTGAAATCTTGCCAGTACACCGCTACACATGTTTAACTCTTAACAGGATATCCACTTCATCAGCTGTTACCCATTTGTCCATCACTCTCCAAATGGACATTCAGTCTCTCCCCCTTACATTGCTCATGCCATTTCTCTAATCTGAATTCTAATTCTCAATCAAATTTGCTTTTTCATGCAAAAGTGCTGTGAATATAGCTTACAGCTGCTGAATATGGAGGTGCTTATTTCATTACCACCAGTAAATTTATAGACTCCCAGCTACTGTGAAAATAAAGCATTATAAATAGAAAAATTGTAACGTTTAAAGACATATTTTGTTTTCTATAGTAAAGAAATTAGTAGTAATAGATGATAATTTTTTTATTTTTTTTTAAGAAACGTTATTTAATTTTTATGATATTATATTGTAAATATATGTATTCCTCTGACACAACATTAGTTTGAAAAGCTAGAGTTTACCATTAAAATCTTTCTAGAAAAATACCTGGATTGTTGGCAAATGTGCCATATTATCCATGTTAAATGGCACCAATGCTTAGGTTTGAAGAAGGAAGGTAGCGATTTATTTCTGTAATTAAAAAGACATTCATTATTAGAAAGAAAGAAAACCTATACTAAGTAAGTATGGAATGTACTATTGTAAAACTCTCTTTCTGAAAAGGCCACATTGCTATCATACTGATCCTGTGGCTGCAGAACTTTGCACATCATTGCCTCAAAACAGATATGCATATTGGGGGTTCTAAGTTTTCTCGGACTTTCCAAATCCACATACTTGTCCTGGGTCAGTACATGAAAATACACAACATCGGACGGTTACATCGATACGCCCATAAGGAACCTATTGGCCGCAAGGCATGGGAAGTGGGGCCAGTAAATAATGAAGGATCCACGGTTAAAATACTCCCAGATCTTTCTAGAGCTACTCTTCAGCAGAGGGCCATATTATGACCACTGCTGGAGAAGATTAAATCAGCAGGAGCCTCTTATCGCTGGGGATACCCTATATCTTTGACGATTAAAAAGGGAATATCGTTTTTATCTGTGTATGAACCGTCGGACCTACCAGACTTATTTGCATTTTTGGGGATAGAGCAATGTGATATACCGGACTGGCTACAACCACTCAGGAGGAGACAACGAGGAGGGGGAACACGAATGACAACAAGAGAGGAACCCCCATAGAACGTGAATCAGGACTAGAGATATAGAATGGTGAACGTGAGTCAATGGGTAAAATTTTATTTAAATTAATATCCAATCTCTGTATCTCTTGTTTTTGACTACGGATGTGTGACTCTTTATTTTTCTCTCCCCTTTTTTATAATTTAAAAAAAAAAAAATTGTGGCGTCCCCTGGGGGTTATTTCCCCCCGCTCCTCCCCCTTCGCTAGGACTACCCCCCTTTTTTTTTTTTTTTTTTTTTTTTTTTTTAGGATCTCTTGACTACTGACTACTAAATCCCTACTATTGGATAAAGACTTCTCTGTTCTCCCCTCCCCTTTTCTTTTTTTTTTGGAGCCATGGGAGAAGCAATAACAATAATTAATACAATTAAGACATGTTATAGAGCTTAAGAATCAACGGTTGATTTATGTGAAGGGGGTTGGGAACCCGATGGTTATAAATGCTCTTAATTTATTTTTATTTTTTTTCTCTCGCCCCCTTCCTCATGTATTCTTTTTCTTTTCTCCTTTTTTTTCCACCCTCTTGCCCCCGGGTCCCACCTGTCCTAGCTCTGAAGGATGGGAAAGCTACTGGACAGAGGATGTGTAGGATGTGTTAAATGTATGATTATACTGGTGGGATGTTTGTCATATCCTAAAAGATTTGTTGGTATCGTAAGCCACACTGGATTTAGGGAAATTTAGTGGGAATTGGTAAGCACATAAGAGGATTAGGAAGCCAAGACGGCTTGGTGGGTGGTCGAGTGGGTGGGGGGTGGTAATAACCACACAAAGAATTTGTTCACAGTGGGTCAATAACAGGTGCAAATATGGGAACCACGAAATCACATAACTAAAGGGGATAAGGGGATAAAGTAGAAGAGATTGATAATTAGAAGGAGGGGCGTATGGGGGGAGGGGTGAGGGGGGGGTGGGTGAGGGAGGTGGGAGGGACACGAGAAATAATGGAAGAGTATAGAGAGATATTTACACAGCACAAAATAAGGGGTTACAAATTACAATACACATCACACCATACTTGGTATATACACATACACTCAATAAATAGAGAACAATAACACATAACAACACATAACAACACACACGGAGCACATGCATATATATGGGTACATATGGGTACCAGCACATCAGTGTGGCAAGAGATACATAGATATTAAGGAAGAAGAATATAAAATAAATAAGAGAAAAAGACAGAGCGGGCTGGGGGAGTGTGGGGGGGTGGACTTTCGGAGGGTGGGGAGGGGGGGGGGAGGAAGGGAGGGAGACAGGGGAAGGGGGGAAGGGAGGTGGAAGGGCGCGGGGGAGAGGGGGGGTCCCCCCTCCCGCCCAGTATAGGTGCGGGGTGGGAGGGGGGGGGGAGAGTGGGAAAGTATGAGGGAAAATATGCCTTTAATATACCCTCTGAATAAATAAAGGTAAATGTAACCAATGTAATTAATGTTTGACAGATGTGAAATGGATAGAGATCACAACTAAAATGAAAATATTAATATGGAGTAAGGATATGCTGGAAAATTTTAATATATTCATGAATAATCAGATATATAGATGTTGTAACTTTGGGTCTTTTCAGTTGGGGGTATGATATATCCTAGCAAGTATCCCCTCTATGATGGAAAGGGGAAGCAAAGGTTAGAGACGGAGAAGCCCCCAAATATATAGTGAGCAGGCTATATATTGGGCAGGCTATAGGAAACTTTAGAAGCATATGGCCAATTCCTGACGACACCGACGCGGGGGAGGAATTATGATGTGAAATCAAAAGTAATATATAGGAGGACACCCCGGTGTCGTTGTCGACAGGATTGGTTTATAATAGAATTCAATTTACAGCTCAAAAGTTGGACCTAGGGAGCCTCCCCACAGAGCAATAGATAGACAGGAACAAATTAAAGAAATATGGGCACCCTGGGAAGAGTTTGTAAAATCGGAAGAAGTGAAAATGTTACTTGGAGAAAATAGAGAGGAATAATATCAGGAATGGGGATTGGAGGCTGCTTAAGCAGAGATACCCTGACATCTAAAGAGCCCTGCAGGCAGCCAGTGGGGAGTTTTTACTCCTTTTTCTTTTTTTTTTAGGGGTTAGGGGGATGGGTGTGGTTGTTTAGAGTTGCAGAGGGATGGGGGAGGGAGGGAAAGAGGGAAAGGAAAGATACAGGCAAATAATTTTCTTTTGTTTATTGCCAATGAGATGGTATAGCTTATTGGTAAAATGCAATGTATTTTCTTTCATGTTTGTGAAAGTGTCTGTAAGAAAAATATAGAAATAAAGAATAAAAAAAAAAAAAGAAAATACACAACAGGCAACGATATATTTTTTATGAGATCAGCATGTAGGCAGGTGTAAGTTACCTTTAATTCTTACTCCTCCCTGTAGGTGGAACTGTAGACAGTTTGTCGTTTTAGGGCATGGGTGGAGTCTAGAGAGGGGCAGACATCCTTGAGCTAGAAAGAGGAAAACAGCAGAAAGGGGTTGTGTGTGCTCTCCCCTTCGGGGGAGGGGCTGAGGAAGGACTCAAACTAGTAAACCTCAAAAAGGAATTGGAAGTTAGGATTGAAAGCCTAAAGTAATAGGCTATGGATTGTGTGAGTAAACTAACACTAACTCCTACCTAATGTTTGCTCTGTCAAGTGACCATGTCAACTTTGCCATCATTTGGAAATTACATTGTTATGACTTTGAACTGTTCTGCACATTTTAAAAATGACAAAGAAGTTTTGCCACAACATAGAGCCTTTGTGCGATGTTCTAATAGAGTAATGTGGCATAGTATACAGAGTACAGTCAATGCCCGGGAAGAAAAAGATTTACTTCCCTGGTGCAAGCCTGGTCAGCTCTGAGGTGCGTATACAGGTCTATACATCAAATCAAATTGAAAGACGAATGAGGAGGAAAGAGGGACAGAGGGACTTTGTTCCAAAAAAGGGACAGTCTCGCCAAATTAGGGACATTTGGGAGCTATGGTTGGTGATGGAAGAAAAGGAACACCCCCACCTGACTGTGTGAGAGAACCCCCTCATGAGGGCCTGGGCCCCTGTGTCTCATTGGTCCTGGGTGGTCGGTTGGGTTTCTGGAGCTTCTATCTGGACCATAGGTAAAGCATAAGTGTTTGTGAGAGCACTCCAGTTGTGAAAGGGTTAATGTGTGCAGAGACCAGGAGGATGTGGACAAGAGGTCTAGGACCAGCATCTGTGCATTTGAACGGTATGTGGGTTTGGGCTGAATGCAGTTGTGACACCATGAGACACTGTATATATACATTAGATGCTGTGTCTGTTAGTCACATAAAAATAATCTGGGGTCCCGCCTTACAAGCACCCATATTTCAAGAAAACATTTTTTTCCAGGCATACATCAGCATGCATGCAATTTTATACAGTAGCCAGGTTGCAGAATATGAAGAAATCATGATGGGAATAATTGCACTGATTTATGTTTGAATTCTGCTGCAAGAACTATTATCTGTTATATGTGATGTGACATGGTTTTGAACTTGCTATTGTAGTCTCTCTTAATAAACATGCCTTCTTTTATTGTTAAAAGTGATTTATCAGAACAAGGTGACCAGCTATTCACTGAACAAATATGACGTGCTATTCAGCATGTTCATTCAGTCTTAAATCCTAAATGCAAGTCCTAAATGCATGTGTAAACAATATCACAAGATCAATATGAAAAATAATCCATACCTCTTGATTGTAAGTCATATTAAATGCAAACATTATCAAATATCAGAAATTCAGTTTTGTTTCATTTAACTAACTATATAATGCACACGGACATTAATCAATGTGTTTCAGTTGGAGGATGTACAAATCAAGGTCTGGAATTGGGTCATATATACAGGTCCTTCTCAAAAAATTAGCATATTGTGATAAAGTTCATTATTTTCTGTAATGTACTGATAAACATTAGACTTTCATATATTTTAGATTCATTACACACAACTGAAGTAGTTCAAGCCTTTTCTTGTTTTAATATTGATGATTTTGGCATACAGCTCATGACAACCCAAAATTCCTATCTCAAAAAATTAGCATATTTCATCCGACCAATAAAAGAAAAGTGTTTTTAATACAAAAAAAGTCAACCTTCAAATAATTATGTTCAGTTATGCACTCAATACTTGGTCGGGAATCCTTTTGCAGAAATGACTGCTTCAATGCGGCGTGGCATGGAGGCAACCAGCCTGTGGCACTGCTGAGGTGTTATGGAGGCCCAGGATGCTTTGATAGCAGCCTTAAGCTCATCCAGAGTGTTGGGTCTTGCGTCTCTCAACTTTCTCTTCCCAATATCCCACAGATTCTCTATGGGGTTCAGGTCAGGAGAGTTGGCAGGCCAATTGAGCACAGTAATACCATGGTCAGTAAACCATTTACCAGTGGTTTTGGCACTGTGAGCAGGTGCCAGGTCGTGCTGAAAAATGAAATCTTCATCTCCATAAAGCTTTGCAGCAGATGGAAGCATGAAGTGCTCCAAAATCTCCTGATAGCTAGCTGCATTGACCCTGCCCTTGATAAAACACAGTGGACCAACACCAGCAGCTGACATGGCACCCCAGACCATCACTGACTGTGGGTACTTGACACTGGACTTCAGGCATTTTGGCATTTCCCTCTCCCCAGTCTTCCTCCAGACTCTGGCACCTTGATTTCCGAATGACATGCAAAATTTGCTTTCATCCGAAAAAAGTACTTTGGACCACTGAGCAACAGTCCAGTGCTGCTTCTCTGTAGCCCAGGTCAGGCGCTTCTGCCGCTGTTTCTGGTTCAAAAGTGGCTTGACCTGGGGAATGCGGCACCTGTAGCCCATTTCCTGCACACGCCTGTTCACGGTGGCTCTGGATGTTTCTACTCCAGACTCAGTCCACTGCTTCCGCAGGTCCTCCAAGGTCTGGAATCGGTCCTTCTCCACAATCTTCTTCAGGGTCCGGTCACCTCTTCTCGTTGTAGAGCGTTTTCTGCCACACTTTTTCCTTCCCACAGACTTCCCACTGAGGTGCCTTGATACAGCACTCTGGGAACAGCCTATTCGTTCAGAAATTTCTTTCTGTGTCTTACCCTCTTGCTTGAGGGTGTCAATGATGGCCTTCTGGACAGCAGTCAGGTCGGCAGTCTTACCCATGATTGCGGTTTTGAGTAATGAACCAGGCTGGGAGTTTTTAAAAGCCTCAGGAATCTTTTGCAGGTGTTTAGAGTTAATTAGTTGATTCAGATGATTAGGTTAATAGCTCGTTTAGAGAACCTTTTCATGATATGCTAATTTTTTGAGATTGGAATTTTGGGTTGTCATGAGCTGTATGCCAAAATCATCAATATTAAAACAAGAAAAGGCTTGAACTACTTCAGTTGTGTTTAATGAATCTAAAATATATGAAAGTCTAATGTTTATCAGTACATTACAGAAAATAATGAACTTTATCACAATATGCTAATTTTTTGAGAAGGACCTGTAGATTCAGCCAGATAGAAAGAGCCATGGGCCCTTCAAATAGTCCTTATTCCTAGCCAAGCTCTTTATTACAGAAGAGACAGCAGTAGAATAATTATACTCCTAACATTTCAGCAGAACTAGGTGAGAGAGCTTAATTTTTTTTTCAATTTCTGATGTCACAGTTATCTTACTTTCCAAATTTAGGTTAGTCCCCTCTTTCCTGACCAACCAGCCTGCATTCCCAGATAAGGACCTGGTATCAATATTAGGCAAGGCGGGGAAATCCACACTTTTTTTTTCTAGTGTCTTGCATTGGGTTCCACCTTAAAATCAATCACCTGGAATCCTCAGCTGACAGTGGTTGTTAGGTTGCTGGCAGGTGGCAGCTACCTAACAACCAGTAGCCCTGAGTAGGAAGCTGTCACATTCAGCAGTGGTAGTAATATCACTGCTAAATGTCTTAGCAGATAGCAAGTGAAACGTTCATTGGCTGGATGAATTTTAGCTGTTGAAATATACAGTTTTTTTTTTGCTACAGATTAAATAAAGATAAGTGGTTAAAGCCAAGATTGCCCTTGTGAATTTTATTTTTTATTGTAAAAATGTTATACTTCCCACTGCAGCTGAAGGTTGGCTTGGCCGAACATCCATTAGTTCAGCGATTTGCACAGAAATCTCGATTCACTTTGTACACAATGCAGAGCTTTCCATCATACTATATTCTATTCTGGTCAAATGTTCTTAGCCTATAGTGTTAGACTATTTTCTCTATTGGTTGATTGTTCTTTAAAGTGGAAATGTATTCTCTTAATCAACATTGTGACAGAACCCACTGTCACTGTGTGCTTTGGAAGGGACTGAGGGCGGGCCTCCTACCCACAGATTATGGCCCAGAAGAGACTGGAGACTCCGGAGAAGCTGGCATTGAGATAATGTAATGTAATGCTACATCCCTTCTCCCCCATCCCCCCCCCTCTTGTTGCTGTTTTTAGCTGTGTTGAGTCATGGCACATAGACAATGGTCTGGACTGCAGATATCTCTCCGCAGGGGATGTGTATTGAGGGGTTGCCTGCTTACCATAATCCCTTTATGTTTATCTGTAATCTCTGTTTCAATGTACAAGTGTTCAGTTCCCATTGATTCTTCCTTGTCCCCTACCCCCCCTCTATGACAAGGCTAAGGGGCGTGTCCCTAACTGTGTGTAAAAGTGTATGTTTTGGATTTAATAAACTGTTAATGCTCTGCATGTTTAACCCTCAACACCTGTGTGGATTGTCTCGTGATTGAGGGGTTAAGGGCTGGTTATGGCGAATCTGCAGGCTGCGGGTGCGTTTGGAGGACAGGAGACACAGGTCTGGCGGATGTGCCCACCTGGGGTATCTGAGATCCGTTACAGTGTTGGCAGCGGTGGGATGTCTCCTGCAGTCCGGGCCATCCAAACCACCACCAGGATTCAAGATCTGGGCAGCCGTCGAGGAGCAATACGGGGACCAGCCAGCATGAGAGCGGAGTTCGGGAGGAGGCTGCAAGGCATGCGGAAGCAACATCGGGGACCAGCGACAGAGCGCACCATGCTCGGCTGGGGGGATGTGATCCGCTGGCAACTCTGGCATGAAACGCTAAGCCACGAGCGGCGCCATCAGGGGAAGATCCTTCCCTCCTCCACAGAGATGTACTGGACGCAGTACCATGCGCGAGAGGTGTTCCTGAGGGAACGACCGCGAGATGAGTGGAAGACGGAGCTCGGAAGATTGGTCCAGGAGGAGATGAGGCTGGACGCCAGCTACAGAGCCCTCCGATGGTTCGCGGCTCAACTGTGGCCAAGTACAGCAGACGGCAGCCCGACAGAAGGCGTTGGCTACGGCTGCGTGGGGCTGCTCCATCAAAAAATGTACGGAGACCCAGACTTTGGGAGCGATGAGGAGTGGCGGCTGGAAAACATCCTGGACTTCCGAGATGAGGTGCTGGACCTCCCCGAAGAGGCGTGTGACCTGGAGGAATTGGAGTTCCTGGTTGAGCAGGAATGGGAGCTCGAGATTGCCTACAAGCGGCTGTTTGACGGTGATCAGCAGCCTGGCGTGGCTCCCGTTGCCTGGGACTGTCCTGGAGAAATAGCAGACAGTCACGAAGATGCGGAGCAAATGGGGCCAGGAGTGCCCCTACGTTTTCCCGTCCTAACCGCAATGGAAGAAGCGGCGATGATACAGAGGGCACTGCGAGTGCTAGAATGCCGGAACGCACCAGAGGTTCCCCAAGCAGAGAGACAAGATAATAACATAAAGGTCTCAGAAGGGGAAGTTGAGACTGGCGCTGGAAGGCTGGTAAATGGTGATCAGCAGCAAGTCGAGAGTATCGCATCCGGTGCCCCAGCAGAAGCGCTGGCTACAGGGCAGAGTGCCACTAGCCTCTGCCCAGCATCAGAAAAAGAGTTGGATCCGGAGAGTCTGAGAGATGATTTTCATGAGCCGTTTCCCCAACAGCAGATATCCCCAACGGGAGTGGAGGAAGCAATTCTCCCTCCCCAGCAATTGGACATTACCCCAATGTTCATCCCCCCAGCAGAAGCGCTGACTGCAGGGCAGAGTGCCGCTGGCCTCTGCCCACCCTCAGAGTTGGATCCAGGGAGTCCGAGGGATGACCTCAGTGAGCTGTTTCCCCAGCACTTGGACACTACCCCAGTGTTCATCCCCCCAGCAGAAGCGCTGGCTACGGGGCAGAGTGCCGCGGTCCTCTGCCCACCCTCAGAGTTAGATCCAGGGAGTCAGAGGGATGACCTCAGTGAGCTGGTTGCCCAGCACTTGGACACTACCCCAGTGTATATCCCCCCAGCAGAAGCACTGGCTGCATGGCAGAGTGTTACCGGCCCCGACCCAGCCCTCAGTAGATTTTTGGAGGGTTTGGGAGACAGCCCCTGTCAGAAGTCGCCTCAGAAGCTGGTCACAGAACCAGGAGGGGAGAAAATCCTTCCCCCTCTTCAGCTGCTGAACTTTACCATTGTATATGTCCCCCTAGCAGAAGCACTGGCTATGGGGCAGAGCGATGTTGACCTCTGCCCAGCATCAGAAAAAGAGACGGAGAGTCTGGGAGACAGTCCCTGCAAGATACCTCCTCAGCGGCTGTTAGCTACTCCAGGAGAAAAGCAAGAACCTTTTCCTCCCCAACTGCATAGCACTGCCAGCCTATGTTCCCTACAAGCTGAAGCGCTGGCATCGGGGCAGAGGATTATTCAGCTCCCCTCAATATCTGCAACCCAGCCCCGGATCACGGGAGTGCGGACAGCTGTTCCCACTCTGCAGCGGCTGTTTTTATTCACGGGACACCGTATGTGCGATTTTGCTCCCCAGCCCCAGAGACGTACTTTTCCTTTTCCTGGTTGCCTGGGGTGGAAGTTTGCGACTAACGCAGGTCCAGACCAGTTCGGGGTCAGGAACCTGGTTAGTCTGTTTTTAAAAGGGGAGAAATGTGACAGAACCCACTGTCACTGTGTGCTTTGGAAGGGACTGAGGGCGGGCCTCCTACCCACAGATTATGGCCCAGAATAGACTGAAGACTCGGGGAGAAGCTGGCATTGAGATAATGTAATGTAATGCTACATCCCTTCTCCCCCATCCCCCCCCCCTCTTGTTGCTGTGTTTAGCTGTGTTGAGTCATGGCACATAGACAATGGTCTGGACTGCAGATATCTCTCCGCAGGGGATGTGTATTGAGGGGTTGCCTGCTTACCATAATCCCTTTATGTTTATCTGTAGTCTCTGTTTCAATGTACAAGTGTTCAGTTCCCATTGATTCTTCCTTGTCCCCTACCCCCCCCCCTCTATGACAAGGCTAAGGGGAGTGTCCCTAACTGTGTGTAAAAGTGTATGTTTTGGATTTAATAAACTGTTAATGCTCTGCATGTTTAACCCTCAACACCTGTGTGGATTGTCTCGTGATTGAGGGGTTAAGGGCTGGTTATGGCGAATCTGCAGGCTGCGGGTGCGTTTGGAGGACAGGAGACACAGGTCTGGCGGATGTGCCCACCTGGGGTATCTGAGATCCGTTACAAACATGAACTATTTTTAATCCTAAGGCCCCTTTCACACGGAGGGTCCGTTCAGGTCCGCCTGTCAGTTTTTTAGGCGGACCTGCATGGACGCTCCAAGTAGCCCTATGGAGGCACGGATGTCAGCGGTGACATGTCCGCTGACATCCGCTCTGCTCCGCTCCGCCAAAGTGTGACGGAGGAAAACCCTATTTTTCCTTCCGTCGGCGGAGCGGATCGGATGACAACGGACTCTACGGTCCGTCGTCATCCGATTCCCCATAGGGGAGAGCGGCGCTTTGACAGGGCGGTCCCTGCACATTGTGCGGGGACCGCCCAGTCATCCGCCGGCTCAGCGGGGATCAACTGAGCGATCCCTGCTGAGCAAGCGGAGCTTCACGGGGCGGATCATGACTGATCCGCCCCGTGTGAAAGAGCCCTTAAGGTTGACCGTACTTAAGGCTGTTTTTTTCTTGGGAACAACAGTAAATAGAAACTGACATTACACACATATTACAAACATTACAGGTATTATTCATCACTATTGTGCGAATGCTGAGACATTCGCAACACAAATTTTATATGCATAGACACCTTAGTGTAAGTGGTTTTCTTTACACATTCTGTCTTGAAACATTGCTGTTTACTTTCTCACAGTGAATAGCAATTCATTCCCTTCTGATGTACTCCCATGAATATGAACATCTAAGCGTCCCATTCCCTGCAGGCAACAGTTGTAGACCTGAGAAAATGGAGCATACGACAGGACCTGATGACTCCACTCTGCGATTATGGTTCTACCTTTGACCCTTGTATGCCTACACTTGGCTCAAACAAAGTAAAAAAAGTGACATGAAGGAAGGGAGATTGGCTAAATTTACTAAAAGAAATATCTTCATTAGTGTGCTTTTTTTTGTCTTTTTAGTCTTTAAAGTGAAGAAATGTCATCAGCTTTTATTTTTGTGGTCACATGGTAAACATACGGCAATGTTTCGGAGCCACATAGGTCCCCTCCGTCAGGCAAGTAAAGACACTACCACACAGGTTAGCTGAACTTACAACATATTATTAACTTTTGTAATATTTTCTGCATAGAAGCAAATAACCAGGAGTAGTAACTAACTTTGGATACCTGGGGTCAATAACCCTCTCTACATTCGCCCAAAATTGTGTTTTAATAAATGTAGAATGATAAAGTGTTTTTAAAAATTCAACACGTTTTGTGAAGTATTTTGTGAATGTTCTTAATGCCGTGTACACACGATCAGTTTTACCGATGAAAACTTCCGATGGACTTTTCTCATAGGACAAACCGATCGTGTATGGGCCCCATCGGTCTTTTTTTCATTGGTGAGAAAAAATAGAACATGTTTTAAATTTATCCGATGGGCAAAAAAAACGATAGCAAATTCTGATCGTCTGTGTGGAACTCCATCGGACAAAAAACCCACGCATGCTCAGAATCAAGTCGACGCATGCTCAGAAGCATTGAACTTCATTTTTCTCAGCTTGTCTGAGTGTTTTACGTCACAGCGTTTGGGACGGTCGGATTTTTGACTGATGGTGTGTAGGCAAGTCTGATAGAAGTCAGCTTCATCGGATTTCCGATGGAAAAATCCATCGGATTAAAATCCATAGGAAATCTGATCATGTGTACAGGGCTTAAGTCATTTTGTTAGTCATAAAACCCTCCCCTAAGTGCTTCTCTGATATTATTTTCACTTCCTGACTTAAACTCCAACAAGTGCTATTTTTTCCAATGAGACAGCCGATAGTGGCAATGGAAGCAGTCTAATTGGGCAGGGGGATGGCAGTTGTCAAGGCTTATCTCCAAAGTCAGGAAAGTCAGGCCTCAGCAATAAAAATTGATTTTCTTGCTAAACCTTTAAACCAGTTAACAGTTCACTTTAAATGTATTTTTTATTATGAAGATTATGTTAGCCATTCTGAAAATCCAGTAATTATTATATACATTCATTAATCCTATATAAGGGGATCAATTACATTCCATCCCCAAGAAGTCATGTGGGGAAGATAATTAACAGAAAGTAATCCCAGTGAACATACAGTCATTGTCATCCCATATCAGTATGTACAGTGTTGTTATGTATTAGTGGTACAAGCCCAAGGAATTCCAATGAACAGACTACAGTGAGGAGCTCTGTGTGGTTTTTGGAAGCTAATCAAAATCTAAACACTAGTGTATTGAGGGCTTACTGGCATCTGAAGAGTTAATGGTGTCTCACTACAGGAAGTCACATTGAGATATGAGAAAAGCTTTTAAAGATAGTGGAATCTACAGGGGTTTTCTAAATCTAAAGCATGCTGCACCTGTGTCAATGCACCTTTCAAATGTCTACAAAAAAGTACTGTGTTTTTTTTTTTGTTATGTTTACAATCCTATAATATAGAATTTTTAACAAGATTATGAATTTTGATGAACATATAATAACCCTTTTGTGAACTTACAAGCAAACTTCAGCACAGATTCTTTGAACATGTTAGTCACCAACTGCTTTAAGGTAGGTCTTGGCAGCACACATTTTGTTACACCTCTGAAATGCCCAATTACTGCCTTGCATTACCGCAATATTTAATGTGACAGTATACACAGAAGCATAAAAAACATACAGTGGAGCGTTCAAGAATGGAAATGCAGAAAATCACTTAGCGATGCTTCCATTGAGAATGCATTAAGTGCCTCTGAACTGCTTTGGTGTGAAAAAGAAGTGTTATTTAATATTATTATTTAATACAGGTATTTATATAGTGCTGTCAATTTATGCAGTGCTTTACATATTTGTAGCGGGGTCCCCAAATTTAACCCCGCTATACCTAAATTTAGGGGTGACCAGAGCAATAGTTTGGCTCGGGTCTCTTAATTATTTGGACTCTGTCTTGCTGCTGTGTCACCTGGCGTGCAGTTCCCCTTTTGGCATATAGGTGGTGTTGTCACCTATACCCATGGTTGAACCACAGGTGATAGAGTAGGTATTGGATGTCCTTTCTCGGCTGCCATTGGTGGGCGGTTCTGGCCTGCTGTGCATGCCGGGAGAGGATATATAAGGAGCAGACGCCATTACACAGGGAGCGATTCCAGGGGCCCATGCCCTGGATGAGAGTGATTCCCGGGGCCCATGCCCGGATGAGAGTGATTCCTGGGGCCCACTGCCCGGAGGGAGCTACCCCTCAGAGGGGGGTGCGCCCCATCTTGTTTTAGGAGTCCCAGGTAGGCCCAGTACCTTTGACTGGGTCTACAACCGAAGAGGAGTTCCAGGGAACCTGCATGAGGGTAACCGCTCTGACACAGAGGAAACCAGGGGAGGATCGATCCCATAACAAGAGGGCAAGTAATAACGTATTGCTGACTCAGGAAAGGCCTGGTGACCTGTCGGAGGGAAGGATTCCTCACTTCGCAGACTGCCTCTGCGGAGTGTTGAAAGTTCAGGAGGGATCTCCTTGATTTGGTCCTTGGAGGAGACTGAGTCATTGTTCCAGCATCACGCCGGCTGCTAGGGCTATTGAGTGACTATCCGGGTGAGCTGTACACACTCGGGATTGAGTGGCGACGAAGCCAAGAGTGTGCCTGAATCCACTTCTATCTGCTAACCCCTTTGCTCTCTTCAACTCTTTGGTTCCTGAAAATCAAGATAAAATAAACTCACGTTGGAGTTGATATGTTGTGTGGACATTGACCTCATTTGGGAAAGATAAAGACTCACCTCTATAAACATAGAGGGGAGAACCAGAAGAAGGAAGTTACTAACTGCAGGACTCAAGTAGGTAACACCGCCTGACCTTTATAATCTAGAGGACACGGGCATGTGGCATGGTGTGTCTTATCCTCCTGCTTAAGAAGGTAAGAGGGGGAAAAAGATCCGTGTGCTACATATTTATTATACATTCACATCAGTCCCTGATCTCAAGGAGCTTACAAAGCGGTTTAACTGTGTTTTGTTTGCGGATTTCAGCTTACATGATGTGTTTCCTGGGTTAGAACTCAGAGGACCTTTAAACTTTTTGTGTATTCTTCTTGATGGACATAACACCTCGGAAGGCCAGTATTAATGTGCTTACTCTAAATCAGGTTGTGGAAGAGCATCCAAAGTTATATGACAAGTCCCAATCCCTAGTAGACTACAGTGATGCCTACAAAAAACAGGAAATTTGGCAGAAAATCACTGAAGCTTACGTCTGAGACTATTCCAAACTATTTGCAAGTAAAAAAAATAATATACCCGTATATACTCGAGTATAAGCCGACCCGAATGTAAGCCGAGGCACCTACTTTTACCACAAAAAAATGGGAAAATTGATTGACTCGAGTATAAGCCTAGGGTGAGAATGCAGCAGCTACTGTAAGTGGAAAAGAGGGTCAACAATGCCCATGTGCAGCTTCACTGTGCCCATCTGCATGCCTCAGCCTCACTGTGTCCTCACTGTGTCCATCTCACTGTGTCCATCTGCATGCCTCAGCCTCACTGTGCCCATCTGCATGCCTCAGCCTCACTGTGCCCATCTGCATGCCTCAGCCTCATGCCTCAGCCTCATGCCTCAGCCTTATAATTCACTTTACATGGGTTTTTGGTTCTCTCCGTGCAGTCCACACAGTCTGGTCAACTAATTCCCTGGCAGCCTAGTTATCCTCTTCTGCTGGTCTCTCTGAGAGCGAGAAGCATATTCTCCATGCATGGTGGCATCACTGACCTTTCTTAGTACATTTTGTCAGAGGGCTTCATCAGGAGGAATCTCAGAAGCCTCAGGAATGAGGAGGTGTAGATGGAGTTGGTGAAGGTAGTAGGTGTAAGTAAAGGTAGGAGATTAGTGGGGCGGTGATTGCTTGATAATCAAGTGACAAAATATGAAATTTGACCACTGAAAACTTGTCAACTGGCAAGTGAATTTATTTATTTATTCATCCATTCCAGAATGCATATCAGTTCCCCAGCCTCATACTCTGCTTACAAGGGGTGTTTCATTTCTATTTTGGGGCCTGACTCCTTTCTGCCTTATTTTCTGCAACCTTGGTTTTAGGTAAAGTCACAGAAGACTGTGATTCAGAGGAATCTGTAACCACATAATCATGATCCTCCCTCCATTCTCGACAACTGTCAGTGTCTCATCCACCTTATTGGCATCATCTGGAACAGTTCCTAAAGTGCTGTCAATACAAACACATTATATCAAGCTATGTACATCAACATACAGTACATACAACAAAGACATTGTTGACTTACCTCTGTGGTTCAACAACGGACTTCAGAAAAAAATTATACCTTTGTCCTTAGGGCTTTCATATGGACAAAATTAAATTTCTCCAGGTCTTTCACAAACAGGTCTCTCAACAACTTTCAGCAGACTCTCACTTCTTCATTATGAAACATTATGAAACATACGTACTACTATCAACTTAGGTGTAGCTCCCTCTAGTGTGTGCTACTAGAATTGTAGTGCAGGTAAAACATAGTCTGGCTCTGGGATAAACCTGAGTCATTGAATCTGGGTCAGGGTTATTGGAGGCCAGGACTGGATGACTCATCCTGGCAGTTCTCTGGTGCCCCCTTGTTTCTTGGAGGGGCTGCTTGAATATTTAGGGGCCCTTAGCCAATCCCCAGGTTGGGGGCTGACGGGGAACCAAATAAGACCTTAAAATAGACATGAGTCATGCCAGCAGGGAGTTCAGGTGGAAGATGAAGAAGCAGTGCTAGTGGAGACTGTCAGTGGCCCTTGAGGGACCCCCCTCTGAGGGGGGGGGTAACCTCGGGCTAGAGCTCGGGAGGCTGACCTGGAAGGATACCACCACAGGTGGTAATTGGAGGGATTCAAGCTGGAGAGGCAGCGGAGAGAGCAGGGAGAGACTGTGAGTGGATCAGCACGGTGCAGGGATAGACAAGGGGAGAGGCTGTAGAAGTGCCCTCATGAAGACTGTGGTGTGGCAAGTCTTCATCTAACCCTGCCCTGGGAAATTTCCATATATGTGTAGCAGTCAGGAGGACTGGGAAGAGAGAAGCAGCCAGATGTGGCTGGGGGTAGCCAGGCGGGCTAGCATTTGCTGTGGACAGTGGAACTAGGATCAGTGGCCACGGGGAAGCAGAAGGAGATGTGCTGTAATGTTTCACTCTATATGTGCTACTTTTCAAGGGACTGAGAGTTCCTGCCTGTAATGGGCTGTTGCTGAACTGACAAAAAGCCTGTCTCCTCAGGAGTGAACCAGCAGAAGCTGTGCAAAGAGGAACGGGGTTTATGCAGGTGAAGGGAAGAAGAAGAGTCTGTAAATAGGGTGGAAGTGTCCCTGAAGTTGAATTGTTGTCACACTAGGCATCCCATAATCCCTTACGCCATCCAAGTTATCATCCCCTAACAAAACAACAAAAACAAGCCAAAGACTGATTTCTGTGTCCAGATTAAAGAAGGAAATACTGAGTGACTGGCTGTACAGCAGTGGGGAACCCTTTCACTTGCAACCCATATGGGGGTAGTGCTACACAAATATTAATACACATATACTGTACATACTTTTTTTTGATTACCATATATACTTGAGTATAAGCCCAGTTTTTCAGCACATTTTTTTGTGCTCAAAATGCCCCCCTCGGCTTATACTCGAGTCATCCTGGGGCTGTGTCCTAATCCCTAGGAGACTACAGAGATGCCTACAAAAAACAGGAAATTTGGCAGAAAATCACTGAGGCTTACGTCTGAGACTATTCCAAACAGTGCAAAATCAACCAAACAACCCACAAACACCAAATAGTATATACAGCAAAGGGCAGTACCAGAATCTTGAACGTAAGCCAGGCCAGGGTCATACACAGCAGATCAGGAGATTGACAAAGGGGTGTTCCAGAAGCATAAACGTAGCCAGGCTAAGGTCATACATGGGGAGTCAGCAGATGAGGATAGGGAACAAACAAGACAGGGAGAGGACGGGTGGATAGGCTGCAGGGCAGGGATCCAAGGAAATCAGGTATGCAAGGTAATCAGGCGGGCAGGTCCAGGATAGGCTCAGGATGGGGATCAGATCAGGTCAGGTGAGGTACAGGCTCAAGGTCAGAATACAGGCAGCGAGGTCAGGGCTCAAGGAGAGAGATACCAAGGCAAAGTATGTGAGGGCTTGCCGGATATTTATGAGACTGCAGTAATTGTCCTATGTAACACCTGAGCGGAGGAGGTGCTGCCTGCCCCACACTGCCGGAATACACCCGCTGGTGGATGCCGGTACTATGGCCTATGGATCAGACAGTGCCACCAGCAGGTGAGATCCTTTATCATAGATACTGGCTGCAAGAAGGCACCTGCTGGTGAACACTAGTACTGCAATCCATAGAACCAACAGCGTCACCAACGGGTGAACCCTTTCCTGACAGTACCCCCCCCCCTAAAGGAGTGGCCTTCGGACGCTCCAACCAGTCTTAACTGTCCATAGTCTATGGCCTTGTGTAGCACAAAGGATGAGGGTACTTCAGGCTGGTCATCGGGCACTTTAAACAGGACAACGGGCACATCCGGGCAGACAGCGGGCACATCTGGGCAAACAGCGGGCACATCTGGGCAAACAGCGGGCACATCTGGGCAAACAGCGGGCACATCCAGGCCTGCAGTGGGCACATCCAGGCCGGCAGCGGGCACATCAAGCTGGGCAGCAGGTACGGGCACACTAAGCTGGGCAGCAGACAGGGGCACATCAAGCTGGGCAACAGAAAGAAACACATCAGGCTGGGCAGCAGACAGGAACACATCAGGCTGGGCAGCGGACAGGGGCACATCAGGCTGGGCAGCAGACAAAAGCTCATCAGGCTGGGCAGCAGACAGAAGCTCGTCAGGCTGGGCAGCAGACAGAAGCTCGTCAGGCTGGGCAGCAGACAGAAGCTCGCCAGGCTGGGCAGCAGACGGAAGCTCGTCAGGCTGGGCAGCAGACGGAAGCTCGTCAGGCTGGGCAGCAGACGGAAGCTCGTCAGGCTGGGCAGCAGACGGAAGCTCGTCAGGCTGGGCAGCAGACGGAAGCTCGTCAGGCTGGGCAGCAGACGGAAGCTCGTCTGGCTGGGCAGCAGACGGAAGCTCGTCTGGCTGGGCAGCAGACGGAAGCTCGTCAGGCTGGGCAGCAGACGGAACCTCGTCAGGCTGGGCAGCAGACGGAACCTCGTCAGGCTGGGCAGCAGACAGAAGCTCGTCAGGCTGGGCAGCAGACAGGGGCACGTCAGGCTGGGCAGCAGACAGAAGCTCGTCAGGCTGGGCAGCAGACAGAAGCTCGTCAGGCTGGGCAGCAGACAGAAGCTCGTCAGGCTGGGCAGCAGACAGAAGCTCGTCAGGCTGGGCAGCAGACGGAAGCTCATCAGGATGGGCAGCAGACAGTAGAGACTGGGTAATAGTACTTGGTGGGAAGCTGAGTATACTGGGCTGTAGCTGAGATTGCCATGGGCGATGGAGAGATAGATACTTAGGAAGGCAGGTAACTAATGGCAGGGCTGGATTGTTGTGGCTTGGATAAATACAGGAGATCAGACCATGCCTGCAGCACAGACTGAACAAAAGTTGGTTCACACACACCCTGCTTAATCAGAGACTGCATTGTACAAATACAATCTTTTAACAACTGTTTGGAACAGGCCGAATAGTGCTCAAAAAAGGATGCAGAGTGATCCTCCAACAGCCATACTGGGGACTCCACCTGATCAACACTGAAAGGGGGAGTGTAATCATCATGGCCCTTTGGAACACAGGACAGGGCTAGCTCAGTACACATTTGAATCAAAGGCTGAACTTCCCCAAATGGCATAAAGCCCTGATCAACCAGGGAGTGAATTAAACAAATACTCCCTAGCAGCTGATCACTGGTCCACTCTTTCAATGCCTGGCGGCAGTATTCACTACTCTCTGACGCCAGCAGAGCATAATAAACAACCTCATTGGCATTCATGTTTTAGCAAAACAAACTGAACCAAAATGGTTTCTCTGCGCAGCCACTTCTGGTCATGGATTGGCCTTGGTATACTGTCAGGGAATTAGTTGACCAGACTGTGTGGACGGCACAGAGAGAACCAAACACACATGTAAAGTGAATTATAATGATGTTTATTAAGATAGGTGATATATAAATAAATACAAACAGTGCAAAACCAACCAAACAACCCACAAACAACAAATAGTATATACAGCAAAGGGCAGTACCAGAATCTTGAACGTAAGCCAGGCCAGGGTCATACAAAGCAGGTCAGGAGTTTGACAAAGGGGTGTTCCAGAAGCATAAACGTAGCCAGGCCAAGGTCATACACGGGGAGTCAGCAGATGAGGACAGGGAACAAACAAGACAGGGAGAGGACGGATGTATAGGCTGCAGGGCAGGCATCCAAGGAAATCAGGTGTGCAAGGTAATCAGGGGGGCAGGTCCAGGATAGGCTCAGGATGGGGCTCAGGATGGGGATCAGATCAGGTGAGGTGAGGTGAGGTGAGGTACAGGCTCAAGGTCAGAATACAGGTAGCGAGGTCAGGGCTAAAGAAGAGAGATACCAAGGCAAAGTATATGAGGGCTTGCCGGGTATTTATGAGACTGCAGTAATTGTCCTATGTAACACCTGAGCGGAGGAGGTGCTGCCTGCCCCACACTGCCGGAATACACCCGCTGGTGGACGCCGGTACTACGGCCCATGGATCAGACAGTGCCACCAGCAGGTGAGATCCTTTATCATAGATACTGGCTGCAAGAAGGCACCTGCTGGTGGACACTAGTACTGCAATCCATAGAACCAACAGCGCCACCAATGGGTGAACCCTTTCCTGACATAGGCACATTAGTCAGTGCTAGTATAGCACCAGATGTTTTTACATGCTTTTAGCCTGTTTTAATTCAATAAAAAAGGAAAACTCTTAAACTATGGAGATTCTTCTGTTTTTTCTCTGTTTATTGCATTAATGTGGATTGTCGGTAGTTAAAAGCCACCTGAAGTGAACAGATTGGCTGAAGAAGGTGTATATTGCTTTTTGGGAAAAGCGCTATAAGACCTTTTTATGATTTAAAGCAGTGGTCATCAACCCTGTCCTCAGGGCCCACTAACAGGCCAGGTTTGCAAGATAACTGAAATACATCACAGGTGATATCATTCGCTGCTCAGTGATTGCAGTATTCTAGTCTGCATCTCCCCAAGGTAATACATAAAATCTGGCCTGTTAGTGGGCCCTGAGGACAGGGTTGATAACCATTGATTTAAAGGTCATCTGTGTTTGGTGAGTCAATCCAAACTAGGATCTATATTCATTGGAGGAAGGTTTACATTAAGGCCCCATGCACACGAGACGCTGTTATTTGCTGTTGAACGCGCGTTCAGAGGCAGTTGGACGCTTTTTTCAACTGCTCCTGAACCCATTCAATGTTATCCTATGTGTCCATGCACACACTCTCGTTTTTTGGCGTTTACAAGCAGTTGCGTTTAACCTCGTTTTTCCAGAAGCAAAAAAATGGGTTCAGACGCAAAAGTTTTCACGTTTCAGACGCTAAACGCTGCTAAACGCGGCTAAACGCGGCTAAACGCGGTACCGGCGTTTTGCCACGTTTGCGTTTATAAGCGTTTTTAAAGGTGACCTATTTTTTAACATTAGAAATCTCAAAAATGATGGCAAATGATGAAAAACTATTAAAAAATATAAAAGAAAACTGTAATTGCTTGCATCGCATTGTGGACAATCCACAACTTGTGGCAGGTAAAGTGGCAAGTGGACAATCAACAACTTGTGTCAGGTGATGTGGCCAGGTGACGTGGCCAGGTGACGTGGCCAGGTGACGTGGCAAGTGGACAATCCACAGCTTGTGGCAGGTGACGTGGCCAGGTGACGTGGCAGGTGACGTGGCAGGTAACGTGGCCAGGTGACGTGGCCAGGTGACGTGGCAAGTGGACAATCCACAACTTGTGGCAGGTGACGTGGCCAGGTGACGTGGCAGGTGACGTGGCCAGGTGATGTGGCCAGGTGACGTGGCAGGTGACGTGGCAAGTGGACAATTCACAACTTGTGGCAGGTGAAGTGGCCAGGTGACGTGGCACGTGATGTGGCCAGGTGACATGGCAAGTGGACAATCCACAACTTGTGGCAGGTGACGTGGCCAGGTGACGTGGCAGGTGACATGGCAAGTGGACAATCCACAACTTGTGGCAGGTGACGTGGCCAGCTGACGTGGCAGGTAACGTGGCCAGGTGACGTGGCAGGTAACATGGCCAGGTGACGTGGCCAGGTAACGTGGCAAGTGGACAATCCACAACTTGTGGCAGGTGACGTGGCACGTGATGTGGCAAGGTGACGTGGCAAGTGGACAATCCACAACTTGTGGCAGGTGACGTGGCCAGGTGACGTGGCCAGGTGATGTGGCCAGGTGACGTGGCAGGTGACGTGGCAAGTGGACAATCCACAACTTGTGGCAGATGATGTGGCAAGTGATACGCTAAATACAAGTACACTGCTGCTCTCTCAGCTGCTGCTACTCACTCTGGTCTCACAAACTGGCTGAAATGGTTAAAATTTACAGTTTTTTGAGCTTAGGGAGGGTCTATGATGAAACGCTTATAAACGCAAACGCGGTTAAACGCCGCTAAACGCGGCAAAACGCGCGTTTATAAACGCCGGTTTCAGCGTTTAAAAACGTGTGTTCAGCAGAGTTTGCACCTGCGTCTCGTGTGTGCATGGGGCCTAAGAATGATCTAATAGTTTGTTTAAGATCTTTTAATGCACGGTGTTTTACATATTGTTAAGTTCAGCACTTTGAACTGGTAATTTAAAGTGGTATCAAACCCAAAAGCAAAAATTTATTATATTGCACCTTACCGTTTCTTAGATGTAATGGCTGCATTCATTTTCTTTTTTAGGCTTTTTTCTACTTTCATCTGGTGATCCAGCCAATAAGTCTGTTGTTTTTTCAAAAGAACATGCTCTCTATCAGAATGTATCAGTTACAAGAATAAGACAAACCATTTACCACTGACAGGGGTGTTTACAATGATCAGCTTTTATTTATATATGTAAAACTTTTATCCCCAAAAAAATAAAAAATATGTTTGCTGTAACTGCTTATAAAGTATTGGCTGGAGTTTAGCTTTAGTTTGTTAGTGTATTTAAATCTGATAGTAAATCCAACACTCTAACGAAGGAAGTGTGTTACTGGCCAGATCACCAAGTGAAAACAGACAGAGAAAAGACAAAAAAAAGAAAAAGGGTGCAACCACATCTGGGTTTTGGGTTTAATACCACTTTAATATGCTGATTATTTCTGTTCCACGTATGTTTAGCCCTTATTCATACTCATACTTGAGCATTTTTCATCTTGTTTCCCTATGTCTGACTACACCTGATTATACAATATTTCACTCAGTCGCCCCAAAACACTGTATACCCTACACTCAAAAAAATTACATGAGCTAATTTGTTCCCATAAACTTCAATGGGTGTGCCTGTAAATGTGCAAAGTGCATTTTCACATTGTTTTGTGCACTAAAAATGTCTCTACTCCTTTGGAACTGCTCTCCACCCCTATCCCAACTTAGTAGGCAAAGCCTGAAACTTAATACACATGCAAAAACAATTGCACAAATCTTTTAAAATGCCTGTAAAACACCCAAACAAAACATTTTCAAATCACTAGAAATGTGTTGTGCTTACGCTTCTGTGAGGTGTAAACGCAGGCTTACATATCGTTCCTTGAGTATATGGTTAAACAAATGACATCAGTTTTCTTGTTGTAGCGCTACCCACGTATTTGCCACTGGATAGAATGAGTCCTCTGTTCTTTGCTTCTACCTTCTGAAGAACCTTAGCCTCTTTGACATTCTAGGTTGAGTGTAAAAACATACAATATCACAGGAATTCACTAAAAGTAATACTTAGTACCCAATATTAGTGCTATGTCAATGAAAACAGGCACCAAACCAGGTAGTAATGGTAAAATTATTATATTTACACCCAATATGGTTGGTAACTAGGCAAGCATAAAATGGATTAGCAGTGGTAATAGCACAAGTGATCAACAGTAATGACTGAGCATAAGATGGCATTTAGCGTTCAGATCAATATAAAAACAGTAGCAAGGCCACCTAAACTGTAGAAATGAGCAATAGTAAAGTTTAATCTACCGAGTGCTGGAACTATACTGTCAGAGCTAATTTATGTTGGTAATGCTAGCCCTAAACTGACTGGGTATGCACTGCTTAAAAGAAAAGAAGGGTGGTAGCGGAAGGGGCAGGGGAACAAAGAGGCTTGCAGAATAATTATGAAGGGATGGGAAGTCCTTTGAGATGTTCTCCTGCTATGTATCGTTGGGGCCTTTTAAGAGCGTTGGTGCATTTAACAATAGCTCCAGTTAATTTGCATGCAGTATAGGTACAGTATAGGAGCCCTCAAAAGTCTAGGCCCTTAGATCAATACCAATTCACCTGGACGCATTCCAAGAAGACTTCAAATTTCTGCCCTATTTAGAATTGCAGTGCATGATAATGAAGTCCAGCAACACAGGCTACCAGCCTATCTACTATCAGCCAAGTCTACTTAATTAGTGCTAGTACTAGCAGCACTGGTTACATTTATTCTTGATTGAATTGTGTGAAATTGTGTCAAAGGTCAAGAGCTAGGCGTTATTAGTGATTTATACGTTTATAAAGTGATGGAACTGTTTGAAACTTGTTTTTAACTGACAATTATGTCATTTCTTATATCTTGTGATAGAGTGCAGGTTATTTTTCAATAATCATTGTGTGTATACTTATTGGTGTTAGCCTTAAGTGAAATTGGTGTAATTATGAATCTATTTAATAAAGAGATTTTTTTTTAAAGTCTCACTGTTTAGATCAAAAGTAGTACCTATTTTCTTTATGGACTCTTTTCCTGATTTTACTGTATAGGTATGGTATAGTCTCAGCACAGGTATAAGATAGATGTAGTTTAGCTGTTGTAAAGGTTTGGTATAATGCGATACAGGGTTGGTATAGGTTCAGTCTTGGTTTGGAATAAGTGCATGAATTCCTGAGCGCCACTCAGGACTAAGGATGAGCTCGGGACTGTTATTTGGATATACCATATTTATCGGCGTATAACACACACAGGCATATAACACGCACCTTCACTTTAACAGGGACGTTTCAGGAAAAAAATTGTTTGTTTTTTTTAAATTTAAATAAAGAACTGTGAGGCAAAATAGGGGTTAGTATCCATCAATGCAACCTAATCAGTGCCCATCTTCAGCCTCACCATTGTCACTAATGCATGCTCACCATTGCCAAGAATGCAGCCTTACCATTGCCATGAATGCAGCCTCACCATTGCCATGAATGCAGCGTCACCATTTCCATGAATGCAGCCTCACCATTGCCAAGAATGCAGCCTCACCATTGCCATGAATGCAGCCTCACCATTGCCATGAATGCAGCCTCACCATTTCCATGAATGCAGCCTCACCATTGCCATGAATGCAGCCTCACCATTACCATGAACGCAGCCTTACCATTGCCATGAATGCAGCCTTACCATTGCCATCAATGTAGCCTCACATGTGCAATGAATGCAGCCTCACATGTGCCATGAATGCAGCCTTACCATTGCCATCAGTGTAGCCTGATCGATGCCCATCTGCAGCCTTGGAGGGGACAGGGAGGGGGCGGGACTAGCGCAGACAGATTACATACAGGAAATTCTCCTGTTTACAATGCAGGCTCTTTAATACAAAGTCCCGCCTCCTATGATAGACAGAACAGTCGTCCAATGGCAGCCCAGGAGGCGGGACTTCCTATTACAAATGCTGCCGAGTAAACAGGAGATTCTCCTTATGTAATCTGACGACGCTTGTCCTGCCCACTCCCTGTCACCTCCGAGGCAGCACCGATAAATATGGTATATGGTGTATATATATATATATATATATATATATATATATGTAGCGGCCTCCACTCTCACCTCTTTCTCATCAGCTCATCTGTCTCTTGTCTAGGGGTACCTTAGAGGAGAGAGTGCGGGGTCACCACGCCAAGCCTTCACCGCAGATGTTTGTGTGGTGTAAGCAAAGTTCTTATTTTACCTTCGGGTCGGTGTTCTGCACCTGGAACCTCCAAAGAGAGTTACCTTGAACAATGTCTGCCAGAAAACGAGCCCCACACAATTCAAGTCCAACACTCCTTTATTCTTCTCAATGCAAAGGTGAACACAATCAGTTGGACCCCTTAGAGAACAGAACAGACAAGGAGGTGTGGATGCGAGTAGGCCCAGACACAATGAACTCTCCACTTTCCTTCCTGAAAGTGGGTTGCGGTCTCCCTGCGAAGGGGGATTTCCTTCCAAGCGTTCTCCGATGGAAGGCTCACCTGTCACCGGCAATATGCTGCACCGGGTCTTCAAGCAAGTGTCTCCTACCGGTCCCTTACGCCCTCCGGATTCGGGTACCCTCACCCAGGGTCCCCTAGGATCTCCTTCCCTCGCGGAACTCAGTGTTGGGCACTGAACTCCAGACCTTCATCCGAGTACCTCACGCCAGGCTAAAGGTGCCTGGGATAGAACACGACCTCCGAACGTCCTCTAGGCTTAGGCCCGCCTAGAGGACCGACACGAACCACCGCCCACAGGCTGAAGGTGCCTGGGACTCGACCCCGTGACAAAGATGGCCGGCCCCTTTATACCCTCTCCCAGCAAGCACGGCGGGTTCCCCGCCCCACCATACCGCTGCCAAGGAAGGACAAAAAGGGAGCACAGCACACAGCAATGGTTCAACCCCAGCCCAAGGCGACAGCGCCACCAGCAGGGCTGCAGGGAACTGCACATCACTGGTGTCTCTGCCAGTTTTAAATACACAGAAAAGTGTATACCCGCTACATATATATATATATATATATATATATATATCCAAATCACCAGGGGACCATATTAAACCGAAACGCGGGCCACAATTGGTCCGCGGGCTGGAATTCGGATATGCCTGATCTACAGCAATTAAGTTATTACTATCTTCTAATATTAATAAAAAGGGTGTATCTAAGGCCTACAATACACCACTCAGCGCCTATAGATAAATAAATTAATCCCTGCAAGACACAGTAGGTGTATTGGGACAATGCAATAATTGTCCACACACCCTACGGTGAGTATGACATATATGAATCTACAGATGAGTAGATACGATTGATTTTCCTATATCTTAAACAGGTGAAGAAAAACCAATGAAAGCAGCTATTTAAATATCACAAAATACATAAAATTAATAGTAAAAAACATGGAAACAATAATCTGTATCCAGAATTACTACAAAACAGCGCTATGTTGATTTAAAGTGGTCAACATCACATGATAGTCTTTTTAGAAAGATGACAACCAATTCCAGTGTTTCATAACAGTGTCCATAGGTGATTTCTAAAGAAATTGTAGAGTGCACCTTCCACCGATTCTCTAGGTCCACCACGTGATTGCACACACCCCTTAGGGGTTAACACTCACCAGATCACCAATGAATATAAGCTTTGAACAATATTCACATCCAAGCTGCACACCGGAAAACTGCATCCATCCAGGGGATATCACAGTGCGTTTGACTCTCTCCGGTGACTCCGGTTCCAGCTCACGTTCAACGTGAGCTGGAACCGGAGTCACCGGAGAGAGTCAAATGTTTTCCGGTGTGCAGCTTGGATGTGAATATTGTTCAAAGCTTATATTCATTGGTGATCTGGTGAGTGTTAACCCCTAAGGGGTGTGTGCAATCACGTGGTGGACCTAGAGAATCGGTGGAAGGTGCACTCTACAATTTCTTTAGAAATCACCTATGGACACTGTTATGAAACACTGGAATTGGTTGTCATCTTTCTAAAAAGACTATCATGTGATGTTGACCACTTTAAATCAACATAGCGCTGTTTTGTAGTAATTCTGGATACAGATTATTGTTTCCATGTTTTTTACTATTAATTTTATATCTTCTAATATTACTATGAAAAAGTACTATTTATGAAGTGCTTTGATTAACTTTTTGGGGACATTTGCATATGTATATATTATCCCTTCAGGACATTGATTTAATTAGGGAAACTGACGTGTTTTTTTTTTCACATGTCAAGATGTGCTTGAATATACAGTAGCAGAGACAAGCTCTGTGGACAGACTTTGTCAGATAGCTAATCTCACCAAACACTTGGAATCCAGGAATGCCTTTATTGCATGCAGAATGGCATAAAGGGGTGCAATTCATTTGTGCCCATGCACATGGGTTCACGGCCGAAGGAGAAGGAAATAAAGAAAATAACATGATTCAAAGAACAGCCACAAGGTTGCAGAATAACTAAAAACAATTAACTAAAGAACAGAACAGGATGTATATACAAATACAACTGCATTTCACATACAGGCATACCCCGCTTTACGGACACTCACTTTACGTACACTCGCGAGTACGGACATACCCGCGAGTGTACATAAAGTGCCTCACAAGACAAACATTCCTGCACCATCAGCCGCAGTAGAAGGAACTTAAGCTCTGAGCATGTAGCCTACCCTATTCCAGTGTGCTCTTCCTGTTTCCTGGCCGCCGCCCCACCTCCTGTGCACAGCGCGATGTCCAGGGGATGGATTGGAGTGGGCCCCCCCTTGCATCAGAAGAGCCTAATTACATGTGAGTGTTTCCCTGACACCCCCACTAAAGCCCCTGGCACCCCCACTACAGCCCCTGACTCCCTCACTACAGCCTAGAAGTGAAAAAATGTATTGCTTCACTTTAAGTACATTTTCATTTTACATACATGCTCTGGTCCCGTTGTGTACTTAAAAGTGGGGTATGCCTGTATACTGCAGAGGCAGCACAAAAACTGTAAATACATTATGACTACATAAGGAAAATTGTACTGTGGTGATGCTGAAATGGAGCATACATTATAGCCACTTCCTTGTGCCATGCAGCCAGGAAAGTCATAAAGCCATTGGCTTCTACTATGTTCCAGCCTTATAGGATACTATTTTGTGAACATAACCACACTGAGCCGAGTACCTACACAATAATCGCAAATATATATGATAGGGTTAAAAATAGTCACATATGCAAACAATAAAGCCAAAACTAATAACATCTTTGATTTGAAAATTGCTCACCTCATGGTAATGAGAAGCCCTTCCTCTACTTAGATGGGCCACCTAAAATTAGTCTCCTGCTTCTGAATGAAGGGACCAGTTTGATGCAGCAGAAAATCAAAGATTTGGACAGACATGCATGTATAGGCAAAAACATTTTTAAGGTATTGCCGTATTTGCCCAAACACATTGGCAAAACGCTCTTTGGAAAGACTGTAGGACAGCAGTGGATGAACCCAGTAACTTATATGGGCATAAATGATTTTCCCACCTTTCCTATGCATGATTAGGAGTAGGGATGAGCTTCGTGCTCGAGTCAAACCCATGTTCGACTCAAACATCGTCTGTTTGCCGAATTGCGAACATTATGGGCCGTTCGCGCCAAATTCGAGTGGTGCGTCACGGCCCATAATTCACTGCGGAATCGCAGTGCATAGCTGGCTGATGATTGGCCAAGCATGCACTATGACCCGCATGCTTGGCCAATCACAGCGCCGTCTGAACAGAGAGCTGTAATTGGCCAAAGCCAGGGTGGCTTTGGCCAATTATGGCTCAGGGGGTTTAGTACACGCCCCACACTATATAAGGCCGCTGGCTTGGCGGCCTTGTGTAGTGTGTTGGAGTTGTTTAAAGAGAGATTACAGAGAGAGACAGTGTCATTTATATTGAGTTATATAGAGCAGGTAGGCGAGTCAGTTAGCTGCAGTTACAGTGTGTAGAGGATATATATGCATCCTAGGTGTTGTATTTATATTTATACACTGTATTCCGTTTAGCTAGATCCATTCCTGTTATTCTCCATACTGTGACAGGTAGGCAGGGGATTGCGCTAGCTGCAGTCAGTGTTTCACTTAGTGTACTGTGTGCTTTGCATAGCGTTCACCTAAAGCTTACCTGAATACAGTTAGTGACTAGTGATGAGCCGAACACCCCAGGGTTCGGTTCGCACCAGAACCCGCGAACGGACCGAAAGTTCGAACGAACATTAGAACCCTATTAAATACAATGGATGCGAACGTTCGAATTCTAAAGTGCTAATTATAAAAACTATTATGCATGTTATTGTCCTAAAAAGGGTTTGGGAACCCGGGTTCTGCACCAGGGGACATGTATCAATGCAAAAATAAGTTTTAAAAACGGTCGTTTTCCGGGAGCAGTCATTTTAATGATGCATAAAGTGAAAAAAAAAAGTCAAATATTCCTTTAAATATCGTACCTGGGGGGTGTCTAAAGTATGCCTGTGAAGTGCCACGTGTTTCCCGTGTTTAGAACTGTCCCTGCACAAAATGACACTTCTAAAGGAAAAAAAAGCCATTTAAAACTGCTTGCGGCTTTAATGTAATGTCTGGTCCCGGTAATATGGATGAAAATCTTTAAGAAAAATGGCATAGCTACCCCATGACCCCCCCCCTACCCCAGCCCATTACCAGCCCCTTTGGGTCTTGTATGGATATTAAGGGGAACCCCGCACATAAAATAAAAAAGGCCCTATATACTCTGAACAGCCGTATACAGGCGGTGCATACAAGACAGGGACTGTAGGTTTGTTCTTATGTAGAATCTGTTTGTAATTTTGAACAGGTACATTGTTGAAGTGTAGCTCCAGACCAAAAATCTATTTTTAAACTTTTTGGAAAACATAGGTAAGGGTTATCACCCCTGTAACATTTGTTTTGCTGTCTGTGCCCCTGTTCAGAACATTTCACCTCACTTTCCGTCCTAATGACAACTGTTTTTGAAATGTGGTGTTTTTCTTGAAACAAGGATTGCTGATAAAGCATCAGTACAGAGGAGACACCTTTCTCCCATATTTATTCTTACAGGAGAGAATTTTCCTTCCTAGTGGTAGATTTCCTCTCACTTCCTGTTGTCTTCTTGCGTTTGCAAGTAGGAGTCGTTTGTAAGTTGGATGTTTGAAAGTAGGGACCTGCCGTATATACTCTGCAGAAATAGGCCCCTTAGTTGTTGGTGTTGGCACAACACTGTAAGCACTCACAGTTACTCTTGGTTGGTGCTGGAACGCCCTGCTGTCAACTATTATATCAGGAATTTTAATTACATATAATTGTTGAACAGTGGTAGTAAAAATTGGGCCTTTGATGGTGGTGCTGGTGCCACAACACTGTAAGCCCTGACAGTTACTCTTGGTGGGTGCAGCAATGGGCCCTGCTGTGAATTATTAGATCAAGAATTGTAATTACATGCCCCTGTTGAACAGGGGCTGAAAAATTGGGCCTTAGGCACTGGTGGCACAACACTGCAACCCTTCACAGATACTGTACTTGGAGCACAGCAATGAGCCCTGTTGCAAAGTATTGCTTCAAAAATTGTAATGACACGCCCCTGTTAAACAGGGGCTGAAAAATTGGGCCTTAGGCACTGGTGGCACAACACTGCAACTCCTCACAGATACTGTACTTGGAGCACAGCAATGAGCCCTGTTGCAAAGTATTGCTTCAAAAATTGTAATTACACGCCCCTGTTAAACAGGGGCTGAAAAATTGGGCGTTAGGCACTGGTGGCGGCACCCATAAACAAAAATGATCTTCCAAGCTATCATCATCAATCGTATCATTGAGGACTCGGAGGAGGAGGATAGCCAGTCAACATAACAGCACAGGCACTCAGCATCAGCATCAGTCTTGAAGGGATGTGACATTTTAAAATCAATTAGTCTGTTATATCAGCATCAGGTGTGTGGTAGCTGGTGGTGATCCAAGACTGGTTCATCTTGATGAAAGTCAGTCGATCAACCGAGTCGGTGGACAGGCGCACCCTGTGATCCGTGACAAATCCTCCAGCAGCACTGAATGTGCGTTCCGAAAGAACGCTGGATGCAGGACAGGCCAGTAGCTCAATTGCATACTGTGCAAGCTCTGGCCAGTGATCCATCCTCAAGACCCAGTAAGCCAGAGGATTTTCGGTGGGGAAGGTGTCCAAGTCTGACCTTGCCCCTAGATATTCCTGCACCATGTTTATCAGACGCTGGCGATGGTTGCTGGAACCGATCATACTTTGGGGCTGCGGACTAAAGAATTGTCTGAACGCATCGGTCAGACGGCCACCTTCCCCACCGCTCCTTCTTTGACTGGCCGAAGCCTCAGCAACTCGTTGTCCAGGACCAGGAGTTTGCAACCTCCCAGTCTCTGGGAACGCGTTGCACAGACCTTTCTGCAAGGCCTCCCGGAGTTGTCTCATCCTCTGCTCCCTCTGCGACGGTAACATAAGGTCCGCAACCTTACCCTTGTACCGTGGATCAAGGAGAGTGGCCAGCCAGTAATGGTCCCTCTCCTTGATCCGAAGAATACGAGGATCCTTCCGCAGACTTTGCAGGATCAGGGAGGCCATGCAGCGTAGGTTTGCTGAGGCATTCGCTCCGGAGTCCTCTGGGTCACTAAGGACGACATGATCCGCAGCCACCTCCTCCCAGCCACGTACAAGTCCACTGGTTTCTTGGGACTGTAAATCATCCCTAAAAGACTGCTGCTGATGATGCTGAGTGCCAGCCTCCACCTCCATGCTGACACAATCCTCCTCCTCCTCCTCCTCCTCCTCTTCCTGTGCGATGGGTGGGACAGAAGGAACACTGTCTGGGTAAAGGGGGCCTTGAGAGGCAAGGAAGTCCTCCTCTTCCTGCCTCTGTTCTACCTCAAGTGCCCTGTCCATTATTCCACGCAGCGTGTGCTCCAACAGGTGGACAAGAGGTACAGTGTCACTGATGCATGCACTGTCACTGCTCACCATCCTCGTGGCCTCCTCAAATGGTGCCAGGACAGTGCATGCATCCCTGATCATGCCCCACTGGCGTGGAGAAAAAAAACCAAGCTCCCCTGACCCTGTCCTGGTGCCGTAGTCGCACAGGTACTCATTGATGGCCCTCTGCTGCGTGTGCAGCCGCTGCAGCATGGCCAACGTTGAGTTCCACCTGGTGGGCATGTCACATATAAGGCGGTTCTTGGGCAGGTTCAACTCCTTTTGCAGCTCAGCCAGGCGAGCACTGGCATTATAAGATCTGCGGAAATGCACACAGACTTTCCTGGCCTGCCTCAGGACATCCTGTAAGCCCGGGTACCTGCCCAAGAAGCGCTGCACCACCAGGTTAAGGACGTGAGCCACACAGGGCACATGGGTCAGTTGTCCCTGTCGGAGGGCGGAGAGGAGGTTGGTGCCATTGTCGCAAACCACCATTCCTGGCTTAAGCTGGCGTGGCGTCAACCACCTCTCGGCCTGGCCCTGCAGAGCAGACAGGACCTCTGCCCCAGTGTGGCTTCTGTCCCCCAAACACACCAGCGCAAGCACGGCATGGCATCTTTTTGCCTGCGTACTTGCGTAGCCCCGTGAACGGCTACGGAGCACCGCTGGTTCATAGGACAAACCACAGGAAGAGGCCATGGAGGAAGAAGAAGAGGAGGGGGTGGAGGAGAGAGGTGTGTCACAACCAGTAGTAGCATTTTGGAGGCGTGGCGGTGGGACAACCTCCAACACTACTGCACCTTGTCCTGAATCCTTCCCAGCTGCCAAAAGAGTGACCCAATGGGCCGTGAAAGAAAGGTAACGTCCCTGTCCATGCCTGCTGGACCATGAGTCAGCGGTAATATGCACCTTACCGCTGACCGCCCTGTCCAGCGAGGCCAAGACATTGCCTTCCACATGCCGGTAGAGAGCCGGAATAGCCTTCCGTGAGAAAAAGTGGCGTTTGGGAACCTGCCACTGAGGAACCGCACATTGCACAAACTCACGGAAGGGGGCCGAGTCTACCAACTGAAAAGGCAGCAGTTGAAGCGCTAGCAATTTAGCCAAGCTAGCATTCAACCGCTGGGCATGTGGATGGCTGGGAGTGAACTTCTTTCGACGGTCCAGCAGCTGGGGCAGGGAAATTTGCCTGCTAGAATCGGACGTCGGTGTACTGCTAGCAGAGTGGGCGCAAGTACTTGGCTGTGACACACCTAATTCTACACCTTCATTCCTCTCAGTGCATGTTTCAGAGAGGACTGAAGTTATAGTGGGGTTGGAGATCCCAGCTGATGCGGTGCAAGGAGAGGTCCGCTTTGTTCTTTGGTGTGGGTCTTTGAGGTAGGCTTGCCAACGAGCTGCATGGCAGGTCAACATATGTCTGGTCAGGCATGTGGTACCCAAGCGGCTGATGTTTTGGCCACGCGATATACGCTTGAGACATATGTTGCAAACAGCAGCTGTGCGATCTGATGCACTAGCCTCAAAAAAGGCCCACACCAAAGAACTTTTTGAATGACGGGCAGAGGCAGCGCCCTGCACAGGCGGAGCTCTGCGGTGTGATTCCGTCGGTGTACTGCCCTTACGCTGGCCACCAAAGGGCATCCTGCCTCGTTGGAGATGTGCCTCCTCCTCAT
Source organism: Rana muscosa (assembly GCA_029206835.1). Lineage (NCBI taxonomy): Eukaryota > Metazoa > Chordata > Amphibia > Anura > Ranidae > Rana > Rana muscosa. The sequence continues at coordinate 759,082,294 of CM055118.1, read as the reverse complement.
CCTCCTCCTCCTCCTCTCTCCTATTAGGCACCCACGTGGAGTCATTGACCTCATCATCCCCTCCCTCCTCATCACTGGAGCCAATCTGGCAGTATGCTGCAGCTGCTGGAACATGACTGCCAGATTGGTGTCCTTCTTGAGCATCCCCTCTGTCTGCTCTCACGCTACTGCCTTCCTCTAGCTGGGTTTCATCATCAGACCCTTCGAAACGCTGGGCATCCTCCTGGAGCATGTACCCAACACTGTGCTGAAACAGTTCGGGGGACTCCTCAGGAGGAGGACATGGTGGGTCTAGGGAAGGAGTGACTGATGATTTGTCTGACATTGATACCAGGGAAGACGACGCTTTGGCAGCTGCTTTTCCAGTACCCTGAGCCTGGGTGAGAGAGGATGAGGAGGAGGAGGAGGGCTTGGTCATCCACTCTACCAAGTCTTCGGCATGATGTGGCTCAACATGTCCAGCTGCCGAAAAGAAGGACAAGCGTGTCCCATGGCCATGTGCTGATGACAATGCACCGCGTCCACGACCAGCACTGTTGCCCCCAGACACAGAGCCTGCTTGCCCTCTTTTATTGCCTCCTGACTGTCTGCCTCTCCTTGTTTGCCTTCCAGACATTCTAATAGATGGCCTGCAGGGAGATGGGAAAAAAGCAATAAGGGCTACCTTCAGGTGTCCTTCTCTGTCCCTTGAAACAAGGACTTTCACAGTGAAAGAAACTGACACTGTCCCTACCTAGAGTTTTCTGTCCCTAGAATAAATGTTTTTTTTAATCACAATATAGCACAAGGACAATTCACTCAATGTCTCTCCAGGTCCCTGGAAACAAGGACTTGCAGAGTGAAAGAAACTGACACTGTCCCTACCTAGAGTTTTCTGTCCCTAGAATAAATGTTTTTTTTAATCACAATATAGCACAAGGACAATTAACTCACTGTCCTTACAGGTCCCTGGAAACAAGGACTTGCAGAGTGAAAGAAACTGACACTGTCCCTACCTAGAGTTTTCTGTCCCTAGAATAAATGTTTTTTTTAATCACAATATAGCACAAGGAAAATTAACTCACTGTCCTTACAGGTCCCTGGAAACAAGGACTTGCAGAGTGAAAGAAACTGACACTGTCCCTACCTAGAGTTTTCTGTCCCTAGAATAAATGTTTTTTTTAAGCACAATATAGCACAAGGACAATTAACTCACTGTCCTTACAGGTCCCTGGAAACAAGGACTTGCAGAGTGAAAGAAACTGACACTGTCCCTACCTAGAGTTTTCTGTCCCTAGAATAAATGTTTTTTTTAAGCACACTATAGCAGAAGCACAAAACACACTGACACTCTCCCTACCTATCCTTCTCTTTCCCTAAACTAAAGGAATCCAGGTTAAGCAAGAAAGAAATAACAGTCACTGTCCCTGCCTATGCTACTCTATCCCTGCTCCGGAACACACTACACTAGGCCGCCGTGCTGGCGGCCTTTTATAGTGTGGGGCGTGTACTAAACACCCTCAGCAATAATTGGCCACAGGCATCCTGCCTGTGGCCAATCATTGCTCTCCTCGCTGCCGGCGCTGTGATTGGCCAAGCATGCGGGGTCACAGTGCATGCTTGGCCAATCACAGCGCCTGGATGACACTGCGATGGCGTAGTGCATTGTGGGCCGTTCGCGTCACTCGAATTTGGCGCGAACGGCCCAAATCGTTCGATCTTCGTCGAACGATCGAACAGCCAATGTTCGAGTCGAACGTATGTTCGACTCGAACACGAAGCTCATCCCTATTAGTGACTAATAATGGTGTTCTCGTAATAAAACCACAGGCAGAGAGCTGCAAGTATTTTCAGTTAGTGTACTGTGTCCTCTGCACAGTTTTCACCTAAAAGTAACTGAAGACAATTGCTGCTTTTCCCATACTAATACCACAGCAGGCATTAATTCTGATAGCTGCATTATCAGTATATATATATATAGGGGCATGTAATTACAATTCTTGATCTAATATTTCACAGCTGGGCCCATTCCTGCGCCCACCAAGAGTAACTGTGAGGACTTACAGTGTTGTGGCACCAGCACCACCACCAAAGGACCAATTTTTCCTACCACTGTTCAACAATGGCATGTAATTACAATTCTTGATATAATAGTTCACAGCAGGGCGTTCTAGCGCCCACCAAGAGTAACCGTGAGGGCTTACAGTGTTGTGGCAACACCAAATTTCAGCAGAGTATATACGGCAGGCCCCTACTTTCAAACATCCAAATTACAAACGACTCCTACTTGCAAACGGAAGGAGACAACAGGAAGTGAGAGAAAATCTACCCCTAGGAAGGGAAATTCTCTCCTGTAAGAGTTAATATGACATGCCATTTTTCTAAATGATTTTCATCCATATTACCGGGACCACACATTACATTAAAGCCGCAAGCAGTTTTACATGACTTTTTTTCCTTTAGAAATGTCATTTTGTGCATGGATAGTTCTAAACATGGGAAACACGTGCCACTTCACAGGCATACTTTAGACACCCCCCAGGTACGATATTTAAAGGAATATTTCACTTTTTTTTTTTTCACTTTAAGCATCATTAAAATCACTGCTCCCGAAAAAACGGCCATTTTTAAAACTTTTTTTTGCATTGATACATGTCTCCTGGGGCAGGACCCGGGTCCTCAAACCCTTTTTAGGACAATAACTTGCATATTAGCCGTTATAATTAGCACTTTTTATTTCAAACGTTTGAGTCCATAGTATTTAATAGGGTTCTAAAGTTCGCACAAACTTTCGGTCCGTTCGCAGGTTCTGGTGCGAACCGAACCGGGGGGTGTTCGGCTCATCCCTAATTAGGAGCTTTCCTACAAAGTTCCTGATTGTATAAAATCATTTAAAAAACAGCTTTGTCATAGCTCTTCTCTGCATAGACAAAACTATCATGGCCACATTCACCAAACACTTCCTACTATCTAATCATTGTCTTGCAAACTCCACTTGCATCATTTCCCTTTAAAGGGTCCCAACCCAAGGACAGTGGCATGTGTTCAAAAGTGCACCTTGCCACGCTTTAATGTATAGCACATTTTCAAATGTAGATTTTTTTTAATGCTAGTGGAAACAAGCTCTTACTGTGGCATGTATATGTGTTATCTGATCATTCATATCTGATTCACTGTGATTCTACGGGTCAGCTCTCTGGGCACCTATCCCTATCTATAGAATTGGCTTGCCAAATTTTTTACATGGTAGGTTGCCGGGTTTTATCTTCAATCCTCCCCATTTGCTTGGGCTTGGGACCAGCATGCAGAATGTGATAACACATGTACATAGCCAATTTGTACACACATGCAAGGACTGATTTAGACAGGAGCCAATTAAATTACTAGAATGTCTTTGGAGTGTGGGAGGAAACACAAGCACAAGGAGAACATGTAAACTCCATGCAGATAGTGTCTTGGATGAGATTCAAACCAAGAACCTTGGTGCCGCTAGGCATTGGTGCTGATCATTAAGCCTCTGTGCTGCCTTTCTACTGTGGTAGACAAAAGAAAATTACTCTTCTTATCACATTTGATATAGTAGATGAGGTTTTATGAATGTTTTTGTTTCCACACCCCTGCATCAAATCTCATCAGCCTTCACGGTTGAAGGGAGCTGTAGAAACACACACACAAATGCCCTCTACTGTTCCATTACAAAGAAACTATAATTACCACCCTTTAAAAGCAGATAATTACATATTTGCTATCATTGCTATCCAGAATCTGTAGTAGTGCAAGTCTCACAACAGCTATCCAGTCTATGTGAAGTATTATAAGTTTCTGCATCTCTCTCTAACATTGGTACGCCACAGTCCAGCGTTGCTATCCAGAACATGAGCCGTATTACAGAATTGATCATTCCTATCCAATGTATGCAGGGCTACCAGTACATGCATAGTTATATATTTTAAAAACCATGTAAGCTCCATGCTTAGTTTAAAACTATATTCAAGGCACATATATACATGTAGCGGCCTCACCCCCTTCACATGTTTATCGGTTGTCCGAAAGCTCTTGTCTAGGGGTACCTGGGTTTCGAGAGTGAGGTGCGCTACGGCCCATGTCCTCCCCATGGCTGTGGGTGAGGTGAAGGCCAGTATCAATATCTTCCTCGGGCCAAATGTGCATTGGGTTGCGGAACTTAGCCCTGCTATGCTGGAATCTCCCTCTGCTCCCATCAACAGAGTCCATACACCGATCACAGTCCAACTGTTAGTTTTATTTCGTAGCTCCACAACAAACAATGTATGGCAGGATACGGTGGGATGAGCAGGCCGAGGCACTATCCGGATTGCAGTCCCGACACCCCCTGTGCTATGACCAGGGGTTGCAGGAGTCTTGATTAGAACAACTTCGCTGCGCTGCGGCCCCTATCAGGGGAAGATGACCCTCCAAGGGAGTTACCGGAGGCCCGTCCGTCACCGGGTTGACGCTGCTCCGGAGTCTTCAGATGGGTGACCTCCCCAGCCTCCTCACCTCAGATGCGGGTCCCCTCGCAAGGGGCACCCTGGAATCACTTCACCCTCGCGGGACCCGGTCGAAGTCACCAGGTCCCAGGCCTTCTACAAAGTACCTCACCCCAGGCTGAAGGTGCCTGGGATGGACTCCAACTCCAGCTTCATTCCGGCCAGGCCTAGGGTGCCCAGGCCAGAACCTTGAACCGCCCGCACCCAGGCCTAGGGCGCCTGGGTACGTGAAGAGATGATCCCCCAAAGACCTCGTGGCGAGGGCGTCTCCCCCTTTTATCTCCTCCCATCGACACCACGGCGGGTTCCCCGCCCCAGCCGTACCATCTCCAGGAAGGGACAAAAAGGGTAGCACTGTGGTAGTGATTCTACCTCGAGCCTGTAGGTACCCCGCCACCCACAGGCCAAGGAGAATATTACACCACCCAATCCTCCACGAATAACAAAAAGGGGTCTAATCCCTGACATAATTACACACCTGGGTCTCTCTACCCCCAGGTGTATCCCACTAACTTTGAAGACCCCGCTACACACTCCCCCTTGTGATTTGACGCTGGTCCCCAGCGTCAGGTGCACACCCATGTCTCCCAAGGAGTGGTGACATGAAGTGGGCCCCAGAGGCTATCCCTCAAATTTTGGATACTGTGTGTGCCAAGACCTGCTCCAGGGAAAGGGAACTATAAAACATTAAAACTTTTGTATAAAACATCTGTCATGTACACATATACAATCCCTCCCGTCACTGTCTAAGAACCACCCCATACTCAGTAGTCTTGACCGACGAATCTCCTGCAGAAGGGAAACAAAAAAAAAAACACATCCTAACACTCTGTGTTAACTTAGCATGAGTGGGTCCGTCAGCCGAGAGACCCACTCACTCCAATAAGTAAGTAATGCATGTGTAACATTTCAAACAACCGTTGCACAACACTGCCACCTGGTGACAGCGCTGCGGTAATGACACTCGGTGAGATCTTCATTCTTCCTGCTTTCCTACTCTGACTCTACCCCAAAAGTCTCTGCCTTTGGCACATGAAGAAAAGGGAGAAAAAAAACAACAGCTCCCAAGTCTCCAGTGAGTAAAAGAAAAGCCCAAATCAAAACAAAAGTAGGGCACAGTTCTAGGCGTCTGGGAATGTCTCTTCCAGAAAGTTTCAACAGCAACAAGATAGGAGCTCACTTCTCCTATAAGTAGAACCTTGGATCCGGCAGAAACAGGGGCTTCAGGTGCCCATCAAACACTTCCACCGAATACTCGACATCCTCTCCTTCTTTCCTGCAGATGAGCACCTTTTCGGCATGAATATGGCGCCCAAGTCTCCAATCAGCTCTGCAGTCCTTGAACTTTTTAGACACAGGCGGCGAACATGACAGGTATCGCCTGGCATGGGGTACTTTAAGCTTTTCCCATACAAACTCGTCATACCACCTTGGTCGCAGGACCTCGACTTCATACAATAAGTCCCGAGGCAAGTAGGGGTACTCCCACCCATATTCACGGGCGACTCTCTGGGAGAAAAGTCTCTGCAACCTGGCTAGAGGCGGCATCACATCTCGCTCACCTTCTCCTGGCTGCACGATGGCCTCCGGGTGCCGAGGTACCTTCACCATCTCGGGTTGCTTTGTCTTTGGTGCCCGCAACGAAGCACGCTGCATCCCCACCATCAGAGCGGGTGATGTAGTTGAATGAGGAAAGTTGGTCGGAGGACTAGATTTCCTCGGGAACTCCGGGGCCTGCGCCCGGAGCGTACTGTCTTCTATGGACATGGGGGAATCCTGCGGTTTACTCAGCACAGGTAGTGGGCGTCTGTCCCAGCCCTTCCGGTGAAACAGTTCGTCTATTTCTCCATCATCCCCACAGTCTGACAATGACTCTAGGTCGGAGGTGTCATACATCTCAGCGGGAAGGTAGTCTCTAGTAGAGTGAGTAAAAGAAAAGCCCAAATCAAAACAAAAGTAGGGCACAGTTCTAGGCGTCTGGGAATGTCTCTTCCAGAAAGTTTCAACAGCAACAAGATAGGAGCTCACTTCTCCTATAAGTAGAACCTTGGATCCGGCAGAAACAGGGGCTTCAGGTGCCCATCAAACACTTCCACCGAATACTCGACATCCTCTCCTTCTTTCCTGCAGATGAGCACCTTTTCGGCATGAATATGGCGCCCAAGTCTCCAATCAGCTCTGCAGTCCTTGAACTTTTTAGACACAGGCGGCGAACATGACAGGTATCGCCTGGCATGGGGTACTTTAAGCTTTTCCCATACAAACTCGTCATACCACCTTGGTCGCAGGACCTCGACTTCATACAATAAGTCCCGAGGCAAGTAGGGGTACTCCCACCCATATTCACGGGCGACTCTCTGGGAGAAAAGTCTCTGCAACCTGGCTAGAGGCGGCATCACATCTCGCTCACCTTCTCCTGGCTGCACGATGGCCTCCGGGTGCCGAGGTACCTTCACCATCTCGGGTTGCTTTGTCTTTGGTGCCCGCAACGAAGCACGCTGCATCCCCACCATCAGAGCGGGTGATGTAGTTGAATGAGGAAAGTTGGTCGGAGGACTAGATTTCCTCGGGAACTCCGGGGCCTGCGCCCGGAGCGTACTGTCTTCTATGGACATGGGGGAATCCTGCGGTTTACTCAGCACAGGTAGTGGGCGTCTGTCCCAGCCCTTCCGGTGAAACAGTTCGTCTATTTCTCCATCATCCCCACAGTCTGACAATGACTCTAGGTCGGAGGTGTCATACATCTCAGCGGGAAGGTAGTCTCTAGTAGACGGAAGGCTACCCTCCCTTGCGGGCTCCACCGACTGTGGACCCCCGACACCTCCAACCAACACCACAGTCCCAGCCCCTGGCTCACCTGGACCTTCTGAAGAACTGGGATGTCCGGGACTCTCTTCTCTACCGGCGCCATCTAGGCCAGGCAAGCGGCGGGGTGAAGCTCGACCACGACCATAGGATGCCTGTACCAGGCCGACTTTCCTCTTCGGAGGTGGGAGCAGGGAGTCTGTGGTGACCGAAGCAGCGTCCTCGGATTTTTCTCTCTCAGTCTCTGATTGGGCAGTCCCATCGCCCTGGTCAGCGTGCACGGGGACCTCCGCAAAGGCCTGGATCTCTCCCTCCGGAGTGGCGGTTCCTGTGATGCAGTTGAGGCGAAGGGCCCGGGGCCTTACTGTGGATGATTCGACCTCAAAAAGAAATTCTTTGCACGCTTCACATCGCCCGAACGGCTTCAGTTGGACCACCAGTCCCGAGCATCCGGGACAGATCACACCGAGGGCCTCCGTGTCTCTGCATGAATACAGAGCCAACTGTCCTCGGGGCCTAAGTCTTATCCCCGTGTCTGTAATGGGCGCAGCAAATGCAGTCATTTTCGTGGGGTAAGGTACCGGCATCCACGGGGAGCTTGAGGCCATCCCGACCACCTGCTGTTCCATCACGCGTTTACCTCGCGCCGGAGTCTCCACGTGTATCTCCACACGTGGCCAGACTCCTCCCACGACTTGCACGTTTTCGCGGGCTTCCTTCAGTCTCCTCCCACGAATTGCGCAGTCATGGGGTGCCTCGTGGCGCAGTGCATTAACAGTCCCCACATGTAGTACTTCACACGGCTGGACCTCTCCCTTTTTACGCTCCTCCGCGTGGGCCTTTCCCGACTTAGGGTCATGTCCACAACTCCGAGCAGGGATGCACTTTGGCCAATCACATGGCCGACCTGCTCGGACCTCCTCCGGGCAGCAAAGTCTAGACACAGCCGTTCCAACCCTTAGGATCAATACACATTTCATCCCGGACTCACGAGCCCCCACGTGTAGCGGCCTCACCCCCTTCACATGTTTATCGGTTGTCCGAAAGCTCTTGTCTAGGGGTACCTGGGTTTCGAGAGTGAGGTGCGCTACGGCCCATGTCCTCCCCATGGCTGTGGGTGAGGTGAAGGCCAGTATCAATATCTTCCTCGGGCCAAATGTGCATTGGGTTGCGGAACTTAGCCCTGCTATGCTGGAATCTCCCTTTGCTCCCATCAACAGAGTCCATACACCGATCACAGTCCAACTGTTAGTTTTATTTCGTAGCTCCACAACAAACAATGTATGGCAGGATACGGTGGGATGAGCAGGCCGAGGCCCTATCCGGATTGCAGTCCCTACACCCCCTGTGCTATGACCAGGGGTTGCAGGAGTCTTGATTAGAACAACTTCGCTGCGCTGCGTCCCCTATCAGGGGAAGATGACCCTCCAAGGGAGTTACCGGAGGCCCGTCCGTCACCGGGTTGACGCTGCTCCGGAGTCTTCAGACGGGTGACCTCCCCAGCCTCCTCACCTCAGATGCGGGTCCCCTCGCAAGGGGCACCCTGGAATCACTTCACCCTCGCGGGACCCGGTCGAAGTCACCAGGTCCCAGGCCTTCTACAAAGTACCTCACCCCAGGCTGAAGGTGCCTGGGATGGACTCCAACTCCAGCTTCATTCCGGCCAGGCCTAGGGTGCCCAGGCCGGAACCTTGAACCGCCCGCACCCAGGCCTAGGGCGCCTGGGTACGTGAAGAGATGATCCCCCAAAGACCTCGTGGCGGGGGCGTCTCCCCCTTTTATCTCCTCCCATCGACACCACGGCGGGTTCCCCGCCCCAGCCGTACCATCTCCAGGAAGGGACAAAAAGGGTAGCACTGTGGTAGTGATTCTACCTCGAGCCTGTAGGTACCCCGCCACCCACAGGCCAAGGAGAATATTACACCACCCAATCCTCCACGAATAACAAAAAGGGGTCTAATCCCTGACATAATTACACACCTGGGTCTCTCTACCCCCAGGTGTATCCCACTAACTTTGAAGACCCCGCTACATACATAAATAGTGAAAATGACAGTGGCACCCACAAATATCCACAAACAGATATCAGACAATGTGGCATATAAAATAAGTGTTGCACTATCAATTTAAATTCACAACCCACTACCTAACTCTACTACAAATTTTATTCTAATCAATGGAATAGTGCATCAAAAATGACCAGTGCCTAATGTCATACTCTGCGGGATTGGCAGGAAGAAGTGAACAAAATCATAGAGGCGAAGAGATGGGTTAACGTTACCAGTGATAGAGGACCAGTTCATGGACATCTGGTCTAGCTGGATGTATTATTGACATTTGTTTGAACACACCCTGCCATGGATGAGATCCCCTGACCTTGAGGTTCCGGCTGTTTTTTTGCTATTTCAGGATACCTGATGTACACATTTCTATTACTGTTTCATGATCCATACACCTCATGCTCTCAGAGTGCTGAGTTCCAGTGAGGTTTTGTTGTTGTACTCTGTCGTTCCCCTTTATTGGCTCTTGTTCTCTCCTCCTTCTTCACTGTCTTCCATACAAGAAGGCCCGCTACTTGTTTTTGTTACTTTCCTATTACACCCAAAACTGGAGCACAGTAGTGTCTACCGTGTTAATGTTTTTATTTGCACTGATCTTGTGAATTTATTTCACTAATGACAAATGGGGACGTTATGTATAAAACATGGGACTACTTATAACAACTCCTATTGTATTCTGTATTATGATGTTGATACTGTCTGCTATGTAACCCATGACATTATTGATATATTCTCTGATTGCTTAAGAACACTTTTTTTTTCCTGTAACCTTTTCCATTTGATGAAATTTTTCAATCAAAAGTTGATTACCAAAAAAAAGTGACCAGTGCAAAAATACGTTTTTGTAAACACTTATGCAAAATAAATGGTGAAAAAAGTCCTTAATTCATTAGTCCCGAATTCCACAACCACCATATGTGATGCAGACAGGTGACATTTTTCTCCACCAACATAGATATCAAGTCAGAGGATGGGACCCCTTAATTATAGAAGGTCTAGTCTGCTTTCCCAAATTACACAGGGTAAAAAAATGAAATCGCAATGGGCTCCACTAGCAAACTCCTCCGCTTCTCTCTTGAACTCCACCACATTGCTTTATAACATGACCATCAGAGGCGGCTCTAGGTTTTGTGAGGCCTTAGGCAAAACTTAGACATGAGGCCCCACTCATGCCCATAATGGGAAAAATAATTCAAACAAGAAAAATGGCTGCAGAAAATGCACGGATCTAGCACACAGGTGATCAGCACCACTTCCAGGGCACCCTCCTCACCCTTCAGACATATTCAGCCAATGCAAGAAGGGGGGAGAGAGGGGGAGGTGAAAAAGAGAGAGAGGTAATAGAGAGATCCGATGATGTCGACATTAGTATTGATCACAGGAAAATTAGGCGGCCGCGAGACCCCTGTGAGTGTGAGGCCTTAGGCAACCGCCTAACTTGCCTAATTAGAGAGCCACCTTTGATGACCATCTCATAGGAAAGACAAGTCTCACACAGTGTAATACATAAAAATAACCACACTGGTACTGACTAGTATTTCTAGTGTTTCTCTGCTTCCTCAGTTATCCCTATCGCTCAGCTAATGTGGGGCAGGGTCGCTTTGCAAAGGACTGACATCCTCCTTACCAACTGATGAGGTTGTTTGTTGTTAGGACGCCGGCAGCTAGAAGGTCATAATGGTGCACAATGAAAACCTGAGGCTTTGCGTAACTAAAGGCAGACTTAATCCATCCACTGGTATGTATACCATTTTTGTGCAATTTTTAGGCATTTTGCCAAGACACCCCTGAAGAAACTTGAAGGCACCCTGGTTGAAAAAGGCTGTTAGAGAAATAACGGTGATAAGTAAAGATAGCTTGTGTAGGCCAAAGAAAGTATGTGTAATGATTTTAATCTGTTACTGAAGACATGAATTGTGCAGAAGGATATCAAAAGCAAATACACAATTTCCTGTGACTCAGAATTTTGCATTTACTCAGGTTTTCTTTTCATGTTATGACATTTTACTGCTTAGTCCTCATTGTTTAAGTATTGCACCATTAATTCAAATATATATACCATATACTGAATGTAGTTTGAGACGTGGCCTGAATCCAGGTTTGCTGACTTTGGTGTCATGTTCAAATAAGGAGCTCACGAAAAGGGAGGATTGATTTCAATGAAAGACGCTAGTGTACTTGTTATTTAATTACCTTCTCTGTTAGAATAATATGTAACCCGGGCCAAGAAAATCATCACTAGTTCCAGCAAAGCTTGCATAAACATGACAGCAAACATGTATAAACAGAATACAAAGGTTACATTAAAGGCCCTTAAAGTGGTTGTAAACCCAATAATTTTTTTTTCTTTCCTAACAACCTGTAAGAGAAAGGCATAATGAGCTAATATGACTAGCATAATAGCTCATTATGCATCACTTACCTTAGATCGGGGCCCCCGAAGCCGTCCTCGTCTCCCTCTTCAGCCGCAGCCATCGCTGCGGCGATAGCCGGAAGGTTACTTCCGGCTATCGCCGCACCAGCCAATCACAGCGCCGCTCCGGCGCTGTGATTGGCCGGAGCGGCGAAGACGTCACTCCGCGCATGCGCGCGGGAGCTGTCAAATTCGGCTAGGCCCAGTGATTGCTGGGAACTAGCCGAATTTGTGAATGGGATTAACCCCATGAATGCGCCGTTGTCTACGGCGCGCATGCGCCGTAGACAGCGGCACCTGTCATTTTAGTAAATATCTCCTAAACCGTGTAGGTTTAGGAGATATTTCTTGCACCTACAGGTAAGCCTTAATCTAGGCTTACCTGTAGGTGCAAGTTGCAAAAGTGGGTTTACAACCACTTTAAAGGCCAAGCACAGTGTCCAATACACCATCACCAGTTCTACCATTCACTTGTCTTCACATATTTTCAATACATTTCCAGTGTTTATGTTTACATACATGTCCAATAATGACTCATTTATATTACATACGGTAGTAGACATTCTTGTATTTAAAACATAATTCAGGCAAAAACAGCTCCTTTGGTTAGATTTGGTTAGAGTGGAAAAGAGTTTAAACCCCTGCCAGCTTTTTATTAATGTTTCTGCAGCCATTCAGGAGAGTTTTCCTTCTTTCCAGTGTGGTCACTTAGACCACTTTCACACTGAGGCGCTTTTCAGGCGCTTTCACGCTAAAAACAGCGCCTAAAAAGCTCACGAAAACGTATTTCCATAAAAATCAATTAATGCTTTCACACTGGGGCTGTGTGCTGGCAAGGCTGTGAAAAACTCCCCTCTCCATTGAAATGAATGGAAAACTCTTCAAAAGCGCACGAAAAGCGCTTCAAAAGCGCTCAGTGTTTTAACTGGCAGTTTAGAAGCGCCTAGGTGTGAAAGTGGCCTAAGGGTTCATGCACATTAAACGCTCCCTAGACACCTTTCTCCTGGCAGCAAAAAAACGCTGGACACTGTTAAACATGTGTACGGCATTAAGCCGCATTTACCTGTGTTTAGCAGTATGAAGGGCTTGTGAACTAACCTGTTGCCGCCCGCACTATACCTCAATGACGGCTACAGCACAAGCTTACTTTGCCGGGAGGGTGTCATCACAGTGATCGCGGACTCAGATGATCACAGATCAGGGGAAAAGGACCAATTACAGCAGCCCTTTACCATGTGATCAGCTGTGTCCAATGACAGCTGATCACAGATGTCAACACAAGACAGTTATCAGCTTTTTTCTCCTCATGCTGTCAGCGTGAGGAGAGAAGAAGAAAGCCGATAACCAGCTTGTGTTAAAGGGACATTGGCACTGATAATCAGGGCACTGATTATCAGTGTCCTGATTATAAGTGCAGTCCCAACAGTGCCCACCAGTGTTACCAACCATTGCCCACCAGTGCAGCCAATCAGTGCCCACCCGTGCTGCCAATCAGTACCCATCAGTGCTGACAATCAGTGCCCATCAGTGCCACCTATCAGTGCCCATCAGTGTAGCCTCATCAGTGCCTTCTCATCAGTGCCCACCAGTGCCATCTATCAGTGCCGCTTTTTCAGTGGCCATCAGTACAGCCTCATCAGTGCCCGCCAGTACAGCCTATCAGTGGCCATCAGTGCAACCTCATGAGCACACATCAGTGAAGGAGAAAAATTGGCTGTTTGCAAAATGTTATAACAAACTATGAATTTCTTTATTTTTTTAAGTTCCAAATTTTCGGTCTTTTTTCGTTTGTTTAGCAAAAAAAAAAACAGCGGTGATAAAATACCACCAAAAGAAAGCTCTATTTGTGTGGAAAAAAATTATAAAAATGTTGTTTGGGTATAGTGTTGCATGACAATGCAATTGGCATTCAAGACATGACAACGCTAAAAGATGAAAATTGGCCTGGGCAGAAAGGGGGAAATTTTTCATTGGATATTCCGACTGTGTGTATGCCCCATCTGACTTTTTCCGTCGGAAAAACCCATTGTTTATTCAGACGGAAAATCCGATCGTGTGTACAAGACAAAATTGTAATACCGCGTACACACGACCGTTATTCATGTCATGGTAAAAAACAACGTTTTTCTCGACACGATTTTTCGTGTTTCCTCTCAAGCCTGCCTTGCATACACACGTTCATAAAAAAAAACGCTCGAGCAAAGCGCGGTGCCGTACAACACGTACGACGGCACTATAAAGGGGAAGTTCCATTCGAATGGCGCCACCCTTTGGGACGCTTTTTGCTGATACTCATGTTAATAAAGTTTGGTGAGAGACGATTCGCGCTTTTTAGTCTTCGTGCTTTTTAGTCCGTACAGCGTAACGAATGTGCTATCTCCATTACGAACGCTAGTTTTATTAGAACGAGCGCTCCCGTCTCATAATTTCTGAGCATGAGCGCTTTTTTTCCCCTCGTAAAAGCATACACACGACCGTTTTTCACAACGTTAAAAAGAACGACGTGAAAAACGTCGAGAAAAAATAGAGCAGGTTCTAATTTTTTTGAGGCCATTTTTCACGTAGTTAAAAATGCTCTGGAGTCTACACACGATAGTTTTTAATGATCAATTTAAAAAATGGCATTTTTTTCGTCATGAAAAACGGTCGTGTGTATGCGGCATAACTCTCCCCAACAGGTTCACAGATAGCAATACAAATTGCTAGTAGTAATTGCAACTGTAGTTGCAACAGTTTTTTACTCTAATTTTTTAATCTAAAATCTTTTAATCTAAAATGAAAAAAATGTTTGGTTGGAAATGAGCTTTACAAAAGAAAATGGAAGATACATACTGTATTTAATACATTTATATAGTTGTTTTCAAGAGTTCTTGTAATCTGTATTTTATTTTTATGTTGTTTATGTATAATTATGTATTAGGAAGTGGAAAAAGACACAGAAGCCTGGATTAAAATTTACAAAAAAACTATGTGAGACAAAGTACCTGAATTCTTTTTCTTACTACACTGAGATTATAATTAAGCGCTTTTGTGTGTGAAGTGTGTTAACTGTACGTCAAGTCCCTGTTCTATTTGTTCCATCGTGGAGGAATAAAACGGAAAATTTATATCAAATACTTACCGTAATTTTCCTTTCCTGATGGAGTCCATGGCAGCCTACGTGTGGGTTAATCCCGCCCCTCATACCTCATAGGACCCTTCTCCCATAAATCTTTGCTCTGGGCCAGAGGCCGTGTTCCATAATTTAGCCTACTCCAGCCACTGGGAGGGAACTCCTGCTGCCATGGAGTCCATCAGGAAAGGAAAATTACGGTAAGTATTTGATATAAATTTTCCATTTCCTGACAGACTCAATGGCAGCCTACGTGTGGGAAATAACTAGCCATACACACCCGGGTGGGCAGAGTGCTGGACAAAAGAAAAAAGGTTTAATTGGCACCATCAACAGACAAGATACGTAAACCACTACGCAGTAGTGTGCCATGAACGTGTTAATTGAAGACCACAAGGCCACCTTGCAAATAACTTCTGGAGGCACGTGACGTGATGCCGCCCATGATGAAGACACTTCTAGTTGAGTGAGCAGTCACCGCTTCTGGAGGCGCCAAGCCCTTGGCTTTATAGGCCCACTGAATGGCCTGAACAATCCATGCTCCGATAGATCTGGAAGAGGCACGCATTCCCTTATACTTCCTGTGAAAAGAACGAGCAGGTGGTCGGTCTGACGGAAAGAAGCTGTAGCTTCAAGATACTGACTCAGAGCTTTTCCAACATCTAAGGGATAAACACTGGAATCCTCGGTAGATCTGAACGTTGGAAGAGCAATCTTCTGATTGTCATGAAACACAGATGCCACTTTGGGGTTTGAACCCAACATAGGAATTAAAAAGTTTAGAAATGGCCCCTTGCATCCCTGAGAGCTGATTTCAGAGACCCTCTTGGCCGATGTTATAGCCACCAAGAAGACAACTATTAGAGAGAGTCATTTGACAGAAGATTGATCTTCATGTTCCAACTCTCTACCTAAGAAAAAATCCAGGACAAGGAGAAGATCCCAATTATAAAAACTTGGCTCTGAGGTCTGAGCCTTATTGCTCCTCTGAAAAACTACTGAGTAAGAGGGTGTCTAGCCCAGGAAACACCCGTAAAGGCAGAGATTACAGCGATTTGGACTCGCAGCGAGCTGACTGACAATGAGAGATCCAATCCTGATTGTAAGAAGCCCAGGATATCATGTATCTTTGGGTTATTGCAAGAACCTGCAGTGGAAGAGGTGTAGTCTGAAAACTTTTTCCAAATCCTCTGGTAGACCCTGTTGGTGCCTGTTCTTCTGGCATTTAATATTGTGGAGATGGCCCTACTTGGACAGCCTAGGGCCTCCAACCTTCCCCTCTCAAGAACCAGATCATCAGATGTAGATGGGTCGGGCATGGATGTAGAAATGCCCCTTGTGATAGGAGATCTGGTCTGGAGGGTAGAGGAACTGGGTCCCGGAAGCTGAGTTGCATCAGCAGTGGAAACCATGGCTTGTTTGGCCAGTACGGGACTATTGCCACTATCTCTGCTTCTTCCATCCTGAGCCTCGACAAAAAACAGAGAATGACAGGAACCGGGGGAAAGGCATAGGCCCTGTGGAACCGCCAATGGTCTGTCAGAGCATCTACCCAAAAGCCTGGGGATACCAAGACCTTGTGTAGTATCTCACTAGTCTGAAGTTGCATGGGGAGGCAAACAAGTCTACTTCCGGAATGACTCCCAGGGACAGGACCCACCTGAAGACTTCGGGGGGAAGTCAACTCGTTGTCCAGAGAAACTCTCAACAGAAAATCTGCCTGAACATTCTGGACTCTAGGGAGATAGACAGCTGTCAGGTTGGCCAGGTTTTTCTGGGCCCAGATCATGATGGGCTCTATTTCCTTTGACAGGGAGAGACTGGGAGTACCCCCTGTCTCTTGATGTATGCGACTGCCGTTGTGTTGTCCAGTCTTAGGAGGTCTCCTGCTGTTAAGTGGTGAAAGGCCTGCAGAGCGCAGAACGCTGCCCGGAGTTCCAGAACATTGGAGACTATCCTGTGAGAGAGAAAATTCCATATGCCTTGGGCTACTTCTGTCAGCCCCTGTTGCTGGCATCTGTAGTGATGGTGACCCAAGACACAGGTGCGATGGAGTGACAATTGAGGAGGTTCCTCTGTTGTAGCCACCAAGGAAAGCTCTCCCGCATGGATGAGGTTATTTGGATAAAGTGATCCCGAAGCCCTGGATTATACTGCTGGAGGAAACCCTTCTGGAAGGGCCGCATTTTCCACTGAGCCCACTTTACCATGGGTGTTGTTGCCACCATGGTACCAATGATCTTTAGGCATTGAGAGGCTTGGAGATGAGGACGACATTGCAAGCCAAACTCTGTCCCGGATCACTGGGATTTTTCCAGGGGTAACAAGATGGTGCTCTTGATAGCGTTGAAGTGTGCCCCGAGGAATACCAGGGACTGCGTAGGATCCAGATGGCTCTTTTCCAGATTCAGAAGCCAACCAAACTCGAGTAGAGTGGAGATGACCTGGGATCTGTGGATTAGCAACTGCTCCTTGTCCCGAGACAACAGCAGGTCGTCTAGATAGTGATACAGACGGACACCTCTGGTCCTGATCAGAGCCATGACAGCCAACAAGTTTTGAAAACACACGAGGCGATGTAAGCCCGAAGGGGAGACAGGTGAACTGCAGACCGATTTAATCGACAGCAAAGCGAAGGTATTTCTGGAATTCTGACGCTATCAGAACATGGAAGTAGGCGTCCTTCAGGTCTATAGAGACAAGCCAATCGCCTGGTTGGATTGCTTGACTGATCATGAGTAGTGTCTCCATCTTGAACTTCTCCTTCTAGATCAAATAATTCAAGTGGATTAGGTCTATAACTGGCCTCCAGGAGACGTTTTTCTTCAACACCATGAAGAGGGGCGAGTAGACCCCTTAAAACCTTTTGTCATCTGGAACTGGAATTGCAGCGCCCTGAGCCACAAGAGAGACAGGAGAATTTGCTTTTTCTCTTCTGAGAGAGGCAAGGATGCCGACTCGCTCTGTTTTAGGCAGGTGAAATATCATAAAGACTTAGGGGATTCTTGTCCACCGGAAGATGCCCCTTTTGAAAACTTCTGGCCTGAAGGCTGTTTTTTCTTCCAGGTCTTCTTGAACTCACGGCCAGGCCTATAGTAGCGAACATTCCTTGCTCGATCTGAAATTTGCCTGGGCTGTGTTCTCTTCTGGTTTAGCAGACGGCGATCCTGGGAAAGGAACCCCGACTTGCCCCCTGTGGCACGGGTGATGGCACTGTCCGATATGTTCCCAAAGAGGGACGAACCCCCAAATGGAATCCTGCACCATGCCTGCTTGGAGGCAGGGTCAGCTACCCATGGGCGCAGCCACAAGGCACGCTTAGCCGTGACAGATGTCAGCATGATCCGAGCCACCAGGCGAATTATGTCTAGGGAAGCCCCACGAGAAAAGCCAACGTCAACCTTAGCCCATGAATAGGTGAGCTCCTGGCCAGTTCTTCCGAGATGCTCCTCAGAGAAGCATCTACGTCGTCTGTCCAGACTTCCATCGCTTTAGAAAGGGCTGCGAGAGCTAGAGCTGGTTTGCAGGTCATACCCGCTGTAATGTAGATCCGCTTGAGGTCGGTATAAATTTTCCACTCCAGGCAATTCCTAAAGGAAACAGTATCCTCCAATGGGAGTGTGACGTGCCTCACCATCCTCATTAGGGCTAAGTCAATGAGAGGAGCCGACTCCAGGTGTTTTACATCCTTGCTTTTAAATGGGTACATTTTTGATACCTTCATTAACAGGCAATTCTTCCTTTCAACACCACCCCATTCGTCGGTAATTATTGCGCTGAGTTCACCCAAAAAGGAGAAATTAGGGTGTTCTTTTTTGAGGTGTTTAAAATATTTCCTCTGTTTGGAGGGTGCCTCCACTGGCTCTTCCATCTCAAAGCTTCTTTGACAGCTTTTGACCAGCTGTGGTACTAGGGCAAATTCAAAACCTGCACCAGGGTCATCTACCTCCACCTCACTGTCTGAGGCTTCAATTGAGGAATGGCTCGGCTGTGAAGGGCCTGGAGCCTTGAGATCATCCCTAATAGGGACTGACATAGTGTCGCCAGCAGGGTTGTGGGTATGACCAGAATCCCCTTTACTCAGGGACTCATGGACCACCTTTCTGACCAGTGCTTCCACTTGTTGGTCTCCACCCTCTCTTTCTTATGCGACTTTAGAAAAGCATCGCTCGCAGAGCGATTTGCCTTTAGGAACCTGGGCCCCGCATACCCAGCAGGCTTTCCTCACAGAGCGGCTGGAGTGGCGGTGAGAGTGACGCCCAGAGGTGGTTTTAGACTCCTATCTGTGGTACCTAGATCTAAAGGAAGATCTGACGTCTGGACCTTGAAGAGGAGTGACAACGTTGAGACCTAGGACGGTCTTTGCCGTGCTTTGGTGTTCAGACCTAGAAGAGCTGAGTGAAAAAGAAAGGGTTAAGATCTCCTGAATGAGTGAACCCAAGCATCACAGGTAGAAAAGAAATAAATCCTAACTGCAGCGCAAGGGTTGGCCACAAGAGGGCGGTGACAGATCCATGGCAAGGCAGTTTGAAAGTGAAATGAATCATTAAAGCGTTATGAGAAACAGGAGTGACAACAGGCATGAGAGAGCACATAACAAAACATAGCCAGCACCCAGGGAGCCTGCAGCAAACAATTTACCTTGTAAACCAGAGCCCAGTGCCTGGGTAAATACCGCATAAGCCTGCAAGTCATCCCAAGTAATAGCTGCTTTGACAGCTATTTAAATCTGCCACCGTAAACGATGTCACCGCCCCATAGCGGTTGCCATCCGGTGGCGGCCAATCGCATGCGCGACCGCCGCCACCATTTTGGCGAAACTGCGCCTGCACGAACCAAGCACGGAATCTTTGTTCGCGGCTTGCGGATGCGCAGCGACTTCCTGAAACGGCGAGCTGGAACGCAGCTGCGCTCCAGCCGCCGTGGCCACTCACTGGAGCTTGATAGAAAATAAGGAGACACACAAAACACAGAGATACGGCTGCCATATAAAAGGAATATCTTTGTACATTACCACCACCACGGCACGATCCGGACCAGAACCTGGGACTGGGGAGCTGTTCGCTCGACCCACCGCACGATCGGGCGTTTACAAAGCCTCCCGCTAATAGCTGGGACGTTTGGCCATATTGCCGCTTGCCTGCCAATGGCCAGGTTAGTAAGCTCTTCATGGTATCACATCATATCGCCCATGTCCACCTGCTAATAGCTAGGATTGCTGGACTGCAGAGAGGATCACCGCTAACCACCAACGTATCGCCGTGCACACCGCCAGGCCTGGATTACAGGAAAACTTCATGAAAAGGTAAGACTATATCTTGGTCCTAGGAGGAGGACAAAAAAAGGAACACAGCCTCTGGCCCAGAGCAAAGATTTATGGGAGAAGGGTCCTATGAGGTATGAGGGGCGGGATTAACCCACACGTAGGCTGCCATGGAGTCTGTCAGGAAAGGACTTTTATTGGACTGAGTCAGCAGTGTGCAGCTATTCACATTTCTTTTGGCTTTACACGGGGGCCTGCACCTGTCTGTGATTCCTGTCAGTACCTACACCTGAGCGAGATATTGTCTTCTATAGTACAGAGTTCAGTTTTAAATTGATGGCAAGATGCTACTTCTTCTAGTATAAGCTTAACCGCTTGCCGACCGCCACACAAAAATTTACGTTGACAGAATGGCACGGACAGGCAAATGGGCGTATATATACGTCCCCTTTAAATTGCCGCTGTGTGGTCGGGAGCTCCGTGACCGTGCCCGCGGGACCCGCGGACTCGATGTCCGCCAGTGTCCCGCGATTGTGTCACGGAGCTGAAGAATGGGGAGATGTTAGTGTAAACACAACATCTCCCCGTTCTGCCTAGTGACATGTCACTGATCGTCTGTTCCCTGTCATCGGGAACAGCGATCAGTGACATGTCACGGCAAGCCATGCCCCCTAACAGTTAGAAGCACTCCCTAGGTCACACTTAACCCCTTCAGATCCCCCTAAAGGTTAACCCCTTCACTGCCAGTGTTATTTTTACAGTAATCTGTGCATTTTTATAGCACCGATCGCTGTAAAAATGACAATGATCCCAAAATGGTGTCAAAAGTGTCCGATGTGTCCGCCATAATGTCGCAGTCACGATAAAAATCGCTGATCACTGCCATTACAAGAAAAAAAAAATATTAATAAAAATGCCATAAAACTATCCCCTATTTTGTAGACGTTATAACTTTTGCACAAACCAATCAATAAATGCAATTTTTTTTACCAAAAATATGTAGAAGAATACGTATCTGCCTAAACTGAGGAAAAAAACGTTTTTTTTATATATTTTTTGGAGATATTTATTATAGCAAGAAGTAAAAAATATTGCATTTTTTTCAAAATTGACGCTCTATTTTTGTTTATAGCGCAAAAAATTAAAACCGCGGGTGATAAAATACCACCAAAAGAAAGCTCTATTTTTGGGAAAAAAGGGACATCAATTTTGTTTGGGAACAACGTCGCACGACCGCGCAATTGTCAGTTAAAGCGAGGCAGTGCCGAATCGCAAAAAGTGGCCTGGTCTTTGGCCAGCAAAATGGTCTGGGTCTTAAGTGGTTAACATCACCATTGTGAAGAGGCACAAGTAGTAGATGTAATCCTGGCTGCCTGACAAACATTTGTTTTATGTCGTAGAAAACATGGACTAAGCAATAATTTGCCCTGTAACCAGAATATTTTCTCTCTGTGATGAGCCTTCAAGGTCATGTGGATTGAAAGATGGAGCAAACATAGCTTTATAGGATCAAACCTAAGATCTAGGATCTATATGTCCAGCTTTACCTGTCACTCAAAAAGGACTGCAAACAAGGGCTGACCCAAAGCATGCATTGTGTTCAAACAAAATGTTGGGCTTCTGTGGATAATATACAATTTTTATAATGCATAAAATATAATAATCACAGATGAACCTGTGGCAACAAATAATAAAAAAAACATATAACAAATAAATGCAATAAACCAATGGCAGTTCCCCCATGATCAACTGGAAATGGAGCTGCCATTGCCAACCTGTGTTTGAACCACTGATCCAACAATGCAGATCACAGAAATCATAAGTTCTTTTCTCTATGCTTGCTCAGGATCAGTGTCCTAAAATATTTGAGATCCTTTCATTTCAATAACAATCTTCCTATAAGATTATATGAGCATTTAAAAAGCCTCCCTTGTGTAGACATCCAAAAGGCATGGGACTGATGCTGGATGCTGCCATCTTGGATGTGATGTCAGCTAGCATTAGCGCTAGATACCCTTGCAGATTAGGAGCTGTCAAGCTGCCAAGTGATACTGTAGTAATCCCTTCACCTTTCCCCTCAAAACTACATAAAAGTTATGTAGAGGTAAGGGGAGAAAGAGGGCAGCATGAAAGGTAAATTAGACTTTCTCAGAGAAGGATAAGGTTATGACATGCAAGGAAGAATGGAATGGAATAGACTCTTCACAAAGAAGTCATATTTGCCAGTAAGTTCAAAGGTAAACATTTAAAAAATAATAGATTTTTATATGCGTTCACCTGCATTTATTTAAAATTGGTGACAGGGTCTCTTTAACCACTTGCCGACCGGCTCACGCCTATATACGTCGGCAGATTGGCACGGCTGGGCAGATTAACGTATATATGCGTTGCCCTTTAAGACGCGGCATTGTGGGCGCGCGCCGCTAGCTCTGTGAGCGTGACCGCGGGTCCCGCGGACTCGATGTCCGCGGGGATACCCGCGATCGTCTCACGGAGAGGAAAAACGGGGAAATGCTGATGTAAACAAGCATTTCCCCGTTCTGCCTAGTGACAGGGACACTGATCAAAGCTCCCTGTAATCGTGAGCGGTGATCAGTGTCACGTCACACGTAGCCCATCCCCCCCCACAGTTAGACACATCCCTAGGACACACTTAACCCCTTCAGCGCCCCCTACTGGTTAACCCCTTCACTGCCAGTGTCATTTTTACAGTAATCAGTGCATTTTTATAGCACTGATCACTGTATAAATGACAATGGTCCCAAAATGGCGTCAATAGTGTCCGATGTGTCCGCCATAATGTCGCAGTCACGATAAAAATCGATGATCGCCACCATTACTAGTAAAAAAAAAAAAATATTAATAAAAATGCCATAAAACTATCCCCTATTTTGTAGACGCTATAACTTTTGCGTAAACAATCAATAAACGCTTATTGAGATTTTTTTTATCAAAAATATAAAGAAGAATACGTATCGGCCTAAACTGAGGAAATTTTTTTTATATATTTTTGGGGGATATTTATTATAGCAAAAAGTAAAAACTATTGCTTTTTTTTTTCAAAATTGTCACTCTTTTTTTGTTTATAGCGCAAAAAATTAAAACTGCAGAGGTGATCAAATACCACCAAAAGAAAGCTCTATTTGTGGGAAAAAAAGGAAGTTGATTTTGTTTGGGAGCCACTTGGCACGACCGCGCAATTGTCAGTTAAAGCGACACAGTGCCGAATCGCAAAAAGTGCTCTGGTCTTTGGGCAGCCAAATGGTCCGGGGCTGAAGTGGTTAAAACATTAAATCAAGAGGGGCAGGATGACAGCAGCCACATGACATTTTTAGAAGGATACCATAAATCAGCAGAGGCAGGATTCATATTAGAAGGTCAGCAAAGACAGCATTCATGTTACTTTTGCGAGAGATTTCAATTAGAGATGTCCCAATCGGTTTCATTTCTGGACAAAGCCCTGATTCTTACAGCATCTAAGGCCTACGATACAGAAATTCTTGGACTGGTGGCAAGTGTGGAGAAAAAAAAACGACATGTGATTGAGTAAATTAAAATATGGCTCATCGGTATCATGTTCTATTTTTAATAAAACATTGCTAGTATATTTCTAGAACTAAGTGAAAAAATACATTTAAAAAAGTGAGGCCACAAAAGTGTAAACCAGAAAAAATACATTAAAGATGTAATGTACTGTAGTACTAAGAAAGATCCGTTCTTTAACTATCATCCCTGTTTATTTCAGACATACCTCCTAGTATTCTTCAACAGGATTTATGATTAGGAAGCATTCATTTTCTAAAAAAAAAAAAATTTAAAATCACCTAAAATGACGTTAATATTCATAAGCAATCAATTGTATTGCTTATGCAAAATACTTTCTTTGATGTGACTGCACTGCATAATTATTAACAGAGAGTAGAGTAAGCCATATAATTATGTGGTCTGCATTATTCTGGATGTTCCCTGGTGTTTTTGCATAGTATCTGCATAGAGGTGCTAATTTAGCTCTGGGCATAACAGATTTTTCATCCAGTATTACATTTTAAATACGATATTTGTATTCCATAAAGCCTTTCACAGAAATTGGGTGGATCTGCTCTTGACCCGTGGATATGCCCCGAGGTAGTGCGGATCACTGTTCAAACATGTGATGCAGAACAAAGGACCTTTTTGTTTGACTTGAGCTTGCTCACTACACAGACCTGAAATAAAACATAAGTAGACGTATTTAATTATCACTGGCACAGATGAAAGCCAAGAATTCTGTGGCATGTCCAACTTAAATTAAATAATTATCATTTAAAAAATAATAGAGGTATTCTTCTTAATGCAGTGATGACAACATTGCAAAATACATTGCTGATGATTTATCTACTCTCTCAATGAAGCGTGTCAATTTAGGTGTCAGAATGTGCATGATTGAATGCAGGCAAGGCAAAGACAAAATGGTTTATTATCTATTTATATAAAAGTGTATCTATAGCCAAAAATATTGTTTGAAAACAGGAGGCATCAATTTGAATGGCACCGCAATGCAGGAATAAATGCCAATCGACCCTAAAGTGCTTAAAAACATACATGCCCCTTTTTTCGTTTCAAATATTTTATTGGGTTTTATAATGATCAACAAAATTCCATTAACAGAGCATATACAATAATATAATAGAAATAGATATTCCATTAACAGAACGTGTGCATTAGTATAATAGAAAAAGGCGTAATCATTCAGGAAAGTAACTCTTCTAAATGTAAATGCAAATAGATAACCTAGCGGATTGTAGGATATGGTTATGTAACATGAAGTGTCATCATAATCATAGCTTCATGGCAGCTATTTGACGACAAGTAATTGAGGAATTAAGATGATTGAAATAATATAATATAAATATGTCATCTATGAAGAGAATTGAATTGAATGAACCTATAAAGAAATATAAAGTTAATGTGTTAACATGCCCCTTTTTTACAAATGCAATGCACTACCACGTGTTGTGGCCTTACAATGCAGGTGTGTTTTCTAAGTGCATTTGGGTGTTATTTAAAATGCATGGTAACGCACCCGTTAACAAAACATGAAAGTGTGAATGAGCCCACATTACCCTTTCTTACAATGCAGCACACCACAATGCATGGCATGTGTGCTATGATGCGCTGCTGTGCAGGCTTAGAGCTCACTATTAGAGCATTGCCGTGCCATTCAAATTGAACCGCAATGCAGAGAATCCTTGGGTCCTTATAAGATACATAATTAAAAAAACTGGGCAGGTGCAGAGCATTGTTGTGTCTATAGTGGATTTCCATGTTGATTGATGCTACCATGGGATCTTTATTTGCAGACATGTATGGGCGCTGATCTCTGCACCTAATAAGAACTGATTTCTACGTTTCTTATTCCTGGATCTCAGGACTCATGCCTTATACATCTTGCTCTAGGTAGGACTAACGTTCCTTATTATTGCCCTTTATTAGGATGTTGGTCTTTATTGTTATTTTATTTATGTAATAGGTTGTTGGTTGTTCTATCATAAGCTGCCTAAACTGGTTCACAGTGAGTTAAAAATGGAGAACACTAGTTGTGGTGCCCTATCTCGGGGCCCCATATTTTCAGGGGCTTTGTTTACCCAGGATGTAGGTATCAGTTCATTTAAGGTACAGATAATAGATATGGTGAACTGTTATTTGTTTTTTTCACTTTTGGTACTCTTTAGGTCCCTGTTGGTTACCCTTTAATTCACTGGGGGCTTCTCTGGATACCAAGAAAATGGTTGCTATGTTTTTATTATAGGCTGATAGGATGGTTTATAAACCTTACATGTGTAAGTAATATGATTGCTCATGTGATATCTACAATATGAGTTTACATGGAGGGATTGCTTGCAAAGGGTGATATGCTGTAGCAATTTATTAGCCCTTAGGCCCCTTTCACACGGAGGTCCGTTCAGGTCCGCCTGTCAGTTTTTTTAGGCGGACCTGAAACGGATCCTCCATGTAGCCCTATGGAGGCACGGATGTCAGCGGAGACATGTCCGCTGACATCCGCTCCGCTCCGCCAAAGTGTGACGGAGGAAAACCCTATTTTTCCTTCCGTCGGCGGAGCGGATCGGATGACAACGGACTCTACGGTCCGTCGTCATCCGATTCCCCATAGGGGAGAGCGGCGCTCTGACAGGGCGGTCCCTGCACAGTGTGCGGGGACCGCCCAGTCATCCGTCGGCTCAGCGGGGATCAACGGAGCGATCCCCGCTGAGCAAGCGGAGCTTCACGGGGCGGATCTGCACGGATCCGCCCCGTGTGAAAGGACCCTTATTTTTATGTGAAAGAGATATCTTTTCTGGTTTTCTGAAATAAATTCTTGATATCATAAATATTGGTTCTGGATTAAAATTTCTGCCTTAAAAGTACTACTTTTTGTTATTTGTTGCTTTTTGTTAAAAGAGATTGGCCAAAGCTTTTTTGATCATACAGGAGTGCACTTACTTACGTACACACCTGTGACTAATACCTGCTGTCGGCTGATGTCACAAAGCTGCTCTAGGCTCTGGAAAGATCTCAACAATAATCCACCCAGATGCCTGAACAGCAGCTGGCTCAGGCTCTCAGCACGCTGCTGAGAGGCTGAGCCAGAAGCTCCCACCGCCTTTCCTAGCCTGTTACTCCAGCATGTGTGGCGATATGTAATATGTGTAGCACGATCTACATTTTTATATGTAGGTGAAAATGAATGCATGCGTTTATATTAATATGTGTGTGGAGGTGGAGGTGGGAGGGAGAGGTGGCAGGGAGTATTAACCACTTTCCAAACGCTGGCCGTTATATAACGTCCTTGGCTTTGTGTTGGTATATCTGAATGATGCCTGCAGCTACAGGCATCATTCAGATATCGGCATTTTCAGCCAGCGATTCCCTACACCATAAGAATGATCATAGCAGCTGTTCCGCCACGTGATCATTCTTACGAGCGGCTAGAGGGGACGTCCCCCCCCTGCCGCCCTCCGGTGCTTCTACCGACTCACCTGTGCGATCGGTGAGTCGTGACAGGATCCGCCGGCCCCGGATGTTGATCATAGAGATTTTCGGCAGACCAGATGGTCGCCGGAGTCTCTATGATCGTCGGAGGCCGGGCGCAATGTTATGACGTCACACCCGGCGCCGCTTCGGCTGTGAAGTGGTGATGGTTTTTTTATTTTTTTTATTTTAGACTTTCCAGGCTAGAGGTGAGATGTGGGGTCTTATTGACCCCATATCTCACTGTAAAGAGGACCTGTCATGCAGGGGCGGATCCAGAGTCTTTTCTCGGGAGGGGCACTGCCAAAAAAGTTTTTTTTTGTGGGAAATTTATCGGTGAAATGGCTGGTGTCGGCGCTTCAGTCATCCCGGCACCATGGTTGTTATGGTGTCAGGATGATTGAAGCGCATTATTTCTATTATTACATTGTAATATAAAATTAAATAGTTCAATGCAGAATCAGTGACAGTGGGAGCCCCGAGTGTGTCACTTGCCACCGTCGCCTGCAATTAGTGGGAGCCCTGAGCGTGTCACTTGCCACACGTTGCGGATTGTCACTTGCCACGTCACCTGCCACATCTTGTGGATTGTCACTTGCCACACCTTGTGGATTGTCACTTGCCACATCACCTGCCACACCTTGTGGATTTTCACTAGCCACACCTTGCGGATTGTCACTTGCCACGTCACCTGCAACGTCACCTGCCACACCTTGCTGACGTCACCTGCCACACCTTGCCTGCCACCAGATGCAGATTGTCATTTGCCACGTCACCTGCCACAATTTGCGGATTGTCACTTGCCACGTCGCCTGCCACACCTTGCAGATTGTCACTAACTTGCCTGCTAAGGTGTAGTTTAGGTTTCTCTTGCTGTGTTCCAGACTCCCAGAGTCAGACAGCAGAGAGATAATGTAATCTCTCTGCTGCCTGCACAGTGAGGGCGGAAGTCACTGCGGGAATGCAGGGCAGGCACGTGCGGTGAGAGATGATCTCATCTCTATGCTCCCCCGCTCCCGGCTAGCTGATTGGCCAGCTGCCACACTGAGCCTGCTTTCTCACTCTCACCTGCGCTGCCAACACACTGAGCAGCACGGTCTGCCCACGAACCACGCCGCCCGCCCACAAACCGCGCCGCAAGCAGAGCCGCCCGCTTTTTTACCCGTCTGTGGAGCCGCACGCTATCGCACCTGCCCGCAGAGCGGCCCGACGTGACTCACTGACGTCACTCGTTGCTAGACGCCAAGCGGCCCAGGCGTTAGCAACGAGTGCAGGGAAGAGGCTCCACCCACCTCCTCCTCCACTCCTGGTATCGTGTCAGTGCGCTGCGTAACTACATTAGATGAGTCTCTCTCTCGGGCGCCGCTGATCGGCTGATGTGAGAAACTGAGAGAGAGACGCAGAGAGGCAGCGGCAGCCGCAGAACAAGTACTGTCTATACTCGAGTATAAGCCGACCCGAATATAAGCCGAGGCACCTAATTTTACCCCAAAAAACTGGGAAAACGTATTGACTCGAGTATAAGCCTAGGGTGTCCATCTGCATGCCTCACTGTGCCTCACTTTGCCTCACTGTGCCCATTCCTCACTGTGCCCATGCTTCACTGTGCCCATGACTAGACTGATGTTTAACATGGGAGTCTATGGAAGGAGTGCCCGGATTTGAAAAATCGGTTCTCCCCGGCCGTAGGTCTCCCAGACAACAAACTTTGCACACTTGTAGATGAAAAATGGGGCTACATGTGTGCCAGGTTTGGGGTCCAGGGGACCTACGACCTGCCGGTACCGGGTCCGCAAAGTCACCAAAGAAATTACCGTTTAACATTGGAGTCTATGGAAGGGGTGCCCAGCTTTAAAAAATCAGTGCTACCCGGCCGTAGCTCCCCCAGACACCAAACTTTGCACACTTGTAGAGGTTTGGGGTCCAGGGGACCTACGGCCGGCCGGTAACGGGTCCCCAAAGTCCGGGAGATCAGGCGCAAAAAAAAAAAACAGAGCAAGCAAGTGAGTGTGACAGATGGTCTCGGGGGGGGCAATTGCCCTGTTGCCCCCCCCTGGATCCGCCCCTGCTGTCATGTCATATCCCTATTACAAGGGATGTTTACATTCCTTGTAATAGGAATAAAAGTGATCAAAATTTTTATTTTATTTTTAAAAGTGTCAAAATAATTTTTTTAAAGGAAAATTAACAATAATATATTTTTTTTAAAAGTGCCCCTGTCCCCGTGTGCTCGCACGCAGAAGCGAACGCATACGTAAGTCCTGCCCACATATGAAAACGGTGTTCAAACCACACATGTGAGGTGTTGCCGCGAACGTTAGAGTGAGAGCAATAATTCTAGCTCTAGACCTCCTCTGTAACTCAAAACATGTAACCAGTAAAAAAAATTAAAGTGTTGCCTATAGGGATTTTTAAGTACCGAAGTTTGGTGCCATTCCACGAGCGTGTGTAATTTTGAAGCGTGACATTTTAGGTATCTATTTACTCGACGTAACTTCACCTTTCACATTATGCAAAAAAATTGGGCTAACTTTACTGTTTTGTTTTTTTAAAACCATGAAACTGTTTTTTTTCCCAAAAAAACGTGTTTGAAAAATTGCTGCGAGATAAAAAGTTGCAATGACCGCCATTGTATTCTCTAGGCTCTCTGCTAAAAAAACATTTATAATGTTTGGGGGTTCGGTGTAATTTTCTAGCAAAAAAATGATGTTTTTTACATGTAGGAGAGAAATGTCAGAATTGACCTGGTTGTTTAGTGGTTAAAGTGATTGTAAAGTCTCATTTTTTTCTCCCCATAAAAATAACAAACATGTTATACTTACCTGCTCTGTTGCAGTGGATTTGCACAAAGCAGCCCGGAGCCTCCTCTTCTCGGGTCCCTCTTCTGTGAACCTGGTCCCTCCCTCCTGTTCAGTGCCCCCACAGCAAGCATTTTGTTATGAGGGCACCCGAGCCGAGTTACAGCTTCCTGTGTCCATTCAGAGACCGAGCCCCGACCCAGCCCCGCCCCTTCTCTCCCCTGATTGGCTAGCTGACTTTGATTAACAGTAGCGACAGCCAGTGGCGCAGCTGCTGTGTCTCAGCCAATCGGCAGGGAGAAATTTATCTTGGACAGTTGAGACACTCGTGGACATCACTGGACAGAGAGGGACCTCAGGTAAGTGTTAGAGGGGCTGAGGGGGGGCTGCTGCACACAGAAGGCTTTTTAACCTAATGCATAAAATGTATTAAGATAAAAAAACCTTCTGCCTTTACAACCCCCCTAAGTATTTGGGTATAATTTTTTTTTTTCCTTTATTTTTTATCACATAGGTAATCAAAAATCCCCTATGTTATACTATCTTTTGTGACAGGTTCTCTTTAAATGAGACACCCTCCTTTAGACCCCTGATGTCTCATGTGCCTTCCATTAGCTCTCTCTATTAGCTTCCTCCCTCGGCCAGGGAAAGTCACGAGATATGATAAGATACAGTGGTCAGGGAAGGTGACAGCAGAACCTGGAAGTCTTTTAATACATGTTGCTTCCAAGGTCTTCGAAGAAAAACAAAAATCTCCTGCGCTCTCGGTGTATTGTCAAAACACGGGTAGTGTGGTTCCGTCTAAAGGCAAACTCTAAAGTCTTGCAGCCCTCCTCAGAACAATGGGTGTTCATATGGCTAGAAAAAAGAAAAAAGAAAAAAAAAAGAAAGGAGGGCGCACCAACCTCGTGCATTACCACTTAAAGGTTTTATTAAAATATGAATAAAAAGCAATAATCCTACTCACAGACGGAGCTTGTGTACAAGCTTATCGGACAAATGAGCTGGAAATTCTTGGCACCAACCGACTGAACTTGATGACAGAGAAGGTCAGACAGCACCTCAAACATCTAAATAGCTGACGCGTTTCAGGGGCGCACCCCTTTCCTCAGAGCCAAGATGGTCCATGATAGCTTCCAAGTTCTTACTAGGTATGGAAGATCAGGGAAGGTACAGTCAGGATGGTTTCCTTCCCCTCTACCCAGCAGCACCCACCATGCTGGTCCATCGGACAGCTGACAGTTGGCTTGTCAGATTTACATAAATTCACAGCTGCTGAAGTGAATGGGTTAAAGTATATCGAAACCCATTAGCAAAAATGTGATATATTGCAGCTTACTAGTCTTTACTCTTTGGATATGGTGGCTACATTAGTTTTCCCTATTTATTTTTCTTCTTTATTTTAAACTATTAATATGCTGCATAATGTTTTAAATGAAAGTATATTATTATGATATCAAGTTAATAATTATTTATTTCCTTTGGAGTCAGAAAATACAAGTTAAAATTATAAGTACGTTAGTAATGAGTGCTCCTGTTCAATATACTATTTCATAATAAGCTAAATTCAAAAAAAGGAGATGTTGCAATGGATATTGAGACTGTAGAAGGATGAAAGTTTAATAAGATATGAATGTTGACCAATACCATATACTACATGCATATGAATCCTTCAGATACAAGGCGAAAATTTAACGCTAAAAATCTATGAGGTTTGCGCACATTTGTGATATGAGGGTTTGCCTATCCACATCATGCTTTTGATTTTAATTATTTTCTAAAACAATGGAGCACAGATCACAAATTATCATAATCATTATCTAATTTCAGGATTAGGTTCCCTATATCTTACAGTTGGTGCTTCCGCCTTTTAATTATCCCTTTTAATATCCGTGCTTAACTTCTACCTCAATTCTATTGTGCTTTAACAAGTACTCTGTTCTTATCTAATACTTGCAGATGTTTCTGAAATCCTTCTTTTCTCTGTTAGACACGTGTTCTGAGGAAATTGAAACAGGAGGTGACGGTGGCTGGAAAGTCCAAAAGCCTCTTTTTTATTATTGCCGTATGTTATGAAGGTTCCCATGACCTTAGCTACAATAGATCATTTGTGGTGAAACGAAATTGTATCTGAGCACTACAAACTAAAAATGCAAATGAATTCATTTTTAATATTCAAAGCAAACCCTCCCATCCATCTATGTCTCCATGCTTTATTTTATTACATTTTATTTATTTATTAAATATTATTTTATAAAAAAAACGTTATCACAAAAGGTAGAAAAAAAGTCTCAGAAAATGAAAACGAATGCAGCCACCGCATTTAAAGTGAGTGAAAAGTTGTTTTTTTTAAATAAAAATAACACACGTTATACTTACCTGCTCTGTGCAGTTGGTTATGCACAGAGAAGCCCAGATCCTTCTCCTCCAGCTTGCTATGGGGGCACGTACTGAGTTGAGTCACAGCTCCCTGTGGGACCCACCCCCCTTTCTCTCCTCATGGGCTGACTGACTTTGATTGACAGCAGCAGAAGCCAATTGCACCCCTGCTGTGTCTTAGCCAATCAGGAGGGAAAGTCCCTGAACAGCGAGGCACTGGTGGACATTGCTGTGATAAAGAGGGGGCTCAGGTAAGTGTTAGGGGGGCTGAGGGGGGCTGCTACACACAGAAGGATTTTTATCTTAACGCATAGAATGCATTAAGATAAAAAACCTCCTGACTTTACAATCACTTTAAGGATTGGTGAGCTGCCTTGATCGCCCCCTAGTGTTAACCCCTTCCCAGCCAGCGACATTTATACAGTAATCAGTGCATATGTACGTATTGTAGTTGTACTGTCTACCCTCAAGTTGTAAAGCGCTACGTAAACTGTTGACACTATATAAATCCTGTATTATAATAATAATAATAATAATAAATGTACCTTAGTAGACAACTGATAAAGGGAGTAAATGCATCAGTAACACATCTCTTGCTTCCAAATCATACTATAGCCCTGTACACACGATCGGATTTCCTATGGATTTTAAACCGATGGATTTTTCCAACGGAAATCCGATGAAGCTGACTTCCATCAGTCTTGCCTACACACCATCAGTCAAAAAACCGATCATCCCAAACGCCGTGACGTAAAACACTCCGACGAGCAAAGAAAAATTAAGTTCTATGCTTCTGAGCATGCGTCGACTTGATTCTGAGCATGCGTGGGTTTTTTATCCGATGGAGTTCCCCACAGACGATAGTAATTTGCTATCGTTTTTTTTTTCCATCGGATAAATTTAAAGCATGTTCTATTTTTTAACACCGATGGAAAAAAGACCGATGGGGCCCATACACGATCGGTTTGTCCGATGAAAAAAGTCCATCGGACTGTTTTCATCGGTAAAACCGATCGTGTGTACAGGGCTTTAGGCTATGCTTGGCTCAGTAGAAAAATTAGATGGACAGACTGACATAAGAATCAATAGACTGAGACCCCATTCACACAGGGGCGACTCGTCAGGCGTCTCAGCCGCGTGACGAATTGCGTCCCATTCTGTACAATGGAACCGTTCTAAGCAGAGCGACTAACGTCGCTCTGACTTAGAAAAAGGTTCCTGTACTACTTCAAGACGACTTCAAGGCGACTTCCATTGACTTCAATACAGAAGTCATTTTGGAAGTCTGCTTTGAAGTCGTCTTGAGATCGCCCAGCACAGTCGCGGCACAAGTCATGCCGCCCCTGTGTGAATGGGCTCTTAAGTTACTTTAAAAAAACAAATATACATTAGGGGTCATTATTCATTAGTATTATGTATAAAAAGAAAGCCAAATCAATTTGATTTGTTTGTAGAAAATACACATTTGCTGCGTGTTAGGACATTTTTGTCTTCAACTCTTTCATTTACCTTTTCTCAAGCAATTGAATTTTGTCATCAATCTTATCAAATAGTTTATTGTGAAATATGTCAGTTTTGAAGAATACTCAAAAAGAATCTGCACTAATAATAGGATTTGTATAATGAAGTAGAGGCAAGTCTCAACATTTGCTGTTTCAAATTACTTGTTCAAATTGTGTTCTAAAAATCATTACCTACAAGCCAGCTCTACCAAGACTGGTTATTTAAGAAATATATCTGAGCTGAAAGGAATTTGTCATGGTATTGAAGCATTCCAGGGTGTTTTTATGATAGAGGAATTTTAATAAACAGATGTTGCGGAGACAGAAGTCAATGCACCGGCACCCCATTGATCTGACCTTTCCATAAAAACATTGCCATGTATTCAGAGCTAGGCAGAAATTTCATCAATTCATAAACATTTTTGAAGTACGTGAATGAAATTTTAAGCCTTCCTTGATTACACATTCTTCGTTAAATAAATTTGGGCATTGTATATTTAATTATTAATAAAATATGACACATTTTTAGCCTTGCTTTAATACAGTACTATGTACATAATCTGTGAGTCTATTGGAAAAAATGTTCCCTTCTATATTATCCGTGTGACACCAGGACAGCAAACATGGGGAAAAGAGGTTACATGGGCAGTAAGACACCCTCCTAATCTCTTCCATTTAGGGTTGCCACCTCATCCCTTTACACCCAAACACATATGAGTTCCACAGGTTCTGAGGCTAATTTAACCACCTCGCGCCCGCCGTACGAGTATATACGGCCGCAAGGTGGTTGTCAAATGCCGGGAGGCCGTTATTATACAGCCTCCTCTAATTTGGCCACTGGGGGGCGCGCGAGCGCCGCCGGCGGCGCGCGCACGTGCCCGGCGCGTCACTGCAATGCCGATGCGCGTGCCTGGCGGCCGCGATGTCCGCCATGCACCCGCAATCGGCTGTTACAGAGGCAGGACATGGATATCTGTGTGTAAACACAGAGATCCATGTCCTGTCAGGGAGAGGGGACCGATGCTGTGTCCCTTGTACATAGGGACACAGATCGGTCACCTCCCCCAGTCACTCCCCTCCCCCACACAGTAACAATCACTCCAGGGAACACATTTAACCCCTTCCTCGCCCCCTAGTGTTAACCCCTTCCCTGCCAGTCACATTTATACAGTAATCAGTGCATATTTATAGCACTGTTCGCTGTATAAATGTGAATGGTCCCAAAATAGTGTCAAAAGTGTCCGATGTGTCCGCCATAATGTCGCAGTCACAAAAAAAATCACTGATCGCTGCCATTACTAATAAAAAAAAAAAAAAATTATAAAAATGCCATAAAACTACCCCCTATTTTGTAAACGCTATAACTTTTGCGCAAACTAATCAATAAACGCCGATTGCGATTTTTTTTACCAAAAATATGTAGAAGAATACGTATCGGCCTTTTGTTTATAGCGCAAAAAATAAAAACCGCCAAGGTGATCAAATACCACCAAAAGAAAGCTCTATTTGTGCAAAAAAAAGGACGTCAATTTTGTTTGGGAGCCACGTCGCACGACCGCGCAATTGTCATTCAAAACGTGACAGTGCTGAAAGCTGAAATTTCGCCTGGGCAGGAAGGGGGTATATGTGCCCAGTAAGGAAGTAGTTTTTAATGCAGATAAGGCACTAAGTGAGTTTAATTACCACCCTAACCAGCTACAGAACCTGTGTAATTCATATGTACTTGGGTTTAAATGGATGAGGTGGCAACCCTACTTCCTTCAGGTATTTTTGTGGCTGCCTCTGTCACCGTGGAATAGATTTCCCAGCTCTTCCTGTCTCTGTGACATCCTATGTGGGGAGAGAAAATCTCCCCAGTTGAGACATAGACAGCAAAAAAAAAAAAGAAATGCACATTAACCCTTTTACATACACTCAGGTGCACTGCGTTATATCAGCCCATTCATTCTAAGTGCACTATTTTTGGCAACCCAGTATACCACAATGCACACTGCATCTACATCTGTGCAATGTGGTGCACTCTAATGCTGGTGAGTTTTGACTTACTGTATATATTCCATTCAACACACATTACCAAAATGCAGTGATGTGAATTCAGCCTTAAAGGGGTTGTAAAGGTTCGTTTTTTTATTTTCTAAATAGGTTCCCTTAAGCTAGTGCATTGTTGGTTCACTTACCTTTTCCTTTGATTTACCTTCTAAATGTTTTTTTTTCTTTTGTCTGAATTTCTCACTTCCTGTTTCTCCTCACTAAACTTCACACCATCATCTGAGTGGTGTTTAGTCAGCCAGAACAGCTTACTGAACAGCTTACTGAGGAGGAACAGGAAGTGAGAAATTCAGACAAAGAAAAAAAATATTTAGAAGGGAAATCTAAGGAAAAGGTAAGTGAACCAACAATGCACTAGCTTAAAGGAACCTATTTAGAAAATAAAAAACAAACCTTTACAACCCCTTTAACGTGGTTCTAAAGCCTAAACATTTTTTACCTTAAAGGAGTTGTAAAGTCAGAAGTTTTTTTTATCTTAATGCATTCTTTGTGCAATAGCCAGGAAGAAAGCTGTGGATTGAAGGGACTATAGACCCCAGATATATACTTGTTGGCAGTGGCGAACGAGCCTGCAGTCATCCTCTATGGAGCTTATGCTGGAGATCGGTGACAGCTTTGTCTGACCTTTCTGGGTCCATCAACAAGACTGGTGGAAGTGGTGAAAAGGTTGCGGTGACCCTCTTGTGGAGCTTATGCTGGAGATTGATCAGAGCTTTGTCTGACCCTTTTTGGGTCCATCAACAAGGTGAGAGGCTGGCACTACCGGGGGAGGATTGTGGAATTATACTTGCATTATTGGTTTTCCACTGGATGTGAACACTGGGACTCCCATACCTGTTCTTCTCCCTCTCCTCTCTTCTTGTCCACCGGAAAATGTCATTTCTTCTGGGAGATTGTGATTGTTTATATAAACTATATGATCACACATTTATTTTTTGGGAAACATCACGTTTGGACTTATTTAAATACATACCGTATATACTCGTGTATAAGCCAAATTTTTCAGCACATTTTTTTGTGCTGAAAATGCCCCCTCGGCTTATACTCGAGTCACCTTTTGCGCCTGATCTCCCAGGCTTTGGGGACCCGGTACCGGCCGGCCGTAGGTTCCCTGAACCCCAAACTTGGCACACATGTAGCCCCACTCTTCCTCTACAAGTGTGCAAAGTTTTTTGTCCGGGGGACCTACGGCCGGGGAGCACCGATTTTTCAAAGCCGGGCACCCCTTCCATAGACTCCCATGTTAAACGGTAATTTCTCTGGTGATTTTGGGGACCCGGTACTGGCCGGTTGTAGGTCCCCTGGACCCGAAACTTGGCACACATATAGCACCATTTCTTCTTTACAAGTGTGCAAAGTTTGTTGTCTGGGGGATCTACGGACAGGGAGCACCCCTTCCATAGACTCCCATGTTAAACATCAGTCTAGTCATAGACACAGTGAGGCATGGGCACAGTGAGGCATGGACACAGTGAGGCATGGACACAGTGAGGCATGGGCACAGTGAGGCAAAGTGAGGCACAGTGAGGCATGCAGATGGACACCCTAGGCTTATACTCGAGTCAATAAGTTTTCCCAGTTTTTTGTGGTAAAATTAGGTGCATCGGCTTATATTCGGGTCGGCTTATACTCAAGTATATATGGTATATATTTTTTTCTTTTTTGATGCACTTTAGATTTGATGCACTTTAGATTGGATGACACTTTATCAATATTCATAGACACTTTGATTATATATATGTGTTTTAGTTATCCTATTTTTATATTATATTGAACCATTTATCAGTATATTGCACTTTGTTTGTTTTTAGCAATTTTCACTTTGACTAATAAATAGTGCTGCTTCAATATTTTTACAAAAAAAAAATCTAAGTACCTTATTTCCTAATTGATATACAGCTGTGACAAGAACCAGCTCTTTCCCAGCCTGTCTGCAGGGAAACAGTGGCAGGAGGAGCTTCTAGTTCTCTGCTGCTTGTCACATATTAAACCCCCCCCCAAAAAAAAAACAGCCTTTGAACTAAAGACTAAAATAATACTTAATATCAATAAACTGTTTTAAATTATCATACAAATATATGTTTGAAACCCAACCTTTATTATTTTATGGCAATAACATGGTGTGGTCGGATTTCTGCCAGTCATATGATGTGTCATGCCCCTCCAGCCTGTGTCTTAGAATAATAGAGAGGTGAAGCCTCCATCAATCAACATGTACTATACCACCCACACTGTGTTTAGCTGGTTAGTGGGCATGGAGAAGAAAGGAGGAATAGGGCAGTCATTTATTTACCACTGTGTACACACCCACATGTGTGACTCTATAGTCACATGGGCTGCTCAGATGTGATAGGGAGGAAATGCTCTGTGTAGAAAATACACTGAAAACTGAGTATTTGCAGTAGCTCTCAACACTGCTCTGCAAAATCTCCAACTGCAGTGGGGACAAGAACAGGAGGAAGTGATAGAGAACAGCAGGATCAACCTGGTATTTTGCAGAATAGAGAAAACAAATATTTTAATAATAGCCGCACAGTTAACATAACCTACTAAACAAGTGTTTGTATCAGTTAGTCAAATAAGTCCGTGCTCAGTTCAAATATCCAGGTATGTACGAGGAAGTTCATTTTTTTTGTAATTCTGATGAGGTATCTAACGTGAAGAAAGAGTTTCTAAGTAAGTGAAAATTATCTCCGTTATTTTTTTTGTTTTTTTTAGTGCAATACTCATAAAGCTGCAGAAATACAGTACACAGTTCTTAACACTCAGGCCTCGTACACACGGCCGAGATTCTCGTCGAAAAAAACATGTCGTTTTTTTCGACGAGATTCTTGGACAAGAAACTTGTCCCGGCCGAGTGTACACACGCTCCTTTCAAAGAACCCGCGGTTCTTTGAATGGAGCGTACGCGGTGACGTCATCGACTATGACGAGCATGCGCTCGTCACATTCGATGCCGTCGCCGCCATCTTGGTATACCCTACGTATGCCTAGGAAGCTACCGCGCATGCGTCGAATTCATTTCGAACATGCGCGGGCTTCCGGGAGGACAGGTAAGTGTACACACACTCACTTTTCTCGTCGAGAAACATGCCGACGAAAATCTCGACGAGAAAATAGAGAGCAGGATCTCTATTTTATCGTCGAGATACTTGTCGCTTTTCTTGACGAGAAACCATACACACGAACAAATTTCTCGGCAAAAAATCTCTGCCAGCAAGTTTCTTGCTGGTTTTTGCCGAGAAACTCGTTCGTGTGTACGAGGCTTCAGTTATAGCTGATATAAATAGGCTGTTTATTTTCCATGGTAATATAATTCTGTTTTGCAATGCTGTACTGTTGAAAAAAAGTATAAACTGAATAATTTCCCTGTTGCCATCCTAAAAGTAAAAATCAAAACACCCATTTTTTTTATTTTTTATAATTTAGTGTTATGTACAGTATAATAAGATTTTTCCTGGTATCCCCTGCCACATTATACAGTAGATATTCAACCTGTAGATCTTACACCAAGAAGTGACATAATATACTCTGAAGTATTTACATTTCTTGATGTTGGGTGCAAATGCAGTAAAAATGCTGTCATTAGGAAAATAAGGGGAAACCCCAGATAGCAGTAAAGAACCAATAGGGGTTATCATTTTTCCCCACTCTGTTTAATAAAAAAAAAAAAAAAAAGAATTTGGCTTCATAAACACTTTAACAGGACAATTCCTTTCAGATCCATAAATGGCCACTAGGTTCAAAGTCCAGCAGCAGGTATCAACAAGCTATTTAAAAGCTGAATTTACTAAGCAGTCTACATCTGACTACACAAATAACTGAAATTTGCATCTGTGCAAGAATCGCTGTTGTCACCTGCCTGTAGCACCTGGACATGACACAGGAAACAAAGGGCTTACTGTACTCTTTAAGATAAGTAATGGGGTTCAACATGTCAAGGGTTATGATTTCTCTATTGCATTCAAAGCCAAATCCATTATCTGACATTGGGAATGTGATGTTCTCAAGAAATGGATGAATGCCTGTTTTAACAGCTATGTATACATAGGTTTTTTTTTTTGGATGAAAGTCTACAAGATGAAAAAGAGCATTTTTTTTATATTCTATACCTATCCTAATAAGAAATTGTTGGTCTGATTTACTTCAAGATATTCACATATACTATTGTAGCGGTCCCCTCTCTCTCCTCTCTCTATCAGCTCATCTGTCTCTTGTCTAGGGGTACCTTAGAGGAGAGAGTGCGGGGTCACCACGCCAAGCCTTCACCGCAGATGTTTGTGTGGTGTAAGCAAAGTTCTTATTTCACCCTCATGTCGGTGTCCTGCACCCGGAGTCTCCAAAGAGAGTTACCTTGAACAATGTCTGCCAGAAAATGAGCCACACACCATTAAAGTCCAACACTCCTTTATTCTTCTCAATGCAAAAGTGAACACAATCAGTTGGACTCCCTTAGAGAACAGAACAGAAAAGGAGGTGTGGATGCGAGTAGGCCCAGACACAATGAACTCTCCACTTTCCTTCCTTAAAGTGGGTTGCGGTCTCCGAGCGAGGGGGGATTTCCTTCCAGGCGGTCTCCGATGGGAGGCTCACCTGTCACCAGCAATATGCTGCACCGGGTCTTCAAGTAAGTGACTCCCACCGGTCCATTACGCCTTCCAGATTCGGGTACCCACTCCCGGGGTTCCCTAGGACCTCCTTCCCTCGCGGAACTCAGTGGTGGGCACTGAGCTCCAGACCTCCATCCGAGTACCTCCCCCCAGGCTAAAGGTGCCTGGGCTGGAACACGACCTCCGAACGTCCTCTAGGCTTAGGCCGCCTCGAGGACCGACACAAACCACCGCCCGCAGGCTGAAGGTGCCTGGAACTGGACCCCGTGACAAAGATGGCCGGCCCCTTTATACCCTCTCCCAGCAAGCACGGCGTGTTCCCCGCCCCACCATACCGCTGCCGAGGGAGGACAAAAAGGGAACACCGCACACAGCAATGGTTCAACCCCAGCCCAAGGCGACAGCGCCACCCGCTGGGCTGTAGGGAACTGCACATTACTGGTGTCTCTGCCAGTTTTAAATACACTGAATGTGTATACCCGCTACACTCTCCCCCTGGTAATTTAACACTGGTCCCCAGTGTCTGGAGTAAACTATGCCCTCAACGGCTGGCACAGCCCAGTCCAGAAACCAACTACAAATTGAACAAAAATAAACTTTTGAAAACGTAGTCAACTGAAGCAATCGTGTCTGAGCCTTACATGAAAGGGAAATTAAACAACAACATTTAAACCATACGTTAGAATCACATTCACATACACTTCTTCCCACCCATCCTGACTAAGACCCACCCCATACTCAGTGGTCTTGAGGGGATGCTTCTCCTGCAGAGGGAAAAAGAAAATTAACCACTTCTCTACTGTGCACGAAAACCCCCTTCCTGCCCAAGCCATTTTTCAGCTTTCAGCGCTGTCACACTTTGAATGACAATTGCGTGGTCGTGCGACGTGGCTCTCAAACGAAATTTGCGTCCTTTTTTTCCCACAAATAGAGCTTTCTTTTGGTGGTATTTGATCACCTCTGCGGTTTATATTTTTTGCGCTATAAACAAAAGAAGAGCGTCCAGTTTGGAAAAAAAACACTATTTTTTACTTTTTGCTATAATAAATACCCATTTTTTTTTTTAAATAAAATTTTCCTCAGTTTAGGCCGATACGTATTCTTCTACATATTTTTGGTAAAAAAAATAAATCGCAATAAGCGCGTATTGATTGGTTTGCGCAAAAGTTATAGCGTGTACAAAATAGGGGATAGATTTATAGAATTTTTATTTTTTTATTTTTTTATTAGTAATGGCGGCGATCTGCGATTTTTTATTGTGATTGTGACTGCGATATTGTGGCGGACACATCGGACACTTTTGACACATTTTTGGGACCATTCACATTTATACAGCGATCCCTGCTATAAAAATGCACTGATTACTGTATAAATGTGATTGGCAGGGAAGGGGTTAACCACTAGGGGGCGGGAAGGGGTTAAATATGTTCCCTCAAAGTGTTCTTACTGTGGGGGGAGGCGACTGACTAGGGGAGGTGACCGATGGTTGTCCCTATGTACAAGGGACACACCATCGGTCCCCTCTCCCTCACAGGACGTGGATCTCTGTGTTTACACACAGAGATCCACTTTCCTGCTCGTTTCCCGGGCAATCGCGGGTGCCCGGCGGCAATCGCGGGTGCCCGGCGGCAATCGCGGCCGCAGGGGCACGCGCACCGGGGCCTTGTGAACGCGGTGGGCACGCGCGCGCGCCGCTGGCGGCAAGCGCGCCCCTCCTAGCTCGTTTTAAAGGGAGGACGTCATATGACGTCCTCCCAGAACGAGAGTATCCTCCGCCCGCCGTCAATTGACAGTGGGCGGGGGACAAGTGGTTAACACACATAAACCCTGACACATGTATTCGTGTAAGAGAAAAGAAAGTAACCACAATTTTAAAGTGTGTCATCATGTTAGGTATCTATTTACTCGGCGTAACATCATCTTTCACATTATATAAAATAATCGGGCTAACATTAGTGTTTGTTTTTTTATTATTATTATTTATGAAACAGATGTTTTCCCCAAAAAAAAAAAAAGTGTTTAAAAAAATTGCTGCGCAAATACCAAGTGACATAAAAAGTTGCAATGACCACCATTTTATTCCCTAGGGTATCTGCTAAAACAATATATATAATGTTTGGGGGCTCTGAGTAATTTTCTAGCAAAAAAATTATACATGTAGGAGAGAAGTGTCAAAATTGGCCTGGGTGGCAAGGGGTTAATTAAAGCGGAGCTCCGCCGTTAAAAAAATATTAAAAGCCAGCAGCTACAAATACTGCAGCTGCTGACTTTTAATATATGGACACTTGCCTGTCCTGGAGTCCAGCAACGTCTGCAGCAGAAGACGAGCAATCGCTCGTCTATCTGCTGCCCCCACCGCCATCCTCGGTGAGGGAATCAGGAAGTGAAGTGTTCTGTCTTCCCTGTCCTGTTCCCTACGGCGCATGCACAAGTCGCGCATGCGCGAGTCGTGCAGCGCCGTCCTCACTGGTCCCCGCTGTGTTCTGGGAGCCGTGTATTTCCCAGAACACAATGGGCGGGGGCGGGAAGTGACGCACTACCCGCAGAATACCCTCAGAGAGGACTCCCGGAAGTGGGTGCAAATACCTGTCTTAGGCAGGTATCTGCACCCCCCTCCCCTCTGAAAGGTGCCAAATGTGACACCGGAGGGGGGGGGTTCCGATGAGCGAAAGTTCCATTTAGGGTGGAGCTCCGCTTTAAGTAAGTAATATACAAATAATTGTTATATATTGTTTTTAAGGTAATTTACTATATTTTCAAAATCTGTACTCAAGCAGGTGGCCTAATGGACAAATTACTGAAGTTTGAAGTTATAACTTCCAACCAGTAATTTCACAGTAAATAGATAAATAATAAAATATTATGTTAAAATATATAGCATATGATTTAGCTTGAATATAATAGTACCTTATTAACAGAATCAGTTTCTTCCTCTTAACTGTATGAGAAAAACATGGGATTATGGGTAAATCTTATACAC
Organism: Rana muscosa; assembly: GCA_029206835.1. NCBI lineage: Eukaryota > Metazoa > Chordata > Amphibia > Anura > Ranidae > Rana > Rana muscosa. The sequence continues at coordinate 759,038,828 of CM055118.1, read as the reverse complement.
ATAAACACATGTTTTTCCTTCTAGTTATGAGGGCTGGGCTGGAAGGGTGCATTTGTCTTTTATACACATACCCCCTTCTATGACACTGCAGTGAGAGGCATACCTCCACTGCAGCATTTTTATTGGACAGCTGGGACCAATAGTACTTTACCATTGGTCCATGTCTCCAAGCTGTTTATTGAGCTCAGTGCCTCTGACAAGTGAGGAGAGGCACTGTGAGCTTAACCTCTCAGTCTGCTGCAGACAGAGTGTGCCAGCTTGTATTTAAAGTGGCCGATCTGTATTTAGCTTCTGACAGGCTATGCAAGGATCCCCATATATTTGGAACCATAGTTCATAGGAGCCCCAAAATGTTACCAGGTCTGTGACCCCAGGTTGCCAAACTACGACCCTCGAAGCTCAATTTTTTTTAATGTTCATGGCCCTGCCTCACCTGCCTCCCCTGACTGCACGTCCCTGCTTTGGGATGAATTTGAGTGGTGACTGCGAGCCAGGCCTTCTCGTCCACATCAGTACCTGACCTCACAAATGTACTTCTGGAATAATGGTCAAACATTACCATAAACACACTCTGCTGTTATAGCTGCAAAGGGTGGGCCAACTCAATTATATGTGCGTATAAAGGCAGGTGTCCGAATACTTTTGGTAATATAGCATATATCAGAGCATTGATTGTGCGCAGACAAAGAAATTGCATTCTTACAGAACATACTATGTGCCCTGCATACGCATAAGGCTGCAGCATATATACAAGAAGTTTACTAACATATGTGACTTGCTATTAAATATGTACTCCAAATGTTGGCTAATCCGTAGTGTGTACACCATCTAGGAAGAAAACTGCATCATTGTACACAGCATACAAAACCTTAGGCTAAATTCACACATGCCATCCCTTGTGGTGTGTTAACACATGTAAATTTAACATGTGTTGTGTTGCAAATTAATGTGAATTGCATTAAAACAGCCAAATCATTTTAAATGGGCTGCCGAGGCACAGAAACAGGCAATAAGGCACAGGTCACCACAGTGCACAAGGCAGTGGTGTATTTAGGTTTTGTGCTGCCCTAGGCCTGACTAAACTCATGCACCCCCTAATTTAAATATGACCCACCCCTTCCTGTCAAGGCCACACCCTTCCTTTTTAACATCCACCCTATCACCTGTAAACCACACCCCTTTATCTTTAGGCTCCACCTCTTCCTCTTAGAGCTTCACCTCTTCATCTCTGTACATTAGCACACACAATCACACACCATTCACTTTATATTTACATCAATCACTCATCGGTGGCCATCAGTGCAACCTATCAGTGCCCACCAGTGCAGCCTATCAGTGCCCATCAGTGCAGCCAATCAGTGGCCATCAGCCGTGTATAGTAACCAATCAGCTTCTAGGTTTTATTGTCAAAGCTTACTTGAACAAGCTGTGATTTTATTTAATCTGTGAACTGCTCTATATACATCATTGTGGGGGTGAATGGGGTAGGCTCCAAGCAAGGACCCATTGGTGGGTAAAAGAGAGGCTGACATGGCTATCTCTGGGGGGCAGAGTGATAGCAAAATAAAAGTCACAGTATGCATGCCATGAACTGGGCTAAGAAGTCATACATGAGCTCTATATGACCAACCTGTGTGTGCACTCATAATGAGTCAGTCTCTAAGTGCTGGGATTTGATGGTGGTCTCTTAATAGGAAGCACAGCTTTATTTGGATCTGATAATCATTTGGAAGTTTAAGCTGCAGATGAGAGACTGTATCTTTGATCTCAGTGAAAAACACAGAGCCCGGTAATAAAGTTGTTGTAACCTTTTTTTTTACATTAAAATAATAAACATGTTATACTTTCATGCTCTTAGCAATATTATTACAAATAGAAGTCTCTTACCTCCTCCTCTGGAATCCCCCGCTGACATTCTCCACTCTACCGTGTGCCCCCTCAACAAGCCTGCTACTGAGGGGGCACTTGTGCGGGTGCACTACTGAGCTGAGCTGTGTGCATCCATAGACATACACACAGAGCTGCTCGGCCATGCCCCCTAAACCCTCCTCACAGGATTTGACTGACAGCAGCTGGAGCCTACTGCTCCTGCTGCTCTCAGGGAGTCTTGTGAATGCAGCAAGACAGGACTCTGTATTGCACATGGGACAGCTCTTAATGGCTGGGGGGGGGACGGCTGGGGGGGGGGGGGACACAGGCATTGGAAGGTTTAAAATAGAAGACACTTTAAAACTGTATTAAAAAAAAAAAAATTGTAAGTGATCATAAATAATTAATGTGGTCCTGGAGACCAGAGTGAGAAAAGATTTCTCAGTTCTGGCACCTCCTAAACTTCCTAACTACCGGTAAACATATAGCCAATTTTCTTAGGTTTTTTTTTCTGAATAAGCAGTATATTTCAAACCATATATGTATTATTGTAAACAATATGTGTACATTTACATATAAGGCCCCTTCTACATGGGGTAGACTCTGCCAGGAGTCCATCTGCTCAGCGGGGAACCTGTCTGCTGATCCCCGCTGAGCAGGCAGATGGCTTGTCTGTGTCCACTCCACTTATGCAGAGCAGACACAGCCCGCTCTCCTCTATGGGCGGTCGGATGTAAACGGACCGCCTGTCCGCTTACACCCGACGGCCATCCGATCCGCCAGATGGATGGGGAACACCGTCTGTTTTTGACAGATAGAATCGGATGTTGGTGGGGCCCGTCTAAAAAAACTGACAGGCAGACCCGATTGGTCTGCCCATGTGAAAGCAGCCTTACTATAGAATAAAAAGAGATCTCCCTACTGTTCTAGACCTTCCTTTACCCAAACTATCAAAAGAAGACAAAGAGTCTTCCAAATAAAAGTTCTTACATAGGTGTAAATTAAAACCGGTTGCCAATAAATGTTTAATTTTTTTTAATTCTAAAAATAATTTATTTCACATTAGTTTAGAAGGGTTTCAAAATGTTTTTATGCCTTCTTTTTAAATACAAAAATAGTCTGTTACATTAGCTAAGCAATCAAACTTCCCATCCTGTGTTTTGATGAATAATTATGTGATACTATGACATATGAATGCAGATGATCCCAATACAAACCAGAAGTACTAAAGATTGTGTGTTAAACCTTATTCATAAAATGCTGACAGTGAGAAACACTTGACATAAGACAGTACTTGTGAAAAGCAAAAGATATTTTGAGAGAAAGAAAGCATATAAAAAGAAGGAATGAAGAAAGGATACTTTACATGGTGAAGTAAGGGCAAGTATCCTGTCATCAATTCCACTTCGCTCCAGATTTCACCCCCAGCTCCTCTCTTAAAGTAACTCAGACTCTTTATGAGCCTCTTTATGAGTGATGAACAGATTAAAGTGCTGAACTAAGATTTGATGTATTGAGTGACTAGTGATTGTATGGCAAAGATTCTGTTAGTTAGTCCTTAAATACTCTCACCACCAGTGCACTGGACAGCAGTTGAGTGGAATCCAGTAAGAATCACTCTTCTATACAGAATAAATTATCCCTGAGGATCACGGCTTTTCTCTGTTTCATAAATGGACACCATAGTGCCACATTTGGCACTGTGAGATCTCAGTGCTGCTACTGAAAGTAGCTGTCTGGGCTGCTTTTAGCACCAATAATGTAATTTTTTTTACTGCCAAGGGGTTTTAGCGGTCAAAGATTTGTTAGTTTACAGTTTAAGGTTAGGGAAGGATTGGCCTAAGAGTTAAAGTGTAACTAAAGGTCAAACTAAGAATTGTTGTAACCCCCATCAGTTTTTTTTTTTTCATTTTTGTCCCATTGGGGAGATTTCATTTCACTTCCTGTCCCATAGCCAATACGGGAAGTGAGAGGGAATTCCTCCAAAGTGAGGGAATCTCTCACCAGGGTCACCAGAACTTGTGTCTCCATTGGAAAATTTCCCCCCCTATCAGTGTTTGGATGTCAACCAAAAATTTGAGATTTTCGTTTACTATCACCTTCGATGATAAACGTAAACAGGACAAATAGTGAGAGTTAATCTCTTGCACAGACAGCAATAAAAACCGACAGGTGCTCTAATCCTTCTGCACTCTATCCAAAACTAATAAAAAAGCTTTACCTTTAGTTATACTTTAACCACTTAACAACCACCTGCCGACAAATAACGGCGGCAGGGTGGTTGCTTAACTCTGGGAGGACGTTATATAACGTCCTCCCAGAATCGCGCTCCCGCGCGCCCCCTGGGGCGCGCACACGGGAAACTCCGTGACCGCCGGGTCCAAAGGACCCGGCGGATCACGAATCGCGGTAAATCGCTGCTGATAGCGGCCGTTTACCACGTGATCGCTCCGTCAAATGACGGAGCAATCACTTGTAAACAGACCGGCGTCATTTGATGACGCCGGTTCCTCCCTCCCCTCTCTGTACCGATCGGTACAGTGTGAGAGGGGAGGGGGAGGGAGCGGATGGCAGCAGCAGCACTGTGGGCTGGATCTGTGACAATTGCAGTCACAGATCCATCCATCCATCCATCCCTGCTCAGCCATCCCTGTGCTATACCCTGCCAATACTCTGCAATACACCCTGCCAATACTCTGCAAAATACCCTGGTGCAATACTCTGCAATACCCTGGTGCAATACTCTGCAATACCCTGGTGCAATACTCTGCAATACCCTGGTGCAATACTCTGCAATACCCTGTGAAATACTCTGCAATACCCTGCGAAATACTCTGCAATACCCTGCGAAATACTCTGCAATACCCTGCGAAATACTCTGCAATACCCTGGTGCAATACTCACCCTGCAAAATACTCTGCAATACCCTGCAAAATACTCTGCAATACCCTGCAAAATACTCTGCAATACCCTGCGCAATACTCTGCAAAATACTCTGCAATACCCTGCACAATACTCTGCAATACCCTGCACAATACTCTGCAATACCCTGCACAATACTCTGCAATACCCTGCACAATACTCTGCAATACCCTCCACAATACTCTGCAATACCCTCCACAATACTCTGCAATACCCTCCACAATACTCTGCAATACCCTCCACAATACCCTGTGCAATACCCTCCACAATACCCTGTGCAATACCCTCCACAATACCCTGCCATACACCGCAATACCCTGCCATACACCGCAATACTCCGCAATGCCCTGCAATACTCCGCAATGCCCGGCAATACTCCGCAATGCCCGGCAATACTCCGCAATGCCCGGCAATACTCCGCAATGCCCAGCAATACTCTGCAATAACCACTTCCCGCCCTCCGGCCGTCATATGACGTCCTTGACTTTGTGCGGGGATATCTGAATGATGCCTGCAGCTACAGGCATCATTCAGATATCGGCTTTTTCAGCCGGCGATTCCCTACACCATAAGAACAATCATAGCGGCTGTTCCGCCACTTGATCATTCTTACGGGAGGCAAGAGGGGATGTCCCCCCCCCCCCCGCCGCCCTCCGGTGCTTCTACCGACTCACCGCTACGATCAAAGCCAGGATTGTTGTTTTTTTTTTTTGTATTTTTTTCAGGCTTCCCAGCCTAGAGGTGAGATGTGGGGTCTTATTGACACCCCCCCCCCCCTCATATCTCACTGTAAAGAGGACCTGTCATGCCATATTCCTATTACAAGGGATGTTTACGTTCCTTGTAATAGGTATAAAAGTGATCAAAAAATTTTTTAGGGCGGAAAAACATGTCAAACTAAAATAAATAAAGTAAAATGAAGAATAAATTTTTATTTATTTTTTTAAAGCGCCCCTGTCCCCGTGAGCTCGCATACAGAAGCGAACGCATACGTAAGTCCCGCCCACATATGAAAACGGTTTTCAAACCACACATGTGAGGTATCTCTGCGAACGTTAGAGCGAGAGCAATCATTTTGGCCCTAGACCTCCTCTGTAACTCAAAACATGTAACCAGTAAAAATATTTAAAGCGTCGCCTATGGGGATTTTTTAAGTAGCGAAGTTTGGCGCCATTCCACGAGTGTGTGCAATTTTTAAGGGCGACATGTTAGGTATCTATTTACTCGGCGTAACTTCATCTTTCACATTATGCAAAAACATTGGGCTAACTTTACTGTTTTTTTTTTTTTTAAGCACAAAACATTTTTTTTCCGTAAAAAACGCGTTAAAAAAATTGCTGCGCAAATATCGTGCGAGATAAAAAGTTGCAACAACCACCATTATATTCTCTAAGGTCTTTGCTAAAAAAACATATATAATGTTTTGGGGTTCTATGTAATTTTCTAGCAAACAAATGATGATTTTTACATGTAGGAGAGAAATATCAGAATTGGCCTGGGTGCTCCAGAACGCCTGAAGGTGCTCCCTGCATGTCGGGCCTCTGTATTTGGCCACGCTGTGTAAAAGTCTCACACATGTGGTATCGCCATACTCGGGAGTAATAGCAGAATGTGTTTTGGGGTGTAATTTGTGGAATGCATATGCTGTGTGTGAGAAATAACCTGCTAATATGACAATTTTGTGAAAAAAAAAAAAGAGAAAAAAAAAATCTTGATTTTGCAAAGAATTGTGGGAAAAAATGACAACTTCAAAAAACTCACAATGCCTCTTTCTGAATACCTTGGAATGTCTTCTTTCCAAAAAGGGGTCATTTGGGGGGTATTTGTACTTTTCTGGCATGTTAGGGTCTCAAGAATTGAGATAGGCCGTCAGTACTTCAGGTGTGATCAATTTTCAGATATTGGCACCATAGCTTGTGGACTCTATAACTTTCACAAAGACCAAATAATATACACCAATTTGTACTTATTTTTACCAAAGATATGTAGCAGTATAAATTTTGGCCAAAATTTATGAAGAAAAAATTGTAATTTGCAAAATTTTATAACAGAAACGAAAAAAAAATCATTTTTTTACAAAATTTTCAGTCTTTTTTCTCTTATAGCGCAAAAAATAAAAAACCCAACAGTGATTAAATACCACCAAAAGAAAGCTCTATTTGTGTGAAAAAAAGGACAAAAATTTCATATGGGTACAGTGTTGTATGACTGAGTAATTGTCATTCAAAATGTGAGAGCACCGAAAGCTGAAAATTGGTCTGGTTATTAAGGGGGTTTAAGTGCCCAGTAGTCAAGTGGTTAAGGTTAGATCGACTGTTTTGGGTTAATTTCAAGCTAAAGACTTATCTAGGTTTAAAGTGATTGTAAAGGCTCGCTTTAAAGAAAAAAACAAACAAACATGCTATACTTACCTCCTCTGTGTGGTTGGTTTTGCATAGAGCAGCCCAGAGCCTCCTCTTCTCGGGTCCCTCTTTGTTGCTCCTAGTCCCTCCCTCAGCCAGCAGCTTGTTACAGGTTGTCACCCAAGCCGAGTCAGAGCTCCATGTATCCATTCAGACACGAAGCCCCAGCCTGGCCCCACCCCCTCTCTCCTCTGATTGGTTGACTGACTTTGATTGACAGCCGTGGGAGCCAATAGCGCCGCTGCTCTGTCTCAACCAATAGGGAGAAGTGTACTGGATGGCTGAGGGGATCATGGTGGACAATGCTGGAGAGAGAAGGAGTTTAGGTAGGTAATTGGGGGGTGCTAGAGAGGCTGCAACACACAGAAGGTTTTTTATCTTAATGCATAGAATGCATTAAGGTAAAAAACCTTCTGCCTTTACAAATCCTTTAAGTGTTAATGTGATAGTTCAAGTTTTAACAGGTTAATTATTTTTTAGGGTCAAGATAAGGAGGGGACTGGAAAGAATTTTTAAGGTCACTGTCAGTGTTAAGTGTTATTTTTCAAGTTTAGGGGTTAAGTATAATAGTTGTCTGAATACTAGGGATGTTCCTGATGTTCGAATTGAACGTAAGTTTGACTCGAACATCGGGTGTTTGTTTGTTCGCAGACGAACCGAACATATGGGGCATTCATGCCGTGAAGCGCCCCATAATGCACTGGGAGATCGCAGTGCATTGATGGCTGCTGATTGGCCAAAGCATGCACCTGATCTGCATGGCCAATCACAGCGTGATCTGCTATGAGAGCCATGATTTGCCAAAGGCAGGGTGCTTTTGGCCAATCATGGCTCAGGGGGCTAAGTCCACGCCCCACACTATATAAGGCTGCTTACACTGCTGCCGTATGTAGTGTGATACTTGGAGGAGATTGCAAGAACTTGAGCTAGATTAGGCAGGTTAGTTAGTGGCGTGCAGGCAGTTTAGCAAATATATATATATATATATATATATATATTTATACAGTGAAGTCAGTGTAGACTATATATACAGTGCAGAGAGTGTAGTAATATATATATATATATATATATATATATATATATATACACAGTGCAGTCAGTGTACAATACAGTGCATTGACGTGGTTAAGGGGAACCCTATGACAGAATTAAGAAACAAAACGGCATGCGGTCCCCCCGAAATCCATACCAGACCCTTATCCGAGCGCCCCTCCTGAACCATACCAGGCCGCTTGCCCTTAACATGGGGAGGGTGCTTTGAGGTCACCCCAAAGCACCTTGTCCCCATGTTGATGGGGACAAGAGTCTCTTCTCGACAACCCTGGACATTGGTTGTCGGGGTCTGCAGGCGGGGGGCTTATCGGAATCTGTAAACCCCCTTTAACAGATCCCAGCCCTCCCCCATGTGAATGGGTATCGGGTACATTGTATCCCTACCCATTCACCAAAAAAAGTGTCAAAAAGTAAAAACAAAAGACAATTTTTGGCAATTCCTTTATTAAAAAAATAAATAAAAGTGTCCCGCGCTGTCCATCCATCTTCAATCACGCCGCCCGATGGAGCCAAAAAATAGAAAGAAAAAAAATCTCTGCCTCGATGGTAGGCTTCCCGCCGACTGCTGTCTCTTGGCTGTGATAGCTATTATATAGGCAAGGGCGGGGCCACAGGTGACGTAACCGAGTGACCCCGCCCCCATGTGACGTCAGATGAGGGCAGGGTCACCCGGTTACGTCAGCGGGTGGCCCTGCCCTTGCCTATATAAGAGCTGTCAAAGGGAAAATACATTGTTTTTTTTTTGCTATTTTTTGGGTCCATCGGGCGGTGTGATTGAGGATGGATGTACTTCTCGGGACACTTTTTTTTCTTTTTTAATAAAGGAATTGACAAAAACTGTCTATTGTGGTTTTTCATTTTTGACACTTTTTTGGGTGAATAGGTAGGGGTACAATGCACCCTATACCCATTCACATAAGGGGGGGTGGGATCTGGAGGCCCCCTTGTTAAAGGGGTCTTCCAGATTCCGATAAGCCCCCCAATCCACAGACCCCACAACCAATCACCAGGGTTGTCGGGAAGAGGCTCTTGCCCCCATCAACATGAGGACAAGGTGCTTTGGGGGGACCTAAAAGCACCCTCCCCATGTTGAGGGCATGTGGCCTGGTATGGGTCAGAAGGGGGGGCGCTTGCTTGCCCCCCATCCTGTCCTCCAGGCTGCATGCTCGGAAAAGGATCTGGTATGGATTTTGGGGGGGAACCCACGCTAATTTATTTTCTTATTTTTGGCCCGAAGGGCCTGATATGGACTGGGGGGGGGGGATCCACGCCAATATTTTCCTTGATTTTTTATCTACATTGCCGGGAGTCTGTGTTTTGTCAGATTTGGCGACCATCAGAATTGGTAACGGACGTGACGTCTTGCTACATCCCGCACTCCTCCATAGTAAGGATACACTGAGAAGGGGGAGAGTGGACATCTTGTTACACCCACCGGAGTTTTCCATTTTACACTTATTTTTAACAGGAAAGGGAGTTTATATAGTGAAATACAGGACTTAGAATTCCGTCTGACTCGTTAGATATTGAATTTTAAAAGCAGCGAACTTCTGTCAGATTAGCAAACCTGTGAGATGAGCAGGCTTTCCGCTGCTTTTAAAATTCAACATCATAACAGTCAGACGGAGTTCTAAGTACTGGATTCCAGTATATAAACTCACTTTACTGTTAAATATAAGTGTAAAATGCAAAACTCCGGTGGGTGTAACAAGATGTCCGCTTTCCCCTTCTCAGAGTATCCTTACTGTGGAGGAGTGCGGGGTGCAGCAAGATGGCGGCGACGAAACGTCACTTCCGTTACCAATTCTGACGGGTCGCCATATCTGACAAAACACTTGCAATGCATTACAACTGCAAATAAGTTAAACCACTGCAGCCCCGGAAGAATTTACCCCTTCCTGACCAGTCCATTTTTTGCGATACGGCATTGCGTCGCTATTACTGACAATTGCGCGGTTGTGCGACGTTGTACCCAAACAAAATGTATGTCCTTTTTTTCCCACAAATAGAGCTTTCTTTTGGTGGTATTGGATCACCTCTGCGTTTTTTTTGCGCTATAAACAAAAGAAGAGTGACAATTTTGAAAAAAATACAATATTTTTTACTTTTTGCTATAATAAAAATCCCAAATTTAAAAAAAAATGCACCGGACAGATCGGACATTTTTTACACTTATTTGGGACCATTGACATCTATACAGCAATCAGAGCTAAAAATAGCCACTGATTACTGTATAAATGTCATTGGCAGGGAGGGGGTTAACACCAGGGGGCGATCAAGGGGTCGCTAGGTAGTGTTTCTAACTGTGGGGGGATGGGACTGACTGGGGGAGGAGACAGATCGTTGTTCCTAACCATTAGGAACAACAGATCTGTCTCCTCACCCCTGACAGAACAGGGATTTGTGTGTTTACACACACAAATCTCCATTCTGGCTCTGTCAGGAGCAATCGCGGGTGCCCGGCGGACATTGCGGCTGCCTGGCACGCGCATTGGCTCCTAAGTGACGTGGCGGGTGCACCACCTATATCCCTTAAAGCGCCTGCCGTACAGCTACGGCAATTCGTGCAGGGGAGCCATTCTGCCGCTGTCAAACGACGGTGGGCGGTCGGCAAGCAGTGAAATTACATTTTTTTCTTTAGAAATGTCACTTTGCTGCGGCACTGTTCTACACATTGCACAGATGGGCCACTTTACAGGCAGACTAAGGGGACCCCCCCCCCCGACACGTTATTTAAAGGAATATTTCATTTTTATTGTTTAACTTTAAGCAATATTAAAATCACTGCTCCTGAAAAAAAGATTGTTTTAAAAACTTTTTTTTGCATTGATACATGTCCCCTGGGTCTCCATACACTTTTTATGGCAATACCTTGCAAACACGCCTTTCAAATGAGCACTTTTGATTTTTCATGTTCGTGTCCCATAGACTTTAATAGTGTTTAGTAGAACTTTTTGCCTGTTTGCATGTTCTGGTGTGAACCGAACTGGGGGGGGGGGGGGGGTGGGGGGTAGGAGGGGTGTTCGGCCCATCCCTACTGGATATAATTTTCTTTAAAGTTGCTTTTTAAATTTGTTCTACCCCTGTAGACTCTGTCTTAACCCTTATATGGAATTAATATGCATGTCATTTACACATTTATTTATATCAGAGTGCGTTTTTATAGGGAGCCATTTAACCCCAGTTTATTTGTTGCTTTTAATATAGCGGTAATTAAGATTAATATTTTATAACTTTTTTGGACCCCTTATTCTATGCTCTAGGGGATTTTTTATTTTTCCTTTGTTTGTTTTTTTGGCTGTTTTTTATCTGCTTTTTTACTTTTTTATTCCTTTAGGATACACATCTTTATTAAAAAATTAATTTTTCATCTTTACGTTTACCACCATTGTTCTTTTAGTACTGGTGTTTTTTGAACATTATTCTTTTCATCTACATTACTCTTCCTGCTTTGTTATCCCAGTACAAGGCAAACGTTCATCTGAAATACATTTTCTTTAATTGAATGGCATCCTCTCTCACATGGGATCTCTATTCCCGTGATAAAGGGGGTGGGGGGCGGAGTGAAACGAGTTCGGGGCATGGCCTGGTTGGAGCCCAGGCTGAGGCTGTCATACACCTCCCCACAGGGTTTTTCTGTGATGTGCAACTTTTAGGACTTACTTTCCCTAATAAATGTTGTCTGGGTTAAGCTTTAATACTTACAGGTACATACAGCAAATAGTGGTCATGCCATAAGGATAAAAGATCACTGAATATAATTCTTTCAAAGCTTTTTCACTCAAAACTACTGTTTAACATAAAGGAAAATCCCAGCTTGGTCAAATTCAGTTGGATTTTCCACTAGGTCCCATCATACCATTTAAAGAAAACAAAAACAAAACAATAGTTAATAGACCAAGTCACGCCATTTGGTGGAGTCAATTTCTGAGGAGTAGTAGTGCATGATTGAATTATCACATGCACTGCAAGTAGAAGTGTTAGGATGCAGGTTAATATAAGTGTGGTTTATTTTTTATGACTCTTGTATCACTTCTACTGTTCCCTCTCTAACGACCTTTAGGGTTGTGAAAATCATTTGCCATGGGGGCAGCCAGGGATGAGACTTGAGTTCAGATCTAGGACAAGCCCAGCTTATTTGCGGTCCACAGAAGAGGTGATTTTTCCACTCTAGCAACCAACTACCATTAATGCATTTCCTGGCCATTGAACTTTGGTCAGTTGACTTAAAAGGGCCAATAAGGGAGCATTTGGATGAGCCACCCCCTCACTTTAAAGGTTTGAGTTCCAGCAGCTCTATTGGCAATATTCTTAGCTGTAATAGGTAAAGTATAGCATGTGCTGCTGATCAAGGGCTTGTAGGAACTGGTTTCTTAAAGTGTGTGTTACCCCAACATTTCTTATTCCGCATATGTGCCTGCTGTACCATGTACGTGTATGAAAAAGTATCCTGTTCTCTTTGTATTGCTTCCTTTATGTGAAATCCCTGGTGTTCCTGCCAGTCCCTCTGCTTTCCTATTAAAAACTGACCACACTAAGTAGGAGAGCACACTGCACTCAGTTCTCTAGCTATGCTGGGAACTCAGCCTGCTCTCCTCCAAAGATCAGACTTGTCCTGACACACCCCCACTGAACAGCCATTCACTGGGAAGCTTAGTGTACTGTAGCTCCTCCCCCCAGCTCTTATGCAGATGAGAACAGAGGGAATGTGATCTTTATAAAAAAAGGTATTTATAATATTTTTTATATCTATACAAAAAATGTTTTGCCTTTCATTTCTATTTTAAACTGAATGGGTTGTTTTACAAGGTGATCGTTTACAGTCACTTTAAATAAGGTCACATAATAAAGTATTAAAAAAATACAAAGACTAAATCTGAACTCATCTTCGTTGGTTTGCAATTAACTTTGCATTTCTCCACAGTGTTTCCTGGCAGTTTCCAGCATATGTCAATGAGAATTTCCGGCTAAAATCCCAATTTCATTGCAGTGAATGTGTGTGCGAATAAGATTAAATTCAACAGGTCTCTTTGGGAATCAATAACCAATTGCAGATAAAATGAATGAATCACTATTTGAAAATAGCAAATGTTTAAAAGTTAACAAAACAGACAAATGTTACTAAGACCTGAAGATTGGGAAATCTAGATACTGGGGTGAGTGTGGTCAGCTTGATGGACATTCACAGACCAAAAAAAAAGACATAAATGATTGCCTAATCTATCATTCTACATAAACAAACCCAAAAATATAAAATAGCTGCTATGTGAAATTAATGTTAAAGTGAGTCATACTACGCCTGTAGTTTATGTTTTAAGAATAAAAGTAATACAGGAAATATGTACTCAAATAACTGTGCTGAGAACTTTCCTTTAGGCTTTGGACAAACACAGCTTTTGTTCTCTGCCTCGAAGCTATAAAAATAAATGGGAAATTGAATCTCTTTCTAGTATTTAAGGTGTGGAACAGTTTATCAAAGCGCTGAAATAAATAAAAAGTGTTTTTATAATATTCAAACTCATTTTGATACACAGCAAACAGCCAGTAATGACTGATTGTACGTTAATTGATGCCTTTCCTTTTCAAACCTTAAAAGCTCCTTACCACAAACTACAGTAGGCCAAACAAACTTTCTATTTCAATTTATGGATCAAATAATTGTGTACAGCAGGTGTCCCTAAATAGAATATATGTTTACATTCTAAACAAGGTAAAGTCTGCGCAATGTAAAAAATATGTTTCAGAAGATAGATCTGTGTCATCTTGGAGGGCTTTTGGCAAGGGAGATTTACAAAGGGTAACGCATAGACCACTTCTGCAAAATATACATAGTTACTGCTCGCTAAGACTATGTCAAATCTTTTTAGTCCATAGTCTAGGCACGGGGCATGTTAAATTCATGATATGCAATAAATATAACAGCAACGTCTAGTATCTTACTGAAAACCATAAGAAATTCAATTTTCTGCAGCTGGCAGTTCCATATTGCTAAATGTTGTTTTCTGATTGGTTGCCATTGAATGCTGCTTTTTTACAGTATGTTATTGTAGCGCACAGACCCCTTTCTTTACCTGCATTAACTTTGGCTCCTCGCAGGAAGAGAGATGCACAGCGCACTAACAGCCCGTACCCTCCTGTGCAAAGAGGTTGAGCGGTGTTGTTGTTGGGTCTTCCACGGTCAGAACATGAAAACCTCCAGAGCCTGATTCTCACCTCTATGTTAATTAGAGACAAGTCCTTGACTTCCCAGTAAAGTGAATGTCCACACAAGCTGAAACTTCAACTCAGAGTTTATTTTCTCTTAGCAATAACACAGTCTCTGATAGAAAAAAGGTTGGAGCAAGAAATAGAACAGCACAAGGTGTGGAGGAGGTCCAGGCACAAACGTTACAGATGTTGGCTCAGCTTATCGAGCAAATTTAACTAGGCGCACAGTCTCTGCCACAGACTGTGAAGTTGGTCTCTGCCACATACCTGATGAAACTGATCCCCTTCTTCAGCTATGGCCTTTCTCTAGGAGAAGACATCCCTCCGGAGTGTTACCGGGACCCTACCGTCACCATGACACTGCACTGGGTCTTCGGAGAGTTCCTTCCCGGCCTCCTCATCCTAGATACGGGTCCCCTCGCGAGGCGGCACCCTGAGATTCCTCGATCCTAGGTGGACCCCAGCCGAAGGTGCTGGGCCCCATGCCTCCACTGCCGTTCCTGGGCTTACATACCCAGGGCGGACAGGAACAACACGATAGTACCTCACCCTGGGCTAAAGGTGCCCAGGATGGAACCGGGACACTCCCTGGGAGTAGTACTCCCGACGACCGAACCAACAACAACCCGCCCCTGGGCCAAAGGCGCCGGAGCAGACAGGAACAAGAACCTGGGGTAGGACCCCGCTGATGGAACCCCGAACAGGCAGCATCTGCCCCTTTTATATCCTCTCCCAGCATGCCCAGCAGGTAGAACACACCTACCGTATGGCTGCCGAGAGGGAACACACAAGGCACAGCACTGTATCAGCAGTTCAACCCTAGCCTACTATGGCAGCGCCACCTGTAGGCCACAGGGAACTACACACCGATACTCTCCCTGTGGATAGAAATGGTTGTAAAAACCCTGACAAATTAGGGTGTTTGAGCAAACTACCTCTCAAACACTTCCCTTAAATTCAGCAACCCGCTACATACTCCCCCCACTAATGGACACTGGTCCCCAGTGTCTGGATCAAACCCATGCCTCTCAATTCTGAGTCAACATGGACCTACTCCAGAAACTATCTAAAAAAACAAAACAATTTGGAAAAAACTTTTGTTTGTGCCGGAACCTTAACATGGGGAAAAGGGAGTTAAATGCAGAGATGAAAGAAGAGTAGAGAAACATATGTGTACATCACATTCTCAATGACACAATAAACCACATTTATAATTTACATTTCCCTTCCGACTACAATAGCTAAGCTACCCTATTCTCAATGACTTGCTCGGTGTCCACCTGTAGAAAAGGAAAACACAACCAATATGCACATTCTAACTTAGGAAGATTTAGAATGAAAAGATTTTCCCCGAGGGAAAAATCCCTTCCTTCTAAAAAGTAAACCCATTGCAAGACTATGTAACGCAAAAGTTACGCAACACCGCCACCTAGTGGAAGCGCCACCGTGAAGACACCCGTCCCCAAAAAAACTTTTCTTTTCCTGAGGGATAAATCTTCCTTCTTCTTCTTTGGCCCTGCTCTGAACTACTTCTACCCCAAAAGTCAATGTCTTTTAGGTGCTGTGAGCAAAGGGAAAAAAAATGCTCCCGCTTGTAGCAAAGTAGACTACCTCTTTTGTGAGGGAAAAGTTCTTGGGCTCCAGGAGAGTACACTCCGGAATGAATAAAAGCAAACAAAAAGAGTCCAGTCCCTAGAGGTAGTACTGTGGATCTGGCAACACAAGTGGTTTCCAATGTTTGTCAAAGGTGTCTATGTGGTATTCAACATTGTCTTTATCTTTTCGTCAAATGACCACTCTGTCCGCATGTATGTGTCTACCTAACATCCAGGATTCTTTGCAGTCTTTAAACCGTTTAGTAGCAGCGATGGAACAAGAGTAGTACCTTCGGGTCTCGGGTACCTTCAAATGAGTCCAGACAAAGTCCGCATACCACCAACATCTATAAACTTCCACTTCAAACAAAAGTTCCTTGGGCAGATACGGTTATTCCCACCCGTATTCACTGGCCACTCTCTGATTGAACATCCGCTGCAGCCGGGACAATGGTGGCATGGTTACTCGATCTCCAACACCTGGCAGAACGATGGCATCCGGGTGTCGAGGCACTTTCACTGCCTCTGGGCTAGACAAAGGAGCCCGCAATGACACTCTCGATACCACACTAGCAGGTGCAGATGTCACAAGGGGTGGAAGGACAGAAGGTGAGACATCCCTCCTCAGGCTCCGGGGCTTCAACTTGGGGTGTAGTTTCCCCAGTAAGCATGGGCGAGTCTCTTTTCCTACGGGACGAGGACAGGGGTACCTTATCCCAACCCTTCTTTTCAAATACCTCATCGATGGCCGCATCATCTCCCGCATCGGAGACTGACTCCAGGTCGGAGGTATCACATTCCTCCGCCGGCAGGTAACTCCGGGTGGACGACGAGTCACCGCCTTGAACAAGTTCAATAACTCTGGGATCCCCGACACTTCGGACCTTGTCCAAGGCCCCTTTCCCCGGCTTACCTCGGCTTGTAGCTGAAGCAGTACATCTGGAACTTTTTCTACTGGAAGCATCCGATCCGAGCAAGCGCTGGGGTGTAGCTCCACCATGGCCATAGGAAGCTTTTACGAAGCCGATCTTCCTCTTAGGTGGCGGAAGCGAGGATCCAGTGGTCACCGAAACAACATCCTCCGGTCTCTCTGACTCAGGTTCCTCAACCACCGGAACATTCACAGTTGCGACTTCCTCCGAAGTCCCGATAGTGCGCGTAGGGGTGGCCGCAGAAGCTCTGGTTTCTTCTTCTTCTAAAGTGGTGGCGCCCGCCCGTAAGGCAGTTCAAACGAAAGGCCCGAGGTTTTTCAGTAGGCTGCTCTACCTCGAACAAGAACTCCTTGTACCGTTCACATCTTCCAAACGGCCTAAGATGCACCACCAGTCCCTGGCATCCGGGACAAACCACTCCAAGGGCCTCCGTGTCTTTGCAGACATAAAGAGCGAAGCGACCCCGAGGCTTCAGCCGAATCCCTGTGTCAGTCACAGAAGCAGCAAACAAGGTCACATTCATGGTAGAAATAGCCCATGAAGCATCAGACGCCATGTTACCTGCTTGCCGATCCATGTTGCACTGTCCCTTTGGTGCCAAAGCCACCACGTGCAAATCCTCACATGGCATGGCTCCTCCCATCTCTCTGCAATGTTCGCGGGCCTTTTCTCTGTAGACACTCCCACGAACTACGCAGCATGGGTTCTCCTCGTGGCGCAGACACTTTTATCTCAATATGGCTGACCTCCACGGAACTCACAGGGAATAAAATTCAAACTCTGGGGGGTTTCCAACACTTTTTCACACTTTTTCTGCTGTAGAAATCCCAGACGAGCCCCCACGTGTAACGAACAGACCCCTTTCTTTACCTGCATTAACTTTGGCTCCTCGCAGGAAGAGAGAGGCACACCGCACTAACAGCCCGTACCCTCCTGTGCAAAGAGGTTGAGCGGTGTTGTTGTTGGGTCTTCCACGGTCAGAACATGAAAACCTCCAGAGCCTGATTCTCACCTCTATGTTAATTAGAGACAAGTCCTTGACTTCCCAGTAAAGTGAATGTCCACACAAGCTGAAACTCCAACTCAGAGTTTATTTTCTCTTAACAATAACACAGTCTCTGATAGAAAAAAGGTTGGAGCAAGAAATAGAACAGCACAAGGTGTGGAGGAGGTCCAAGCACAAACGTTACAGATGTTCACTTAGCTTATCAAGCAAATAGGCGCACAGTCTCTGCCACAGACTGTGAAGTTGGTCTCTGCCACAGACCTAATGAAACTGATCCCCTTCTTTAGCTATGGCCTTTCTTTAGGAGAAGACATCCCTCCGGAGAGTTACCGGGACCCTACCGTCACCATGACACTGCACTGGGTCTTCCCGGCCTCCTCATCCTAGATACGGGTCCCCTTGCGAGGCAGCACCCTGAGATTCCTCAATCCTAGGTGGACCCCAGCCGAAGGTGCTGGGCCCCATGCCTCCACTGCGGTTCCTGGACTTACATACCCAGGGCGGACAGGAACAACACAATAGTACCTCACCCTGGGCTAAAGGTGCCCAGGATGGAACCGGAACACTCCCTGGGAGTAGGACTGGGCCAAAGGTGCCCAGGGCGGACAGGAACAAGAACCTGGAGTAGGACCTCGCTGACAGAACCCTGAACAGGCAGCGTCTGCCCCTTTTATATCCTCTCCCAGCATGCCCAGCAGGTAGAACACACCCACCGTATGGCTGCCAAGAGGGGACACACAAGGCACAGCACTGTATCAGCGGTTCAACCCTAGCCTACTATGGCAGCGCCACCTGTAGGCCACAGGGAACTACACACCGATACTCTCCCTGTGGATAGAAATGGTTGTAAAAACCCTGACAAATTAGGGTTTTTGAGCAAACTACCTCTCAAACACTTCCCGTAAATTCAGCACCCCGCTACATTATAAAATGGCATACCTGCCTAACCCAGTTTTCTTTTTTTTTTTTTTTTTCATTCAAGTTTTAGTTTATTATCTGAATAGAGTCAGTACAATCTTTACAGAAAAAAGTACAATGTAGTATCACAATATAATATGCAAGCGAACAAGTTAAATATCAGTAGATCTCAAAATACAATATTACCATGTTGGAATACATCAATGCAAAAATACCATAAAAACTGAAAATATTGAAATATATTTATCAAAAATAGGAGAGACCCCCTACCTCTATACCCCCTCATTCTAACCTTCCCTTCTTCGAAAGTGAGTAGCAATGATGGCCTATTAAATATCTCAAAATATATGTATATAGTTGCCAGAAGATGAGGAGATCCTCCATTCCCCCAGACACCCCTAAAGGGAACATACTGTGCCTGAGAAGGCAAGAGGAGCTCCCCCACCCCCCCCCCCCCCCCCTCCTAAGCAACCCCAAAACTTTTTTTTTATTGAGAAAACATATGACCTTAATTTGAGTAAATATAATAGGAAATATAGTAGTCTACTATAAGTTTAACCGGGTGTAAAAAAGCCTTCTCAAAATAATAAATCAAAGTCAAATGTTCTGACTCTAAAATAAGAGAACGTTGTATAAACCTAAGAAGTCTTAAAACAATCTAGTACAAATACCTATTGTTTATATTCCATATAACAAAAATAAATAAGAATGGGAGAAAGAGAGAAAAGAAGAGAAAATATTTAGTGTTCAGTAGGAAAAAAAGGAAGAAATAGAAAAAGAAAGAAAGAAAGCCTACCTGCTCAATGTAAACATCAATATTCAGCGATTGGTGTTGCTAATTACTTAAGGGGTGTAGGAATTCCCAAAAATTGTATCCAAGGTTCCCATATAGAATTAAATTGAGTAGATCTGTCCAACGTTGAACTAATCATTTTTTCCTGTTCCATTATCCACGTAACTTTTCTCTTCATACATAAAAGAGAAACTGATGTTTTTTTCCATGCTTTGGCAATGGTTATTCTAGCCCCTGTAAGTATGAATATAATCAGTTTTCTGGTAATCTTGGGAACTTGTGGTATAAATCCATTAAGTAAAGCGATCGCTGGAGATTGATGTATTGTATATCCTGTGATTTTTCGTATAATATTGAAGATTTTATTCCAAAATCCTCGGATTTTGGGACATTCCCACCAAATATGAATCATAGATCCTAATCCCTGCCAACCTCTAAAACAGAGAGGGGATGAGGTGGGATACATATCAGCTACTCTTGTAGGAACTAGGTACCATCTAGTAAAGATTTTAACATTTGCTTCTATAAGTGAAGCATTAAGAATGCCTTTTATTGGTCTAATAAAATTTTCACACCAGTCCTTCAGATCCCAATCACTTTGGAGGTCCTTCTCCCAAGCCAGCATATGAGGCAGTTTAATATCGTTGGAAGCAAGCGACTTATATATAACAGAAATCCCACCTCTCCTGTTCACATCTAACTTCATATGGCGTAGGTTCTCTAGATCCAGGATTATTTTCCCATAATTTATTAGTAAAATTAGAGATTTGAAGAAATCTTGATCTTTCAGTAGAAGGAAAATCAAGATTATCAATGAAATATTGTATAGAGAGAGGGCCTGATCTTGAGAAAAAACGTCCAATGTGGTACACCCCCTTATCATGCCACCACTTAAAGGAACCAACATCCCCTTTTGAGATAAATAATGGATTCTGAAACAGATCAGCCAATGGTTGCAGCTTAGAGACCAAGGAGGGGAGATTCCTAAGCGAGTCCCACAAAGCTAAAGATTGTGATAGAGCAGGAGATAAAATAGAAGGTCTGTTTTTGGGAGGACACCACAATACATTTTCCAAAGAAAATTTAGGGGAAGCCAATTCTTCTATTCAAATCCAGTCAGGTTGTTAATTTTTGAGGTATATATCAGACAACTGTGCCAGTCTAGCAGCTTGGTAATACCACCAATGGTTCGGAAGCCCAAGCCTCCCTGCTCAGTGAGATTATACAGGCTGCAGGAAGAAAGGCGTGGACCTTTTCTGTTACAAATAAATTTAAGGATTTTGCTTTGGAAGGCTTTTAGGTGAATTTTTTTAATCGGAATGGGGAGCGAGCGAAAAAGATACAACAATCTGGGTAGGAGGGTCATCTTGATCTAATTAAGTCTGCCAATCCAACCGATATTGTGTGTTCTCCAGTTGCTAAGATCAGCCTCAAGTTTCCTATACATAGGTGGATAATTAGCCTGATATAAATCTTCAAATTTTGAAGTGAGATTAATACCTAAGTATTTAAGGGAGCAAGTATTCCAACTGAATTTGTATTTATTTTGTATGTAGGAAACCTTCTTCTCTGGAAGAGACACATTAAGGGCTTTAGATTTGGCCATATTAACCTTGAGACCTGATATTTTGGAGAATTTTTGAAGCAGAGAGTAAATTTCAGATAAAGAAGATGTTGGGGAAGTAATAAACAACAACAGGTCATCTGCAAATAATGCACATTTATGATTTTCTTTTTCACACTGTATCCCCCTGATATTCGGATTATTCCGGATTGCAATTGCTAATGTTTCCATCATAACAGCGAATATCAGGGGAGGTAAAGGGCAACCTTGCCTAGTACCTCTACAAATCTTAATGGAGTCAGAGAATAGCCCCTGTAATCTGACTTTAGCTTCAGGTGTAGAATATAGAGCAGATAAAATGCTTAAAACTTTCGAACCAAAAACCCAGCGCTTCATGACCTCAAACATGTATGGCCATGAAACTGAATCGAAGGCATTTTGCAGGTCCAACGATAGGAGCATACCTTCCTGTTTTTGTTTACCTACCCATTGGGTTTGCAATATTGACACCAAATCTACCACTCTCCTCACCTGATCTGGACCCTGTCTACCAGGAATAAATCCCACCTGATCTTTATGGATATATTGCCCAATGAAGGAAGATAACCTATTAGAGAGAATTTTGGTTAATATTTTTAAGTCATTGTTAATCAAAGAAATTGGCCTGTAATTTTCGACTAGGCTGGAGTCCTTATCAGGTTTTGGAATAACGGATATATATGCCATGTTGAGCTGTTTGCCTATTGGATGACCTTCTGTCAGAAAATTAAAAAATCATGTAAGATAGGGTGTCAGGGTTTCTAAGAATGTTTTATAGTAAGTAGGAGAAAAACCATCAGGTCCGGGAGCTTTATTTGTTTTCAATGTTCTAATAACTTCTGAAACTTCTGTCATAGATATGGGAGCTTCTAATTCCTCTCTATATATATCTGCTAACTTGGGTAATTGTAAGCCATCTAGGAACTCCTCTATTCTATTGGAGGTAGATTGTCCTTCAAAACTATATAAATCAGAATAGAAATCTTGAAAGGCTGTCATTATACGCTGGGGGTTTAGTGTAAGAGAGCCATCAGCTAATCTGATCTTGGGAAGAACTCTAGATTTGAATCTAGGGGATAATTTATGAGCTAACATGGGACCTATCTTATCCCTCATTTGATAAAATTTGGCCCCAGACCACTTAACAGAACTATCTGCCTTCACCGTGAGAGCCAGATTCAGAGCAGCCCTAGCAGCATCTAATTTGGAGGCAGGAATACCACATGGATCCTTTTTATGTTGTTTACTCAATGTTACAAAGTCTCTTTCTAGTCTTTCCACCTCCAAAGTCTTCAATTTTTTTTGTCTAGCTGCAATCTGTATCAAGTTGCCTCTGACGGTAACTTTGTGTGCCGCCCACAGAATTTCCGGAGAAATTTCCTCCCTGTCATTATGTTCAAAATATTCCTTAATCTCACGTTCAATTTCTGTGGCAATAACAGGATCCTTTAGTAACGATTGATTAAGAGTCCAATGGGATACCCTTTGAACCATACTATCACATTTCAAAGACAGTAGAACCATAGAGTGGTCTGACTATGCCACGTCTATAATAGAGGAGGCAATGGCAGAAGGGATATGTTGAGTAGAAACCATTGTGTACTAGCCCTGGTTGGACGGATCATTTTAGTCTTCAATGGTTTAGATTTATCTAGCCCTGTATCAAATGCTATGTTGGAATCTCCTCCCATAATGATAACTCCATCCATAAATGGCTGAAGAGTTTCAAACATTCGGTTAAAGAATCTCTTTTGTCCCCTATTAGGAGCATAATATGTTTTTAAAGTATACAACCTCCCATCTATGGTACCTTTCACCAACAGGAATCTCCCCTCTGGGTCTCCACATTCCTTCTGTAAATTAAACTTGCAGTGTTTAGAAAATAAAATTGCTACTCCCCTAGTCTTATTTTCAGCATTGGCTACATGAAACACTGGGAAGTGGGCATGTAAAAAAGTGGGGGTGTACCGCTGTGGGAAATGGGTTTCCTGTAAAAAAACGACATCGATGTGATGAGACCTATATTCCTGAAAGGCCTTCCGTCTCTTAATTGGGGAGTTCAAACCCTGTGTGTTATGAGTAATAAACCGAAGAGGAGAAGAAATATTATTAGTGGCAGCCATGAAAAAATTGAGTAAGATCAAGCAATTCGCTGTCCCAAATAATACTCAATCTAATATAAATCCTTAATAAGAAAGAATTATTCACCAAGGTCGGATTAGCAAACTTCAAACATCCCTCCAAAAAAACTCTCATTGGCAGGTAGGCTACGAGAAAGAAGAAGACAGTAAAGAAAGAAAAGAAAAAAACTAAATCAAATTCACTCAGAAGCGATACATAGTTTATCAGAAGGCCAAATAATGGCCCAGAATGAAGGGAGGAATAAGACTTCCTTCATTCAAAAAATACTCAGTAGTATAGCCCATAAGAAGGGCTAAGTACCCTCCTCTCAGATCGGTAAAAAGCAACCGATCCAAGAAGTGGGTGGAGGCCCAATGCCTCAACACCGGCCAGTGACAGCCTCTCAAAAAGTGTGAAAACATCAAGCTAAAAGCGGATTCATCTTAGATAAACCGAAAGTCCATAACAGACTATATTTTGTTTTCTAAAACACTAAAAAAATCTGAAAAAAATTGAATAGTGGCTCCCTGGTATTGTAATAGTTCCTGTTGGCGAGATTTCTTCATTATGTCCTCCTTTATAGAATAATAATGTGGTTTAACTACCACATCCCTTGGTAAACCGTCCTTTCTAAGTGGTCCCAGTGACCTATGAGCATGGTCCAATTCCAACTTGTGAGCAGGAATAGATGGTAATAGGATTTTTATGACATCCTGTATAGCAGCATGTACATCAAGGATAGTTTCTGGCATTCCCCTGACCCTAAAATTGTCTCTCCTGGAACGGTTCTCAAGGTCATCAATTCGTGTCTGTGCTGTTTCCAGCTGGTCCTGCATGAATTGTAAATGTTCAGTATTCTGGTCAGTTTTTGCCACAGTGATGTCTAACTTGTGCTCAATATTTTCAATTCTACTACCAAGGGACTGAAAGTCAGCTTTAATTTCACCAGTAATTCTTTCAGCATTTAGTGCTAATCCTTTATCCGGCATTTCTGATATTCTCATGAATAATTCGGATACATTGAAAGTTACATCAAGAGCCTGTTCAGCCTGTGTATGTACTGGGATAGGAGCTAGTGTAGAGACCTCTATTGGGGATAAATGGATAAATTCCACAGGGTTCTCCTGTTTTAGTGTATTCAGGAGAAGTGATAGAAGGACAAACTACAGAATTAGAAGTCTGAGAAATAAAAGATATAGATGAAGGAGCCAAAACTTGCTTAATAGCATTGGAGGCCTCAGCAGCTTTCTGTGTGCATGTCTAAGGAACGGCGGCCATCTTGGAAAAATTCAGTTTCTCCTCAGTCTGTTTAAAACGTTTCTTGCCTCTTTTAGAATATTTACCCAGCATAGACAGGTGCTCTGAAGCTTCCGCTAGCGTTACCCGTTATTCCCAGGCGACAAGGGAGTCTGTAACCGCTTGTATCTCTGCTGTATGGCCGGCGGTGAGCGGAGCTCCAGTCCTAAGCTGCCATCTTAGGAGCTCCCGCGTCAACATACGGGTGCATTTTTCATGCATTCTTGCTGCATTTCACCTAACCCAGTTTTCTATACAGTGCTACTGCAAAGTAAACCCACCTGTTTCCCCTTGTTTGTTCATTCTCATATACAGACTGTCCCTGCACATTGAATAGATTAGTAATCTAGTGGTCCTGCCCATCTAATGCCTTATCGGGTGTACTTGCATATCCTTACAGTCAAGACAACTTGCCTTGTCATTGATAATTCTGTGATGGTGCAGTAAGCATGGAAAAGCATGCCAGGTATGCTCCTGCACCTGGCGGAAAGCTAAGAAGATACTTTATTTCCTCTGACAATTCAGAAATAATACTGATTAACAGAGTTTAAGTAGCTTTCACCCAAATATTGTCCTATAGCATTGATGGCAAACCATGGCATCCCAGATGTTTTGGAACTACATTTCCCATGATGCTCATCTACACTGCAGAGTGCATGAGCATCATGGGAAATGTAGTTCCAAAACATCTGGGGTGCCAAGATTCGCCATCACTATCTTATAGTGTCAGTTAAGCACACCTGTATAAATGTTATATTGTAAACAGTTTAATGTTCTCTGTAATGGAGAGTGACAATGTTATATCAATTAAAGTGGTTTTAAAGGCTCACTTTTTTTTTAAATAACAAACATTGGATATTTACCTGCTCTGTGCAATGTATTGCACAGAGTGGCCCCAGTTCTCCTCTTCTGGGGTCCCTCCGCTGACGCTCTTTGCAGCTCCTGTTCTGCGTGCAACACCATAGCAAGCCGCTTGGTATGGTGGCTTACCTGCAAGCTCACACGAGTCAGGCTGCCTGCGTCTATAGACACAACACAGCATGGCTTGACCCCGCCTTCTGCTCCCTCCTCACAGGAATTAATTGAAAGCGGCAGGAGCCAATGGCTTCCCCTGCTGCCTCTGTGTTCTGTGAGGAGAGAGAGAGAATAGGGCCGCTGCAGATGGGCACATTGCTGGATCTAAATAGGACTCTAGTAAGTATAAGGGGGGGGTGAGGGGGCTTTACTAGCACTGGGACATTTTTTACCTTAAAGCACGGAATGTATTAAGGTAAAACATGTTATGATTTTAGAACCACTTTAAGTAGATTTTAAAAAATAAAGTCTGATTTGTTAGGGCTGTGAGTGCAATTATTATTTTCAAGTTACACAATAAAAACAGTAAAGCCATCTCTTTCATGTTTAACCTATATCTACAATCTGTGCATGACTCTTTGCAGGAAGTGGCTGGAGATAATGTTTTCCTTGCCTCAAAAGATGATTTTTGTCACAAAATAAGGTCGTTTCAAAAATAATTAATATGTATAATTACCTGCAACTGCCTGTGCACCGTTGGACTAATAGTAATGTAAAATTTACTTTCACAACACCATTCCGCCTTCAATAGACCCTGAAGCTTTTCATTGACACTGAATGGTAATCATTTGTATTTAATGGACTCAGTAGACATGTCTAATATCAGTATGTACTAATAAGCTCAATAATAAGCTTGACACTTTGCTGTGACTGCTTCTGGAGTACATTTAAAAAAATAGTGCATTTCAGCATATATGTTCAGCCTTGTTTAACCACTTGACCACTGGGCACTTAAACCCCCTTAATAACCAGACCAATTTTCAGCTTTCGGTGCTCTCACATTTTGAATGACAATTACTCAGTCATACAACACTGTACTCATATGAATTTTTTGTCCTTTTTT
The DNA here is from genome assembly GCA_029206835.1 of Rana muscosa. Taxonomy (NCBI): domain Eukaryota; kingdom Metazoa; phylum Chordata; class Amphibia; order Anura; family Ranidae; genus Rana; species Rana muscosa. Next base: position 759,012,193 of record CM055118.1, on the reverse strand, counting down.
TCACACAAATAGAGCTTTCTTTTGGTGGCATTTAATCACTGTTGGGTTTTTTATTTTTTGCGCTATAAGAGAAAAAAGACTGAAAATTCTGTAAAAAAATTGTTTTTTTTTCGTTTCCGTTATAAAATTTTGCAAATGACTATTTTTTCTTCATAAATTTTGGCCAAAATTTATACTGCTACATATCTTTGGTAAAAATAAGTACAAATTGGTGCATATTATTTGGTCTTTGTGAAAGTTATAGAGTCCACAAGCTATGGTGCCAATATCTGAAAATTGATCACACCTGAAGTACTGACGGCCTATCTCATTTCTTGAGACCCTAACATGCCAGAAAAGTACAAATACCCCCCAAATGACCCCTTTTTGGAAAGAAGACATTCCAAGGTATTCAGAAAGAGGCATTGTGAGTTTTTTGAAGTTGTCATTTTTTCCCACAATTCTTTGCAAAGTCAAGATTTTTTTTTTCTCTTTTTTTTTTTTCACAAAATTGTCATATTAGCAGGTTATTTCTCACACACAGCATATGCATTCCACAAATTACACCCCAAAACACATTCTGCTATTCCTCCCGAGTATGGCAATACCACATGTGTGAGACTTTTACACAGCGTGGCCACATACAGAGGCCCAACATGCAGGGAGCCCCTTCAGGCGTTCTGGAGCACCGAGGCCAATTCTGACATTTCTCTCCTACATGTAAAAATCATCATTTATTTGCTATAAAATTACATAGAACCCCAAAACATTATATATGTTTTTTTAGCAAAGACCTTAGAGAATATAATGGTGGTTGTTGCAACTTTTTATCTCGCACGATATTTGCGCAGCAATTTTTTTAACGCGTTTTTTACGGAAAAAAAATGTTTTGTGCTTAAAAAAAAAAAAAAAAAGTAAAGTTAGCCCAATGTTTTTGCATAATGTGAAAGATGAAGTTACGCCGAGTAAATAGAAACCTAACATGTCACCCTTAAAAATTGCACACGCTTGTGCAATGGCGCCAAACTTCGCTACTTAAAAATCCCCATAGGCGACGCTTTAAATATTTTTACTGGTTACATGTTTTGAGTTACAGAGGAGGTCTAGGGCCAAAATGATTGCTCTCGCTCTAACGTTCGCAGAGATACCTCACATGTGTGGTTTGAAAACCGTTTTCATATGTGGGCGGGACTTAGGTATGCGTTCGCTTCTGTATGCGAGCTCACTGCGACAGGGGCGCTTTAAAAAAATATATATTTTTTTATTGTTCATTTTACTTTATTTATTTTAGTTTGACATGTTTTTCCGCCCCAAAATTTTTTTTGATCACTTTTATACCTATTACAAGGAACGTAAACATCCCTTGTAATAGGAATATGGCATGACAGGTCCTCTTTACAGTGAGATATGGGGTCAATAAGACCCCACATCTCACCTCTAGGCTGGGAAGCCTGAAAAAAACCCAAAAAAAAAAACAATCCTGGCTTTGATCGTAGCAGTGAGTCGGTAGAAGCACCGGAGGGCGGCGGGGGGGGGGGACATCCCCTCTCGCCTCCCGTAAGAATGATCAAGCGGTGGAACAGCCACTATGATTGTTGTTATGGTGTAGGGAATCGCCGGCTGAAAAAGCTAATATCTGAATGATGCCTGTAGCTGCTCCCATCATTCAGATATCCCCGCACAAATTCAAGGACATCATATGACGGCCGGCGGGCGGGAAGTGGTTATTGCAGAGTATTGCCGGGCATTGCGGAGTATGGCAGGGCATTGCGGAGTATGGCAGGGCTTTGCGGAGTATGGCAGGGTATTGCGGAGTATGGCAGGGTATTGCATGGGGTATTGCACAGGGGGTATTGCACAGGGTATTGCAGAGTATTGTGCAGGGTGTATTGTGCAGGGTATTGCAGAGTATTGTGCAGGGTATTGCAGAGTATTGTGCAGGGTATTGCAGAGTATTGCGCAGGGTATTGCAGAGTATTGCGCAGGGTATTGCAGAGTATTTTGCAGAGTATTTTGCAGAGTATTGTGCAGGGTGATGCAGAGGATTGTGCAGGGTATTGCAGAGTATTGCAGAGTATTGTGCAGGGTATTGTGCAGGGTATTGCAGAGTATTGTGCAGGGTATTGCAGAGTATTGCGCAGGGTATTGCGCAGGGTATTGCAGGGTATTGCGCAGGGTATTGCAGAGTATTTTGCAGGGTGTTGTGCAGGGTATTGCAGAGTATTGCGCAGGGTATTGCAGAGTATTGCGCAGGGTATTGCAGAGTATTGCACCAGGGTATTGCAGAGTATTGCACCAGGGTATTGCAGAGTATTGCACCAGGGTATTGCAGGGTATTGCAGAGTATTGCGTAGGGTATTGCAGAGTATTGCCGGGCATTGCGGAGTATGGCAGGGCATTGCGGAGTATGGCAGGGCTTTGCGGAGTATGGCAGGGTATTGCGGAGTATGGCAGGGTATTGCATGGGGTATTGCACAGGGGGTATTGCACAGGGTATTGCAGAGTATTGTGCAGGGTGTATTGTGCAGGGTATTGCAGAGTATTGTGCAGGGTATTGCAGAGTATTGTGCAGGGTATTGCAGAGTATTGCGCAGGGTATTGCAGAGTATTGCGCAGGGTATTGCAGAGTATTGCGCAGGGTATTGCAGAGTATTTTGCAGAGTATTTTGCAGAGTATTGTGCAGGGTGATGCAGAGGATTGTGCAGGGTATTGCAGAGTATTGCAGAGTATTGTGCAGGGTATTGTGCAGGGTATTGCAGAGTATTGTGCAGGGTATTGCAGAGTATTGCGCAGGGTATTGCGCAGGGTATTGCAGGGTATTGCGCAGGGTATTGCAGAGTATTTTGCAGGGTGTTGTGCAGGGTATTGCAGAGTATTGCGCAGGGTATTGCAGAGTATTGCGCAGGGTATTGCAGAGTATTGCACCAGGGTATTGCAGAGTATTGCACCAGGGTATTGCAGAGTATTGCACCAGGGTATTGCAGGGTATTGCAGAGTATTGCGTAGGGTATTGCAGAGTATTGCAGAGTATTGCACCAGGGTATTGCACCAGGGTATTGCAGAGTATTGCACCAGGGTATTGCAGAGTATTGCACCAGGGTATTGCAGGGTATTTTGCAGAGTATTGGCAGGGTATTTTGCAGAGTATTGGCAGGGTATTGCACAGGGATGGCTGAGCAGGGATGGATGGATGGCTGGATCTGTGACTGCAATTGTCACAGATCCAGCCCACAGTGCTGCTGCTGCCATCCGCTCTCTCCCCCTCTCCTCTCACACTGTACCGATCGGTACAGAGAGGGTAGAGAGGAACCGGCGTCATCACATGACGCCGGTCTGTTTACAAGTGATTGCTCCGTCATTTGACGGAGCGATCACGTGGTAAACGGCCGCTATCAGCGGCGATTTACCGCGATTCGTGATCCGCCGGGTCCTCTGGACCCGGCGGTCACGGAGTTTCCGTGGGCGCGCGGGAGCGCAATTCTGGGAGGACGTTATATAACGTCCTCCCAGAGTTAAGCAACCACCTTGTCGACGTTATTTGTCGGCAGGTGGTTGTTAACTGGTTAAAGATGAAGTACAGCCAAAGCTGGTTTGGCTGTACTTCTCCTGTGGATCACAGGAGTGTAGTTCACTCTGCACGCCTGTAAGCAATTTTTTAGCACACTGTTTGCTGATGTCACAGAGCCGGTCCAAACTTGGGCAAGATCGCAACAATGAAGTCGGGATCGCCAATGGGCTCAGACTGTCAGTGAGCCGCTGAGAGCCTGAGCCAGCCGCTCCTGCACCCTCCACAGCCCATCGCTCCAGTGGGGGAAAGAGAGCCGGTGACTGACGGTCACCAGCACTCTGCTTAGGGAGCTCTGAGAACCAAGCGATTGGCAGTGTTTGATCACTCAGTTCTCAGTGTTAGAGCCGGTGTTGCATCCACCTAGGTAAGTATTATAGTGAAAAAAAAAAGCCATACTTCTCTTTTAATAGGGTAGTACAAAATGCAAAAAACTACAGAAAATACAGAAACCTCTAGAAACTGGTAGATCTCAGTATAACTGAAAAAAGGCCAGACTTGCATGATTGCGTTGTGGCAACACACAGCAACGCATGCTACATGTGTTGTTGTGTTTCAATGCCCTTCATTTTAAAAAGCACAATGGCCAAGATGCACGGTAGTGTGTTGCATTAGAAAAAATACTACACATCTTATTTTTATTACATCATAGGTGTATTGACAGTCTACTTTTCAATGGACTGCCTTAGTGCAATGCACATTAAGGAGTGGTAACGCAACACAAAAATTAAAATGAGCCTTTAGTATCACTTTTTATCATGGGTTACTGCACTTCACACATTGGTATTACTAGAGGTAAGGTGGTCAGTTTGCCAAATTGTCCAGATTTGTGAACAAAAGGATTCAGCACCCCCACTACCACATGCATTTGGTAATGAGAGGCATAAGGACTCAATAAAGTATTTATTCAGTCATCAGTTCAATTATTCACTGAATTAGTGTTGAGATCAACATACACACATTTATTATAGTTAATTAGTACACTATTTATGTGTCTCTTTATTCTTGCAGTATACACGACATGTCTGTCATGTGTCTATAATGTAAGAAAGACTACAAGACTACATTCAAGCCTGTCATAATTGAATTTGACAAAAGAATAGACAATAATATTAACAATGCTTCTCAACAGACAGGCTTGTACAATAGCTTAATTGTCATAAATTAAGGGTAGAAATGTGCAATATATATATATATATATATATATATATATATATATATATATATTGAACAACCAGCTTCCTTTTGTTGGCTATGAACATTAACTTTCATTTCAGTCAGTTTATGTTTCAAGGACTCATTTATCACTGTGTCCTGCATCTGAGCAGAGACAGAAATGATCTCCTGTGAATGCAACCATGTGCCGTTTACTGGAGCTTGTCAAAGTCAGTATATTAATATGTTGGATTTGTGGTCTAAAGGACCCTCCATGTGGCTGCAGTTGTTTGTCACCCTTAAGACATCCGATGTGCAATGTCCTGAACTGAGTCCACAGAGTACCACAAGGTTATGGTATATTTTATCAAAAAAACTTCTAAAAATGTAAATAGAAATACAAACTGCCATATAATAAACTAAAACAAAAACACATTATTTATGAGATGATACTAACAATAAAAGGATTGCTATGAAAAGTAAAAATTCCCTATTTACAGTATTCTGCATCTTAGTTGGACCTCATCACCGTTCAAGTGCCAACGTATTAGAATGAACAAAAGTTGATTTGTGAAAGGGAAGGTGCTCTGTGGGGATTGTTCCCCCGAAGGATTATTTTGTTTTGTTTTTTATTTGTTTTTAATATCTTTATTAAATTTCGTAAAACATACAAAAAAGATGTTACAAAAAGCAAGTAATAGGAGAGAACAGGCTCCCAAGGGTGTCCACAATAGACACTGGAACAGTGTGGCATACCCCTTAAGAACAAAGCAATAATAAAATAAAAATAATATACCCGCCTATACCATGAAATATCGTAAGAGGAAGGTACAACCAAAAGTAGGTAGCGCTGAGGGGATGCCAAATCAGTAGCAAAGGAATTTATAACCATACAAATATAGAACAGACCATTACATAAGATGAGCACTGAGCACCATTAGCGTCTGTAGCCTCATGCACATGGGTTGTCTGTAAAAGCCCCTCTGAACGCCAGAACCTCAGTTATGTTATTATGAAAATATTAGATATTCCTTCTCACTATGTGTAGTTGTATGCTGATTAGATTATTGATCCATTGCGTTACCTTTATTTATTTCTCAACACAGCACATATCTTATGTTGAGACAACATTATGAAAGTAAATGAATTCGAACTGACAGAGAGAAAAAGTCAATAAAAGTTACCATACACATCCCAGCATGCAAGAAGTGTACTGTACTGACTCCAAACAGAATTTTACGAAAGTTAACAGTGGCAAGTGGTTAAAGCAGAACTACACTGCATCTGAGCACCACACACCAAAAACACAATTTAACTACTTCAGATCCGCGCTATAGCTGAAAGACGGCTACAGCGCGGACCTACTTTGCCGGGAGGGCATCCATGGACGTCCTTCCATTCTCGAGTGGCCTGCGCACCCCCTGCAGGGCACGCACGGCGCGCTCTGTGATCAGCGAGTCAATGAGACTCGGCTGATCACAGATCGGCTGATCACAGATCCAATGACAGCTGATCATGTGATGGAAATAGAGCTGGTAATTGGCTATTTTTTCTCCTCACACTGATAGCATGAGGAGAAAAAAAAAAGTCGATCACGGGCGGCTGTCAGAGGGACATCGTTCCAGATCAAGGAGAGCAGCCGCCTGCCAGTGCACAACAGTGCCGCCTACCAGTGCCCACCAGTGCCACCCATCAGTGCCCACAGTGCAACCCATCAGTGCCCACAGTGCCACTTATCAGTGTCACCAATCAGTGTCACCTACTGTGTTGCGTTTGTTAAACCTGTCAGTTTTTTTTGGTTTGAGTAGATTTCTCAAACAAATGCTTTTTCATACTTTGGGGTTAGATACCATTGTTGTATTTAGTAAAGAAGTAAGACATTTACTTGTTTGTGATTTCTTTCAGCTCTCAAACTGAAAGAATTACAGTTTAGATTACAGGTTTGTTTTGAGTAGACAATAGGTAGATAGCATTGTTTTATTCAATGCTATTGTACAGCTACAGTAAACAGGTATGTTTTCTGTTGCTCAGCCTGACACATAAAAGCAGGCATAAGCTAGGACACACAGACATCATGTTGCTATAAGATCAGAAGAAGCCACTCATGAAAAAGAACAGAACCTGGTCTTCAAGAAGAATCATTGCCAATGGAGATCACGAGTAACAGAAGTTAAGTAACCTTTAAATGTATTTGTACTGTTATAGACCATAGGCTGTTCTATTTTCTAGGCATTTTGCTTGTTATAGATATCTGTCAGTCTTGTAGTGTATTCCTAATATTGTAATAGTTTTGTATGTACAGCATCTTTGTATAGTAAAAGCACATTTACACACTGTAGAAGTCTCAGCTTCCTTGTTATACCACAGAGTAACCTTGCTAGTTAGACGCAAGCAAAACATTTGGGGGCTCGGCCGCGATCTGTGCTATAATTCAATTGAAGCTGACTTGTTTTTCTGTAGTGTGTTGTGTAGCTTGTGCTAGGTAAAATGCTGCGTAAGCTGTTTAGGAAAAGCAAGGCTGCAGAGGGTTTGGTGACCAGAAGAAAGTGTGCAGCTTACCTATCTGGGCCAGAAATAATGAGTGGAAGCCTCTTGCTAAAGAATTTGTGAAGTATGCTTCTCCCTTGAAGCTGACTTAGGGTGATAAAGTCTCAGATCATTTTGTAGATTTTAGCCTTAAGGGGTTGGATTTAAGTAAGAAAGAGAAGAGGACAGTGTCCACAGTGGTTTGGTACTTCCTCCATGCTCTCTATACTGAATCACATAGAAGGGAGAAGGCAGAGGCAGAAGTTAAGGTATTAAAAGACCAGCTAGCAGTTGCTTCAGAGTGTGTACGTTCAACCGCTAGTCGGACTGATGATTTGCAAGAGCGGTGTGCAGCCCTCATGACCAAATCAATTAATGCCTTAAGGAAAAGGAAGGGGCGTAAACCTGTTAGTAAAGCCAGGGTACGTGCCATTGTCACATCCCAAAATTGGGATTGTGCGGATGTGCTCTCCTCAGATGATAGTGAGGATGAGGAGATAGAGTTTGATATTTCAGAGGATGATCTGCTAGTGGGAAAGAAAAAGTATGCCAGACCTCTCATTACTAAGCATAGGAAACGGCAACATGATAGAGAGGATATGGCAGATGGGGAGGTGCATTATCGCAACCCCAGAGATGTTGAATTTGAAGAAGTACGGGAGTTTTCACAAACTGAACTCCATGAGCTGGCAAAACAATACAAACAAAGGTCTGGGGAGCCCCTATTGAGTTGGCTCCTACGCTTATGGGATGAAGGGCCGGACAGTGTTGTTTTGTCAGGTAAGGAAGCAGTGGCTATGGGAGTGTTAACCCATGATCCACAATTGCGTCAGGCAATGCGAAAAGCCAGAGAGTTTAGCGTGAATTTTTCATTGTTAGACCTTGTGAGAGATGGAATAGTCCGAGTATACGCTAGTCCTACTGACCTGGAAAATACCTACTCCTGGAGATCAATAGGAGAGGGTATTTCTAGGTTACGTGAGATGGGATGTATAACCGGATTAAATACATTTCCAGAATGGATAGGTCCAGATATGGAACCCTTTACGTCTGCTCTGCGCTCTAAGCTGATGAAGTCTGCGCCATTTAATCTCAGGGCTCCATTGTTGTCCTTGTTGGGAGGCCTGGGATTAAACAGCAAAATTCATGAAGCCACAACCCTTTTAAGCCAGTTGGGGGAGATAGAGGAGACTAAAACAAAACCTGTCAGGGCAGTAGATAAGGTCAAGGCCAGACAGGAAGAATACAAGCAGAAAATAACAGAGAAGAAACGGAATGGGGTAGAGAAGACAGAAGGTGAAGAGAAAACCAGGCTAGTTATATCTAGGAAAGAAATGTGGGTGGATCTATTAAAGGCAGGGGTACCTAAAGATGAGATAGATGGCATTTCTACTGCAGAAATGCTGAAGAGGTGGAAACATTTAGTAGGGAAAACTGTCAGGGTTAAAAACACTACTCCTAGTGAAGATAACATCAGCCTAGACTTAGAGGAAACAGAACAGACCCCTCCTGTTAGCCCCAAACCAATTCCCAAAACTGAACATGAACCCAAACCCAAATCCCTTTATCCTGGGGTGGAGTTAGAGAGAATCAGAAAAGGGGATTGGGAGGTTCCTTATCCTTTATGAAGGGAAGATGAGTCTCCTGTAATAGCAGTGAGGGCAGTGACAGCAGGAGACCGACGCCCATATGCACCTGTCACTGTATGGTGGGGGAAGTCATCTTCTCCTACACATGTAATGGCTTTAATTGATAGCGGAGCTGAAGTTACACTTTTGCAAGGAAATGCTTCCCATCACAAAGGAGAATTGATTTATGTAGAAGGCTTGGGAGGGCAAACTACACCAGCAGTTAGGATATGGGTGAAATTGGCTATTGGCAAGGGATCAGGATTTATGACAAATGTTTTGGTATCAGAGTTACCCGAAAATATTCTTGGGATGGATGTACTTCAAGGTCAGTCAATTCAGACTGAAAGAGGTACATTCACATTCGGGTATCCTGATAAAGCGTATCTGGTAAGGGCGGTGAAGGCTGTGGTCAGAGGTCATGCGAAATGGACCCCTGTCTACATTCCTCCACCAGAGAAGCCAGTCTGTCTTAAGCAGTACAGACTTCCTGGAGGCCACAAAGAAATTGGGGAGACTATTCAAGAACTGTTGAGTATAGGGATCCTTAGACCTGCTGTAAGTCCTTTCTCGTCTCCGGTGTTCCCAGTAAAGAAACCTGATGGGACATATAGAATGACTGTGGATTACAGAGATCTAAACAAAGTGGCACCTCCATTGAAGTCAGCTGTACCAGATATGATCTCAATTGTTGAGAAAATTGCTAAAGATGCAGGAGAATATCATGCTGTGATAGACCTGGCTAATGCTTTCTTTTCAATTTTGATAGACCCAGAGTGTCAAGACCAGTTTGCTATGGTGTGGGACGGCCGCCAGTACACTTTCACTGTCCTTCCGCAAGGATATCTTCATTCTCCAACGATTTGTCATGGACTGATTGCCCGAGATTTAGGTACCCTGAATTTGAAAGTCGCTGTGTTTCACTACATTGATGACATCATGATCTCTGGGACAAAAGAAGATGTAACTGAAGCACTGCACCTGCTGATACAGCACTTGGAGAACAGAGGATGGGCTATCAACAGAGACAAAGTCCAAGGACCTGCCACAGAGGTGAAATTCTTAGGAATGATGTGGACTGGGCCACAGAGGAAGATTCCAGAGACAGTTGTGCAAACTATCCAGGCGCTGTCGCCCCCTACTACCAAAAAGAAGGCACAGAAGTTTATTGGAGTTGTGGGATTCTGAAGATCGTTCATCCAACATCTTGGACTGATTCTGAGGCCTATATACAATGTTACCAGAAAAAAGACTGAGTTTTCATGGGGTTCAGAGCAGCGGACTGCATTCCTGGCTGCTAAAGAAGCTATTTTGCAGCATCAGGGATTGGGACCCGTGAGACAAGGAGTACCATTTCAGCTGGATGTAGTGGAGCAGAATGGTACCATATCTTGGAGTCTGTGGCAGCCAAATGAAAAGATAGGACTGAGAGCAATACCTATTGGATTTTGGTCCAAACAACTGACAGGGGCACAGACGAGATACACGCCCCTAGAGAAGTACCTGTTTGGGGCCTACACAGCACTTCAACATGTAGAGACCATTACAGAAAAGGACACAGTCACCATCCATACTGCATTGCCAATAGCAGGATGGGTGAGAGATAATGGACTGACCACTAGGGCAGCTGTAGCCCAGAACCAGACACTGATGAAATGGAAGTGGTACCTTCAAGAAAGAGGGGGTATTGCAGCTGGGGATGTTAGAGACATTTCAAAACAGTTGGCAGGGCTTGGTACTTTTACCAGCACCCGGCCAGAAGAAGAAATTCCTGTGCTGCAGTCATCCCCCATTCAAGAGGCTCCACCCTTTGAGTCTCTGTCAGAAGACATGAAGGAGTCAGCATGGTTCACTGATGGTTCAGCCATAATCACCTCGTCTGGGCGTAAATGGACAGCAGCAGCCTACAACCCAAGTACAGACACAGTCCTGCAGGAGTCCGGAATCGGAGGGTCCAGTCAGTATGCAGAGTTGAAAGCTGTAGTGATGACTCTTCAGGAGGATCCTTCTTCCCATGTCACTATCTACAATGACAGCTGGGCGGTTTTTAAAGGACTGACAACTTGGATGCCCACGTGGAAGTCCAATGAATGGATGATTCATGGAAAGGTGGTGTGGGGAGGCAAGGAAGTCTGGGACTACATCTGGAAGGAAGCTCACTCCCGCACCATAAAAGTGGGGCATGTTGATGCACATGTGCCCCTAGTACCAGACTTTGAGACTTATAACAGAGTTGCAGATGAAATCGCCAAAGTGAAGGCAGTTGTGCCAATTGATCCTGTTTTGATGAACTTGGCCAACTGGGCCCACAAGGAATCTGGACATTTGGGGCAGAAAGCAACATATGAATGGGCACAGCAGAGAGGATTGCCTATATCCATGGACATGATAAAGACTGTAATAGGGAACTGTACAGTGTGTGGAGAAGTGCGACAATGGCCATTGCAAAAGTACTCCAGCGAGTCGATTAAGAGGGGTGAGAGGCCTGCAGAGATCTGGCAGATTGACTTCATTGGTCCCCTGTCCCGGGGAAACAACGGACTGAGATATTCTTGCACTGCAGTGGACACCTATTCAGGACTTATGCTTGTCCATCCTTGCAAACGTGCAGATCAAGCCGCAACGCAGAAACTTGTCGTTGCTTATGGTTGTCCCAAACAAGTCCAAAGTGATAATGGCTCACACTTCACCGGATTAACAGTACAGCAGTGGGCCAAAGATTCTGGAGTGTACTGGTTGTGCCACATCCCATACCATCCACAGGCAGCTGGTTTGATTGAAAGATACAACAGGCTATTGAAGGACCAGATACGCAAAATTACACCCACACATACACTAAGGGGGTGGGATCGGGTCCTCACACAGGCAGTCATGTTGTTAAATTCTAGGCCAATAGCCAAAAGCACACCATATGAGAGGATGGTAAGGGCTGAGGCACAGATTCCACAGCTGGAGTGCATAGTTCAGTATTTATGTAAGGTTCCTGAAAGAACAGGGTTTAACAGATACCATGTTACTGCTTCCCATGACATAGAAACCAAGAGTGACGTATCTGAAGCTGAAGCCTATCTAGGAATGAGAGGGAATCTGGCAGGAAGGTTTGAAGTTATATTTGCATTGGCAGATGAGCTTAAAGACAGTGGCTGGGACTCTGACTGGTTAGTGGATACTTCTCAGCAAGAGTGGAAAGTGAGGCTACATAACATCAAACCTTCCAAAATAAACAGCAGTGATCTTCTGGGAAATATCAGTATATTTCCTCTCCTCCCTATTGATGTTCTTTGGGAGGGTCAGGGGTGCATACAGGCAGGTGGCAAAGTATTGGTCAGATATCCAGGCAAGAAGCCATTTAGAGGAGAGATTGTAGCTGAAGGGCCAGGATCTACTGTTTATGTATTGTTAGAAGGGACAGATAATCCGCTTTGTTTTCCACTCCACAGGCTGTCTCCGATTTGATCCATAGGAAGACCAGAGAAAAGTGGTTACATGATGGAAAGAATGACGGAAGATCGCAAGAGCTGTGGAGAACAAGGCCTTTGATGTATTTCAAGCCTGGACTTATTTCTAAAGAACTTTAGAAAGACTGAAACACCTTCCCAGTGACAGAAATATGGGAGGGGTTGCATTTAAGGAAAATTCATGTGTATATTGAGTTTTTAGTAATGAAGAGATTTTCTGTGTGTAGTCTGAGAGAGAAAAAAAAATCATAGGGCGGAATGTGTTGCGTTTGTTAAAAATATGATTTTTATTATATTAATCAGACATAGGATACATGGGACAATTTTACAATAGTGGGATTACCTGTCAGTCTTTTTTGGTTTGAATAGATTTCTCAAACAAATGCTTTTTCATACTTTGGGGTTAGATACCATTGTTTTTTAGTAAAGAAGTAGGACATTTACTTGTTTGTGATTTCTTTCAGCTCTCAAACTGAAAGAATTACAGTTTAGATTACAGGTTTGATTTGAGTAGACAATAGGTAGATAGCATTGTTGTATTCAATGCTATTGTACAGCTACAGTAAACAGGTATGTTTTCTGTTGCACAGCCTGACACATTAAAGCAGGCATAAGCTAGGACACACAGACATCATGTTGCTGTAAGATCAGAAGAAGCCACTCATGAAGAAGAACAGAACCTGGTCTCCAAGAAGAATCATTGCCAATGGAGATCACGAGTAACAGAAGTTAAGTAACCTTTAAATGTATTTGTACTGTTATAGACCATAGGCTGTTCTATTTTCTAGGCATTTTGCTTGTTATAGATATCTGTCAGTCTTGTAGTGTATTCCTAATATTGTAATAGTTTTGTATGTACAGCATCTTTGTATAGTAAAAGCACATTTACACACTGTAGAAGTCTCAGCTTCCTTGTTGTACCACAGAGTAACCTTGCTAGTTAGACGCAAGCAAAACACCTACCAGTGCCGCCCATCAGTGTCAACAACCAGTGCCCATCAGTGTCACCTACCAGTGTCCATCAGTGCCACCTATCAGTGCCCATCAGTGCCATCAGTGGTACCTATCAGTAACACCTATCAGTGCCCATCAGTGCCCCATCAGTGCTCCCCATCAGTGCCACCCATCAGGGCCCATCAGTGCCATCTTTTTAGTGGCCATCAGTGCCGCCTTATCTGTGCCCATCAGTACCGCCTTATCTGTCTCCATCAGTGCCGCCTTATCTGTGCCTATCAGTGCTGCCTTATCTGTGCCTATCAGTGCCCACCAGTGCAGCCTATCAGTGCCCACCAGTGCAGCCTATCAGTGCCCACCAGTGCCGCCTTTTTAGCGCATATCAATGAAGGAGAAAAATTACCTGTTTGCAAAATTTTATAACAAACTATGAAACATGATTTTTTTTTTCAACATTTTCCATGTTTTTTTGTTTGTTTAGCAAAAAATAAAAACCCCAGCAGTGATTAAATACCACCAGGAGAAAGCTCTATTTGTGTGAAAAAAATTATAAAAATTTCATTTGGGTACAGCGTTGTCAGTGTTGCCAACCGCCAGTATATTTACTGGCAGCAAGTAAAAAACAGGCAATTTTCTCCTGCCAGTAAATGCCAGTAAAAGGTTGCCAGTAAAAAATATGTCTGTGATGCTCAGCTTGGTCCAGAGCCGGCTGGGACAATCCGAGTGCTTTATACAGTGTGATCGGGCAACTCTGGTAGAGGCGGTGCCTGAGTATGTCGTGTGATGTCATGGTGCAAAAGAGCCAAGCAGAGCGGCCAGAGCCTTATGTGAGGGTCTGCGGTATGGGAGCAAGGCAGGCTGGGACCAGGACCGTCAGTGCTGTTTAGACTGGAGTGGACTGAAGGGACCACTTGGCTTGGGGAGAGACTGTCACTGTGACTCAGGAGAGGACATGTCATGTCGGTGAGGTGTCATCATCATCTGTGCTGCTACACACTGCTGTCAGTGTCACTGTGAGAGTCAATTTTCTGTGTTTGTGCCGCCTATTCTGATTTCTTGCCCTCCTGAGGCCGGTCAGTGAGCTACTTACTATATGAAAAATAAATAAAATAAGAAATATGTTTTTTGCCTTATTATCTACCTTAAATCATATTGCTAATTGCATATTGTATTTTTTTGCAGCCTAAATCAGTGTTTCTCAACTCCAGTCCTCAAGGCGCCCCAACAGGTCATGTTTTCAGGCTCTCCATTGTTTTGCACAGGTGATTTGATCAGTTTAACTGCTTAAGTAATTCCCACAGCTGTTCCATCTGAGGGAAATCCTGAAAACATGACCTGTTGGGGCGCCTTGAGGACTGGAGTTGAGAAACACTGGCCTAAATACTCTAATTTGCACTTAAAACTGTAATTTTGTAACGTTTGGAAATGCCAGTAAAAACAAGGCTGTGCCAGTAAGTTTTGGGTGTTGTGTCAGTAAATTTCAATCTGGTAGGTTGGCAACACTGAGCGTTGTATGACCGCGCAATTGGCATTTAAAGTGCGTCAGTGCTGAAAGCTGAAAATTGGTCTGGGCAGGAGGGGGGTTTAAGTGCCCAGTAAGGAAGTGGTTAATTCATTTTTAATATTCAAAGCAAACTCCCCATCCATGTCTCCATGCTTTATTTTGTTGAGAAATCACTTCGAAAAAACACCTCCTAGCTTTTATGTCCATGGCCATCTTAAGTAAGGGCAAATGATTCATGTAGCATTTACTTCCTTGAATCCATCTGCCCTTAGGTCAAGCATGCAAACAGGAAGGTTGCCTAGGCAAGAAACCAGGTAGTAACTGAAGAAATGTAAAAAAAAAAAAAAGTTTAAAATAACTAAATATGATATACTTTCCTATCGAATTACTAATGCTAGCAGCATGAGGATTACAAATAATCAATGTTGATTGGGAGAGTGAAGTTCCACTTTAAGTAAATTAAGCGGGACAAATGGGAGACACAATTGGGTAACGAGGCTGCCTTAACAAAGATCCATATTATGGTTCCTAATACACCACTATAAGTTGTTGATTATTGAAGTTTATTGCTTTTGTGTTCTTAAATTATAAAAAAAAAAACCACAAAAAATAAAAGGTTTGTAAATGTATCAATTATTTTAATTATATTTATAAGCATGTTCTTTGCAGATTCAAATCCATCTTAAATGTGAAATATCACTTCCAATACAATATTCTTGACCACAAAAAGACCACAAAAAGAGACTTTCTTGTGAAATTAAAATGTTTGTGGAATCACATTCTGTTGGCCTATAGGTCCAACTAATAAACTATGTCTTTGCTACCTGAAAACATCCCTCTAACTTAAGCCCCGTACACACGGTCAGACTTTTGGCCAACAAACTTCATTTTGAGCAAGTTGGACCAACAATTCGACCGTGTGTACGCTCCATTGGACAAACTTTTTTTGTTTGGTTTTGGATTTCATCGGACAAAAGTTGGGTCTGCAAACGGACAAACTTTTGCCCAACAAAAGTCCGATGGAGCAAAGTCCGACCGTGTGTACAGGAAACCATCGGACTTTTGTCCGATGGACTAAACAACTAATGTTAAAATCAACCAACAATAGCAGAGGTTGACCAAAGGGTGGCGGTAAAGAGCAGAAAAGAGCCGAAAAACCACGTGATGTTGCAAAAAGTTTTGGGAAAGTTTTCAGAAAAGTCAGAGCGTGTGTATGCTATGGGTGTGCCCGACCAACTCCATTCGGACAAAAAAACACGGAAAAGTCCGATGGAAGTCCGACCGTGTGTACGGGGCTTTAGCAGTAGCTCTGCCAGAGTCATCTAGGTTGCTACTTGCAGCCTTTCTTCCAGTTTCTGCAGCATACTTGAGTACTGTCCATGCTACTTTTTTATTGGCACTAGCAGTTCAATTTTAAGGACAAGCTTTCTGAGTATACCCTGCTCCTCTAAGGCCCAAGCAACACTGATACACAAGGCATTAGCAAAATATTATAAAGAATAATCCCTGGAAAAAAGAAAAACACACAACATATGGTAATTAAAGGGGGAAGGCTAGTCAGATAAGAAAATAGGGAGGAAAGAGTCATGAAACTTAAGACCCGGACCATTATGCAGCTTAAAGACCTGGCCACTTTTTGCGATTCGGCACTGCGTCGCTTTAACTGACAATTGCGCGGTCGTGCGACGTGTCTCCCAAACAAAATTGGCGTCCTTTTTTTCCCACAAATAGAGATTTCTTTTGGTGGTATTTGATCACCTCTGCGGTTTTTATTTTTTGCGCTATAAACAAAAATAGAGCGACAATTTTGAAAAAAATGCAATATTATTTACTTTTTGCTATAATAAATATCCCCAAAAAATATATTAAAAAAAATGTTTTTTCCTCAGTTTAGGCCGATACGCATTCTTCCACATATTTTTGGTAAAAAAAAATCGCAATAAGCGTTTATTGATTGGTTTGCGCAAAAGTTATAGCGTTTACAAAATAGGGGATAGTTTTATGGCACTTTTTTTTCTTTTAACTAGTAATGGCGGCGATCAGTGATTTGTTTCGTGACTGCGACATTATGGCGGACACATCGGACACTTTTGACACATTTTTGGGACCATTGTAATTTTTACAGCGATCAGTGCTATAAAAATGCACTGGTTACTGTGAAAATGACACTGGCAGTGAATGGGGTTAACCAGGAGGGGGCGCTGTAGGGGTTAAGCGTGCCCTGATGTGTTTTACTTACTGTGGGGGCGTAGCTTAGCGTGTGACGTCACTGATCGTCGTTCCCTATGACAGGGAACAGACAATCAGTGACAGGCTCACTAGGAAGCACGGGGAGAGGTTTGTTTACACTTACCTCTCCCCGTTCTTCCTCTCTGTGACCCGATCGCGGGACACCAGCGGCGATCGGGTCCGCTGTTCCCGCAGGGACGGTCACGGAGAAGAGGACTATCAGTCCAGCCAGCGGCGCGCTCGCGACCCACGGCTGGGCTCTTAAAGGGAACGTACCTGTACGCCCATGTGCCCAGCCGTGCCATTCTGCTGACGTACATCGGCGTGCGGCGGTCCTCAAGTGGTTAAAGGTTACTTTTGTGTGGGTGACACTTTTTGATATATTGATGTGGCTGCACAGTTTTCAATGTTTATTGTTGCAAGGTTTTGTTCCCTTGTTTGTGTCTCTGTATTCAGAATAACGTTTTCCGTTGAATAATTTTTGTCTGAGGTTAGGGTGGTTGCCTGAAGGCCAACATTGGGAGTTGTTGGAATATTACTTTCAGTGTTTCATCCTCTGTTTTGATGCATTGAAGCATTTTGGTTATCTATTTTATCCCTTCTAGGGCTGTTTTTTTGTGGTTGTCATAGATATGTATGTTTCCCCCCCCCCCCCTTTGTATTGTAGGGGATTTGGGGTCTTTAAGGCAACGTTTATGCTAGTTACTAGTGGTTTGTTTCTGTAAACATTCTGGAAGGATTCTGCTTAGTACCCCTTGCTGTAATCTGCACCCTTTTCAGCCAACATTTTGCAATAGGTATGTTTCAGACGCTGTCTACACCTTCCTGCTTTCCTTTTAATGATGTTCGTATGTCTTCCCTTGCTAATGCAGAGCTTCTAATAATGTTTGGGATCTATTTTCTCCCACAGTACACAGAACATGGAAATGCAATTATTTTAGTACATGTAAACTGTAAAATACCTTTTCTCAACAGCAGTATATAGCAGTTTTGTAACTTTAATCAGTGTCTGGTAGTTTCATTCTACTCTGACTTTACTATGAGGATGCAGGACCCCTGGCCCTCTGTCTGAACAGTGCTGATTGGCCCTGTGCTGATCTCCCAAGGAAAAAAAACTCTCTAGCAATACACACCAAACTGAGCATGTGCAGAGTGACTCCAAAAGCTCTGTTCTATTAGCAGATGGATTGGGGATTGTGGAAGAAAGGGAGGATACGAAAAGACAGGATCAAACAGCCTTTTTACACAATGCAGAGGATTAACCCCTTAGGTTCCACAGTGAGTATAACAAGCACGATTTACTGCATATACAGACTGATTTTACTGTTGAGGGTTTAGTAGCACTTTAACCAATTAACGACCGCCCCATGTACATATACGTCGGCAGAATGGCACGGATAGGCACAATCACGTACCTGTACGTGCCTGCCTTTGCGTGTATGGGGGGTCCGATCTGACCCCCTCCCGGTACATGGGGCGGTCGGTATCGCTTCAGGAGCAATCCGTGATGAGGGGGCGGCCATTGGTTTCTGGCCACCCCCTCGCGATCGCTCCCGGCGAATGAGATGCTTCCCCTGCCTGTGTAATGTATACACAGGCAGGAGGAAGTGATGTCATCTCTCCATGCGGCGCTCTATTCGTTCAGAGCGCCGAGGAGAGAAGACATCAGGTTAGTGCACCAACAGCCCACTGACACCAGGACACATAGGCACACTTTTCACCCCCCCCCCCAATCACCCCCAGATCACCCCCCAGCCCCCATTCACAGTGTCACTGATTGCAGTGATCATTTATTTACTGATCACTGCAATCAGTGACATTTGTGATAGTAAAAGTGTCAGGGCAGTTAGTGTTAGGTCCCTTTAGGTCCCGGGTAGCCCCCTAACCCCCCCTTATAAAGGTTTAACCCCTTGATCGCCCCCCAGGTAACCCTTTCACCCCCTATCGCCAGTGTCACTAAGCAATCGTTTTTCTGATCGCTGTATTAGTGTCGCTGGTGCCGCTAGGTAGCCAGTTATTTTTTTAGGTTTGCCGCCAGGTTTTTATAGCGTCGGGTACCCCCATATATTATCTAATAAGGGTTTTAACCCCCTGATTGCCCCTAGAGTTAACCCTTTCACCAGTGATCACCGTATAAGTGTCACTGGTGACACTGGTTAGCCAGTTAGTTATTTCGTTATTTAGGTTCCCCGTCAGGTTTTTATATAGCGCCAGGTACCCCTATATATTACCTAATAAAGGTTTAACCCCTTGCTCGCCCCCCAGGTAACCCTTTCACCCCCTATCACCAGTGTCACTAAGCGATGGTTTTTCTGATCGCTGTATTAGTGTCGCTGGTGCCGCTAGGTAGCCAGTTATGTTTTTTAGGTTCGCCGCCAGGTTTTTATAGCATCAGGTACCCCCATATATTATCTAATAAAGGTTTAACCCCTTGATCGCCCCCCCAGGGTAACCCTTTCACCCCCTATCGCCAGTGTCACTAAGCGATCGTTAAATAAAGGATTAACCCCCTGATTGCCCATCGGGTGATATCAATTAGGTTCTAGGGTCAGATAGGGTCTGCGTCGCCCCAGGCAGCGTCAGGTTAGTGCCAGTAGCGCTAACACCTACGCACGAAGCCTCCCTTAGTGGTATAGTATCTGAACAGATCAATATCTGATCAGATCTATACTAGCGTCCCCAGAAGTTTAGGGTTCCCAAAAACGCAGTGTTAGCGGGATCAGGCCAGATACCCGCTAGCACCTGTGTTTTGCCCCTCCGTCCAGCCCAGCCCACCCAAGTGCAGTATCGATCGATCACTGTCACTTACAAAACACAACACACATAACTGCAGCGTTCGCAGAGACAGACCTGATCACTGCGACTCCAGTGCTGTAGGAGGTGATTTAACCACCTCAGTTAAAAAAAAAGAGCATATATGCCGAAGCATGGGGGCAGCAGAGGCGGAGGAGCGATTTTGCTCCTAATGCTGCGTACATACAGTCGAAATTCAGACGGAAGCTTGCCCGTGTGTACGCGGCATAACTTTTGCGGGAGGATGCCCCCAAGCTTCGGCATATATAAACAGTGCATGTATGCCCATCATTAGAAGTGGGTTGATGAAGGGAGGTATTCTAATGGTGGGCATACCCACCGATCAATCTCTTTTTTCGTTCAGCCAACAAGCTGCATGAAAAAAAAGATTACAATACATGTCCAACAAGGACCAGCAACGTACTGGTATGTTGCTGGACTTTAAATGGTTGTACCAGAATGATGCCTGCGGGTTTAGGTATCATCTTGGTATCATTCTTTTCAGCCAGCGGCCGGATTTCATGTAAAAGCAATCCTATCGGCTAATTAGCCTCTGGACTGCTTTTACAAGCAGTGGGAGGGAATGACCCCCCCCCCCCCCGGATATAAAAAGCGCCATTGGGAAAGCATTTTATCACACCGATCTTGGTGTGGTCAGATGCTTTGAGGGCAGAGGAAAGATCTAGGGTCTAATAGACACCAATTTTTTCAAAAAAGAGTATGTCACTACCTATTGCTATCATAGGGGATATTTACATTCCCTGAGATAACAATAAAAATAATAATAATAAAAAAAAAATGGAAGGAACAGTTTAAAAATAAAATAAAAGGCAAAATAAATAATAATTAAAAAAAAAACACTGTCCCTCCCTGCTCTTGCGCAAAGGCGAACGCAAGCGTCGGTCTGGCGTCATATGTAAACAGCAATTGCACCATGCATGTGAGGTATCACTGCGAAGGTCAGATCGAGGGCAGTAATTTTAGCAGTAGACCTCCTCTGTAAATCTAATGTGGTAACCTGTAAAGGATTTTAAAGGCTTTTAAAAATGTATGTAGTTTGTCACCACTGCGCGTTTGTGCGAAATTTTAAAGCATGTCGTGTTTGGTATCCATGTACTCGGCCTAAGATCATCTTTTTTATTTCATCAAACATTTGGGCAATATAGTGTGTTTTAGTGCATTAAAATTTAAAAAAGTGTATTTTTTCCCCAAAAAATTCGTTTGAAAAATCGCTGCGCAAATACTGTGTGGAAAAAAAAATGCAACACCCACCATTTTAATCTGTAGGGCCTTTGCTTTAAAAAAATATATAATGTTTGGGGGTTCAACGTAATTTTCTTGCAAAAAAAAAATGTTTTCATGTAAACAAAATGTGTCAGAAAGGGCTTTGTCTTCATGTGGTTAGAAGAGTGCATGATGTGTGATATAAGCTTCCTAATGTTGTGCATAAAATGCCAGGACAGTTCAAAACCCCCCCAAATGACCCCATTTTGGAAAGTAGACACCCCAAGCTATTTGCTGAGAGGCATGTCGAGTCCATGGAATATTTTATATTTTGACACAAGTTGCGGGAAAAAATGTTTTTTATTTTTTTTTTGCACAAAGTTGTCACTAAATGATATATTGCTCAAACATGCCATGGGCATATGTGGAATTACACCCTAAAATACATTCTGTTGCTTCTCCTGAGTACGGAGATACCACATGTGTGAGATATTTGGGAGCCTAGCCGCGTACGGGACCCCAAAACCCAAGCACCGCCTTCAGGCTTTCTAAGGTTGTAAATTTTTGATTTCACTCCTCACTGCCTGTAACAGTTTCGGAGGCCATGGAATGCCCAGATGGCACAAACCCCCCCCCAAATGACCCAATTTTGGAAAGTAGATACCCCAAGCTATTTGCTGAGAGGTATGGTGAGTATTTTGCAGATCTCGCTTTTTGTCACAAAGTTTTGAAAAAAAAAAAAGTTTATTTTCTTTCTTCATTTTCAAAAACAAATGAGAGCTGTAAAATACTCACCATGCCTCTCAGAAAATAGCTTGGGGTGTCTACTTTCCAAAATGGGGTCATTTGGGGGGGGTTTGTGATATCTTGGCATTTTATGGCCTTCAAAACTGTGATAGGTAGTGAGGAGTGAAATCAAAAATTTGCGCCCTTAGAAATCCTGAAGGCGGTAATTGGTTTTCGGGGCCCCGTACGTGGCTAGGCTCACAAAAAGTCCCACACATGTGGTATCCCCGTACTCAGGAGAAGCAGCAAAATGTATTTTGGGGTGTAATTCCACACATGCCCATGGAATGTGTGAGCAATATATCATTTAGTGACTACTTTTTGTAAAAAAAAAAAAATTGTCATTATTCAATCACTTGGGACAAAAAAATAAAAATATTCAATGGGCTCAACATGCCTCTCAGCAATTTCCTTGGGGTGTCTACTTTCCAAAATGGAGTCATTTGGGGGGGTTTTGTACTGCCCTGCCATTTTAGCACCTCAAGAAATGAGATAGGCAGTCATAAATTAAAATCTGTGTAAATTCCAGAAAATGTACCCTAGTTTGTAGACGCTATAACTTTTGCGCAAACCAATAAATATACGCTTATTGAATTTTTTTTTACTAAAGACATGTGGCTAAATAAATTTTGGCCTAAATGTATGGCTAAAATTGAGTTTATTAGATTTTTCTTGTAACAAAAAGTAGAAAATATCATTTTTTTTTTAAATTTTCGTTATTTTTCCATTTATATCGCAGAAAATTAAAATTGCAGAGACAATCAAATACCATTAAAAGAAAGCTCTATTTGTGGGAAGAAAAGGACGCAAATTTCGTTTGGGTACAACATTGCATGACCGCGCAATTACCAGTTAAATCAGCGCAGTGCCAAATTGTAAAAACACCTCTGGTCTTTATGCTGCGTATTGGTCCGGGGCTTAAGTGGTTAATATAAATTTTTGTATGTGACCATATATATTTATTACGTGTTGAAGGGTACTTAGAAATACACAGTTACACTAAGAGCCGGTTCACACAGGGGCATCACGAATTCAACACGACTTCAGACTTCAACACGACTCAGACACGACTTGAGCATGAATCACAGAGCGACTAAGTGGTGATTTACAACATGACTGAAGTTGCCTCCAGGACAAGAGACATCCCAGTGGCCAATAAAACAAGAATCAGCTCTGTGGGAGGGAGGGGGAGGGAGGGGTTTGCCTGAGAAATGTAGGTTCTCTTCCTGTAAACTTGCCTTCAAAATGAACACTGATCAGACTTCTAAGCGACTTCCATTGAAATCAATGGTACAAGTTGCCTACAGGTCGCCTAGAAGTCGGATTGAAGTAGTACAGGAACCTTTTTTGAAGTTGGAGCGACTGCAGTCGTGTGCATTAAAACATCTCCATTTACTTCAATTACTTTTAAAAATAGCACGACTTGGGGCAACTCGGGGCGACCAGAAGTCACGTCCGGAGTCGCCCCTGTGTGAACCGGGTCTTAAGATAAGCCTCTTTAAAATAGCAGAGCCTTGTCAGAGCTAAAGATTGGAGGTAAAGTTGGTATTACACAACTGATTTTTTCTTACACACTTGACTGCATTTGTGATAGAAAAATACTAGCAAGAGCCACTAGAAAGCTTCATCTGGCCTACAATGGATAATAATAGAGAACAAAAATCAACATGGCATAGTTAAATATAACATGGCAGTTACAAATTTTGTAACCAATTGGACTTTAGTATTTATCAATGACCTCCTGAGTTGTTGAACATATGTAATGTATAATAATTGTAAGGTATATATGTAAATAAATATATCCAATGTGCTTTTTGTTCCTGTAAAGCAAACCCTCTTTTGACATTTGATAGCGGTTACTTGCTTTGTTGAAATGCTTTAATAGATTGGTAGATTAAGAGCTACACTACATAGACCATTTTAGTCTCATGATAATGCTTGTAATCACCTCATCTGCAACACAATGAAATTAATGTGAGCCATAATACAGCATAGACAGCTAATGGCTGTTGAAGCCCAAAATTCCAGGATACAAAATTACATACAAATCCATAGAAAACATATTATTATGAAATACTTACGATAATGAAATAAGTCAACCAAGACACAGAAATGATGGAGGCAAATGATTACCCCTTTCATTTCATTGCGATGAACAGAACCTATTTATTTTAGAAGCTCAATGACATTTAATAAACTTCAACCCTTATTTTGCAAGTTTGACACATACAGTCACTATGTATCATATTTCTTCTGCTACATGAAATAAATAAAGTTATGCATATTATTTTGAAATTAATTATATTTGCTCCAGGCTATATATTTGTGGACAGTGTAGCCCACTGAAAACACATAAAGCAGCATAACCTGTGCAAAATAGAGTGTTTGTGATCACGAAAGAGCAGTAACCTATAGCAATTTATGAGCATTTACTCAGCAGTACTCTGACCAGGACAAGATGAATCCTGATTAGTTGCTATGAGTTTCTGCACTCTAGTTGACTATATACTTGGCAACTTTCCAGCACCAATGAAACTGTTATTAACCTTCCTTAGACCCTAAAATTATCCTAACTGACCTATTTTCAGGATACAAGAAAGAAGAAAGAAGCTACACAATGATAGAAATGCAGTATTTTAGTTACAATGTATCATTCTCATTTACATCAGAAATGTAATAATATATGACTATAACAGGTATGTATAATGAAATTGCACCAGCAACCTAATTTTAGTGTTATGATAAATGGGAAAAGTGACAGGAAAAAAATTGTGTTTCTATTTTGTTTGTTCTGTGACAGAAGCGGGGAGATTTACTACAACTGGAGTACTCTGGTGCAGCTGTGCATGGTATCCAAATTAGCCTCTAAGGCCCCTTTCACACTGGGGCGTTTTTCATGCGGTTTAGCGCTAATAATAGCGCTATTATACCGCATGAAAAATTCCTGCCCTGTAGCCTTCAATGTGAAAGCCCGAAGGCGCTAGCAGGACCGCTCCAAAAGTCCTGCTAGCCGCTTCTTTACAGCGGTAAAGGAGCAGTGTGTTCACCGCTCCTTTACCGCGGGTGCCCATTGAAATCAATGGGACAACGCGGTAATACCGCCCGCAAACCGCGGCAATAGCGCGGTAAGAACGACGGTATAGCAGCGCTGCAAATCGCGCTGCTATACCGCCACCGCTCCTGCCCACCCCAGTGTGAAAGGGGCCTAACTTCAGCTTGTTCAATTAAGTTTTGACAATAAAACCTGGAAGCTGATCGGTTTCTGGGCAGAGCTGCACCAGGTTTTGCACTCTTCAGTTTTAGTAAATCTCCCCCAAGGTGTGTAAGGGGGGGGGGGCTAGATGAGGTACAGTTGGTCGTCACGTCCTCCATGTTTTCATCCTTGTTGGGTGCCAAGCAAGGGTCACATGAGAGGCCTACTTTAGGGTGGGTTCTTCTAAGCTACAGTAAACTTTTTGAATAGGGTCACTGCCTTACACAGGGGGTACCTTTACTGAAACAACTGACTGATATTTAATAAATTCTTTAAATGTTACTGTACATCACCATGTACACTTATCACCGATACCTCATTCCCAGTAAAAGTATGATGTCCCGCCGAGCACCCAGCGTGGACTCTGTGCATACACCTTACTTAACTCATTGTCCTCCACACCTGCGCACAAGATGAGGGCTTTGGCGGTGCAGATATGCTCCCGCTGCCATGGGAGATGGACAGCTGCTGAAAGAGGGCCGACAACATCTTCCTCGCTGTAAGAGGCTATCTCACCTGCCACATGCACACACTCATGACAGGCAGGCTGTAGACTATAAGTGCCGGTTACTTGCATTACACCCCCTGAGTAACTTCAGACCAGGCAACATCAAGGTTTCAAACGCTTTACTTGAATAAATTAGCAAGATGACAAATACAGACAACAGTTCGAAATAAACTGTAGTTATTTCCCTAACATTCCTGGTCCTTAACCTCAGGCTTGTGGCTGCCCCAGCATACCTACAAAGGTATACCTACACTGAAGCCAGCACTGGGAGCCGATTACAAGACTGAACCGAAGAGCCCTTAGATTAGGCAAGTAAACACATCTTACCTTTACAGGGTAAATATCATAGAGCTTAGAATGGGGGTGGGAGTGGGTTTATTTAACAAGAAGCAAGTATAAATGTAAAAGTCACATTAAAATATACCTTCAGGCAAATGCTGCAATAATAGCTCACTGTGTACTCATTGGTGTTTTACTATATTTTTTATTTACCGTATATACTCAAGTATAAGCAGAGTTTTTCAGCACATTTTTTTGTTCTGAAAATGCCCCCCTCGGCTTATACTCGAGTCTAGAGGTGCGCTGACATTTCCGCCACCGAAAACGGTGTTTGGTCTGCCCTGGGTGCCGCAGTCCTCCACTACCTCCGCAATCTCTCTGCCCCTCAGCTGCTTAATCTATACAGGGTGATCGGTGCTTGCTTGTAACTGCCCCACTGCACCAATTACCGCTGACTGTCCCCTTATACTCCTCCAGTCCCCTCTGTGTCCCCCTCCGTTCTGCTGTCCCCCTTCGTGCTCCGTGACTGTCCTCCTCCATTCTGCTGTCCCTCATCCGTGCTCCGTGACTGTCTCCCTCTGTGCTCTGTGACTGTCCCCGTCCGTGCTCCATGACTGTCCCCCTCCGTGCTCCATGACTGTCCCCCTCCGTGATCCGTGACTGTCCCCCTCCGTGCTCTGTGTTGCCCTCCGTTCTGCCGTCCACCTCCGCCCCCTCTCCTCGATCTGTCAGGATGGAGAGTGGAGGGAGGTAGGAGCCAGTAAACCCGCCCCCTTTCTTTTACGAATGAACAGAGTCAGTGATTACTGACTCTGTCCATTGACATAACTGAAACATTGTAACTTGTGATTACGATGCTTCAGTTTATGAATGGAGAGGAGCCGCTGTCTCCTCTGCATTCATTTTCAGCGCAGCTGAGTCTGCAGAGAAAGAGACTGGGAAATCCCTATCCTCGGTCCCTTTCTCTGTAACAAAGGGGAGTTGTCAGGGGTCTTTTAAGACCCCTGATTTCTCACCAAAGCCCCCCAACAGGGCTAAAAAAATAAAATAAAAATAAAATAAAAAGAATTGCAATAAATAAAATGAATTGTAAAAAATAAATAAAAAACACACTGGTGAGGCGTGCAAATGGGCACAGTGAGGCATGCAAATGGGCATTGTTGACCCTCTTTTCCACTTACAGTAGCTTCTGCATTCCCACCCTAGGCTTATACTCGAGCCAATACGTTTTCCCAGTTTTTTGTGGTAAAATTAGGTGCCTCGGCTTATATTCGGGTCAGCTTATACTCGAGTATATACAGTAACCACTTTTTTTAGAAAGTTATTCCTTTGTTATTCCTCTGGCGCAGGGCGATTTTGCGAAAATGTCTCTCATGCATTCTAAAAGTTGTGAAGAATACACCAAATTCATACACATTTACTTGTCTAGAACTTGGACTTGAATTTGGCTCATGCTGCACCACCTTTACTGAGCACGCCAGACATTTTTGCGAAATCTGTCTGACCCAGTTTTTCTCTGTATGCCAAAAAAAAGTTTGTTTTAATTAGGTCCACTTTTACATTTGGCGCATTCAATGCAACACAATGTAAAAGTGGCACATTCAATGTGACACAATGTAAAAGTGGCACATTCAATGCGACACAATGTAAAAGTGGCACATTTAATGCGACACAATGTAAAAGTGGCACATTCAATGCGACACAATGTAAAAGTGGCACATTTAATGTGACACAATGTAAAAGTGGCACATTCAATACGACACAATGTAAAAGTGGCGCATTTTAGAACTACCTGAAACAAATTCTTCATGAACAGAAAAGGAATGTTGAATACAATAGCAAGTGAGATTAACTCCAGAAAAGTGGCGCAGCATCTTTATTGAAATTCCCCATTGTGTTTTCAACTAAGATCTGTACTGAGAAAAAAGGTAGGTGGCAGTTATGAAACTCCTGAAAATGAAAGTTGCTAACTGTCATGTTGATCCAATGGCCTTGTGTCTAAAGCTAGCCATAGACCATTTGTTTTTTGTTTTATTCAGCCAGTGGGCTGAATGAAAAAAGACTAATGCCGCGTACACACGGTCGGAATTTCCGATGGAAAAAGTCAGATGGGAGCTTTTAATCGGATATTCCGACCGTGTGTATGCCCCATCGGACTTTTTCCGACGGAAATTCCGACGTCTGTATGCAATTCTGACGTACTAAAAACCACGCATGCTCAGAATCAAGTTGACGCATGCTCGGAAGCATTGAACTTCATTTTTCTCGGCTCGACGTAGTGTTGTACGTCACCGCGCTCTTGACGGTCGGAATTTGGTGTGACCATGTGTATGCAAGACAGCTTGAGCGGAATTCCGTCGGAATTCCGTCAGAAAAACCATCCGAGTTTATTCCGACGGGAAAACGGGTTGTGTGTACAGGGCATAACAGATTCCTTCATCCACACAAACGAGATGGATGAAGAAACCTCTCCCTCCGGGACATTGTATTCTGACAGCAGGACCCGCCGCAGTGGCTGCAGTTAATTGATTGCCAGCCGCTGATCAACAACATTTTTCCAGCATGTCTCTGAAGCCTCGTACACACGACCGAGTTTCTCGGCAAGAACCAGCAAGAAACTTGCTGGCAGAGCTTTCTTGCCGAGTTAATCGGTCGTGTGTACGCGGCTTTCAGTTTTCTCGTCAAGAAATATGGCAAGAATCTCGATGAGAAAAATAGAGAACCTGCTCTCTATTTTTTCTACGAGATTCTCGTCGGCATGTTTCTCGACGAGTAAAGTGTGTGTGTGTAGAATTACCTGTCTCCGTGGAAACCCGCGCATGCTCAAAATGACTTTGACGCATGCGCGGTAGCTTCCTAGGCATAGGTAGGGTGTAGCAAGATGGCGGCGACGGCATCGAATGTGACGAGCGCACGCTCGTCGTAGTCGATGACGTCACCGCGTTCGCTCCATTTAAAGAACCGCGGGTTCTTTGAATTGAGCGTGTGAACACTTGGCCGGGACAAGTTTCTTGTCCAAGAATCTCGTCAAGAAAAATGACAAGTTTTTTCCTGATGAGATTCTCGGCCGTGTGTACGAGGCTTTAGACAGATGTTGAGCAAGGATTGAGACACACTGATCAGAATTCCGAATTATCCCTGTTGAACCCGTCAAACCCCCCCCAACCCCACACTCCAGCGAGCGCTCTTTTTCGGGCATGCCCCTTCGAAATGGCTGGCTTCTGTCGGGCCGGCTGCAGTACACATGGGCCAAATTACGGGCAGTTTCTACCGGCCGATGTGGCCTGACATTTGTCTCATGTGTACAGGGCTTTATTCAAAGTCTCAGAAATAGTATTCAGCCAGCTTTGCTATGCAGATTTCCTAATCTGCATCTTTGTTCTAGGTCAGTGACCCAAAAAAAATTGAAGCCAATGAATCAGCACAACAGCCACTCAACTAGCATTTTCAGAAGTAAAGGTCAACAGTTATAGTCTATGCATTTCTCTCCAGTTACAAATTTGCACATTTGCCCATATTACCTTGGGCAACAATCTCAGTCACAGCCCTGGAGTTGTATATTGTTCTGTCTGTTTAGTTTGAAAAAGTGATTTATGATGCAACTATATAATTGCTACATAAGGCGTAGCTTTAAAAGATTGAAATGTACTTTGCATGCAAAGTGTTGCTCTTTGAAGACAAAGCAGTCATTAAGATGAATTTAGATTGCTTCATCTGTAAAACAATAACTGTTTTCTAACAATGAAGCCAATTGTTTTCTATAAAAAGTAAATGTTTTCTGTGTCTGCATCATTCACCACACCAACTGACTCATTCTGAGATTGTAAACTAGGACATTGATATATTCCAGATGTCACATATACCTTAGAAAATACATTTTAGAGATATGGAGTGAAGTAACCCATAGCAGACAATTTCAATTCATTCTTTTAAAGTCAGGCTAGGACCAGATGGATTATTATTAGTTGCTGTAAATTACTGAACTTAATAATTTACACTTAAAACAATGAGATATTAATTAAATAAGGTCAAAAGAGTGAATGTATTATTACAGAGATTAATCCAGACACATAAGTGACTACCATAGGTTACATTGCCTAATGAAATGATTGCCCCAGTTTTCTGGGCTCTTGATCTGACATGTTCTGCTTTAATGTACAAGGTAGATTAAACAAGCTCCCCAGATGCAGTGAACCATATTATGCACAGAGAACAATTGCAAATTGGATGAAAATATACAAACTGCCATATGCTAGCCTCATCAAGGTTATGCTTAGAGCTTGTTCATACCTGATACACTATCACCTTATTGGGTCATTAATCACTAACTAAGGGCAATGTCACACCAGAATTCTATTTGCTAGTGATAACTTGTCAGAGAGAGACCATTTGCCTGCCCCTACTGCATTGCTACCTCACTGGCTAAACCACTATAGAATCTTGAAGGCCAGTGAGCAGCCACAAAGTGATATTTTTAGTCAGTTAAAGAGCATCTATAGTCATATTTTCAAAATCCAGTCTAGGGATCCAACCCTGTCTTCACCCAGGACATTTCTCTGCCAGGCTTTGAGCCCCTGGTGCCACCATGTTGACTGTGGGAAGCTGGCTGTGAATTCCTACTGTTTCACAGCTGGCTCCCACTGCTCACGCGTGAGGTGCACTGCGCCTTTAAAATGGTCTTGCTGTCTGCTGGGACATGTAATGTGCCCCAGGAGATTATGGGTGGGGCGGTAATTGAACTGTTGCTATTCTTGCCTATGCAATATCTTGGTGGAAGTGGGATCAGATACCTGTCAGAAAAGGTAACCACTGCTAAAAAAAAAAAAATGCTGCACTGGTGGTAAAGGAGGGGGAGGAGGAGGATAATCAGAACTTACACTTTTAAGTGAAGTTCTGCTTTAAGGACTAATGCCGTAGGAGCAGGTGTGTGCCTTCTTAATAGTCTTCTAATTAAGACTAAAATACAGTATACTCCAAGTAACTTTGCCTTTGTTATGTTGGCACTCCATGATTAATTTCCTCATTTGGATTGCCACTGACCAATTGGAGGGATCCCAGGGTCTCATGACATCTCTAGGGTGATACTTTGCTATCATGGGGTGCAGGCAACATTTTGTGCCTGATCCCCAACTTATTGATTAGAAAGTTCTTCTGGCGCTGATCTGATATGTCTATCAGATGTTATATCATCCTATTGTAAACCTGTACTGTATTTTTCTGCTAATGAAATATTTGTAAAATAAAGTTTTGGGAGTATGTATGGGTGGTATAGAAAGGCCTCTTATTAGGCACTCCTCCCTTTCACATATGGGTGACATCACCAAATGTATCAGATCAGAATCCCTAATGATCCCCAAGTGATAGCGGAAAGGAAAATTATTCCATAGTGTTACATGTTTGTTGGACACAGAATTGTAAATGAACTGGTAGTAGCCTGACAGAATCCTGAAAGGATTAGTAAGTACAGCAGGTTTTTAGCCAACCTTATCTTAGCTATCAATAATAAAAATTGAGACCAGCCTATCAACTATGCAGCTACACCTGCTACCAATAGTCACACAGATTGAAGCCCTGTTTATTTATTATTTTATACATGTTCTATGTGATTAGGGTGACTAGAATAAAGTCCGTCCAAGAACTGCCATTAGGATGTATATAAACTGTGCACTTCTCTTATTTGTTATTCTTTGGTCTATTAAAGTAGAACTATAGGCAAAACTTTTTTTCATTTTAGATAGAGTAAGGGAGGGATATAATCCCTCTCAAATTTGTTTTCTCCATCTGTGTCCTATTGCATAGATTTCCCTCCACTTCCTGTCCCATAACCAAACAGGAAGTAAGGGGAAATCCCTGCAAATTAGGGAATTCCTTGCAGCCCCCCAAGTCACCAGAACTAGTATCCTCATTGGAAGATTTCCCCTCTATTACTTTTCTGGGGAAAACCCAACATTTTGTATTTTCTTTTACTTTCACTTTCAATAAAAAGGGTAAACATGACAAATAGAGAGAGCGACTCTCCCTAACGGGGGGAACAGACAGCGATAAGAACTGACAAGGGTTCTAATCCCTCTCCACTCTATCCAAAACTAAAAAAAAAGTTTTTCCTTTAGATATACTTTAAATATACCATTTTGCTATATCTGTTTGATTAGTTCAAAAATACCTGGTGATTCTTCCTGAAATCTTGTGAGCTGATAATTTGCTATACTCTCTGCCTGTGCTGCACTCTTATCAGTGTTTCAGTGACTTACTTCCCACCTATCTCAGTAGACTACTAAACAACTCCCACCTGGGAGAGGGTACATTGTTGTTCTTGGTTTAGACCAGTGGTTCTCAACTCCTGTCCTCAGGACCCACTAACAGGCCAGATTTTAAGTATTACCTTGGTGAGATGCAGACTAGAATACTGCAATCCCTGAGCAGCAAATTATATCACCTGTGATGCATTTCAGTTATCTTGCAAACCTGGCCTGTTGGTGGGCCCTGAGGACTGGAGTTGAGAACCACTGGTTTAGACACTCTGTAATATCTCCCATCCACTTTGATAATGAACATTTATCAATGTAGGTTTCCTATGTGCATAGTTTCAAGGATAAAATCATGAATAATGCTTACTTAGTTGAAACTGTTGTTGCTTGCTTTGTAATTACATGGTACTAGAAGATGAAAACTCCTGTAGAAGGTATCACAGTTTATTAGCATATTTTATTTACGAGCCATCCATATTGCTGGTTATGCGTATGAAACAATTAACTGCATCTTGAAATTCTAACCTTCTGAGTTATTAACATGCCCTTGTGTAATAATGATTAGCATATCATTTTAAGTACACAAGATATTAAACACTTCTTTCCAAGAGGCTTTTCAGGTAGCAGAAAATGAGAACAAATCTCCTTCCAATTTCCTGCTGATAACCGCTTACATAGGCAAAGCTGGTGGACAGGAAATAAAATAAGAATATGATTGTCTTATGTAAGTTACACTGATAATACAGCCATTGGAGTGTTTTACTGAAATATATAAAATATTATATTAAAGAACCTGACCTTAAGATATACAAAATATTCATGTGGGCTTTGACAAGCAAAATGCTACCTTTAAGTACAAGTATCCATCCAATCTAGGGTTGTCCCGATACCACTTTTTTAAGACCGAGTACAAGTACCGATACTTTTTTTCAAGTACTCGCCGATACCGATTACCGATACTTTTTTTCAATGTCATGTGACAGTTTGAAAGATGGGGACTGATAGGTGGCACTTATGGGCACGGATCGATGGCACTTATGGGCACTGATAGGTGGCACTTATGGGCACTGATAGGTGGCACTGATAGGTGGCATTTATGGGCACTGATAGATGGCACTTGTGGGCAGTGATAGGTGGCACTTGTGGGCAGTGATAGGTGGCATTTGTGGGCACTGATAGGTGGCACTGATAGGTGGCACTTGTGGGCACTGATAGGTGGCACTTGTGGGCACTGATAGGTGGCACTGATAGGTGGCACTTGTGGGCACTGAAAGGTGGCACTTGTGGGCACTGATTGCACTATCAGTGCAATCAGTGCCATCTATCAGTGCCCACAAGTGCCACCTATCAGTGCAATCAGTGCCCATAAGTGCCACCTATCAGTGCAATCAGTGGCATCTACCAGTGCCACCTGATAGGTGGCACTGATAGGTAGCACTTGTGGGTACTGATAGGTGGCTGGCACTGAAATGCTGTGGGGGGTGGGGGGGAAATGACACAGGATTTAAGAAAAAAAAAAAACTGCTGCAACGCCCATCTTGGTACACCCTGCACTCGGCTGCAGTAAGCAACAGCAGACATCTTGTTACACCCAGCCCATATAGCTCGGGCTGGGTGTAACAAGATGTCTGCTGCTGCTTACTGCAGCCGAGTGCAGGGTGTACCAAGATGGGCGTGGGGACGTTCAGCCGCTGACGGCGACCGAATGTGACAGCACCGGTCACCGATCCTGATGCGGCTGCGCCCTGAACCCCTGCCAGCTTACCAGGTTCAACTGCAGGTGAGGGACTCGCTCTCCGCCCGCGGACTCCGTCCACCGACTGTGCCCGCCCTCTTCAGCCA
This sequence comes from Rana muscosa, assembly GCA_029206835.1. Taxonomy (NCBI): domain Eukaryota; kingdom Metazoa; phylum Chordata; class Amphibia; order Anura; family Ranidae; genus Rana; species Rana muscosa. Next base: position 758,978,261 of record CM055118.1, on the reverse strand, counting down.
GACTCCGCCCACACTTTCCTCTCCCGCCCTCCCCAGCCACTGACTCCTCCCGGCCAGACTCCGCCCGCACTCCCCCGCCCTCTCTCCTGCCCTCCCCAGCCACTGACTCCTCCCGCCCTCTCCGGCCACAAAAAAAAAAGTATCGGGTGAAGCATCGGGAGCATTTGCGCGAGTACTTGTACTAGTATCGGTATCGGGACAACCCTAATCCAATCCAAGTCTAATAAATCATAAATACATTAAAAAGGGTTTGTCTATATAATGTTCCAAACCTCATTTGCAGGATATCTCTTTAAGCCTCCTGGCGGTATGATTATTTCAGATTTTAGGTGCTGAAAGCGGTACCATTATTTTGCATGGAAATGTGGCGTTTTATATTATTATATTATATTGTAGGCCTGTAATTCTTAGGAATAACTCACTTAAATCTGTCCAAACAAGAGTCTAGTAGACATCTCGGGTATGATAAAGTTTGAAACACAAAATCATAAATTATAATATAATAAATAATAACAAATAATAATATAATAATAATAATACTTTATATTCAATACATTTTAGTAAATAATATAATCAAAAACACTGACATTTTTTTTGCTCAAACAAGGGTGAAATATTAGAAGTCATATTGCGTCAGTAAACGTCTCGGGTATGGAAAATTTTAAAACAAGGTACAGCACAAAGTCCAACGTCACAATCAGGACAATAGAAACTGGTTTATTTTTGGATTTTCCTTCCGGTGTCGTCACGCTTAGAGCAGCAAACCACACATATCCTTGTGGGTACTGTCTTCTTTTCAGTTGGTGGAATGTGGTCCATAAAGTGACGACCAGTCAGGCGTTCCGGGTTCACAACGCCAGCAGCCCAACGTCCAGATCTGTTTACAGCCGTTGGCGTCTGGTGCTTCAGAAATATGAATTTGGCAACCTTCCACACAAAGTCCGCATGAACCATAGGCCTGTCACTCTTTTTTTTTCAGAAGAATGAATGCATTCCACAGGCACTGTTCAAGAAGATGTCTGAATATTTTTTTATAATATTTTTTTTTTTGTTGCTAACTCATGGCAGGATAAAAGGTCATGGCCTGGTCAGCCCTGTCCACACCTCCCATGGTATTGTTGTAATCCAACACGACCTGTGGCTTGCTTCATTACATCTTTTCCACTACTGGTATGTACCATGACAGTAGAGGTGTTGTGAATGGTACTCATAAGGCACACGTCTCTTTTGTCACGCCATTTCAGTGCCATCATTTTTCCTTTCTGCCAGGCAACTATTTCTCCTGCCTTGAGTTTTTTATTGGCAAAGGTTGGCGGCATGTCACGCCTGTTAGGCCTAACGGTCCCATATGCATCCGTCTTGTTCAGAAGGAGGAACTCATAGAGTTCTGGGGACATATAAAAATTGTCTGTGGTGACACAGTAGCCCTGGTTCAGCAATGGCTCAATCAAAGAAAGAACTGAAGCGGTTGCCATTCCAAAACTGCTGAATCGTTCGCTGAATTTGGTCCCTTTCCTGGTATACAGGACCGAATTCCAGATGTACCCAGTGCTGGATTCACACAGCATAAATGACTTTATACCAAATCGAGCTCGCTTTGATGCGATAAACTGCATCCAGCTAAGTCTACCTTTGTAGGCCATAAGACTTTCATCAATACTTATGTCTCTGTCCGGCACATAGGTCTGCTGGAAATTCTTCAGAATAAGTTGATAAATATCCCAATTTTTTTTTCAGTTTTGGAGCTGGATGAGAACTCTTATCAAAGTCTTCATTATTTGCAAAATGCAAATATTTCATTATGAGCGAAAATTTGTATTCCGACATAACGGTGCTGAAAAAAGGTGTGGCCAGTAATTTGTTGGTTGTCCAGTACCATTTCTGCAGGGGTTTCCCCACCACTCCCTGGAGTATTATAAGGCCCAGAAACTTCCAGATGTCCTCTCTGGTTACCGGTTACCATTTTCTGCTCCTTGAAAACCTCTGATGGGTAGCAGCTTGTTGCTCCTGGTAGCGATTCGTCTCCATAACAATTTTGGCAATAACCTCATCAGTCAAAAAGAGCTCGAGGTATGCCAAGGGGTTGTCATCCTCAACATCCACTTTGATCCCAGGTGCTCCTGTAAACGGAAATCTTGGGAGCGCTACATGCTCCGTACCGCAATCAATCGAGCACCAAGTCCGCACATCGCTGGGCACAGTCGCAGGATCGTCGCTAAAATCGCTTTCTGCGTCTGATGACGAACTTCCCCATGAGTCGCTGTCACTCAACTCCTCTGCAACCCATTCTGTGTCGCTGTCGCTGTTTCCCAGCGGGTCATATAGCGATTTTGAGGTGGAGGTGCGTTTTTTTGATTTTTTGATGCCATGGTCGCTGTGCAGTTTACAGACACAAAGTATAGTAAAACTGCAGACAAGGGCACTGGAGAAAGCACTGGGGTCAATCTAAGGTCACTTTATTTTATTTTGTATTGTAATCCAATAGGATTACATTGTATCAGTGTGTTTGTGCTTTTATACGTTTGAATTTGCCGCCGGTTCCACCCGCTGCGTCGCGACGCTCGCAGGGAAGGGAATCAGAGGAACACAGGGCATCGGGCGGAAGATTCGGCTGCCGTACACTGCGGAAATACATCGCGGGGTCCAGGGCACAAAGTAAGTAACCTCTCCCAGGATCCAGCGATGCAACCCCGAGTGTGGCTCGGGGTTACCGATAAAGGCACTAAAATCTCACCCCGAGCCACACTCGGCAATACCGCCAGGCTGGTTAATACACATGATCTGCAATATTACCATATGCTTAAAATGGAGCAGTTCAAATAACAAAAGTGGTTGCTTAATAAATGTAACTGGCCTTTAAATAATTTATTCAGCCACATAGGTGAAAAGGATATGTTTAAATGCACAACTCCAACACAATAATGCTGGCCAAATCATTGGTTGTACTTTTTAACAATCGCACTAAATGAGTTGTTTAAACAATAAGTGATTGGTTTTTGTCCTGGCAGAGAAGTTAATTTTGTTTCTTTTTATTGTTTTAATAAGTGATCAAATATCTCATTGATCGACCTTTTATATGTACATACTGTACATGGCACGCATTAGGGGTTGATATCCTGCTGAAGGAAATTTTAGATATCAGTTCCTGCTAAATTAGGTAGTTGAATTTGTGGTATTGAATGGAATTGAGCTTGGAATAAGGATCAACGGTTGGAGGTTAAGATGGTTACAGTTGAAGGTTACAATTAAGGGTAGTGTTTAGGGAGCATTTAATTTTATGTGTTAATATATACATATACAGTATATCAGAAAAGTGAGTATACCACTCAAATTTTTGTAAATATTTTATTATATCTTTTCATGTGACAACACTGAAGAAATGACACTTTGCTACAATGTAAAGTAGTAAGTGTACAGCTTGTAAAACACTGTAAATTTGCTGCCCCCTCAAAATAACTCAACGCACAACAATTAATGTCTAAACCACTGGCAACAAAAGTGAGTACACCCCTGAGTGAAAATTTCCAAATTAGCAATTTTCCCTCTTCTGTGTCATGTGTTACAATGTCTCAGGTGTGAATGGGGAGCAGGTGTGTTAAATTTGGTGTTATCGCTTTCACTCTCTCATACTAGTCACTGGAAGTTCAACATGGCACCTCATGGCAAATAACTCTCTGAGGATCTGAAAAGAAGAATTGTTGCTCTACATAAAGATGGCCTAGGCTAGAAGAAGATTCTCAAGTCCCTGAAACTGAGCTGTAGCACAGTGGCCAAGACAATACAGCGATTTAACAGGACAGGTTCCACTCAGAACAGGCCTTGCGTCATGTCCAGAGGTTGTCTTTGGATAATAGACGTATGAGTGCTGCCAACATTGCTGTAGAGGTTAAAGGAGTGGGGGGTCAGCTTGTCAGTGCTCAGACCATACGCTGCACACTGCATCAAATTGGCCTGCATGGCCGTCATCCCAGGAGGAAGCACTTTCTAAAGATGATGCACAAGAAAGCCCGCAAACAGTTTGCTGAAGACAAGCAGACTGAGGACATGGATTACTGGAACCATGTCCTGTGGTCTGATGAGACCAAGATAAACTTATTTGGTTCAGATGGTGTCAAGCTTGTGTGGTGGCAACCAGGTGAGGAGTACAAAGACAAGAGTGTCTTGCCTACAGTCAAGCATGGGGATGGGAGTGTCATGGTCTGGGGCTGCATGAGTGCTACCGGCAGTTACAGTTCATTGAGGGAATAATGAATGCCAACATGTACTGTGACATATTGAAGCAGAGCATGATCCCCCTCCCTTCAGAGACTGGGCCACAGGGCAGTATTCCAACATGATAACAACCCCAAACACACCTCCAAGATGACCACTGCATTGCTAAAGAAGCTGAGGGTAAAGGTGATGGACTGGCCAAGCATTTCTCCAGACTTAAACCCTTGAGCATCTGTGTGGCATCCTCAAACAGAAGGTGGAGGAGGGCAAGGACTCTAACATCCACCAGCTCTGTGATGTTGTCATGGAGGAGTGGAAGAGGACTCCAGTGGCAACCTGTGAAGCTCTGGTGAACTCCATGCCCAAGAGGGTTTAGGCAGTGCTGGAAAATAATGGTGGCCATACAAATTATTGACACTTTGGGCCCAGTTTGGACATTTTCACTTAGGGGTGTACTCACTTTTGTTGCCAGCGATTTAGACATTAATGGCTGTGTGTTGAGTTATTTTGAGGGGACAGACAATTTGCACTGTTATACAAGCTGTAAACTCACTACTTTACATTGTAGCAGTGTCATTTCTTCAGTGTTGTCACATGAAAAGATATAATAAAATATTTATAAAAATGTGAGGGGTGTACTGTTAAGTTTTCATTTTCAGTGTAATATTTAATATTACTGTGTAGCCAGGTGCTGCTACCAACTGTGAGATCTTATTTCACTGCTGTGCTGCTGTTTCATGTGCTGTTGGTAGTGGGATACCAATACTTTAACCCTGATTGCATCATAGTTACATAGTTAGACTGGTTGAAAAAAGGTCCATCTAGTTCATCCATTAAAATATCCTTAAAAAAAACATACAGTACTATATATACAATCCTATACCCACAGTTGATCATGAGGAAGGAAAAAAAAAAAAAAAGGAAAGCATTACCAATTTGCTCCAGCAGGGGATTTGGTTTACAGGTAAAATTAATGTCAGCTTATAGGGCTCATTTATGTAGTAAAGCACCTTTAGCCCTGTTTGCTTGCTTGTTCATTGATTTATACATTGTTTAACTGCATGGCTTTAATACATTTGTTTAACCTACCACCAGTGGCTTGGCCTACTCTCTGGGTACTGTTATAGAGTGGTAGTATACTAACACTTACATAGGTTATGCAGGTGTGAGCAGCCCTAGCATGCAACCAGGTGTGTCAGTGGGGCTGGAGAAGCTTTAAAGTGATTGTAAAGGTTTGATTTAAAAAATTTAAAATAACAAACATATTATACTTACCTGCTCTGTGAAATGGTTTTGCACAGAGCAGCCCCGACCCTCCTCTTCTGGGGTGCCCTGGCGGTGCTCCTGGCTCCTCCTCTTCATCGGGTGCCCTCACGGTGAGACGCTTTCCATGGGGGGCACCCATGCGGGCATGGTCATGAGTCCCGCTGCTGCGTTAATTGACACAGACAGCAGGCAATTGACACAGACACTCATCCCCACCCCAGGCTCCTATGTCACTGGATTTGATTGACAGCTGCAGGAGCCAATGGCTCCTGCTGCTATCAATCTATCTAATGAGGACCAGAGACAGCGGCTGAAACAGCTGGGCTCGTGCTCGTCACTAGAACGATCGGGTTAAGATAAGAAAAGGGGAGGGTCTGGGGGGCAGCTGAAGCACAGAAGGTTTTTCACCTTAATGCATAGAATGCATTAAGGTTAAAATCCATGGGACTTTACAACCTCTTTAAGAGTTGTGGCAGAACAGAGAACCCATCATCACCAGCAGCTCCTGCAGGGGTAAGCGCTACATTAAAGTGGATGTAAACCCAAAAAAAATGTATTTATTTTTTGCTGTCACAATGTAGAGTATAAGATTTTCTATCATTTGTGCCAGGTCTTGCCACAAAGAGTTAATCCAGCTCTGAGCAATCCTCTTATTGTTCAGTGAGATAAAACAGACAAACAGAGAAAAACCTTTGTCCGTTCCGCCCCCTTGCTTTGAGTGACAGGTTATTTACATATCTCGTGCACTAGCTTTAGACAGGCATTATTTTTTTAATTCCCACCCCCACTCCTTTTCTGAAGTCATGTGGTTACTTTTCTGGATTTTGACTGGATGTTAGTGATCATAGCAGAAGGAATACACAGGAGAAAATGCATGTTGACAAGGGGAGTGTAGAGGTGGGCGGGGAGTCTACTGACATCACGACTCCACCCACCGAGCTCCAGACAACAGATCCACCCACAGAATCTGCAGTTTTTCATTTCTTATAACAGACAGAGGTGAGACATTTGACAGATAAGGATACATGCAGGAGGCATTTATATCCTTATAGATCAGCACTATGGCTGTAGTTTAGAAAGGATGAGAGTGGGTTTACATCCACTTTAAGGTTAATTGTTAAAGAGACCCAGTCAGTTACAGAGGTGCAAGGGAACTGGATCAGGTCTCCCCTTGCCTGACCCAAACCCCCATTAAAAAAGTGTAAAAAAAAATCATCGTTCATTTTGGAGATAAATTTGGTCAAGTGGGGTAGTGATCCTGCAAAACAGGCATACCCTTACTTGAGCCACTGTTGCTGTTGAATGGTTGTTTGAATTTTGTTTAAACGACGTCTTAAAAATCTATTGAATATACTAAGTAAAAAAAGTCTTTACCACTACTATTATTGCGATTTAATCTCCTCTCATATATTTCTCATGTTATTACTTGATCATTTTGTCCCAGTATTTTGTTACAATGGTTTTACAAACTCTTTATAGAGCATCTCTGGAATTTTCAATTTCTCTATTGTTTATTGTACAAATTAAATCAGCATGAAAGAACACACAGATCCACCAGAAATATTAATTAGATGTAATAGAGTGGTGTTCTAGAACACTAAATACAATAAAGCAAAATCCATTAGATATACAAATATTGAAAATAATAATTTGCATGGCAGGAGAGAAACAATGCCTGTGGCCTCCTCATGTGTGATAAAGTGAATGTTCTTCTGATGCTTGCAAGTCCATGGAAATATCTGACACAATGCACCTGCTTATGTAGCTGGCAGCTTGTACAGAACATCACAGACCCATGGCACAAGATAAGCATACCATTAATAAAGTCCGTTCATGGGGATATGACACTTACTCTGGAGCCAAAATGTCCACTGCCAACATTTCTGTTGTGTGGAGGAAATTCTGAACCTTGGCCTATTCATTATACAAAAATTGGAGTCACCCTCTGAGCTCAGCCTACAGCTAATTCTATTTTTTTTAGCAATCTCCCAGAGACTGTACAGAGTCAGAAAGAACTTAGGCATTCAGAATTCATAATAAGCATTTTTTCCCACAGGAAAAGCCACCAGAAATCTAGGTCAAAGGAAAATAATAGCAACTTGTGTAAACTGACTAAGATTACATGGACTATTAGCGCTTATAAGCTAGATGCTTGCTTTCTTTGGTGTCATGTAACCAATGCCGTTAAAATACAAGCTTTTTAGTAAAGCAGCTTATTAAATAAAGAGTGAAATATATTAATTTAAGATATATTTGTAGTACAGCACAGAGAAGAGTCTCTGTGACTTGGGTAGTACAATCTGATATGATGTCACCTAGAATCATTATCCCTTTCAAGAGCTCCACCATGCTAGTACTGTGAGTTGGGATGCCCCCTACCTTTACCAGCTAGACCAAGGGTGTCAAACTCAATTTCATCGTGGGCCACATCAGCATTACGATTGCCTTCAAAAGGGCCGGTTGTATCTGTAAGATCAGATGTCCAGCACGTCTCCTCCCCTTTACATTAGATGTCAAGAGCCCACCCCACCATCAGAAGTTGAGTCCCCCACTCTCTCTTACATCACAGTGCACCCCCCTTACCTTATGCTGCTGCTGGGAAGAAGCTGGATGCATTGCTTGAAAGCAGAAAGTAAGGGTCTGGAGAGGACTGGAGGAGGGCTGGAGCTCTCCGGCAGCTGCAGGAGAGGTGCGAGGGCCACATGAAATGGCCTGGAGGGCTGGATTTGGCCCACGGGCCTTGTGTTTGACACCTGTGAGCTAGACTGTTCCCATGCATTCCAGACAGGCCAGAGGTGCTACTATGCTTCAGACCTGATGTACATGTGTGTTATTATTACATAAGGGTCAGTTCACTAAAGCCTAATGCATGCAGTAGTCTTTTTATCACCATCAAAATTCTTGTTTTCACTTGACTATAAGTTTTGTCATATACTGTAGGTTAGCTGTATTTACAGCATGCATAGTATCATTTTTTTATTGTGTTTTGTATGCAAAAGTCAAGTCGCAAAATTGAGCAGTAAAACCAAAGCCTTTAGAATGGGCAGTAAAAGGAATCAAATACAATGGTAGGGAAATCTCACTTCTGGTGTCACCAAAAGATATAAGAAGCATATCATTTCGAGGATTATTTCTGTAATTCTGAAAACACTCACCATCCCTATATACCTGGATCCAACAATCACAAAAGAATTAAAACATCCCTTTATTTAAATCACCATTAAAAAAAAAACAAAGCCCCAGAGTAGGACTTTCCTCCAAGAGGCAGATTATTCACCTGCAATGTCATTCAAGGGAAGTAAATAAAGATGAGCAAATGTCAAGAAATGGCAGTTCTTTTTAATTAACAGAACAATGTTTATTTTTCTTCTCATGTTCCTAGTTCTTTTCACTACCAGCAAGGAGCACATGTTCAGATTTAAATGCACAAATAGGTCAGCTCTACCTTTGGGGAAAATCAAATAAAATGACATATTGATTAATTCACTTTTATGAGGATCTCTGAAAGGTAGTGTATGCATAAATAGACTATAGAATGATAATACAAGTAATATAATGCAGGTATATACAAGAGATTAAATACATTTTATATAGAAATTACATCATTAACCACTTGCTTACTGGGCACTTAAACCCCCTTCCTGCCCAGGCCAATTTTGAGCTTTCAGCACTGTCACGCTTTAACCACTTCTCTACAGTGCACGAAAACCCCCTTCCTGCCCAAGCCATTTTTCAGCTTTCAGCGCTGTCACACTTTGAATGACAATTGCGCGGTCGTGCGACGTGGCTCCCAAACGAAATTTGTGTCCTTTTTTTCCCACAAATAGAGCTTTCTTTTGGTGGTATTTGATCACCTCTGCGGTTTTTATTTTTTGCGCTATAAACAAAAGAAGAGCGTCCAGTTTGGAAAAAAACCACTATTTTTTACTTTTTGCTATAATAAATACCCATTTTTTTTTTTAAATAAAATTTTCCTCAGTTTAGGCCGATACGTATTCTTCTACATATTTTTGGTAAAAAAAAAAAAATCGCAATAAGCGCGTATTGATTGGTTTGCGCAAAAGTTATAGCGTGTACAAAATAGGGGATAGATTTATAGCATTTTTATTTTTTTATTTTTTTATTAGTAATGGCGGCGATCTGCGATTTTTTATTGTGACTGCGATATTGCGGCGGACACATCGGACACTTTTGACACATTTTTGGGACCATTCACGTTTATACAGCGATCCCTGCTATAAAAATGCATTGATTACTGTATAAATGTGATTGGCAGGGAAGGGGTTAACCACTAGGGGCGGGAAGGGGTTAAATATGTTCCCTCAATGTGTTCTTACTGTGGGGGGAGGTGACTGACTGGGGGAGGTGACCGATGGTTGTCCCTATGTACAAGGGACACACCATCGGTCCCCTATCCCTCACAGGACGTGGATCTCTGTGTTTACACACAGAGATCCACTTTCCTGCTCGTTTCCCGGGCAATCGCGGGTGCCCGGCGGCAATCGCGGCCGCCGGGCACGCGCACCGGGGCCTTGTGAACGCGGCGGGCGCGCGCCTCCTAGCTCGTTTTAAAGGGAGGACGTCATATGACGTCCTCCCAGAACGAGAGTATCCTCCGCCCGCCGTCAATTGACAGTGGGCGGGGGACAAGTGGTTAAATGACAATTGCGATGTGGCTCCCAAACAAAATTGACGTCCTTTTTTTCCCCACAAATAGAGCTTTCTTTTGGTGGCATTTGATCATCTCTGCGGTTTTTATTTTTTGCGCTATAAACAAAAAAAGACTGACAATTTTGAAAAAAACACAATATTTTTTACTTTTTGCTATAATAAATATCCCAATTATTTTTTTTAAAAACATTTTTTTTTTCTCAGTTTAGGCCGATACGTATTCTTCTACATATTTTTTGTAAAAAAAATCGCAATAAGCATATAATGATTGGTTTGCGCAAAAGTTATTGTGCCTACAAAATAGGGGATCATTTTATGACATTTTATTTTTTACTAGTGTAGCGGGTATGTACTTTCCCGGGTGTAATTTGAACTTGGCAGAGACATCAGTGATGTGTAATTCCCTGCAGCCCAGCGGGTGGCGCTGTTGCCCTGGGCTGGGGTTGAATCATTGCTGTGTGCTGTGCCTCCTTTTTGTCCTCTCTCGGCAGCGGTATGGTGGGGCGGGGAACCCGCCGTGCTTGCTGGGAGATGGTATAAAGGGGCCGGCCATCTTTGTCACAGGGTCGAGTCCCAGGCACCTTCAGCCTGTGGGCGGTGGTTCGTGTCGGTTCTCTGGGCGGCCTAGGCCTAGAGGACAATCGGAGGTCGTGTTCCATCCCAGGCACCTTTAGCCTGGGGTGAGGTACTCAGATGGAGGTCTGGAGCTCAGTGCCCAACACTGAGTTCCGCGAGGGAAGGAGATCCTAGGGAACCCCGGGAGTGGGTACCCGAATCCGAAAGGCGCAATGGACCGGGGGGAGCTCCTCACTTCAAGACCCGGTGCAGCAGATTGCCAGTGACGGGTGAGCCTCTCGTCGGAGACCGCCTGGAAGGAAATTCCCCCTCGCTCGGAGACCGCAACCCACTTTCAGGAAGGAAAGTGGAGAACCAATTGTGTCTGGGCCTATTCGCATCCACACCTCCTTTCCTGTTCTGTTAACCAAGGGAGTTCAACTGATTGTGTTCATTCGCAGAAGAATAAAGGAGTGTTGAACTTTAATGGTGTGGGGCTAATTTCCTAGCAGACATTGTTCAAGGTGACTCTTGGAGGGAGGATCCAGGTGCACAGCACTGACCCGATGGTAATACAAGAACGTTGCTTATACCACACTGACACATGTGGTGGAGGCCAGGCGTGGTGTCCCCGCTCTCTCCCCTCTGAGGTACCCCTAGACAAGAGAAAGACGAGAAGAGCGGGAAGAGGGGAGTGAGGAGGGCGCTACACTAGTAATGGCAGCGATCTGCGATTTTTGTCAGAACTGTGATATTGTGGTGGACAGATCGGACACTTTTGACACTATTTTGGGACCATTCACATTTATACAGCGAACAGTGCTATAAATATGCTTACTGTATAAATATGACTGGCAGGGAAGGGGTTAACACCAGGGGGCGATCAAGGGGTTAAATGTGTTTCCTAGGGAGTGATTCTTACTGTGGGGAGAAAGGACTGACTGGGGGAGGTGACCAATGGTTGTCCCTATGTAGGGACACAGCATCGGTCTCCTCTCCCTGACAGGACATGGATCTCTGTGTTTACACACAGAGATCCACGTCCCTTGCTCTGTAAATGCCGATCGCGGGTACCTGGTGGACATCGCAGCCGCCAGGCACGCGCATTGGCACCCACGTGACACAGATTTTCCCTGATGCGCGCAATGCGGAAGTAAACAGGAGGAAGTCCAGGGACGCCCTCCCGGCAATTGAGCGCCGCAATGCAGCCGTCTTTTGCCAATAGCCCGGGCGCGAAGTGGTTAATAGAAAAATATAGAACATTTTCCTCACTCGTCAACTTTTGTATTTTACATATATGTCATACTAACAATTAGAGTAGTGTCATATTTTTGCTTTAGTTTAACACCAAGCCTAACTTTATAGTATACCTTAATATATTTCACATAACCATTTGGAGATGTACCGACTGGATATTGTAAAAAAAAACAAAAAAAACAACAACTACAAGCGTATGTCAAATTATATTTTATTTAGAATTATTAGTTATGGATAGAGTGTTGAAGGGTTACAACCTGTCTGTTTTTTCCTGCTATTCAGTGCTCTGTTAGAACTTATGCCGCGTACACACGCTCGGAATTTCCGATGGAAAAAGACCAACCGTGTGTATGCCCCATCTGACTTTTTCCTTTGGAAATTCCAACGGACTTAGAAAGAGAACATGAAAAATTTCTATCGGAATTTCTGTTCGTCTGGATGCAATTCCGACGGACTAAAAACCACACATGCTCAGAATCAAGTCGACGCATGCTCGGAAGCATTGAACTTCATTTTTCTCGGCTCGTCGTAGTGTTGTACGTCACCGCGTTCTTGACGGTTGGAATTTGGTGTGACAGTGTGTATGCAAGACAGCTTGAACGAAATTCCGTCGGAAAAACCCGTCAGAGTTTATTCCGACGGAAAATCCGACCGTGTGTACGGGGCATCAGAAGTAATTCCTCTTACTTCCGTTCCTGAATCCTGATGACAATGGTTTCATTCAATAAGAAGTGAGGGTAAAACGTCAACCGCAACACAGACAGAAATAAACATTTTTTTTTTTGTAGAATAGGGAAGGGCTAGAACCTCCATCAGCTGTTTATGTTCCTGCTGCAGATCTCCCCTCACTTCCTGTCTGGTAAAAAGCTTGCCAACCGAACAGAAAAGCTCTCTAATGCATCCCTAGACAGCAGTAAAATCCTGATAAGGGTTCTAATCTTTTCCTAGGCTCTCCACAACTTAAAAAAAAAAAAAAAGTTTTGGCTGGATTTTCCCTTTAACTGTTGACAGTGGATGTATCTGCATCATGTTTACATTTTTTGTTAGAATTTTACATTATTTTAATAGTATTTCATTTTCAATGAACCAGAGCATTGCACTGATCATACGTGTCCATAAACTTTAAATTACTTTTACTTAGAACATTACGTTCAAGTGGTTAACCTCACTTATTATTGGGAACATGCTGGTAAGAGTGCTATGTGGGTGGGATCTCTATTTCCGTTACACAATGCCCACAAGCTTTTTAGCTTTAAATGTGACGCTTTTTTTATCCCCGCTGACTCATGTGGAAAAATGCCATAATTATAGGAGCATAAAGGAAGTGATTCATCTTTGGTTTCCACATGCCATCTTACAAAAATGAAATATTTCTAGACTTTGCACTTTATTATTGTAAGTAGGAGCCTCACTTCTTGTAAGATTATCACAATGATAAATACGTAGCTGGTTCATAAACCATCTTTGTCTGTATAGACATGAATCAAGGGCAAAATATAATTCCTGTATTAAAAAAGATTCTTTCCCAGGTAGACTTTAGTCTGTCAGATAGATGAAATAATATAAATAGATTTAAAATTAGCACAAAAAGCATAGTTAGTAGGAGCCCATAATATGATATACACTATATTACCAAAAGTATTGGGACACCTGCCATAACATGCACATCCCAATCTTAGTCCGTAGGGTTCAATATTATTATTATACAGGATTTATATAGCGCCAACAGTTTGCACAGCGCTTAACAAAATGAAGGCAGAGATTACAGTTACATTACAATTTTGGTACAAGAGGAATCAGAGGGCCCTGCTCATTAGCCCTTACAATCTAGGAGGGAGGGTCAATTGATACGAAAAGTAATAGCTGTGGGGATCAGCTAATGGAGAAAGTAAAACAGTGTATTAGTTAGAAGCAGAAAAAGCTTCTTTAAAGAGAAGTGTTTTTAGGGATCATCTAAATATGGATAGATTAGGTGACAGTCGGACAGATTAGGGTAGGGAGTTCCAAAGGATGGGAGAAGCTCTGGAGAAACCATGTAGGCGAGCATGGGAGGAGGTGACAAGGGAGCTAGAGAGCAGGAGGTCTTGGGAGGACAGAAGAGATAGGCTTGGTTGATATTTTGAGACTAGGTTAGTTATGTAGCTGGGGGCAGAGTTGTGGACGGCTTTGTAAATTATTGTTAGTACTTTGAATATTGAGTCAGCCCACCCTTTGCAGCTATAACAGCTTCAACTCGTCTGGAAAGGCTGTCCACAAGGTTTACAAATATGGGAAAGTTTAAACATTCTTCCAGAAGAGCATTTATGATGTCAGGCACTGATTTGGACGAGAAGGCCTGGCTTGCAGTCTCCGCTCTAATTCATCTCAAAGGTGTTCTATTGAGTTGAGGTCATGTCTTTATGGACCTTGCTTTGTGCACTGGTCCAAATTATTCGGTGGAGGGGGGATTATGGTGTGGGGTTGTTTTTCAGGGGTTGGGCTTGGCCCCATCCGCCAAATGATTTGGACCAATGCACAAAGCAAGGTCCATAAAGACATGAATGAGCAAGTTTGGGGTGGAGGAACTTGACTGGCTTCAACCCGAGGTCAGAACACCTTTGGGATGAATTCGAGTGGAGCCTGCAAGCCAGGCTTTTCCAACCAACATCAGTGCCTGACCTCACAAATACGCTTCTGGAAGAATGGTCAAAAATTCCCATAGACACACTCCTAAACCTACTTACAATATAGTATAGGACTATAACTGCCCTGTATAATGGCCATGGAAAATCTACAAACATGTTCCTGTTGTACATGCTTTTGAAACAGCGCAATAAACACATCCCCAGCCACCCCCCTTCACTCCTGGCTGAAATCTTGGTTATGGGATTTGATATGCTTCTGACTGCTTGGCTGTTAAATGGCTGTCCACGAGTCGTTATGCTTCCAATTACCATTTTGAAACTAAAAAAATCTCCCACAATGGAACTGCATCCGATCAAACCATATTAACCACTTCAGCCCCGGACCATTTGTCAGCTTAAAGACCAGAGGTCTTTTTACAATTTGGCACTGCGACGCTTTAACTGACAATTTCGCGGTCATGCGATGTGGCTCCTAAACACAATTGACGTCCTTTTTTTCCCACAAATAGAGCTTTCTTTTGGTGGTATTTGATCACCTCTGCGGTTTTTATTTTTTGCGCTATAAACAAAAATAGAGAGCCAATTTTGAAAAAAAAGCAATATTTTTGACTTTTTGCTATAATACATATCCTCAAAAAACATATAAAAAAACTTTTTTTTTCCTCAGTTTAGGCCGATACGTATTCTTCTACATATTTTTGGTAAAAAAAATCGCAATAAGCGTTTATTGATCGGTTTGCACAAAAGTTATAGCGTCTACAAAATAGGGGATAGTTTTATGGCATTTTTTTAAATATTTTTTTTTTTACTAGTATCAGCGGCGATCAGCGATTTTTATCATGACTGCGACATTATGGTGGACACATCGGACACTTTTGACATATTTTTGGGACCATTGTCATTTTTACAGCGATCGGTGCTATAAAAATGCACTGATTACTGTGAAAATGACACTGGCAGTGAAGGGGTTAACCACTAGGAGGCGCTGTAGGGGTTAAGTGTGCCCTAGTGAGTGATTCTTACTGTAGGGGGGATGGGCTGTGTGTGACAAGACAGTGATCACCGCTTCCGATCACAGGAAGCGGTGATCACTGTCATTGTCACTAGGCAGAGCGAGGAGATGCTTGTTTAAATCAGCATCTCCCCGTTCTAACTCACCGTGAGACGATCGAGGGTATCCCCGTGGCGATCGCGTCCGCGGGACCCGCGGTCGGGCTCGCGGCGGCGCGCGCGCGTCCACAATGCTGCGTTTTTAAGGGGGACGTACAGGTACGTCCTTCTGCCTGTCCGTGTCATGCTGTCGACGTATATCGTCGTGTGCTGGTCGGCAAGCAGTGAATATTTTGCTCACAAACACACAATTCACCTCATAACAGCAATAGGCCCCACATTTTATGTCTGCCTTTATTTCTAATTCTGTTCAATGACCAGTCACTTTAATTGATGGGAAAGTTCTAGTACTCACAAGATGATTTAATCGTTGTAAGTATGATGACACAATCATTCATAGCACCGGTCGCAAGAGGCACATTGTGCATTACTGATGTTTTTATGATTTAAAATGTACTCTTGTGCCACTAGCTCTTGTTTCCCTAAAATCTCTACAAAGTGTTTTTTTTTTTATGCTTGATTATTGTGTACGACTGAGCCAGAGTGCTATTCTCAGTTGGCTATTATTCTGTGTGATTCTTGGAGCGCTGCTGCCTTTTATATTTTCCATCTCGTAAAATGAGTCTCTGGTGCTTGATGAAAAGTTCCTTCTGTCAGTTTTAAACTAAGGAGCCTATTTGCATGCTTGTACCAGCAATAAATATTCCTATGTCAAACAACATAAGTTTCATGATAAGGAGTTAACTATTGAAATACCATTGGTTGCATCTGCTAAAAGTGGAATCCTCCTATACAGCTATATACACAGTTGCAGAAAGTTTGAAGTGGTTCTATCAAAAGTTTTTTTTACCTTAATGCATTATGTGCATTAACCGCTTTCCAACCGTATAACCTAGATATACACCGGCAAGGCGGCTCAGCTGCGCCAGATCACATACCTAGTACGTGATCTGACACTTCTGGGTAGGGGGTGCACGAATGCGCTACCGGCGACCTGACAGTGCTGTGATTAAACACAGCAGATGTCAAACACCGGGTGCCAGCCAATGGATTACCACCGGCACCCGGTGATCGTTGTGAATTTACACAAGACAGGGTTCTGCCTATGTAAACAAGGCAGAGCCCTGTCCTGTCAGTGGGGAAGTAATAGATTTTCTTTCCCCGCATAGCAGGGAATAAAATCGATTACTTCCCCTAGTAAAAGCACCTCCCACAGCACAAAAAAAAATGCTGGCTAGGCACACGTTTAACCCTTTGATTGCTCTAGATGTTTAACCCCTTCCCAGCTAGAGTCATTAGTACAGTGACTGTGCATATTTTTAGCACTGATCACTGTATTAGTGTCACTGGTTCCCAAAAAGTGGCAAAAGTGGCAGTGTCCGAATGTCTGCCACAATATTGCCGTCCCGCTATAGGTCGCTGATCGCCGCCATTACTAGAAAAAAAAAATTCCAGTATATATGTTTACCAAAAATATGTAGCAGAATATATATTGGCCTAAACTTATTAAGAAATTTGATTTTTTTACATTTTTTATTTGATATGTTTTATAGCAGATAGTAAAACATATATATATATTTTTTAAATTGTCGGTCTTGTTTTGTTTATAGCGCAAAAAATCAAAAACACAGTGGTGATCAAATACCGCCAAAAGAAAGCTCTATTTGTGGGGAAAAAGGACATAAACTCTATTTGGGTACAGTTTTGCACAACCGCGCAATTGTCAGTTAAAATAACACAATGCCATTTAGCAAAAAATAGTGTTTAAGGTAAACTGTTTGTTCCTCTCAAATACTTACCTGAATTCTACACCAATCCTCTGCCCCTCTGCAGCAGCACTGGTGTCTTTCTCAGCTTTCACAGGACAAATTGATAACAGTGGAAGCCATTGGTGTCTGCTGCTGTCATTTAAATCCAGCGAGGAGGGAGTGGGGGCGTGGCTGAGCCGTGCTGCGCATGTCTATAGATGTGCACAGCCCAGCTTGTGTGCCCCCATAGCACACAGCTTGCTATGGGGGCACACTCCGGAGAGGAGGAGTGGACAATCCTTTGCACAGAGCAGGAAAGTATAATCCTCTTTTTTTATTTTAGGTAAAAAAGGAAGATTTTAATATCACTTTTAAGTGATACCCTTTATTAGCTAATTCAAGTTATTAGAGATGCAAGCTTTCAGCATAATTTAGGGTGCAATCACACTGGGCACAGTTTAAATGAAGTTTGATTTTCCCCCATGCCCACTAATCTGCAACTAAACCTTGCCCTGCCAGGAATCAGGACATAATTAAAGAGTTTTGTTCTGAACTGCAACAAAAAGGTCTCCAACACAAAGACGGACGGCTGGATTTCTATATCTTAATACACCAGATATGGGATGTGCTGCTGCCTAGATGGGATTTGCTTTCTGTGGGGAGTCCTATGTAATCTACGCTTTTCATGATCTCCTATAATTTAGAGATCATGAATTTTTGGTAAGAGGCTAAAATATATATTTTTTGGGCATGTGTGGATTATTGCAACACTCGATTGTGTCCAATTTACTATTTGAAATAGTGCAGTATACATTTTGGAACTTTATATGAACATTCTTTGTTGTTTTTTCAATTATTGAAATCTTTTTCTTGGCACGTGTGGATTGTTTTAACACTTCATTGTGTCTAAATCACCATTAGAAATACTGCACTATACATCTTGGATTTTAGTTTGGAAATTATTTGTTGATTTTTCATTTATTGATTTATTCATATATGCACTGGTTGATAGTGTGTAACAGTGGTTAATTTTTTTATGGATATATTTGGTACAATGTTAACAACATTGTTTCACTTAATGTTGTGGTAGAGATAGCAGACAGCGCAGTCTTTTACACTTTTTTATTTTACTAATCTGCACTCACACTGGGCTATAAGCAAGCATTCCCAAGGAAACTTACATCAACACCTCTGCCAACCAGACCACAGTGATCCATGTTTCTGTGCTCAATAATCAATGTTGACGTCTGTGCTCAGGCAAGGTTTGCACTCACACTGGAGTGAACTGTACCAGACCACAAGTGAACCATGCCTGGGATCACCTCTTCTAAGCATTCCCAGGCATGGTACTTAACCATTCCTGAACACGGTTTAGAGTAGCCTTTTTCAACCAGGGTGCCCAGACATCCTGGGGTGCCTTGACAAAATACCTAGAAATTGCCCAAAAGCTGTATAAAAGTCAGTGGGGCGATCAAGCCTGCCTATTAGTTACACAAAGCCACAGGTGTTCTTTGTGCACTATTACAACCTTACAGCCACCAGTGTCCTAACAACCAGTAATATCATTGGTTGATAAGGAGGATATCGGGCACCTGCACAGCATCCTTGTTTGCCCCTCTTCTTCAGCACCAGGGTCACATTAGCTGAGTGAGGGAGAGTACCAATCAGTACCAGTGTGCAAAGGTGTATTTGCTTTGGAAGAACAAATCACCACTAATGTTAGGTGTCCTACACATGTGGATGTTGCTATATTATACAAAACTATTAGTTTCGTTTTTTTAATTTTTAGAGTGGGGTGCCTCGAGATTGTGTGGAACTTTAAGAGTGCCTTGACTAAAAAAAAGGCTAAGAAACGCTGGTTTAGAGTACTACACAAATGAACTGGACCAAAGGGGTGAAACGTGCTAGGGCCTTGGTTAAAATTTGCAGTGTGAGTGCATCCTTAGATCCTTTGTCAGGCTTTATACATGTCTAAAAAATGGTTTAGAAACCCACATATTAAAACACAGATCTACAACGAGGAGCAATAACATATACATTTAAAAAGAAAAAAACACAATCGCTTTTTTTTTTCTTGACATACTTTAGCGGTAAAGGCTATTTTGTAAGAGGTATATGGATTTCAGGCACAATTCTCACCTCAAATAACAGTCTTTTTGAAATGTCAATAGAAGCAAATACACTTATTGTCACCTCAAACTTGACACCTCATTGTGTCTTTTTGAACTGGCCATCCTTTTGGTTAAAGGCTTGAGAAAAACAGACATTTGTTTTTAGAGGTCCTACAATTATTTAAATCACAGTGGTACATAAAATGACTGTCCTGATTTAGATCCAGAGTTTAAAATTTGTTAATGAATTTACATTCCAGACTCTCGTTTCGTGATTTGAAGTTCTCCTTTAGTACCATCATTTTTTTTTTTTTTTATGCTGTTGTCTCTGCTGCAGAAATACTCCACAGAGACATCTGTATTGTTAATTGTGAATTTATGAAGGATCATTTGTTGGATGAAAAAAAAAAAATATATATATATATATATATATATATTGTGACAGCAGGAAGGTAAAGTCACCTGGTTGCATCCAGGGGGGTAGATATATTTCGCCCAGATTCAGGCTTTACGCCGACTTATACAACTAGGTGGAGAGTTGTATAAGGCTAGTGGGCTCATGGATGAATCATACCTCTAGGGAGAGGGCTGGGCGTCGTGCAGACAGGGAGTTGATGAGACCAGCTGAAGCTTGTCAGCTCATTTAGGCCTCTATAAGAACTCCCAGCTTCATTAGATGTTAGCTCATGCCTGGAACCAGACCTGTGTGGACTGTCTAGGGAGAGTGAACCCCTGTGCGGTGAGACAAAGCCTGTGTGGCTATTTGCTTGGACATTTAAAACCAGGGACTTAGGGACTAGGACAGCACTAGGCTGATCCCAGTTGTTAGTTAGGAAACCTGTATGTTTAGTCAGAGGTCAACTTGACCAGGATTTATTTTGGTTATGTTTCTTTTGCTTTGCTGTGTTTTGTCACTGTAAATAGAAAATAAACCGCACCTTTTTGATTTTGAAAACCACAACCTCCGTTTGCTGGGCCTGTTTTGTGTGGGGAGCCCATCCCGGGGGTCACACACACCCGCTGCCGAGCTAACCCCCTCACAGTTGGTGGAGAATGCGGGCAGTTTTTTTTTAAGCCAGCATGGAGGAGATACTGAAGCAGCTGGCTCTAGCAAATGCCAATCAACAGCAGACAAATGCAGGTTTGCAAAAGAGCCTTGCAGCTCATCAACAGAGCCTTGCAGCTCAACAACAGAACTTCGCAGCCCAGCAGCAAGCTCATCAACAGAGCCTTGCAGCCCAGCAGCAGACAAACGCAACTTTGCAACAGAGTCTGGAGGCTCAGCAACGAGCCCAGCAGCAATCTGAGGCCCGCTTCATAGACCTGTTGCAGAAGCAAGAGCAGAGACTACAACAACAGATGGAAGCAGTAATGCAGCAACGTCCGCAGACCAGTGAGGAAAGCCGTCCCACTAATACCGCGTCCTTTGGGGTGAGTCGTTTATTGACAAAAATGACTGGAGAGGATGATCCAGAGGTATTTTTGACCACATTTGAAAGGACCGCTGAAAGAGAAAAGTGGCCTGAGGAGCAGTGGGCTGGACTGGTGGCTCCTCTGTTAACTGGTGAATCGCAGAAAGCTTACTATGACCTAGAGCCTAACCAAGCAAAAGACTATGTGATGCTAAAAGCTGAAATATTGGCAAGGCTGGGTGTCACCCAGGCTGTCCGGGCTCAGCGTGTGCATAACTGGACTTTCCAGCTTGGAAAACCCCCCAGGTCTCAAATGTATGATCTCATTCACCTGAGCAGAAAGTGGCTACAGCCAGAGACTTTGTCCGCACCAAAGATTGTGGAACGTGTTGTAATGGATCGGTTTTTGAGAGCTCTTCCTACTGCCATCCAAAAGTGGGTAAGCCATGGAGACCCAGAGACGGCCGATGGTCTTGTGGATCGTGTGGAGAAATACTTGGCTACAGAGAACCTGACGGCCTCTTCCAGAGACACTCGGACTTTCCACCCTAAGACCAGACCATCCCCAGGGGCGGATAAGAGGATTCCAAGGGGTGAGGGTGGAGAGAGTGAGAGGGTGGGAGCTCTACCCCAAGTTTGGCGAGAACAGCCTGGGAAATCAGCGGCTCAAGAGGCGGCAAGAAGGATCGTTTGCTACCGCTGCCGGCAAGCGGGACATATTGCAGCCAATTGCCCGGTTGTGGAGGAACCCATGCAGTGTGACTTTCTGACGGGCAGACGTCAGTCGCTGTGTGCGACAGTCGCATGCACTGCCATTCGAGGAACTGAGAAACATTTATGCAAAATGTGTGTTAATGGTAGAAATGTTGTGGTATTGCTGGATTCAGGTAGCCTTGTGACCCTGATAAAGGCTGAGTTAGTTAAAACAGAGGTCTCTGGGAATAGCAAGGTAGCTGTTATTTGTGTGCATGGGGACACCCGAGAGTATCCAGTGACTACAGTGTGTTTCGAGACCCCCAAAGGTACCCTCTCTCATCCAGTGGGCTTAGTATCTCAGTTACCGCATGACGCCATTGTGGGAAGGGATTTTCCGAAGTTCTGGGAACTGTGGGATGATCCTGTGCCCCTCACTGGTGCCCCTATGTACCAGGAATGTGATAGCCAGAACTCCCCTGAGAGTGGTGAGGACTCTCCGGAATTTCCCTTATCAGTATTGGCAGGGGAGACTCAAGAAACTGGAGAGGAGCCCACCTCCTCAGACGAAAACCTACCGTCTGTGGAGTTTTCTGATCTTGAGGTTCACAGGGAAAACTTTGCCACAGAACAGTTGAAAGACCCCGCCCTAATAAAGGCACGGGAAAACGTAGTGAAAATAGATGGCGAGTTAGTGAACCCAGATAATACCTGCACTTACCCATACTTCAGCGTAGAGAAGGACCTACTGTATCGGGTGGCAAAAAGGGCAGAAGAAACCGTTGAGCAGCTTGTGGTGCCCAAACCTTACAGGAAGTTGGTGTTGGAGTTGGCCCATGGGCACATTCTTGGAGGTCATCTGGGGACAGAGAAAACCCGAGAGAGGGTATTACAGAGATTCTATTGGCCGGGGGTGATGAAGGACGTAGAAAATTATTGTTCCTCCTGCCCTGTGTGTCAGAGGTTGGCCCCGATGCCACATTTCCGTAGCCCGCTGGTCCCTCTACCCATCATTGAGGTCCCGTTTGAGAGGATCGCCATGGATTTGGTAGGTCCTATAATCAAGTCCGCTAGGGGGCACCAGTACATATTAGTTATAATGGACTATGCCACCCGTTATCCAGAAGCGATCCCTCTCCGAAATACCTCGGCCAAAACCATAGCCAAAGAGCTATCTCTTGTGTTTAGCCGGGTGGGTATTTGTAAAGAACTGCTTACGGACCAAGGTACACCCTTTATGTCCCGGGTTATGAAGGAGCTGTGTAAATTATTCAAAGTGACGCAATTACGTACATCTGTGTATCACCCCCAAACCGATGGGCTGGTTGAAAGATTCAACAAAACCCTAAAACAAATGTTGAAGAAAGTGGTGGATAGAGATGGAAAGGATTGGGACTGTCTACTTCCTTATCTGATGTTTGCTATTAGGGAGGTGCCCCAATCCTCTACGGGATTCTCCCCCTTTGAGTTACTGTATGGGAGACACCCAAGAGGGCTGTTGGATATTGCCAAGGAAACTTGGGAAAGTGAGAGTTCTCCCCACAGGAGTGTGATTGAGCATGTCGCCCTGATGCAAGACCGAATTGCACAGGTAATGCCCATCGTGAAGGAACATTTGGCCCAAGCGCAGTTAGCACAGCAGAGAGTGTACAACCGTGGAGCCAAGACCCGTACCTTTTCCCCGGGGGATAGGATACTGGTACTTGTCCCTACGGTTGAAAGTAAATTCCTTGCCAAATGGCAAGGCCCCTACGAGATAATGGAAAAAGTGAGCGAAGTGAATTACAAGGTCAGACAACCAGGAAGGCGAAAGCCCGAACAGATCTATCACGTTAATCTGTTGAAAGCCTGGAGGGATAGAGAGTCCCTAGTCGCAGACACTTGGTCACCAGCTCAAACTGGTTGCGTGATTCCTGAGGTTGGAATAGCAGCCACCTTGTCACAACCCCAACAACAGGAGGTTAAGGAGTTTGTGCTTCGCAACAAGGAGGTATTCTCTGAGCTGCCGGGACAAACATCTGGGGTAGAGCATGACATCATTACCCCGCCCGGTGAAAGGGTGAAGTTAAAACCCTATCGGATCCCAGAGGCTCGACGGGAGGCAATACGGGAGGAAGTACAGAAAATGCTGAACTTAGGGGTGATAGAGGAGTCCCAAAGTGATTGGTCTAGTCCCATCGTGTTGGTGCCTAAACCGGATGGGAGCTGGCGATTTTGTAACGATTTTCGTCAGTTGAACAAAGTTACAAAATTTGACACCTACCCCATGCCACGTATAGATGAGTTGATCGACCGGCTGGGAACAGCCCGATACATGACGACTCTTGACCTCACAAAAGGGTATTGGCAAATCCCCCTGGCCAAGTCGGCCAAAGAGAAAACCGCATTTGTAACCCCAGACGGGGCGTTCCAATATAAAAGAATGCCGTTCGGGTTACAGAATGCGCCGGCCACATTCCAGCGGAAAATGGACCAGATGCTGAGGCCCCATCGGAAGTATGCTGCGGCTTACCTGGATGACGTAATTGTCCATAGCACAGATTGGGCCTCACATCTGCCAAAAGTGCAAGCAGTCCTGGACTCTGTTCGGGAAGCGGGGTTTACGGCTAACCCCAAGAAGTGTACCATTGGGCAGGAGGAGGCCAAATATCTTGGGTACACCATTGGGAGGGGAGTAATAAAACCCCAACTCAACAAAGTCGAGGCCATCCAGAGTTGGCCACGTCCCAACAGCAAGAAGCAGGTACGAGCCTTTCTGGGAATCGCTGGGTATTATCGGCGATTCATTCCCCACTTTGCTTCTAAGGCTGTGCCCCTAACCAACCTGATGAAGGGGAAAGGGTCGGTCATGATTAAATGGACCCCCGAGGCTGAGGCAGCATTCCAATTCTTGAAACAAGCCTTATGTAGCCAGTCAGTGTTGTACTCACCCGACTTCTCTAAAGACTTTGTCGTACAAAGTGATGCGTCAGATGTGGGGTTAGGAGCAGTATTGTCCCAGGTCTGGAACGGGGAAGAGCACCCAGTCATTTACCTCAGCAGGAAGTTGAAGTCCCATGAGGTAAATTACGCCACCGTTGAAAAGGAGTGTTTAGCGGTGAAGTGGGCTCTAGATTCCCTTCGGTACTACCTGCTAGGTAGGCACTTTGACATGGTTACGGATCACGCTCCGTTAAAGTGGATGGCTCAAAACAAGGAAACAAATAGAAGAGTGAATAGGTGGTTCCTGGCCCTCCAGGAATTCAACTTCACAGTAAAGCATCGCCCTGGCGTTCAAATGGGGAATGTGGATGCTTTGTCTCGAGTACATGAATGCCTGATTGCTGGTGTTCCAACCCCGAGGTTAAAACAAGAGGGGGGGTATGTGACAGCAGGAAGGTAAAGTCACCTGGTTGCATCCAGGGGGGTAGATATATTTCGCCCAGATTCAGGCTTTACGCCGACTTATACAACTAGGTGGAGAGTTGTATAAGGCTAGTGGGCTCATGGATGACTCATACCTCTAGGGAGAGGGCTGGGCGTCGTGCAGACAGGGAGTTGATGAGACCAGCTGAAGCGTGTCAGCTCATTTAGGCCTCTATAAGAACTCCCAGCTTCATTAGATGTTAGCTCATGCCTGGAACCAGACCTGTGTGGACTGTCTAGGGAGAGTGAACCCCTGTGCGGTGAGACAAAGCCTGTGTGGCTATTTGCTTGGACATTTAAAACCAGGGACTTAGGGACTAGGACAGCACTAGGCTGATCCCAGTTGTTAGTTAGGAAACCTGTATGTTTAGTCAGAGGACAACTTGACCAGGATTTATTTTGGTTATGTTTCTTTTGCTTTGCTGTGTTTTGTCACTGTAAATAGAAAATAAACCGCACCTTTTTGATTTTGAAAACCGCAACCTCCGTTTGCTGGGCCTGTTTTGTGTGGGGAGCCCATCCCGGGGGTCACACACACCCGCTGCCGAGCTAACCCCCTCACAATATATATACTGATTAGATAAATCAAAAAGCAGTAATAATGAAACCTGAGCAAAGTGGACCCAGAATACATTTGTTTGATCCTCAAACTATTTGCTACACTTTTCAGTCTACTGTGTTATACTGGAAGTCCCACTCCCTAGTTTAGGTCCAATAATTGGCACATTGACTCTTAAAGCTGCTGAGCACCACTATCCCTGGGAGATGACTGAACGGTAGCTATGTTACTGATGTATCATTAAAAATGAAAGGAAAATGAATGTTTTCTTTTCAGAGATGTTTTCTCAATCAGAATAATTTATTTGTGTGTGATTGTGTCATGCTTTGAATCATGAATACAGTAAGCACTTTGCCAATAAATACCGTACTTATAACCTTGCTTTGTGCTGGTTTAGCAGAATTTATAAGCATTTTCCACATCGCCAAACATGTTGATAACAGAAAAATGCACGCTCCAAACTCCCTCCCTATCCCAATCACTACAGAAATAGCAATCATTGCATCAGAACACCATGGATAACACTAATATTTAAGCATAGGCCTGGTCTCTGTTAGTCCCTAAGAACTGCATTTTTCCCTCTCCTCACATTCATTGTATGCTCAGAATAACTAATTACCTGTATCTCTGACAGCTGGCTATAGGTGTAGCTTGATTTTTACCACTTGCAGTCCCTGTGGATCGCACATTCCAAGCATAATTTAACCACTCCCACTATCTTAAAAATGTGACACCAGTTCAGCATGCAAACATATTTCTGCCCAAAGAATAGAATGAACTCATACTCTTGGCAAAACATATAAGAGGCTGTTCACTTTCACAATGCAGTTGTTTTCCTAGAAGAGAGAAATGTGTGCCAAGCAGGATATGAGTGCTCAACATTGTCAGATGTACTGGCATTTCTGGGCTTCAAACTGGCTTAGCCTTTGTTCCTAAATGCAATCTCTGTTTATTCTTTATGCTACCCTATAATAATACATGACACTGTAACCTACCATTCACTACTCTGTTGAGTCATTTGTGATCCAGCCAATCAACCCACTAAGAATTGGAAAGCTCCCTAAAAGTTGTTTTTCTACTCTGCTAACTGTCTTACATAGATTAAGAAGAGCACAATATCTGGAAGCCATCAAGTTCTGTTGAGTATGTTATTGTTTTAGAGCTGTGTTGCATGGAGAGCATTGGCAGTTTATTGTGGGTCTCTAAAGGCTACATTTAGTTAAATAAATACAAAAAAAAAATGAGTACAGGGGACAGTACTTAGGTTTAATGAGTGTCCCTTGTGCTTGTGCTGGCTATCCTAGATGAAATCTTCCATCCTCTGATCCCCCAACCCCACCCGACAGTGGTATTCTTCCCAGCAGTGGTAATCTTCCAGTGCTGCAGGGGTTAATTACTGGTCAAGAGTGCAGACTTTGCCAAACCTTTCCACCCCCCCCCCTCATTCACAGCAACTGTACTATAGCTTACATCAATGAAAATATATCTATTAATAGAGGATGGGTGGAAAAGGTCCACCTTATCCATTCATAGAGCACTTTTCATTGATGGAAGCTAGAGTATGGCTTCTATAAATGGAGTAGGGAGGGCAGAATCGGGAGGCCTAGTCAGCAGGCATTGATGAGTGCCTATGACAGGTCCAGCAGCTACTGTATATTAATCCCCGCAGCACCACGCAGTGGGGGGGCATAGGACAGGAGCTTTCAACTAGGGCATCTGGCTCCAGCACAATAGATACTTCTCATTAAATTTAAGTACTGTCCCTTGTGTTCATTTAAGAAAAAAAGTTTCCTAAACGTAGGCTTTAAATTATAGCTACCTTTGTTTTCTGAAAAGCACATTTAGTGAACTTATGAGGACCAAAATATACACTATATGGATCATTTGTGTATGGTTCACACACACACACACACCTATTTATATATCACACAAAACAAGTGATAAGGATCTTACAAGTAATATTCTACATCGTTTGATAAAACCCATATAGGATACCAAATTGTTGGTATCACAAAAAGTCTGAGGATATAGAACACAATAGTCCAGCATCAATCATAAATTGTCATTTTGTAGCAGAAAAACAGCAACTGCTCAGATTCCAGTCAGAATTCACGCACAAAGCAAAGTAAAGCCCTTGGTAGAAAACAACCAAGAATTTCTATGCAAACCGAACAGAAAATCTGGATCTTCATTTAGATTCCTAATACTTCTGCATTTTCAGTATGTGCGATTCCTCCAGGTAAAATGTCGATACTTTTTTTTTTTAATTTAAATACTTTTTTTTATTATTTCTCAAATAGCAAAAAGAAGTTACAACATCGTGATACATTGAATGACATTTTACAATACTTAAAACAGTTGTTGCTTTACCATCCCTCCCCAAATTTTTTTAGGCCATTAGATGAGATAATTAATAAAAGATTACAAATTCATGATACGTTAAGTGAAAATGAATTTAAAAGTATCTGCAAAAACTTTGCAGGAAATCATAAAGCACTACACTCGTGCCAAGCTATGGGATGTACTATGTTATTAAATGTTCATTGATTGGACTCTCCCTGATTGTTTCACTACAGTCAATGATGAACCTAATTAAAATTTTCACCAGGAAATATCAAACATTGACAAGCCATACAAAGGCAAGTGGAATCCCTGTATGCTGGCTGACTACTGCTGTTCCCTTAAGAGCAAATCTTCTTATTTTTAGGTAACAATGTAATGCTTTTCATTAATTTATAAGCTATCATCAAAATAACATCGTAAGTTCCTCAACAGCCTTGCCCGATAACACTTTTATAGTTCCCCCGTGGCCTCAGTTTCTCAAACAATGTACAATGTACAACCTTTACTATGTACAGACAATCTACAACCTTGTCAAGGTTATCAAGCCCTGGCAGCCTTCCCAAGAGTGGTAATTTATTTTACCTGATATCTTTTATATTCTGTATGGCCTTTATAAGCTTGAGTACCTGTGGCTCATAGGTCAGGCCTATAATAGTGCTTTAAAAAAAAATGGCCGTGTTCATATCCTTCGATCACCAAAAGATCTTCCCGCTTTCTCCAAAAAGTGGAATTAGACCCGTGGCCTGATCCACCAATGCCGCGGGCCCCGGAGCTTCCCAGTGTGGGAGCCATGGAAATCAGCAAGATCTCCAAAGCATTGAAGGGGAAAAAGAAATGTAAAAAAATTAAAATGACCATTCATTCATTAGAATGAAGAAATGTTTCAATATATTGGCACCCCTTTTTTCTTTCTTCTTTTTTTTTTTCCCTTTTTTTTTTTTTCCTTTCTCTTCCACCAGTGTGTGAGACATGTACATTACTAGATGTAGCGCTATGAATAATTTTTTTTTTTTTTTATTTATTTACTTATTTTATTTTTTTGTAAATTATGTTTTTATTGGGTTTTTTCCACAGTACAGAAAACAACACTCCACACAGCATGGAGACAGCCAGCCACAAAATTTGCCGGTGTATACAGTCATAAAACAGAACACAAATTATCACATTAAACCTGTGACACTCCCAACCCCCCCCCCCAAAACCAACAAATTATACCTCCCCCCCCCTTGCCTAGATAGGAACACAGATGTCACGGGCCAGCTACCAGAGGCGGCCCGCCACGATTGAGAAGTACAGTCCAGTAGCTCCCTGTAGAAACAAGTTGGATAAAGCTTATGAAAACAGTTCCCCCCTCGCCCCCAAACCCCCCCCACTCAGACACAGGACCCCAGAAAAGGAGACACTACCCCATCCCTACAATTTTAATAGATCAATCAGATGCCGTATCTATAGTAGCCATCCAACCCCCCCAAACCTTGTCAAATTTAGTCAGTGCCCCCCTACTCAAATAAGTGGCTTTATAAAAGGGTATTGCTTTATTGACCAACGCTTTCCACGCGTCAACAGTAGGAGCTACAGAACACTTCCATGATAGGATGATGCGCTTTTTAGCGTAGTACAACAAAAGCATGAGTAAGGTTCGTATAGCCCTGGTAGTGGCCAGGGGTTCAACCAAATGTAGGAGACAAACCTCAACAGACATGGGGATAGATATGGATGTGACCGACCTAATACAGTCAGCAACGGCCTGCCAGTAGTGTTTGATTGGAGGACACTCCCAAAAGATGTGCAGAAAGGTGGCTAAGGGTGCAGAGCATCTCCAGCAGAGAGCGCTCTGCATCCCATACATCCTTGCCAGTCTTGCCGGAGTAAGATAAACTCTGTGCAGAAACTTATACAGGATCAGTTTGTCCCTACTCGATACCAAACATTGAAAAGCCGTCCCCCACATGTCATCCCAATCATCTCTGTCCAACCCCGGGGCCACAGCCTCCCAAGCATCTCTGCAGGGTCTGAGTAGGAAAGTAGTTTCCGGGAACAGGTCTTTATAAAAACTGGAAACTGGTTTTGATAGAGATTCGCTGCGCGCCAATAGCTCAAGATCACTGGGCTCCAGGCTAAGGGTCCCCCCAAACTGCGAGTGAAAGGCATGCCTCAACTGCAGATACCTGAAAAAGTGGGAGTTGGGTAAATCATACTTTTGTTTCAGTTCATCAAAGGACAATAGGGTACCATCGGACACAACATGGGCCAAAGGCTTAATTCCATACCCCGTCCAAACCGCCGGGTCCGGGTAGCAGAAAAAATGTGGTAGGTTGGGGTTCTTCCACAAGGGGAGACTAGGCGATAATCTAATAGTGACCGCAATCCCTGGACCACAGCCCAGGCCCTCATCACCGAGCGCATGGAGTGCGTCAAAGGGTAAGGAGCCCTCAGGCCCCTGTAGACCAGATGAGACAATGCCTCATAAGAGCCCACACAGGCAGCCTCCAGGGATACAGACGTATCATCCGGAGGAACAGTTAACCAGCGGTGGGCCACCGCTAATTGCCCAGCCAAAAAATATTTGTGGAAGTTAGGGACTGCAAGCCCTCCCTCCCCACATGGCTGCTGCAAAATCGCCAATTTAAGGCGAGGGACGCCTCCCCGCCACAAAAAGGAGGAAATCATGGTATCAATGGATTTAAAAAGGGACTTGGGAATCCACACTGGAGAATTTCTGAGGGTATATAGCAATAGTGGCAGAATTTTCATCTTAATCAAATAGATTTTCCCTATGAGGGACAATGGGAGATTTTTCCAAGCCTGAAATTTTTTAGATATTGCAATGAGTAGCGGAGAGATATTGAGATTAACAAAGTCCGTCACAGAGTTAGTGATCTGAAGCCCTAAGTATTTAATTTGGGAGACCCACTGCAAAGGAACGTCAGGATCAGCCCGATCAGGGACGGGGTGGGAACACAGGGGAAGTATCTTAGACTTGGTCCAGTTAACCCGGAGCCCAGAGACTGCAGCAAATTTGTCCAAAAGTGACAACGCCGCCCGTAGAGAAGACCCAGTATCTCTGATAAACAACACTAAGTCATCTGCATAAAGTGCTGTGGTTTCAGTTAGTGTGCCTACGCAGATGCCCTGGATTTGGTAGGAAGAACGCAGCGCAATCGCTAGAGGCTCCATGACGAGAGCAAATAGGCCGGGTGAAAGCAGACACCCCTGCCTGGTGCCCCTGGACACCGGAAAAGTCCCAGACACCCCTCCATTAAAGCGGAGGGCCGCAACCGGGTGGTCATACAACAACAAAATCCATTTAAGGAACCTGGGGCCGAACCCCATGCGTTGCAGGACATAGGTCATATAACCCCAATCAATGGAGTCAAAGGCCTTCTCCAGGTCAAAGAACACCAGAGCCCCCCCCCCCCCCGAAGACACCCCAGCCCCTAACTGTGTGTGAGTAAACACCCGTCTCAGGTTTATATCAGTGGCTTTCTGGGGCATGAATCCAGTCTGGTCAGGCGATACCAAGAGGTGTATAATTTCCATCAGTCTATTAGCTATCATTTTGGTGAGGATTTTTAGATCCATGTTTAAGAGCGCTATGGGTCTATAGGAAGAACAGCAGAGAGGGTCCTTATCGGGTTTGGGGAGTAACACAACATGCGCCTCATAGAAAGATGCCGGAAGGTCCCCTAAGTCAAAACAGTCACTATATAGTTTTAAGAGTCTGGGGGATAAAACATCTAAATACTGCCTATACCACTCTGCCGGGAGTCCATCATGGCCCGGCAACTTAGAATTAGGGAAAGATGCAATGGCAGACGCCAATTCTTTGTCCGTGAAGGGGGCCTCCAGACTGGCCACCACCTCCTTGGACAACTCCGGGATCTGAAGGGGGCCCAGCAGGTCAGTCAGGTCCTGGTGGTCATATGGCGGGATAGCTGAATAAAGTTCTGAATAGTAGGACACAAAGGCCTGCATTATGCCCCCACTATCTCTTATTATGGTCCCATCTGGGGAAGAGACGCACGGGACGACGGCATGCGCCCTAGTGTCCGCAGAGAGGTACGCCAACAGCCTCCCATTCTTATCGCCCCTCTCAAACAATTCCTCAGCCCTACTCTTGCGAGTGCAGTGGGCCAAGTCCTAAAAATGTACCAGAAGGGCCCTCCTGGCCATTTGCAGCTCAATCAGAGAAGCGGGGGAAGGCGCATTGGCATGCGTCTGTGCGCACAGAAGTTCATGGGCCTGCAACTCCTCAGATTTTGAGTTTCTCTCCATCCTAGCAGCCTTTATGGCCGACACATATGCCCCTCGTGTGGACGCTTTAAACGCGTCCCACACCACCCGCTGAGCCCTCATTATGCTGCCAATATTCCTGCAAATGAGGTGAAACCAGGGCCTCGACAGAGGGCTCGTCTACCCCACCAGGGTGTAACCTCCATACCCTCCTGCGGCCTAGAGCAGCGCAAGTCATTGCCACCCACAAAGAGGTGTGGTCAGAAAGACCCCCGGCCAGATAACGGACCTCCTCAACGTGGGGCAAAAGAGCAGGGTTGGCAAATGCCAAATCAATGCGGGAAGAGGAGGTACTAACGTGGGAAAGATAGGAGTAACCTCTTTCACCAGGATGCTTCCACCGCCAGACCTCCTCTAAAGCCGCCGCGTCTGCCCAAATCCCCAGGTCAAGGTTCCGCGCCCTATTTGGGTTTGAGGAATCCAAGGAGTAATCAAGAATATTATTAAAATCCCCAGCCACAAATAGCCTCAGGGGGCCAAATGTGGCCACCTTATCCAGGACCTGATAGAGAACCTCGTTTTTAAAGGGAGGGGGGACATAGACATTAACTATTGCAATTAATTGAGACTCAACAGTTAGGACCACAATAGCATACCGGCCACCCGGATCCGTCACCACATGTTCAATGTTACATACCAGTTTCTTATGGATTAAAATAGCCACCCCTCTCGCATAGGAGGAGTAGGTGGAATGTATGGCTCTCTGTATCCAGTTCCTGTTAAGGGACAGTATCTTAGAGCCTATGAGGTGGGTCTCTTGTAAAAGGATAATGTGGGGACCAAGGGTTTTAAGATATTGCAGGACCAACGAGCGTTTAAATTTAGAGTTTAACCCACGAACGTTCCATGAGATAAGTGTAAGGTCACTCATCACGTTGAAGAGAATACAATATGGGGGAAGGAGAAGAGCACCAGACAGGGGAGGCCGGAGGGGGGAGAACCTGAATACAGAGAGCCACGGACCACCATATGACAGCAGTTGCACAATAGGAACCATACTAGGCAAGGTACCCACCCATCTGCACCAGCTTGTGAAGCAGGGCGCAAGCGGGGTAAAAAAAATAACCCCAAACAACAAAAAAAAAGAAAAAGAAAAAAAGCAAAACAGTCCAAAAAATTAACAGTTCAACATCCCAACGCCCTGTTTGCTCTAGGCGAACCAAACCAAAAACACGCCCGAGAAACTTTGTTCCCAAGAACCAGAGAAACAGTAGTGGATAGTTCAGAGAGTTCATCCACTCAGTAGGGGATCACTTCCAGTGGACACGTAGTATCATCCAGCAGGGCTCCCGATGATGAACGGACCAAAGACCCCGGGTAGTAGACACAGTGCCCTCCCCCCAAAAAAAAAAAGGCAGTTGCAGCTAGATGACCGCACAGTATCGGATATTTATGTGGGAGACAACAACCACTTGTCCCAGCAAGGGGACACGCAGTCCCAGAGTCAGGATTCACAACCAACCTGCCACTTGCACTCATCTCTAGGCAATGGAGTCTAGCCATTCCACCACCTCCACAGGGGAATAAAAAAATTTTGAAGAGCCACGATGAATAAACATTAGACGACTCGGGTACAGCATACTGTAAACCAGGTTCTTCTCCCTCAATCGCTTGCGGACATCCGTGAAAGAGCGCCGTTTCTTCTGTAAATCCGGAGAAAAGTCAGGATATAGATGTATGTTAGCATTATCATGTTTCAATTCCTGATGCTTGCGGGCCTCCGCCAGGATCAGAGCCCTGTCTCTGAAGTTGAGCAGGCGGACCAGAAACGCACGCGGCCATGCGCCGGCAGGCCTCCGACCAGTGGGCACTCTATGGGCACGTTCCACAACATATACTGGTGACAGGTGCTGCAGGCCAAGGAGTTGTTTAAAAAAAGTCTCTGCAAATACAACAGGGTTGGGGCCCTCCGCACCCTCAGGGAGCCCCACCACCCGTACATTATTGTGCCTGAGGCGATTCTCGGCGTCCTCAGAGCGCACCATAAGGACTTTAACCTGCTGCTGCAACTCAGACACGGAGCGCAATGTGGTGGCAGTGGTGTCCTCCACAGCAGATATGCGGTGTTCTGCTTCCGTAAGTCGGCCCCTGAACTTGTCCATGTCCTGCCTAATAAGCCCACACTCTATGGCTAGGGTATCAATCTTACCCTCCACAGAGGCCTTACTGTCTGCAATGGCCGCCAGGATCGCCGCGGTGGACTGCTCCCCCAAGGGTTCCGGATCCTCCCGAGATGCTGCCGAGGCTCCCTCCAGAGCAGATGTCCAGAGAGCCGCCATCCCTGGGTCCGTCTGTACCGCAATAGAGCTCAGAGACAGGGAGATGGCAGGCAAGATGGCCGCCGCACGAGTGACTGGCGGCGAGAGATGGCCGGATTTCGCTGCTGCCTTCTTAGCCAATTTATGTTTCCCAGTCATGGGGAGGACCGGGGTGTCCCCCCAGACCACAGCCCGGTGTTTGCTGAGCAGGATGGCAGGGGAATAGAAGGATTAAGGCGGATTAACTGGACGGATGGCGGGAGCCTATGCTGCACACGTCCTTCCTCGCTCACATCCCGGCCACCTATTTACTTATTTTTATTTTATTTGAAATGGTATGATTTCATTTTTTTTAATCTACATCGTTGAATATTGACGTATAGAGCTAATTGTGTTTTTCTCTGTATAGGCCCTTTTTTTTCTCCTATATTTGGGAGGGGTGTGGGTGTATGGTGGAGGGTGGCGCAGTGTGTTCCGGTTCTTCTTCCGGGGCAGGGTTAAGGCAAACGGACCTGACCCGCTCCGGGTGAGTGGACCGGAGCATACTGAGCCACATATTGCTGTGTATATATATAGCAAATAAAATGAGTCTAGCCATACTCGATGAGTAGATTAAAGATTATGGTGGTTTGGATAAAATGTGTGTTTAGGTGACTGAACAAGACTGGGCAGTCAAAGATTTAATTACAGGTGCCCTTGGGTGGTAATCAGTCACCCTTGTTAACTAAAGTGCCACATCCTAATTAATTGATAAAGAGATGTATAGAAAGAATGGACTTTATAGGCATTGCTATAGAAAAATATATTGGATTTTTTAATATTACATATAAAATACAATACAAATATAAAAGACAAAAAAAGAAGAGAGAGGGGGGGGGGAAACCGTGGGTAATAACCACAGGGGAACACTCAAGGGTAAATGTCGCTTGATGCGGGGATATACATGCTGAAATGCCCACGCTGGACAGAAGAAAGAGTGTTTCCCAGGTAAATGTCCACCGGGTTCCTGAAGAATTTAAAAGATGCTCAACATGTTTAGCGATTTTTAAGGAATCGCTTCTTCAGGAGCTTCTAAATTTCAATAGAAAACATAGTTTTAATACACAAAAAGGTAATAATACAGTACAGATTTATACAGTCCTTTATCATTCAACTATTGTCATTCATACTTAAATACAATCATTTTTAATTTCTCGGCTCCCACTACCTCCAGGTGCAGGGCGTTGCCACGGGCACTTATTGCGCACCGGCATACGCCAATCTGTACCTGGGGGGGTGGGAGAGAGAGATATTTTCCAGTGAGCTACTTTGTCAGTACCTGGACCAGACTCTGTGCTGGTTCAGGTACATTGATGAAATTTTTGTCATCTGGACTGGCACAATAACGTCCCTAAATGAATTTCTACAACAACTTAATGTCAACAAGTAGAGTTGAGCGGACACCTGGATGTTCGGGTTCGACGGGTTCGGCCGAACTTCGGAAAAAAGTTCGGGTTCGGGACCGAACTTTAACCCGAACCCGGACCCGAACCCGAACCCCATTGAAGTCAATGGGGACCCGGACTTCTAAGGACTAAAAAGGCTCTAAAAAAGTAATGGAAAGGGCTAGAGGGCTGCAAATGGCAGCAAAATGGTGTTAAGAGCATGGCAAGTGCTCTGCAAACAAATGTGGATAGGGAAATAACTTAAAATAACATTAAAAAAATAAAAAAATAAAAAAATATGCTGGAGGCCCCCTTTTCAGCAGAAGAGGTACGGGAAGTCATTAAGAACCTCAGAAACTCAACGGCACGATGCCACACATATGGTGGGAATGCCCCAGAATATGCCCTTTCTGGAATAAATTATTCAATTTAATGGATAAGCTAGCGGGAAAATAAAATACTTTGAAATAAAAATGTAGCGAGGCGCTAAATTTAAGGGAAGTGTTTGAGTGGTAAATAGGCTCAAACACCCTAATTCTGTAGGATTCATGGACCATTTTGTCCTCGGGGGACAGTATTGGTGTGCAGTTCCCTTCGGCCTACAGGTGGCGCTGCCATGGTAGGCTAGGGTTGAACCGCCGATACAGTGCTGTGCCTTTTGTGTCCCCTCTTGGCAGTAGTACAGCGGGGCGGGGAACCTGCTGTGCATCCTGGGAGAGCATATAAAAGGGGCAGACCTTTGGCCTGGGGGCTGATGTCCAGTGGGGTCCACGCCCAGGTGCCTTCGGCCTGGGTGCATGTGTTCCTGTTCCATCTCGGGTACCTTTAGCCCGGGGTGAGGTACTATCCTGGAGTTCCTGCTGCCCTGGGTATGGAGGCCTAGGTGCGGGAGT
The DNA here is from genome assembly GCA_029206835.1 of Rana muscosa. Taxonomy (NCBI): domain Eukaryota; kingdom Metazoa; phylum Chordata; class Amphibia; order Anura; family Ranidae; genus Rana; species Rana muscosa. Next base: position 758,941,427 of record CM055118.1, on the reverse strand, counting down.
AAAGCCTGGAGTCCAGAGCCTTCGTCTGGAGTCCGCTAAGGGTCGAGGAGTCTTAGGGTGCCGCCTCGTGTAGGGGACCATGTTCCAGGGAAGGGAGGATCATTCTGATGGACCGATGCGGGAGTCACGGTGAAGGAAGGGTCTGTTGACTCCCTGGAGAGATGTCTTCCCCTTGATATGGGCTAGGTTCGTAGAAGGAGAAGCTCAAGGTCATCTTGACTGTATCAGAGGCCTTATTCACCCGGCCCGTGGCAGGGGCCTTATACACCCTGGTCTGTGGCAGAGACCAAAGTTCTCCAGGTCCGTGGCAGGGGCCTTGTACACCCGGTCTGTGGCAGAGACCAACCTCAAGGTCTGTGGCAGAGACCGTGCACCTAAAACTGTTTGAGAAACCTAAGCAGTGAAGTAAATGTGCTACGTTTGTGCCTGGACCTCCTCCACACCTTAGGCTGTCCGGTTTCTTTGCTCTAACCTTTTCTATCCGAGTAGAGTTTATTTTGCCATGAGAGAATAAGAGTTGTAATTTCAGCTGGTGTGGACATTGACTTTACTGGGAATTAAAGGACTTGCCTCTACCTACAGTAGAAGTGAGAATCATCCTCTGGAGGAGTTTTGACTCCGGCTATGGACACGGCCCGTCAAGTACACCGCTCAACCTCTTTATATAGGAGGGTACGGGCTGGTAGTGCGGTGTGCCTTTCTCCCTCCTGCGAGGAGCCAACAACATAAAGGCAGGTAAGGGGGAAAGGATCTGTGCGCTACAAAAAAATAAAATAAAAATTATAATCTTGACCTAGGAGGACGAGGTCCATATGGAGTAGGAGGTTGAGGTGGCGGTGGATGTGGCTGTGTAGGTGGAAGCGGTGGTGGAGGAGGACGAGGTAGCCAACACTGGTTCAAAAATACAACAATGGCTGGGTAAGGCCGGTGATGTGTCGAATTCTGTCCCCCGTCAAATAGTGTCCACCCTGTACTGCGCTTGCTCAGTATGTAGGACAAGCGGATTTCGAAAATCTCCCAAGACGAACGGCGCCTGCGTGGTGAGTTCAGGTGAAGGCCACACCATCCGTGGTTCAAGCCGAGCCAAGTGAGGCCGTGCCCGAAGCGTGGCGATCGAACCGAGCCCGTGAGGGGCCCTGTTACTATGTGCTACCGTATGTCCACTTGGATGGTGGGGCTTGAACCTGCACTCACTGCGCAGGAGCCGTTCATCTTCGGAGATTTTGTGAATCTCCTTGTCCTCTGTACTGCGCAAGCGCTGCGCCTTCGCAGTATGGGCCGGACACAATCCGATGGCCGGACAGTTTTTGTCACAACACCGGTATACATGTCTATTCTGCACAAGGTACGGACAAGTCCTGTGGGATCCATGCCTGGTTAATTTTAATGAACATGAGCTTGTCCACATTGGCTCTGGACAGGCGGCTGTGCTTGTCTGTGATAACGCCCCCTGCCGTGCTAAATACACGTTCAGATAATACACTGGCTGCAGGGCAGGCCAGCACCTCCAAGGCATAAAGGGCAAGCTCAGGCCATGTGCCCAATTTGGAGACCCAGAAGTTAAAGGGGGCAGACCCGTCATCCAGTACGTGTAGGCCTGTGGACACATACTGCTCAACCATGTTGGTGAATTGCTTCCTCCTGCTAAGACGTTCCATCTCAGCTGGTGGTGCTGGTTGTTGTGGCGTGCTGACAAAGCTTTTCCACATTTCAGCCATGCTAACCCTGCCTTCTGAGGTGCTGCCGGTGCCCCGGCTGCGTTGGCGACCTCTTGCTCCTCCTCTGCCTTCGCCTTGTGCTTCCACCGTACGCCCGCTGTCAGGTGGGAATGCCACCAGCAGCGCGTCTACCAGCGTGCGCTTGTACTCGCGCATCTTACGATCCCGCTCCAGTGAGGGAATTAAGGACGGTACGTTGTCCTTGTAACGGGGATCCAGCAGGGTGGCCACCCAGTAATCAGCACCAGTTAAAATGTGGGCAACTCGGCGGTCATTGCGGAAACACTGCAGCATGTAATCGCTCATGTGTGCCAGGCTGCCCAGAGGCAAAGAAAAGCTGTCCTCTGTGGGAGGTGTATCGTCTGTGTCCTCTGTATCCCCCCAGCCACGCACCAGTGATGGCCACAAGCTGGTCTGGGTGCCACCCTTCTGTGAAAATGGCTCCTCCTCCTCCTCCTCCTCCTCCATCTCCTCCTCCACCGCGTCATCCTCCAGAACTGTGCCCTTTCTGCCGGACAATTGTGTACCTGGCGTTTGTTGGTGCAGGAACCCACCCTCGTAGCCACTTGTGAAAGACTGCCCTGAAAGCCTTTGAAATGATCCCGCTTCCTCCTCCTCCTCCTCATCCTCCTGTGTCACATCCTCTTCCATCATCGCCCGAAGCGTTTTTTCAATGAGGCATAGAACTGGGATAGTAATGCTGAGAACGGCTTCATTGGCACTGGACATGTTGGTGGAGTACTCGAAACAGCGCAACAAGGCACACAGGTCTCGCATGGAGGCCCAGTTTTTGGTGGTGAAGTGGTGCTGTTCCGCAGAGCGACTCACGCGTGATTGCTGCAGCTGAAACTCCACTATCGCCTGCTGCTGCTCGCACAGTCTGGCCAGCATGTGCAAGGTGGAGTTCCACCTTGTGGGCACGTCACATATGAGGCGGTGAGCGGGAAGGCCGAAGTTACGCTGCAGCGCTGACGGGCGAGCAGCAGCAGGGTGAGAACGCTGAAAGTGCGCACACACAGCCCGCACTTTCTGCAGCAGCTCTGGCATATTGGGGTAATTTTTAAGGAACCTCTGGACCACCAAGTTCAGCACATGCGCCAGGCAAGGGATGTGCGTCAAACCGGCTAGGCCCAGAGCTGCTACGAGATTTCGCCCATTATCGCACACCACCAGGCCGGGCTTGAGGCTCACTGACAGCAACCACTCATTGGTCTGTTGTTCCATGTCCCTCCACAACTCCTGCGCGGTGTGGGGTTTTTCCCCCAAACAGGAAAGTTTTAAAACTGCCTGCTGTCGTTTACCCCTGGCTGTGCTGAAGTTGGTGGTAAAGGTGTTACGCTGACCGGATGAGGAGGCGGTAGAGGATGAGGAAGCGGAGTAGGAGGAGTTAGCAACAGGAGGCAAACTGAAGCGCCCTGCAATCCTCGGTGGTGGAAGGACATGTGCCAAACTGGTATCTGCCTCAGGCCCAGCCGCCACTGCATTTACCCAGTGTGCTGTTAGGGAGATATAACGTCCCTGACCGTGCTTACTGGTCCACGCATCCGTAGTTAGGTGGACCTTGCCACAGATGGCGTTGCGCAGTGCACACCTGATTTTGTCCCCCACTTGGTTGTGCAGGGAAGGGATGGCTCGCCTGGAAAAGTAGTGGGGGCTGGGCACGACGTACTGTGGGACAGCCAATGCCATCAGGCTTTTAAAACTCTGCGTCTCCACCAGACGGAATGACAGCATTTCAAAGGCCAGGAGTTTTGAAATGCTGGCATTCAGGGCCAGGGATCGCGGGTGGCTAGGGGAGTACTTCCTCTTCCGCTCCAATGTTTGGGAGATAGAGAGCTGAACGCTTCCATGGGACATTGTGGAGATGGTTGGTGACCCAGGTGGTAGTGTTGCTGGCAGATCCTCTGTTTGCGGGGTGGCAGGTGCCACTGTCACTACAGAGGTGGATGAAGAGGCCGAGACTGCAGCAGAAGAGGAAGCAGGAGGAGCCAGAGACCTTTCTTGGTTTTTGAGGTGTCTACTCCACTGCAGCTCGTGCTTTGCACTTAGATGCCTGGTCATGCAGGTTGTGCTCAGGTTGAGAAAGTTTATGCCTCGCTTCAGGCTCTGATTGCACAGCGTGCAAACCACTCGTGTCTTGTCATCAGCACATTGTGTGAAGAACTGCCACGCTAGGGAACTCCTTGGACCTGGCTTTGGTGTGCTCGGTCCCTTGCTGCGTTGGGCAGTAGCAGACATACTGTCTAGGGGACGGACGCTCCGCTTTTGCACCCTGCTCCCTCTTCTGCTGTGCTGGTGGCTCTGTGCGACCACTGCCTCTTCCTCCAAACTACACTGGTCACCTGCATAACGTTGATTCCATGTGGGGTCGAGGACCTCATCGTCCTCCACATCATCTTCCACCCAGTCTTCACCCCTGCCCTCCTTGTCTGTCTGCACAATTGCGAAAGCAGCAGCAGTTGGCACCTGTGTTTCGTCATCATCCGAGACGTACTGCAAAGGTCCTCCTATGTACTCATCATGAAACATAAGTGGTTGGGCATCGGTGCACTCAATCTCTTCCACTTCTGGGGCAGGGCTAGGTGGATGGCCCTGGGAAACCCTGCTAACAGAGTCATCGAAAAGCAGAAGAGACTGCTGCATGATTTGGGGCTCAGACTGCTTGGCTGATTTGCAAGGGGGTGAGGTGAAAGACTGATGGACATGGGTTTCAGGTGCCAACTCTGATCTTTCATCAGAAGAGTGGGTGGGAGACAATGTGAAGGAACCCGAGGCACTGTCAGCAACCCAATCTACTATCGCCTGTACTTGTCCTGGCCTAAACATTCGTACAGCCTCATTAGGCGCGACAAAATACTGCCGCAGGCTCGGTCGCCTACTCGCACCTGAGGAAGGTGTTTCACTTGTGCGTGTATCTGGCACAGATCCACCACGTCCTCTCCCTGCAACAGGAGCTCCACCAGCAGCACCACGACCGGGGCCACAACGTCCCTTTGACCTTCTCCTCATATTTTCCAAATTTAGGATCTTGCCCTAAATGGGTGTTTTTGGAAGAGCAGAACACACCCACAGCACGTAACCGCTGAATCGCACAGCTACAGAACTGCAGAAAATGCTATTCAAAAAATTTTTTGTTTTTTTTAGTATAGCACAGTAGGAGAAAACTATATAGAAATTGTTAATTTCACACACCTCCACATATGTATAACACACTGCAAACTATTTTTTGTGCCCCTAAACGGCGTTTTTTGGAAGAGCAGAACACACCCACAGTACGTAACCGCTGAATCTCACAGCTACAGAACTGCAGAAAATGCTATTCAAAAAAAATGTTGTTTTTTTAGTATAGCACAGTAGGAGAAAACTATATAGAAATTGTTTATTTCACACACCTCCACATATGTATAACACACTGCAAACTATTTTTTGTGCCCCTAAATGGCGTTTTTTGGAAGAGCAGAACACACCCACAGTACGTAACCGCTGAATCGCACAGCTACAGAACTGCAGAAAATGCTATTCAAAAAAAATGTTGTTTTTTTAGTATAGCACAGTAGGAGAAAACTGTATAGAAATTGTTTATTTCACACACCTCCACATATGTATAACACACTGCAAACTTTTTTTTGTGCCCCTAAACGGCGTTTTTTGGAAGAGCAGAACACACCCACAGTACGTAACCGCTGAATCGCACAGCTATAGAACTGCAGAAAATGCTATTCAAAAAAAATTTTGTTTTTTTAGTATAGCACAGTAGGAGAAAACTATTGTAGCGATACCTCCAACTAAAGAGGCCGCAGAATTAGATTTTGGGCCCTGAGTGCAGCTCCGCCAACCCCCGGCAATAGGCTCTATCCCCTTCTGGCACAGCTAGTACTAACAATTCGATGATAGGTCCTATGCAATAGAATAACTAAGCAAGGACACAGTAATGAATTGTAATAGGTAAAGTGTTTTACTCATCAATTCTCAATGTGAATAAAAGGGGTAACAATAATCACAGTTCTAAACAATCACTCCTAAGGGCAGCGTCCTGCCACTCTAACACACTATATAGTAACACACGCTACAAGTGCGCCATACGGGCGACTGTTAACTAAGTGCCCTATGGCGCAGCAATCAAACACGCTAGAATCCCCACCAGGCCTGGTTCTAATATTTAGCTTAGTCCTTCTTTCTTCACCGGCAGGTCTGTAATGGTGGTGCACTTAAACAGAGTATAACTTTGTAATCCAAGGGGTATGGAAATAACTTATAGGCCACGGCAGTCTATAGGCCTATACACAGCAACAGTATCTAAGCTGGGCTTATGCCCTCTCACCCGCCGGACTACGGATCCAGTCCGGGAAAACCTCCACCGGCCGTGTCACACACTCTCAATCTCTCCAACGATCGGGTCCCCGATCCGACAAGGCGGTAGCTCACAAAGTCAGATGCCACCCAGGCTCGCAGAGGGAAGGATGGAAGGCTCTTCGGTGCAGAGCAAGGCCTCAGGCTTCAGGCCTTGCCCCTCCGACACATCCGCACAGGAGGATCCGTCCGTGAAGTCTCGTGTCGCCAAAGAGACCGAGCCCGGCCCCGCCTCTTCCTTTTATAACCCCTCCCATGAGTCTCTGCGGTGGAACGTCACAACAAGAATGGGGTTATGGGTAATGTAGTTTCTTCCCAATATAGGGGAACACCCCGCTACACTATATAGAAATTGTTTATTTCACACACCTCCACATATGTATAACACACTGCAAACTATTTTTTGTGCCCCTAAACGGCGTTTTTTGGAAGAGCAGAACACACCCACAGTACGTAACCGCTGAATCGCACAGCTACAGAACTGCAGAAAATGCTATTAAAAAAAATTTTGTTTTTTTAGTATAGCACAGTAGGAGAAAACTATATAGAAATTGTTTATTTCACACACCTCCACATATGTATAACACACTGCAAACTATTTTTTGTGCCCCTAAACGGCGTTTTTTGGAAGAGCAGAACACACCCACAGTACGTAACCGCTGAATCGCACAGCTACAGAACTGCAGAAAATGCTATTCAAAAAAAATGTTGTTTTTTTAGTATAGCACAGTAGGAGAAAACTATATAGAAAATGTTTATTTCACACACCTCCACATATGTATAACACACTGCAAACTATTTTTTGTGCCCCTAAACAGCGTTTTTTGGACGAGCAGAACACATCCACAGTACGTAACCGCTGAATCGCACAGCTACAGAACTGCAGAAAATGCTATTCAAAAAAAATGTTGTTTTTTTAGTATAGCACAGTAGGAGAAAACTATATAGAAATTGTTTATTTCACACACCTCCACATATGTATAACACACTGCAAACTATTTTTTGTGCCCCATAACTGCGTTTTTTGGAAGAGCAGAACACACCCACAGTACGTAACCGCTGAATCGCACAGCTACAGAACTGCAGAAAATGCTATTAAAAAAAAATGTTGTTTTTTTAGTATAGCACAGTAGGAGAAAACTATATAGAAATTGTTTATTTCACACACCTCCACATATGTATAACACACTGCAAACTATTTTTTGTGCCCCTAAACTGCGTTTTTTGGAAGAGCAGAACACACCCACAGTACGTAACCGCTGAATCGCACAGCTACAGAACTGCAGAAAATGCTATTCAAAAAAAATGTTGTTTTTTTAGTATAGCACAGTAGGAGAAAACTATATAGAAATTGTTTATTTCACACACCTCCACATATGTATAACACACTGCAAACTATTTTTTGTGGCCCTGAATGGCTCTTTTTGCAAGCGTACATTAACCACTTCCCGCCCAGTCAATAGTGAATTGACGTCCGGGAAGTGGTTGCAATATCGATACTGGACGTCATATGACGTCCTGCAGGATAATGCTTTGCGCGCGCCCGTGGGGGCGCGCAGCACGGTGATCGGGGACGGCATGTGTCCCTCGGACACAGCGCTTCCCCGATCACGGTAAACAGCCAATTTCATTGGCTGTTTACCATGTGATCGGCTGTGTCAAAGTCACAGCCGATCACCTGTCAAAACAAACTCGGCGGCGCGCTCCGTGCGCGCCGCCACAGGCTTGCAGAGCGGGGATCGGGGAAGGCGAGTGTCCCTTGGACACAGCGCGTCCCCGATCAGAGTAAACAGCCAATGAATTGGCTGTTTACCACGTGACCGGCTGTGTCCAATCACAGCCGGTCACAAATGTAAACAAACTCCACAGGAGTTACTACCTGATCCCTGCTCTCTCCTCACACACCGATCTGTGAGGAGAGAGAAGAGATCAGTAAGTTAGCTCAGTGAAGTTTGTCTACATAAGTTTACAGTGCACAACACGCCCCCCCCCAATAAAGAGGACCTGTCACACAGCCCAGCACATCAATCAGCCCAGCCAATCAGCCCATCTGTCAATCAGCCCATCTGTCAATCAGCCCATCTGTCAATCAATCAGCCCATCTGTCAATCAATCAGCCCATCTGTCAATCAATCAGCCCATCTGTCAATCAATCAGCCGATCTGTCAATCAATCACCCCACCTGTCAAACAATCACCCCATCTGTCAATCAATCAACCCATCTGTCAATCAATCAATCAGCCCATCTGTCAATCAATCAGCCCATCTGTCAATCATCTGTCACAGGCCCACCTCCATCGGTACCGCCATTGGCACCGCCACACAGGCTACCAGTACCGCCATCGGTACCAGTACCACCACCAGTACCGCAACCAGGCCCAGCATCTATACTGCCACACAGGCCCGCTACCAGTATCACCACTAGTGCCGCCATCGGTACCACCACCAGTACCACCACCCGTACCACCGTCGGTAGTGCCACCACCACCTGTACCACCACCTGTACCGCCATCGGTACCATCACCACCCGTACCGCCATTGGTACCACCACCACCTGTACCGCCATCGGTACCACCATCACCTGTACCGCCATCGGTACCACCACCACCCATACCGCCATCGCTACCACCACCACCCGTACCGCCACCTGTACCGCCATCGGTACCCGCCGCCACCACCACCACCCGTACCGCCATCGGTACCACCACCACCACCTGTACCGCCATTGGTACCACCACCACCCATACCGCCATCGGTACCACCACACAGGCCCACCACTAATACCTCCATCGGTACTACCACACAGACCGCCACCACTACCACCAGCAGTACCATTACACAGGCCCACCAATAAGCACTGCCATAATGTCCCAAAGGGTTTACACACCTGAGGAGGCATATGCCATTCTTGCCATGTCAGATGATGAGAGCAGCGGGGAGCTCCCATTATCCGATTCTGGTTCGGAATACGAGCCAGTGGAGGATAGTGGCTCAGAGTCCGAGTCCCAGGAGGAAACCGTCCCTCCCAAAAGAATGCGATCGGCACCAAGATCAGCACCAAGATCAGGAGAACTGCCCACCACCAGCAGCGCCATACCCCAGGAAGAGGAGCCCAGTACAAGCAATGGAAATGCACGCCCAACCCGAAGAATCCAGCCCCAATCCTACCTTCCCGATGCCCTGGCAAACCCCTTATGGTTGCCTGCCAACTCAGGATCCGCTATCATCCCCCCTTTCACCGCACAGCCAGGTGTGCAGCCCGACACTACAAATTTTTCTAAATTTGATTATTTTTGTTTATTTTTCCCACAAGATTTGCTGCAGAATATAGTGGATCAAAGGAATCTGTATGCATCCCAATTTATTGCTGCCAACCCCGATTCTTCCTACGCCCGCATGTTCCAGTGGCGGCGTCTAACATTGGAGGAATTTAAATTATTTTTGGGCCTTATGTTCAATATGGGGCTTACAAAAAAGAACGAAGTCCATTCATATTGATCCAAACGCCCCATCCAACACATGCCCATATATTCCGCTGTCATGTCCAGGAAAAGATACGACATGATTATGCGCTTTCTCCACTTCAATGACAATTCACAGTGCCCTCCCCGAGATCATCCCAACTACGACAAATTGTACAAGATACGTCCCCTAATCAATGCCTTTTCCCAGCGATTTGAAGAAGTTTTCATCCCAGACCAAAAAATTTGTGTGCACGAGTCCCTCGTACATTTCACCGGCCGACTGAAGTTCAAGCAGTACATACCAAGCAAGAGAGCCAGGTATGGGTTAAAATTAAATAAATTATGTGATCGAGCCACTGGATACGTCTGCAAATTCAGGATCTACGAAGGCAAAGACTCCCAGCTCCAGCCCCGTGATTGCCCCACATATATTGGAACCAGTGGGAAAATTGTCTGGGAGTTGGCATACCCCCTGTTCGGAAAAGGTTACCATTTATATGTTGATAATTATTATACCAGCCTGCACCTTTTTCGCCACCTTTACAGTAAACAAACCCCGGCCTGCGGTACCTTAAAAAAAAAAACGGAAGGGATTCCCACAAAATTTATTGACAAAAAAATTGCGACCTAGAGAATCGGCATCCATGAGGAACGAGGAGGTGTTGGCCATGAAGTGGAGGGACAAGAAAGATGTCCACATCCTCTCTACGATCCACAATGACACCATGGTGGAGATCCCAAGAAGACGCGGCTCCATTGTAAAGCCTGAATGTGTCCACGACTACAATTTGTACATGGGGGGGGGTGGATTTAAACGACCAGATGCTACAGCCCTACTTATCAACCAGAAAGTCCCATTATTGGCACAAAAAAGTTGCGTTTCACCTGTTTCACATGGCCCTTTTTAATTTGTTTGTCTGCTACCAAAAAGCAACTCAAAATCACCGACTCCACTACCTCCAATATATCGAAGATATCATCGATGCCCTCATTTACCAACAAGATCCCGCCCCAGGAAGCATTCGCTCTGATAGTGTGAGTCGGCTTCACGAGCGACACTATCCCTTTAGCATCCCCCCACAGAATCTGGAAGAAGACGCCAAAAGAAATGCCGTGTATGCAGCAGAGGAGGAGTAAGAAGAGACACCAGCTATTATTGTCCCGATTGTCCCTCCCAACCTGGCCTGTGCATCGGAAATTGCTTCAAAAATTATCATACATCCATTAGTTCCCCTTATTATTAACAGACTGCCATTTCCCTATTTGCCTGCTACCATGTTACTAACTACCTTCCATGTTAATTAACTGACCCTGGCCTGTTTACCGATGATGCCTCTGCCTGCCGATTTAAACCACGTTTCTGACTTCCACGTGTACCGACCTTGGCCTGTTAATCGACCATGTTTTTGCCTGCCACTTGGACTGATCTTTTGGCCATCTACTTTTAGTACACAGGGGTCTCACATATTTGAGGGGCTTCAGAATAGCGTTCTGAGTAGAGAAAACCAGTTTTTCGTTTTCTGTGCTCCAAGAACAGGGTCTGGTTGCCCGGAGGCTTCAAAGCGATTTGGGTGGGAGAAGCCTCTACCCCTGTCCCCCTGGCCCTAAGCTTGTTGGTCCTTCCTGCTGCCTGGACCAATAATTTGGCTGTGCTGACCATATTACTGCCTGTAATGACCCATGACATTATGGACCATGTTTCTTCCTGCTGCTTGGACCAATACTTTGGCTGTGTTGACCATATATCTGCCTGCTGCCTCTACTGACTTTGGACAGCATTTCTGCCGGGACACCTCTGCCTGCTACCTGGACCTGTGCTTTGGCTGTGCTCTGGCTGTGCTGACAGTATCTCTGCCTGTGCGAACTATGGACAGTATTCCTGCCTGCTGCCTGGATGATTGCTTTTGCTGTCGCTGACCTCATCCCTGCCTGCTGCCTGGACCGATGCTCTCCTCTGTGGACCACTGCACTTCTAAAACCACAGGTAATATTTTGTTATTTGGTATGTACCTGCTATGTGTTAGATATATGAAGGGCCTTCAAAAATGTGATCGGTAGTCAGAAAATGATATGTGCAATTAATGCTGCTAGAATGCCTGGAGGTGCTACTTGGATGTTGGGCCTCTGTATGTGGCCAGGCTGTGTAAAAGTCTCAAACATGTGGTATCGATATACTCAGGAGGAGTAGCAGAATGCATTTTGGGGTGTAATTTTTGCTATGTACATATTATGTGTTAGAAATATCTTATAAATTGACAACTTTGTGTAAAAAAAATGCATTTTAATTTTTTCTCCACATTTTCCAAAACCTTCTGGAAAAAAATGAACCGTTCAAAAGACTCATAATGCCTCATAGATTATACGTTGGGGTGTGTGCTTTCAAAAATGGGGTCATTTTGTGGAAAATTCTATTGTCCTGGTGCTCCAGGGCCTTCAAAATTGTAATAGGTGGTTGAGAAAGGATATGTGCGATTTATGCTTGTAGAACGCCTGAAAGTGCTACTTCAATGTTGGGCCTCTGTATATGGCCAGGCTGTGTAAAAGTCTCACACATGTGGTATCGCTATACTCAGGAGGAGTAGCAGAAAGCATTTTGGGGTGTTATTTTTGCTATGTATATGCTATGCGTTAGAAATATCTTATAAATGGACAACTTTGTGTAAAAAAAATGCATTTTCATTTTTTCTCCACATTTTCCAAAACCTTCTGGAAAAAAATGAACCGTTCAAAAGACTCATAATGCTTCATAGATTATACGTTGGGGTGTGTGCTTTCCAAAATGGGGTCATTTTGTGGAAAATTCTATTGTCCTGGTGCTCCAGGGCCTTCAAAATTGTAATAGGTGGTTGAGAAAGGATATGTGCGATTTATGCTTGTAGAACGCCTGAAAGTGCTACTTCAATGTTGGGCCTCTGTATATGGCCAGGCTGTGTAAAAGTCTCACACATGTGGTATCGCTATACTCAGGAGGAGTAGAAGAATGCATTTTGGGCATGTTATTTTTGCTATGTATATGCTATGCGTTAGAAATATCTTATAAATGGACAACTTTGTGTAAAAAAAATGCATTTTCATTTTTTCTCCACATTTTCCAAAACCTTCTGGAAAAAAATGAACCGTTCAAAAGACTCATAATGCTTCATAGATTATACGTTGGGGTGTGTGCTTTCCAAAATGGGGTCATTTTGTGGAAAATTCTATTGTCCTGGTGCTCCAGGGCCTTCAAAATTGTAATAGGTGGTTGAGAAAGGATATGTGCGATTTATGCTTGTAGAACGCCTGAAAGTGCTACTTCAATGTTGGGCCTCTGTATATGGCCAGGCTGTGTAAAAGTCTCACACATGTGTTATTGCTATACTCAGGAGGAGTAGCAGAATGCATTTTGGGGTGTCATTTTTGCTATGTATATGCTATGTGTTAGAAATATCTTATAAATGGACAACTTTGTGTAAAAAAAAATGCATTTTCATTTTTTCTCCACATTTTCCAAAACCTTCTGGAAAAAAATGAACCGTTCAAAAGACTCATAATGCTTCATAGATTATACGTTGGGGTGTGTGCTTTCCAAAATGGGGTCATTTTGTGGAAAATTCCATTGTCCTAGTGCTCCAGGGCCTTCAAAAGTGTAATAGGTGGTTGAGAAAGGATATGTGCGATTTATGCTTGTAGAACGCCTGAAAGTGCTACTTCAATGTTGGGCCTCTGTATATGGCCAGGCTGTGTAAAAGTCTCACACATGTGGTATCGCTATACTCAGGAGGAGTAGCAGAATGCATTTTGGTGTGTCATTTTTGCTATGTATATGCTATGCGTTAGAAATATCTTATAAATGGACAACTTTGTGTAAAAAAAATGCATTTTCATTTTTTCTCCACATTTTCCAAAACCTTCTGGAAAAAAATGAACCGTTCAAAAGACTCATAATGCTTCATAGATTATACGTTGGGGTGTGTGCTTTCCAAAATGGGGTCATTTTGTGGAAAATTCCATTGTCCTGGTGCTCCAGGGCCTTCAAATTGTAATAGGTGGTTGAGAAAGGATATGTGCGATTTATGCTTGTAGAACGCCTGAAAGTGCTACTTCAATGTTGGGCCTCTGTATGTGGCCAGGCTGTGTAAAAGTCTCACACATGTGGTATCGCTACACTCAGGAGGAGTAGCAGAATGTTTTTTGGGGTGTCGTTGCAATTATGCATATGCTGTGTGAGAGAAAAAAACTGTTAATATGACCAGTTTGTGTAAAAAAAAAAATTAAATTTTCCCAAGAATTGTGGGAAAAAAATACAACTTCAAAAAACTCACCACGCCTCTTAGTAAATACCTTGGACTGTCTACTTTCCAAAAAGGGGTAATTTTGGGGTATTTGTACTTTCCTCGCTTGTTAGTGTCTCAAGAAATGAGATATCCCTTCAGTACATCAGGCGTGATCAGATGTGATAAATTTTCAGTGATTGCCACCATAGTTTGTAGACTCTATAACTTTCACAAAGACCAAATAATATACACTAATTTGGGTTCATTTTACCAAAGATATGTAGCAGTATACATTTTGGCACAAATTTATGAAGAAAAATTAATTATTTGCAAAATTTTACAATAGAAACAAAAAAAAAAGTGTTTTTTTTTTAAAAATTGCTGTTTTTTTGCTTATATCGCAAAAAATAAAAAACCCAGTGGCGATTAAATACCACCAAAAGAAAGCTCTATTTGTGAGAAGAAAATGATAAAAATTTTGTTTGGATACAGTGTAGCATGACTAAGTAATTGTCATTCAAAGTGTGAGAGTACTGAAAGCTGAAAATTGGTCTGGGCGGGAAGGTGCATAAGTGCATGGTATTGAAGTGGTTAAAGTGCAAATTTTTTTATTTTTTTTTTTTGCCCTAAACGGGTCTTTTTTTGCACAAGCAAAATAAAATGCAAATTTTTTTTTTTTTTTTTTTTTGCCCTATGGGTCTTTTGGAAAAGAACACAATAAAGTGCCTTTTTTTTCCCCTAAATGGATCTTTTTCAAAGAGCAGAATACACCCACAGTATGGAAACGGTGTATCTCTCAACATAATATATGCAGTGCTGGTGCACTGAGCTTGCAGATAAAAGTTAGATTTTCTCTGACACTGGGCTCATGGCAGTGTAAAAAGACTCTGCACTGCAACACAAACAGGTAAACCTATGCAGATCGCTAATTTTAATCTCTGAATCTGGACTCCTATATAATATATCTCTCTTCCTGAAAGCACCAACAGGAACCTGGCCCTACACTACACTATCTCTCTATCTTTTCCCTCAGATTGCAGAATCAGGACTACCTCATGTATTTTACAATCTCTCCCTATTAGCAACAGCAGCAGCCAAGATCCTCTCCCTATCTATTCTGAAGCAGAGTGACGTGTGTGCTGTGTGCCTCTAGCTTATATAGAAGCTGGGTCACATGTTGCACTGACCAATCACAGCCATGCCATTAGTAGGCATGGCTATGATGGCTTCTAAGGGCACACCAGCTAATCAAAAGGTGATTGGCTGGCCCCTGAAGCATTTCTAACTGCGTAATTAGATTGCCGAACCCGAACCCGGACTTTTGCGCAATGTCCGGGTTCGGGTTCGGGAAAAAGCTAAAGTTCGGTACGGACCCGAACTTTACAGTTCGGGTTCGCTCAACACTATCAACAAGTTCAACTTAAAATTCACATTTGACTGGCATTTGAATTCCATATCATTTCTTGACTTGCTTATCTACAGGGACACCTGTGATAATATTGTCACTAAACTATATCGGAAAAACACGGCTGGTAACACTTTGTTACACGCCAACAGTGGACATCCCAGGTCGTTAGTTCACAGCATACCGTATGCGCAGTACAAAAGCCTTTTGAGGCCTTCAATAAAGCTAAGGGTAAAGAAAGAACATCCCTATTATATTCTAGACCCAAAACCAATATCAATCTACAAACTACCAAGTTCATAACAAAATACTCTGCACAACACAAGTCCTTAAAAAACTGTTTTGAACGACACTGGCATTTGTCAGTTTAAACAACGTATATATGATCACATCTATTATTCACAATACGCAAAGATCATTACAC
Organism: Rana muscosa; assembly: GCA_029206835.1. Classification (NCBI taxonomy): domain Eukaryota; kingdom Metazoa; phylum Chordata; class Amphibia; order Anura; family Ranidae; genus Rana; species Rana muscosa. The sequence continues at coordinate 758,925,813 of CM055118.1, read as the reverse complement.
CAGTGAGCCGCCACCTGGGTCTATACCACAAGTTTGATACCTCAATGGTCAAATTTATAATTTTGGAGGTTATACCCCAAGACCCACGTGGGGGAAACTGGGACAAACGCATTCTCCAGAAAGAGACTCTCTGGATTGAACGTCTTGCAGCGACAAAGTCTCCAGGAATCAATGAGGTTCTGTCATATCGGCCCTTCTTGTAAGGACCCTATGGCAGTTACATAGTTACATAGTTACATAGTTAGTCAGGTTGAAAAAAGACACAAGTCCATCCAGTTCAACCATAAAAAATTATAAAAAAATAAATAAAATAAATATAGTACAATCCCATATACCCAATTCTATACCCACTGTTGATCAAGAGGAAGGCAAAAAACCCCAGCAGAGCATGATCCAATTTGCTACAGCAGGGGAAAAAATTCCTTCCTGATCCCCCGAGAGGCAATCGGATATTCCCCGGATCAACTTTACCTATAAATGTCAGTACCCAGTTATATTATGTACATTTAAGAAATAATCCAGGCCCTTCTTAAAGCAATCTACTGAGCTGGCCAGAACCACCTCTGCAGGGAGTCTATTCCACATTTTCACAGCTCTGTGAAGAAACCTTTCCGTATTTGGAGGTGAAATCTCTTTTCCTCTAGATGCAAAGAGTGCCCCCTTGTCCTTTGTGTTGACCGTAAAGTGAATAACTCAACACCAAGTTCACTATATGGACCCCTTATATATTTGTACATGTTGATCATATCCCCCCTTAATCTCCTCTTCTCAAGAGTGAATAAATTCAGTTCCTCTAATCTTTCCTCATAGCTGAGCTCCTCCATGCCTCCATGCCTCCTCCATGCCTCACAGTTACCCGTGATCCCTGCTGATTTTATGTCTATCCAATTTTTTTCTGTCACCGCAACCTTGACAAATATGGCTGCGTTTTATAAAAATGTGTCTGACCTGTTGGTCAGATACATTTTTCAATCTTTTTGCTGGTATTTTTCATGCCCCAATACTTGGCAGACAATATAGATCTCTTAGCATCCGCTTGATTACAAAACGGATTACTTCATGAGTCTTGCGACCGTGCATTTTTTGTTACTTTTGTTACAACTGTTAATTTATCAGCTAATATTCAATGTATATGTGTATATATTGTTGAGGTATAGCCACAATTATTGGCTCTCTAAGCATGTTTATCACATGCAATTTTACTATGTGGGGCTCGCCTGCTCCACCCCCCATTCACTGTTCCACTGTTCCATCTAGTCACCCACTCAGGTCTGTTTCCGTGTTGGGGAGGGTGTGGGGAATACGTGGCCACCCAAGCCGTGGAGATTGGTTCCCTCCTCCTCCTGCATCATACGAGGGGAGGGGCTCTTTATCTTCCATCGGCAACCAAGACACATCCTCTGATGTGTCGTAGTCGCACTTCCGCCCTCACCTGCGCCCGGGACTTGCCAGCAGTCCGGCAGTGCGCAGGCACCGATCCAGGCACGGACGTGGAGCGCGCCATTGGCCGGCCCATGTGACGTAAGACGCCTCTGACCAACACGTGAGTGGGATGCATACAAAGCAAGGTGACCTCTCACTCCCCAGCTGTTCATTGGGAAGTGCGGTCGCTCGCGGTACCCTGCAGTACAACAGTGGGAGTAAACCTGGATGCGGATGTTAAATTTTTCAAGGTATGTTGGGCGAAATTTACTTGCCTTCTCTGCTTCTCAAATAGCAGTTACCAGTATGCCATTTGGCTATCTAGTAATTCATTAGTCTCCTTATGCCTCTGTTTTAGATCTGCTCTACACTGGCATCAACAGCAGACTAGCAGCATTTTTTTTGCATTGATAAGGGCCTGGGTCACTCAGGGAGCAGTATTTCGTAGGTATTATTGCTTACCTGTTTGAAACAATCTGTGTTTTCGAAATATAAATCATCCCTTTTTTAAGAACCTCTCTAATGGGCTTTCTAATTTGATATGTTTTTCTATTACTCCCATGCTTCTGATTGCAGTGAGATGACTCCCCTATTCAGACATCCTTGAAACACCAGCGATATTTTTACATCCTGTGCTAGCCATATGCTAAGCTGTCCCAGCCTGTTAACAATTTGTTGAAGGTATGTGAATGAGGTTGTGTTTCGCGCTACTCAAGAGTAATGGAATGGTGACTAGAGTGACTAACAATGGCTGCAAAATCAATCTGTGTTCACCTAACACATAAACAGTGATAAAAAAGAAGAAGGGGGATTTTGCGCTAAAGAAAAATGGGTATCACACATAAAACACCTATGTGTCACATAAAAACACTTATGTATAAATCTAATACAAATATGTACACAGTGATAAAACTAGTGCAAATGAATAATATGTGCTAATAATTCAACCACCAAAATAAAGTGCAGGTGCATATATAAACTTAACCAAAATTGTGCCAAAAAGTTCAATATTGCAATAAATGCTGTTCGATGAATGTCCAAATGGGTTTTAGATCAATGGAGTTATATTCCAAAATTGTGGATATGATCAAATTGTATGAATGATGAACAGGTTTGGAGTATTGAACCTGTGGTGAATCCTTCACCTGTCTCCCAATGCTCTCACCTCATTAACATGGGTCACTGGCATATAGTATATTCACTGACATAGACTGTGGTCTTATCTCTCCTCTATATCTTCTCCACTCTTTGAAGGTGCTATGGTATTATCCTCTACCAATCACGCTCTCTATAAAGAAGGAAGGGGGGGAAGGGGGAGGACCAAGCTCCTATCGATGCCACAGGAGGGGGACAGGGAAAAAAGCCTCTGATGGTGTAGTATTTAAATAAATATATACGGCTTTATTAGATAAAAATGGACTCTTACATCACATAAATAAACAGTCAGCATGTGTAGAGTACCGGCGTATAAAACGCTGTCTTACTATTGCTCTGCTGTCTTCCGATCTGTCTGTATGATGCCGCAATCCTCCCTACGGCGTTACGTCACGCACCTCGTGACTTCTTCAGGGGAGCCCGATTGGTTGTTGGGGCATCACTTAAATTGTGTATAAGACCGGAAATCCTTCGGCCGCCATTTTCTTGGATACCAAAATAAACTGTGTGGGCACCACCATTTTTCCTGTGTCTGACTAGCGGTAAATGCCCATATACAATATGGACAGAGCGGAGCAGTGCTATTCGTTTCGCTCATCTTCTCTATTTTGTTATGGGATGGTGATATAGATGGAATGGTATTACAATCATCTAGATGGTGACTGACACTTAAGTTCAACACTACATCCCCAGACTGTAACAGCCACAGCGGGCTGACTGGGCTAACATATATCATGGGAGACAGTATAAATACAAAAATGACGTGAACCACTTATTCTGATTCCATGAACAAAAAACTGGAATCAATGAATGTAATAACTCAATGGCTAATAATCAAATATAAATTATAGAATATAAAAATAGATATATATACTAATAATTAATAAATACCAATGGTTGTATATATAATTAGGCCTCCTATTTCTGATTTCAAGTGCACTCATTCCTGACTGGATGGCATCATACTTCTGATCCAGTTCAGCAGGGCAACTAGTTATATTACATACAAATAATAAAATACCAACCAATGAAGGATAAAATAATTAAAACATATGTAATGCAGATACTTAAAATGAAATTATTAAAATTATTGTGGTCTACTAAAAATTGCTTAAAAAACAATTCAGATCGAACTCAACGTTCATTCCCCTGGGTGTCAATGTTCTTAGCGTGTGTATCCACCGAGACTCTTTCTGACTGATATTTCTCACTAAATGACTACCTCTCCAAGAGCCTTTAATTTTATCTATGCCCCAAAATTGCAAATCTATAGGGTCTTGGTTATGAACCTGTGCAAAATGTCGCGACACACTGTGTTTCGGAAATCCGTTGACAATATTTTGCACATGTTCTTTGATTCTCACCTTCAAGGCTCTCTTAGTTCTACCTACATATTGTAGATTGCAACTACATTGTAATACATATATGACACCCTCTGTGTGACACCCTATAAAATCCTTTATAGGGTGAGTGTCTCCTGTACTGGTGCTCTTAAATTCTGTCTTGGAATGCCTTGGAACTTTTTGGCATGTTTACAGGCATAGCAGTTTCTACAAGGGTAGAAGCCCGTTCCATTGAAAAAGGAATAGCTGGGCTTAGGCGGCGGGACTACAATTGATTTGACTATTAGGTCCCTGAGCGTCGGTGCCCTCCTGTATATTATTTTGGGTCTGTCTGGTAGAATATGATTGAGGTCCTTATCTTTTTTTAGGATGTGCCAGTGTCGCTCCACCAATCTGGCCACCTCTTTATGTTGTATGTTAAAGTCCAAGATAAGGTACGGCGCCTCTTGATGTTGGTGGTTTTTGTCTTTATTCTGTAACATCTTATTTCTATCCAGTTCACTGACATCTAGTATTTGTTTGTCAAGCCAGGAATGGTCATAACCTTTTTCTTCAAACCTCCTTCCTATTTGTTGGGCTTCTTCATTGAAATCCGAAATCTTGCTGCAGTTTTTTTTTAGTCTTATTAATTGGCCCTTAGGTACGTTATATTGCCACGATTTGTGATGGCAGCTTTCCAAAGATACCGTAAATAACTGTTTGCATCCACTGATTTAAAGAAAGTTTTAGTGGGTATTTTGTCTCCTTCTAGTTGGAGTGTTAAATCCAGGAAATCCACAGTTTTAGCATCGATTTTCCATTCCAGTTTTATGTTTTTTTTAATTTTGATTCATTGTATTGAGGTAGTGCTCTAGCTTGTCTCTGCTTCCGTTCCATATTAATATCAGGTCGTCGATATAGCATTTATATAACGGGGGGCATATCTGCATATATGGCCTCTTCCTCCCACTGTGCCATAAATGCGTTGGCAACGCTTGGGGCAAACTTCGCTCCCATCGCTATACCCACGTTTTGTTTGTAATAAGACTGATCATGCCAAAAATAATTAAATTTGAGACAGAAGTCTAAACATCTGATCAGGAACTTTCTTTGTTTGCAGGCGAGGTTACTATATGTTCTTAGAAGCCATTTAGTGGCATGGCAAGTATCGTGATGCTGTACAATTGTGTACAACGATGCGACATCTGCTGTTGCTAGTAGAGTTCTTCCTTCCAATACTGGTATTTGGTCAATCAATTGTATTACATGTTTTGTGTCCTTCAAGTATGCTTGTGTACTTTGGACTGCTGGCTGAATGAAGTGGTCTATATATTGGCCTAGTCTAGATGTCAGAGAGTCTATGCCATTTACAATTGGCCTACCAGGTGGGTTATCTTTGCTCTTATGTATTTTAGGGACTGTATAGATTATTGGGATCCTACATACTTCCAGTATTAGTGTGACGGACCTAGCCGGGACAGAGGCTTTTGGAGGGGACTGAATGCAAGCCTCTTGCCCTGCGACCATGGGCCCTGGCATTTGGGGGAACGGTGCTCTTTGTGAGCTGTATGCCTGGGGACCCTTGGGGGGGGTGTTACTTTGGATTCAGGTCCATGTCCCCCCAAGACACACAGACTCTGGGGACCCTGAATATGCCATATTAGAGTGACTAATTCATACTGTTGGGATTTTCACACCTTCACTCTAAGGATATGCGAATGAAATCACCTCCAGCCATCTGTCTGTCCTCTGTGCTAATTTGATCCTGTTAAAATGTGTGATGTTTTACACTTAGGAATGTGTATTAGCAGGTGAGACAGGAGACGGGATGTCTACCCTGAAAAGGTCATATCTAGGAGTCACCTGGGCTGTCTAAAGAACTTAGTTAGTTAGCATGTTAATTTATGTTCTGGTTACCCCCTCTGTTTCTGTATATAAGACTTGATTTTGGTCATAATAAAAGTCTCTCTTGGTTGAACTTACATACAGCCTGCCTGGTGTTTGTTCTGACCGACCACAAATGGATTCGAATGGCACATAGCGGTAGTTGGAATCCTGGAGCACCGGATGATCCAATAGAGCAGAGGAGTGTCGGGAAAGGGGAGCCGAGCGAGCAAAGGGGCTCGTTACAATTAGGTATCGTGATTCTTTTTTATTTAAGATCTCCTTCTTAGTACCTAAATCTATTAAAAGATGTAGTTCCTTTTTGTAGTTGTTAGTTGGATTGCCTCGTAATTTGATATAGGTTTCTTCTTGTTGTAATTGTTTTTCGATTTCCTTCAGATACTGCTCTTTTGCCTGTATAACTACTGCTCCACCTTTGTCCGCTGGGCGGATTACGATGTCTTTTCTTTCTGTGAGTTGCTTAATTCCCTTTTTGATATGTATCGGGTCCCTTTTCTTCTTTAGTTCTAGAGATTCCAGATCTTGTAGAACTAGGTTTTTGAAAACCTCTATATGGTGACCATCAGATACTTTGGGATTATATACAGAATTATTTCGTAAGTTACTATGTACTACTTTGGTTTGTATCTCTGTAGTTATATCTCGTGTCTGGAAAGGGCTATTCGTGATGTGTTTTTTGATACTAATCTTTCGTATGTATTTTTTGATTCCTATATAGGTGTCAAATTTGTTGAGATTTCTAACTGGCGCATGTTTAAGTCCCTTATCAAGGGTGGCCAGTTCCTCCGTGGTCAATGTTGCCCCACTCAAATTCACAACATTCTCACCTATCATTCTCTGTCTCTCTTTTTTCTTTTTGAGTCTCTTTCCTGCTCTGTTTCCTCTCTTGGCACTTGATTTGGTCTTGGTCTGTCCTCTCTCGATGCTCTTCTGGGTGAGGGCATGGGATCTTGTATTTGTCTTTGGGGAGAGTGATCCCTCCTCTCCCTGTCCACAAAAGGGCGCTGAGTGTCATACTGTGGTGGTTGTTGATACTGACGTTGGTCATAGTAGGACTGATCCTGATGATTCTTTATAGGGTCAAATCTATTGTATGTTGTTACCGGCGTTCTGTTGTAATCTCCATAGTATTCTTGTGGGTGAGGGGGTCCTCTATTGTCCCTTTGTCCTCCATATTGGTTTTGCCAGTATGGTGGTCCTCTATTTTGTTGCCAGTTATTGAAAGGTTTTTTCGGTTTTTTGAAAGGCCTTTTCCATTGTTTTTTTGGAGTGTATTGTTGGTGTCGTGTTCCATAATTGGAGTCATAGTACGGTTGTACAGGTTCAGTGTTATTCCATCTGGGTGTGGTTCTCTCATGTGATGTAGTGGGGTCTTGTATTCGTACTTCTCTAACTGGTGTGGAGTAAGTAGAGCTGGGCAACATTTGTTCAGTTTGTTCTATCTTCTGTTGCCATTTGAAGACTTGATTTGTTTTGTAGTCACCCAGGTCCCTTTGGTATTTCTTGATTTTCCGCTGCTGGACTTCCAGGTCTTTGGCTATAAGATCTTTGTTTATTGTGTTGCCAATTTTTTGAAATCTGTGGATTCCCTATGTGGTTCAAGTTTTTCTTTAATTTTATCAATTTGTTGGTGTATGGTTCGAGTCTTTTTTTGTTTTCTCTTAAGGAGGAATTTAACTCCCTCTATGCTTTTGTTGTTAAAGAACTCGAACCATTCCTCCATCGACTCCTTGTCTGTTAGACCATCATTCGGGGGTAATTTCTATCGTAGTCTCCTAGGGACTATATTTTCTTTGATATACTGATCAAACGTATTAACATCCCACCAAAGGCTAACCTTTTTGTCCATGAAATGTCCTAATTTTCTGGTAAGGCTTTCTAAATCTGTGTTGCATGTTTGTTGATGTGTATTAAATACCTCCTCTATGTTCACATTTCTATTCTCCATGAACGTAAAAACGTCCATTGTAGCAGCAAAAGTGTGATAAGTGAATAATCAAGTGCTGTGAATGAGGTTGTGTTTCGCGCTACTCAAGAGTAACGGAATGGTGACTAGAGTGACTAACAATGGCTGCAAAATCAATCTGTGTTCACCTAACACATAAACAGTGATAAAAAAAGAAGAAGGGGGATTTTGCGCTAAAGAAAAATGGGTATCACACATAAAACACCTCTGTGTCACATAAAAACACTTATGTATAATTCTAATACAAATATGTACACGGTGATAAAACTAGTGCAAATGAATAATGTGTGCTAATAATTCAACCACCAAAATAAAGTGCAGGTGCATATATAAACTTAACCAAAATTGTGCCAAAAAGTTCAATATTGCAATAAATGCTGTTCGATGAATGTCCAAATGGGTTTTAGATCAATGAAGTTATATTCCAAAATTGTGGATATGATCAAATTGTATGAATGATGAACAGGTTTGGAGTATTGAACCTGTGGTGAATCCTTCACCTGTCTCCCAATGCTCTCACCTCATTAACATGGGTCACTGGCATATAGTATATTCACTGACATATACTGTGGTCTTATCTCTCCTCTATATCTTCTCCACTCTTTGAAGGTGCTATGGTATTATCCTCTACCAATCACGCTCTCTATAAAGAAGGAAGGGGGGGAAGGGGGAGGACCAAGCTCCGATCGATGCCACAGGAGGGGGACAGGGAAAAAAGCCTCTGATGGTGTAGTATTTAAATAAATATATACGGCTTTATTAGATAAAAATGGACTCTTACATCACATAAATAAACAGTCAGCATGTGTAGAGTACCGGCGTATAAAACACTGTCTTACTATTGCTCTGCTGTCTTTCGATCTTTCTGTATGATGCCGCAATCCTCCCTACGGCGTTACGTCACGCACCTCGTGACTTCTTCAGGGGAGCCTGATTGGTTGTTGGGGCATCACTTAAATTGTGTATAAGACCGGAAATCCTTCGGCCGCCATTTTCTTGGATACCAAAATAAACTGTATGGGCGCCGCCATTTTTCCTGTGTCTGACTAACGGTAAATGCCCATATACAATATGGACATAGCGGAGCAGTGCTATTCGTTTCGCTCATCTTCTCTATTACATATTATTCATTTGCACTAGTTTTATCACCGTGTACATATTTGTATTAGAATTATACATAAGTGTTTTTATGTGACACAGAGGTGTTTTATGTGTGATACCCATTTTTCTTTAGCGCAAAATCCCCCTTCTTCTTTTTTATTTTTGTTGAAGGTATGCTCTTTATTCAACTACCGCAATGTCAGCAATCTTTTAAATTCTTCAGGAACCCGGTGGACATTTACCTGGGAAACACTCATTCTTCTATCCAGCGTGGGCATTTCAGCATGTATATCCCTGCATCAAGCGACATTTACCATTGAGTGTTCCCCTGTGGTTATTACCCATGGTTTGTATTGTATTTTATATGTAATATTAAAAAATCCAATATATTTTTCTATAGCAGTGCCTATAAAGTCCATTATTTCTATACATCTCTTGAACAAGACTGGGGACAATGGGACGTCAGACAGGTTTCTGGACTGTTCTCTTTCTCTTTTTCTCTTTTTTTTTATTTCTACCATTGGGAGCACCAACAACCAAGTGGTTGGGGGGTGTGGGACATATACATTTTTTGTATTATTTTTTTTGCCCAATGGATTTGGTACTAAACCGCAGAGTTATAGATCCTCCGGGATGCACCGCGACATATAAGTCTGCGTTGATATCTACTGTATCTCTGCTGCTGATGGGAGGGTTGTCGTTTATTTTCTTTCTACGTTTTCTCTTCTTTTTTTCTCCTTTTTCTGTTTTGTCTTGTCGGTTAATGTTGTTTTTCTTGTATTTGGTTATTGTTGTGTCCTCACGGGAAGCCCTCTCTATAGACAGATAACCTGTGACATGCATGCCTAAGTCCTATCTCTATCCTCCATGAGGAGTCTTAAATTTGGATCTTTGAATGTCAGAGGTCTGAATATTCCTCAGAAAAGATCACAAATAATATACGATATGCACAAACAGAAGGTAAATATTCTGTTCGTGCAGGAAAAGCATTTTAAAGCGTCATCGGTCCCTCTAATGCCTACTAGGTATTATTCTAGATGATACACGAGTCACAATCAAATAGGGAAATCAAGAGGGGTGGCGATTGGTATACATTCCTCTGTCCCAGTCTCTGATGTACAGGAGTGGTCTGATCCGACCGGAGGGCAGATATTTGTTTGTTAAATGTAAAATTTTTGATCAACTATTCAGATTGGTGAACATATATGCACCAAATCAGGGACAAGCTACTATGATGTCTACGGTTCTGGGGAAACTGAGAGATTTCGAGGAAGGAGCCCTAGTTATGGGAGGTGATTTAAATTTAACTTTGGATCCTGCCATGGACACCTCAACGGGCAACTTACATATCTCTCGCGTTCGCTTAAATAGATTAAAGCAGACGCTATATTCTTTAGTAGATGCTTGCCGCGTTCTGCACCCTTGGAATAAAGACTATACGTGCTACTCCGCGACCCATAATACATACAGTAGGATAGACTATTTTTTGGTCTCCCATCGCCTGTTGGACTGGGACCCGTGGGCTGAGATAGGTATACAAAAGTGGTCAAATCATTTTCCCCTATATTTTGCGGTGAAGGTCCCCAATACTATAAAACCTAAATTTACTTGGAGATTGAATATTAATATCACATGGCAGGAGACTGAAGAAGGAAAGGGCTTCCACTATGGCCTCCCTGTTGGAAGAGATTCCTAAATTAGAATTGGAACATAAACAACATTTAGGGGCTGCCATTTTTCAATCTCTGCAACATAAGAGAATTAAACTATACACATTACTTGATCAGGCCTATGTGAAGCATAAGGAATGCACGCAATATATGGCTTACGAACATGGAAATAAGTGTAGTAAAGCACTTGCTCGTTCAATCTCCAAGATACAATCCAGAACTTATATCCCAAGGGTGCAGTGCCCTCAGCGTGGCCTTGTATGTGCCACAGAACAAATCGCGTCTACTTTTCATGAGTATTATTCTCATTATATAACTTAAAGGACTCAAATCTATCAATATCAGATAGATTTAGTCATGCACAATTCTGTGACTACATACAAAGCACTGCTCTGCCAAGTGTGCCAAAGGAAAGGTTAGAGTGCCTTTTGACTCCATTTACACTGGCAGAAGTCATGCAGGCTAGAAAATCATTAAAGCCAGGTAGGAGTCTGGGGCCTAAAGGATTTTCAGGAATAATTTATAAACAATTTGGAGAGCTTCCTAACCCAGTCTTGTGTAATTTGTTTAATGACATTAAAGCCGATTGTCCATTTCTTAAACAGACCCAGGAGGCGCATATTACTCGTATAGGCCCATCTCTCTGATAAACGTGGATCTAAAAATTTATGCTAAAGTGCTGGCTTCACCTTTACAATCAGTGATACCCTCTTTAATAGGACTAGACCAGGTGGGATTTGTACCAAAGAAGGAAGCTCTGGATAATACCCTGAAGACTAGCCTTTTGATACAAAAGTACAGTATGCCCGGAGATCTAAGAGCTCGCTTTGTTTGTTAGCCTTAGACGCTGAGAAGGCTTTTGATCATTTAGATTGGAAGTTTATGGCAGCATCATTGGACCAAATAGGACTCCCAGGAGAGTTTATACAGAAAATAATGGCTCTTTACACAGGTCCATCAGCGAAAATAAAAGTTAATGGGACACTATCCCCACCTGTTAAAATCTCTAATGGGACACGCCAGGGTTGCCCGCTGTCACCATATCTGTATATCCTGGCCATGGAACATTTGGCGGTTGCCCTCCAGTCAAATCCCTCAATTCAGGGGGTTGAGGTGGGCAATAACTCACACAAATTTAGTATTTTTGCGGATGATCTACTTCTATACGTATCTAACCCAATAATAGCCTTCCTGAACATTCTCTATGAATTGTAACAATTTGGCCTTTATAGCAATTTTAACCACTTCCCTACCTGGCACGAAAACCCCCTTCCTGCCCAAGCCATTTTTCAGCTTTCAGCGCTGTCACACTTTGAATGACAACCGCGCGGTCGTACGACGTGGCTCCCAAACAAAATTTGCGTCCTTTTTTCCCACAAATAGAGCTTTCTTTTGGTGGTATTTGCGCTATAAACAAAGGAAGAGCGTCCAGTTTGAAAAAAAACACAATATTTTTTTACTTTTTGCTATAATAAATATCCATTTTTTTTTTTGAATAAAAATTTTCCTCAGTTTAGGCCGATACGTATTCTTCTACATATTTTTGGTAAAAAAAAATCGCAATAAGCGTATATTGATTGGTTTGCGCAAAAGTTATAGCGTCTACAAAACAGGGGATAGATTTATGTAATTTTTTTTTTTTACTAGTAATGGAGGCGATCTGCGATTTTTATTGTGACTGCGATATTGCGGCAGACAGATCGGACACTTTTGACACATTTTTGGGACCATTCACATTTATACAGCGATCCCTGCTATAAAAATGCATTGATTACTGTATAAATGTGACTGGCTGGGAAGGGGTTAACACTAGGGGGCGAGGAAGGGGTTAAATGTGTTTCCTAGATGTGTTATAACTGTGGGGGGAGGGGACTGACTGGGGGAGGTGACCGATGGTTGTCCCTATGTACAAGGGACACACCATCGGTCTCCTCTCCCTGACAGGACGTGGATCTGTGTGTTTACACACGCAGATCCACTTTCCTGCTCGGTTACTGGGCAATCGCGGTTGCCCGGCGGCCATCGCGGCCGCCAGTAACACGCATCGGATCCCCAGCAACGCAGCGGGTGCGATCCTGCGCCGGCGGCGGCGCGCGCGCCCCTAGCTCCTTTTAAAGGCAGGACGTCATATGACGTCCTGTCAGAACGAGAGAGTCTTCCGCCCGCCGTCATTTGACGGTGGGCGGTAGACAAGAGGTTAAAGTAAACGTTGCAAAATCCCGCTGTCTAAATATCACGCTATAAGTAAGGGACAAAGAAACACTAGAAAATAATTTTCCCTTTCAGTGGGGATCACAATCCCTCAAATATTTAGGAATGAATATCGCAAGATTGCGATATGATGTTTTGGTAAAGTGGAAGAGGGGGGAGCAGGATTACCGCAGATGGAACTATATTATATAGCTTCAGTATTGGCAAGAATACTGGACTGGTTCCATTCTGGGAGCACAAAATTATGGGTAAGAATAGAACAGCAAATAATAGAGCTTCCTTTGGTCTCTCTTCCATGGACTCTCCCGAAACTGCGTCTATACACTCCCACCCTTGACCCAGTCCTTATTAAAAGTTTGGGATAGGACGGTAAAAAGATGGGGTGTTTCCTCAATACCAGGCCCGCTAACCCCGATAATGGGTAACCCAGATTTCCCACCTGGTATGTTACCAGATAGGTTTCTAAAATGGACAAGGCAGACTCCTTCTCCGATCATACAAGCTCTTTCATCAAAAGGACTCAAGCCCCTTAACATGATAATGATCAATGAACGCAAATATGCTGGTCAGTGGTTTCATTATCTTCAGCTCCAACACTATCACAGACATCTATCTAAAATGACTCTATTACATAGGGACTTAACACCATTTGAGTCCCTATGTAACAGGGCTACAGGTTGTTCCAACACTATTTCTACGATATATGATATACTTCTATCATACGCCTCCACATCTAGCCCGTATTACATTAGAGACTGGGAGAGAGAACTGGGTTATCCAATCTCTGTAGAAGAATGGAAGAAAGCGTTTTGGTTAACTTTTAAATCTAGCCCCGCGACTTTCATACACGAAAATAATTATAAAATACTAACTAGATGGTATAGATGTCCGGCAAGGCTACATAGAATTTCCCAGATATATCCTAGCGTATGCTGGCGATGTGGAGGAGACAGTGGTACAATGAGAATTCTGGGATTCTGTATTTCAAATTTGTTCCTGTGTTACTGGCGTATTTTATTATACATCTCCAGAAATAGCCTTATTATCCATATATCCAGGGGCATTGTGAGGGGTCACAAAAGGACTCCTTCCTCATCTAATTTCTGCCGCGCGAATAATTATACCTAGACATTGGAATACAATAGTTGTTCCCACTATTCAAGAGTGGGTAGCTTAAAATAATCAAATAAAAAGAATGGAAGAAATAATGGCAAGTAATCAGGGATACTATCATAAGTTTATGGAAGTGTGGTCACCTTGGACCGAGTTCCTGAACTCGGACATCTTGAGAGCTTATTTGTGAAAATGAGCGTGATGCGGATTTGACTGGGCTTGGTAGGTGTGGCGGGGTGTGGTAGAGGAGGAGGCTTCCCAGGGGAATTTGTAGGTCTGTTTGGGTCTATATATGTCGGTAGTTTTGTGTTTTTTTGTTTTTTTTCTTCTTTTTATTTCCTTCTCTCTCTCTCTTTTTCTCTCCTTTTGTGTTGTGTTCTGCGCTTGGGCAGATGTGTTTCAGGGACACTTGATAGTATTAAGAAATCAATATGGAAGATTGGGCAAAAATTCCTAGTACTTAGGATTTTGCTATTCTTAATGGGCTTTTTCTCTTTGTTTTGTATCCTTGTTTATCTCTCTACCCAGCGGTCATGTTTTAGAGAGTAATGCCGCGTACACACGACAATTTTGCTCGTCGGGAAAAATTAAATTTTTTCTCTTTGACGAGAAAAACGCCCGTGTGTGGGCTTTCCAGCATTTTTCCCGACAAGAAAAACGTCAAGAATCACGACGAAAAAAAGTAGAACATGCTCTAATTTTTCTCGTTGTGATTCACTGCATTTTTTTCCGCGGTAGTTTTCCCATAGGGAAACACTGCCAGGGAGCCTACACACGGTCGGTTTTCTCGACCAAGAGAAAAAATGTCATGAAAACCAGCCGTGTGTAGGGGAACAAGCCGGTCCTCGTTTTTCATGTCGAATTTCTTGGCGGTGTTTTTACCGTCGAGAAAATCGATCGTGTGTACACGGCATAAGACTTAGAGTTTTCTTGTGGGAATAATCCAATCTTAGAATGGCTATACAGAATTAGGCTATTTTCTATGCTATGAGTGGTACCTCTGTGTAAATTTTAAAATATTCAATAAAATCTGATAATAGTGTCATTTCAACACTCTGCTATTATTTTCAAACACATACTACTAGTTTATCAAACAATATTACAAAACTTTTTTGCATCGTAGCCTAAGCCAAGTGTCAAACAAGCAAATGCTTGCATTTTATGATTTATGCAGTGTCCTGTACCAGTTAGTCATTCCTGCATAAAGAAACATGCATAAAAGTGTATTAGGTTACTGCTTGTGGGTTGTGTATCCAAATAACCCACCGTTCATCCAATCTTCAGGAGTTGACTAGGTGGAATCTAAAAAGTAGCAACTGAGCTTGAAAATGTACAATACACTTTTTGTGTAATGAATCCCTCAAACATGAGTGGAGATCCTCATGGAATGTATCTCAGTCCAGGACAGAATCGAAAAATAGGGAATGCAGAAAACCTTTTGTGGCCAGTTGTCTAGCAGACATGCTTTTTAAAGAAGCTTTACAATCACATTGAAATTACGTTAGTTTGGTGTCATCCAAAAATGCCATCTGCCATGGCAATGAGAAATCCTCAACCTGGTCATTTTTAAAAAGCGACAAAGACAGGGTGTCATTGGCTAAGCACCAATCAGTTTGAGAATGTCAAAGAACAAGTGCTGGAACACTAAACCTAATGCATCAGAAGAAAAGACATCATAATCTAATTTTGTAGAAACATGCCTGCCTAATTAAACAACTGAAGCCTGGACATAATGCAGATGCCAGTAACTAAAATAGAAATGCAACCTAAATCAAGACTTATCTGTGTCAGTGATGATTATAAAAAATGAACGGATTGATGTCAACTAAGTACACAGCAAACCTTTTGTTATTAAAAATACAACCCTGATATTACCAGTGTCACAAGCAATCCATATTGCACCCAACCCTGTCTGCCCTCTCCTCCAGTTTGTATAATTGTAACCGAAGTCTCAGCTTATAGCAACCAATCAGAATTAATTCTGCACTGAAAAATGACAGTTGAAGCATGAAAGTTTTGGATCTAATTGGCTGCTTTAAGCTGCCAACGGCACTTATTATATTCTATAAGTACCCAAACAACTATACAGTAACGTCAATTCCTAGATGTACAGAATCATTAACCACTTGCCGACTGCCTCACGTATATATATGTCAGCAGAATGGCACAGGCATGCAAAGCAACGTACCAGCACGTTGCTTTGAATCTGCCGCCTAGGTATCCCGCGATCGTGTCATGGAGCTGCAGAACAGGGGGATGCCTGTGTAAACAAGGCATTTCCCTGTTCTGCCTAGTGACAGGACAGTGATCTACTGCTCCTTGTCATCAGGAGCAGTGATCACTGTCATGTCACTTGTAGCCCAGCCCCCTCACAGTTAGAATCACTCCCTAGGACACACTTAACCCCTTCCTCGCCCCCTAGTGTTTAACCCCTTCCCTGCCAGTGTCATTTACACAGTAATGACATGGGACAAAAGTAGGGTTGTCTCGATACCACTTTTTTAAGACCGAGTACAAGTACCGATACTTTTTTCCAAGTACTCGCCGATACCGAATACCGATACTTTTTTTTTTATCTCTTTTAAAAAAAAAATATTATTTTTTACAATTTATTTTATTTATTTATTGATTGATTTTTTATAATGTTTTCTTTTTTTAAGGGGGTCTGGGGGTGGACAGTGTCAGTGTGTTTTTTCTTCTATTTTATTTTATTGATTTTTTACAATTCATTTCTTTATTATTTATTTTTTTATTAAATTTTTTATTTTTTTATCAGCCCTGTTGGGGGGCTTTGGTGAGATATCAGGGGTCTTAACAGACCTCTGACATCTCCCCTTTGAGACAGAGAAAGGGACTAGGGACAGATTCCCCAGTCCCTTTCTCAGCAGCCTCAGCTGCGCTGAAAATGAATGGAGAGAAGACAGCGGCTCCTCTCCATTCATAAACTGAAACACTGTAAACACAGTTTACGATGTTTCAGTTTTGTGAATGAACAGAGTCAGTGATCACTGACTCTGTTCATTCGGAACAGTAAGGATCCGGGTTTACCGGCTCCTACCTCCGCTCTCCATCCTGACAGTAAGAGGGGATGGAGGAGGAGGAGAACGGAAGGGGATGGCAGCACGGAGGGAGACACCAGAGTGGAGGGGGTCACGGACGGAGGGAGACATCAGAGTGGAGGGGGTCACGGACGGAGGGAGACATCAGAGTGGAGGGGGTCACGGACGGAGGGAGACATCAGAGTGGAGGGGGTCACGGACGGAGGGAGACATCAGAGTGGAGGGGGTCACGGACGGAGGGAGACATCAGAGTGGAGGGGACACGAGACCGCAGAACGGAGGGGGGCTGGAGGAGGATGCGGGGACAGTCAGCGGTGATCGTGTGTGAGTTACAAGCACCGATCACCGCTGATTTCACTACAGCAGCTTAAAGGGGGGGGAGAGGCGGAGAGACTTTTAAATCTATACAGCGGTGATCTCCCACGCACTGATCACCGCTGACTGTCCAGGTATCGGGTGAAGCATCGGGAGCATTTGCCCGAGTACAAGTACTTGGGCAAATGCTCTGTATCGGTACGTATACTGATACTAGTATCGGTATCGGGACAACCCTAGACAAAAGTGTCCCATGTGTCCGCCATAATGTCACAGTCACGATAAAAATCGCAGATCGCCGCCATTACTAGTAAAAAAAAAAAATCATAATAAAAATGCCATAAAACTATCCCTATTTTGTAGACGCTATAACTTTTGCGCAAACCAATAAATATACGCTTATTGCGATTTTTTTTACCAAATATATGTAGAAGAATAGAAGAATACATATCGGCCTAAACTGAGGAAAAAATTATTTTAAAAAAAATATTTTTGGGGGATATTTAATATAGCAAAAAGTAAAAAATATTGCTTTTTTTTCAAAATTGACGCTCGTTTTTTGTTTATAGCGCAAAAAATAAAAACCGCAGAGGTGATCAAACCCCACCAAAAGAAAGCTCTATTTGTGGGGAAAAAAGGACGTCAATTTTGGGTGCAACGTTGAACGACTGCGCAATTGTCAGTTAAATCGACGCTGTGGCGAATCGCAAAAAATGGGCCGGTCATTGGGCAGCCAATTCTTCCGGGGCTGAAGTGGTTAATAAACACAGTTTTCATAATGAGAACATACTGTAGGTATCAAATCCTCACAAGGTACTGATTTATGTATCTTTAGTTCTTTAAAAACAAAAAAAAAACAAAAAAATGATAATAGATTACCCTGTATTTTCATTGAATGCACTGTGATGAAAACTTGGTGGCACCAAAGTAGGTCAGTGTGCATGTTAAATGTTGGTGAGGGTTGTGCCAGGAGAAATTATTTTTCTTTTCAATTTTGATAGCATAGCTTTAATATATCTTGTCTCTGTGTTCTGTCCCCAGATGCCAAGCACATGGAATACTATGAATGAAGATTCCAGATATAACTTCAAAATCACTGGTATATCTACATACCAAAATAAAGGTGATATTTCCTCTAAGGATGTATAAAAAGGACAACGTTAGCTGAAGGCAATCAGATCCATTTTTATAACAGTCACATATACCAAATACTATTTGTGTCAAAAGCAGAACTACTACACAGGAAGACAAAATATCTGGAAAATAACGAGCAGCTTCACATGTGCATGAATGGATTTCAATTGTTTTCAATAATGGAGGATTGTTTTTTATGTAGTGGAAAATTCAAAATACAATATTTGCCATTTCACAAACCTTCGCGATTTTCTAAAGGCTATACTATATAGATAAAATCAAGACATGACTCATGGTGTGTGAATAATGTTGGGGCTGCTATTGCTCACTGCCTGCTGAAAATGCTATTGTGTTCCCCACCGTTTAAAAAAAAAATTGAGATAAGGAAAGTCTGAAAAGTCTGAAATCTTTATCTGCTCCTTGTCTATGTCAGAGACACAAAATATGAAAACAAGACCCCTGGCATTTTCAGAAAGTAATAGCAGCCAAGGCAACCTTGATTTTTCTGCTATAACAGGTTTCCTTTGAAGGATAACATCACTTTTCGCAACATCATCTTTTAAATAACCCCTTGCCCCTCCCTCCCCGCAAACCTCCTTAGTATTATACACACCTATCCTCACTCAAGAGCTTTGTTTTTATGGGATATTGGGAGCCACATGGATGCTGCTGTGGAAACTCTCGCCCATGTTGTCCTTATTTTGTACGTGTTCATAACAATCTTAGTCGATATCTATGGAGAGTCCATCTATTATACATTATATTGCCAAACGTTTTGGGACTTCTGCATTTACACGCACATGAATTTAAATGGCACCCCAGTCTTAGCCCGTAGGGTTCAATATTGAGTTGGGCCACCCTTTGTAGCTATAACAGCTTCAACTCTTTTAGGAAGGCTGTGCACAAGGCTTAGGAGTGCGTCTATGGGAATGTTTGGTCATTCTTCCAGAAGCGCATTTGTGAGGTCAGGCACTGATGTTGGACGAGAAGGCCTGGCTCGCAGTCTCCACTCTAATTCATTGCAAAGGTGTTCTTTTGGGTTGATGTGCAGGCCAGTCAATTTCCTCCACCCCAAACTCGCTCATCCATGTCTTTATGGACCTTGCTTTGTGCACTGGTGCGCAGTCATGTTAGAACAGGAAGGGGTAATTCCCAAACTGTTCCCACAAATTTGGGAGCATGAAATTGTCCAAAATGTCCTGACGCCTAAAGATTTCCATTCACTGGAACCAGGGGGTCCAGCTCAACCCCTGAAAAACAACTCCACACCATAATCCCCCTTCCATAAAACTTTACACTTGGCACAATGCAGTCAGACAAGTACCATTCTCCTGGCAACCGCCAAACTCAGAAACATCCATAGGATTGCCAGACAGAGAGTCTCTGAGTGCTCTAGAGTTCAGTGGCAGCGTGCTTTATACCACTGCATCTGCCGCTTTGTATTGCACTTGGTGATGTAAGGCTTGGATGCAGCTGTTCGGTCATGGAAACCTGTAACGGGAAGGCCCGGGGAACCCAGAATCCCTTAGGAAGTATGAGATATCTTTGCTTCAGCTTCCCCAATGCCTCTTATGTGTAAACCACCCTATGTCCCTATTAGGGGCACAGGGTGAATGAAAACCCCACCACGATCTGTGATAACCCATCCCATACTGTATATACATAGTAGATTGGGTATATAGTGTGTGTGGGCTGTGTATGTAATACTTGCTGTGATGGTGTGTGATTACATTCTATTGTCTATTGTGGCTTGTGGGAATTAGGCCTGTAATTATAGGTTGTGGAACTAGCAGACAGACAGGTTAATTGAAGAGATGCTGAGGTGTCTCCTGTCTGCTTGTGTAATGGTACTGAACCCCACTTATGCTACAGAGCCTTTCATTGGGAAATGTGTATTGAGAGCCATTATGTATCTATTGTGGCTTGTGGGAATTAAGCCTGTAATTATAGGTATTGTCCTCTGGCAGCCAGACAGGCTGGAGGAACACAAAAGGTCTTGCATAATCCTTTAAACTGAAATGTGGATTGGATGTGGATTGGGAGACAGAAAGGGCATGTGTCTGAGCCATTCACTGTAGTTAATTGGCTCATGTAAATTGGGACTGGTCAGAGGTGTATGATGAGAGGAGGGTCAGAAGCTTCTCTCTGTGGATATAAAAGTTGTAATGTTTTGCAATAATAAAGCAGTTCATTTTGGAAAGATACAGAGTGCGTCTCGTTCTTTTGGAAGGATTAATTCCTATGGGAAGTGGTCGTCTGACTGTGGAGGATCGGCAGTGGATGTGTGTCCAGGAGAGGGAAGATATCTAAACGGCGTTAGCCCCTTTCATACTTGGGGTGTCATTACATTGGTGGCAGCAGTGGAATTTTCCCTCCAGTTCCTGGGACACTCCAAACCACCACAGTGAATGACCAGCTATGCAGCCGTCAGGAAAGCCACGCTGAAAGACCTACTTGAGAGCCGTGGAGGGACCAGTGGGACAAAGAACAAGGCCACCTTGATCAGGGAGCTAGCCGACATGGACCAGAGGGATGGTGATGCAGGACCCCGGTCAGTTGAAGACTTGTTTCAGCAACGAGTTCGACAGCGCTTGGCATTATATGGTGCTAACCCATCAGAGACCGCCATACAGGAAGCCATTAGAGGCATCCAGCTGCAGGATGCGCGACAAAAGAGAGAACAAGAGCGACAAGAGAAAGAACGAGAGCGACAAGAGAGAGAACGAGAGCGACAAGAGAGAGAATGAGAGCGACAAGAGAAAGAACTAGAGCGGCAACATGAGCGGAGAATGGCGGAAATACGGCAATCGGAGATCGCCTACAGACAGCTGCTAGAATCTGCTCAGCAGCAGGGTGGTGCTACCTTTGCCTGGGACTATCAGGAAATACCAGTGGACAACTCTGAAATCCTGGCTGAAGAATCGGCAGTGGAAAATCTGAAGATTGCCCTCCCTAAAGCCGAAGTGGATGATATGGAGTTTCAGGGAGCTAGCCTGGCTGAAGAATCGGCAGTGGAAAATCTGAAAATTGCCATCCCCAAAGCTGAAGTGCTGACTGACCTTGATGTTCCTGTTTCTGCTTGGGATGGTCTTGGATGGAGGAATGTACCTGTCCAGCAGCATGCCAGAGAATCGGCAGTGGAAAATCTGGAGATTTCTATCCCTAAAGCCGAAGTGGATGGTGTGGAGTCCCCAGCAGAAGTGCTGGCAACAGGGCAGAGTGCTAGCAACCTCTGCCCAGCACCGGAAACAGCTGTGGAGTTTCAGGGAACCGGGGCAGTTGGCCCCTCTCTCCAGCAAGAAGCTGAGGTGGTAAAGCTTTTACCCCCAGCTGAATCACTGGCAGCAGGGCAGAATGCTACTGGCCTCTGCACACAACTGCAACTTGAGCGGATATCAGTGGATGGGACTGCGGTCTCCACTCACAGCGACCCAGCACAAGAGCTGGCAACAGAGCAGAGTGCCGCGGGCCTCTGCTCTCAACTAACAGATGAGGGAGTTCCTGTGGTACTGGATGGGAGTTCGGTCCTCACTGACACAACCCCAGAAAATGGTGGGACACTGAGACAGGAGGATGTCAGCCTTGCTTTGCAAGCACTGGGGGATTTTCACCTACCACAAGTGGATGGGACTTCAGTCTCCACTTGTATACTCCAGGGATGCTGGGCAGTCGGCCCAGATCCCCAACAGCATGACGGACTGAGCCCAGTCACCCTGTCTTCTCTCCAGCAGCTGAAAGGACCCCAGGGAGAAGGTCCAGTCCAGGACTCTCCTCAGCGGCGGGTATGTTCTCTGAGAGAGGCAGTGGTTGGCTGGGTAAGTAATGCTCTGTTTGGAGCAATTTATTTGGGGTACTGTGTGGATACCGGCATTAGGGGAATGGAACTATGGACTACCTTCGGAGTCAACCCGTCTGGGGTCTCCTCCTGTGTTAGTCTCCTGCCGAAAGGGGAGAGATGTAACAGGAAGACCCGGGGAACCCAGAATCCCTTAAGAAGTATGAGGAATCCTTGCTTCAGCTTCCCCAATGCCTCTTATGTGTAAACCACCCTGTGTCCCTATTAGGGGCACAGGGTGAATGAAAACCCCACCATGATCTGTGATAACCCATCCCATACTATATATACATAGCAGATTGGGTATATACTGTGTGTGGGCTGTGTATGTAATACTTGCTGTGATGGTGTGTGATTACATTCTATTGTCTATTGTGGCTTGTGGGAATTAAGCCTGTAATTATAGGTTGTGGAACTAGCAGACAGACAGGTTAATTGAAGAGATGCTGAGGTGTCTCCTGTCTGCTTGTGTAATGGTAATGAACCCCACTTATGCTACAGAGCCTTTCATTGGGAAATGTGTATTGAGAGCCGTTATGTATCTATTGTGGCTTGTGGGAATTAAGCCTGTAATTATAGGTAGTGTCCTCTGGCAGCCAGACAGGCTGGAGGAACACAAAAGGTCTTGCATAATCCTTTAAACTGAAATGTGGATTGGATGTGGATTGGGAGACAGAAAGGGCATGTGTCTAAGCCATTCACTGTAGTTAATTGGCTCATGTAAATTGGGTCTGGTCAGAGGTGTATGATGAGAGGAGGGTCAGAAGCTTCTCTCTGTGGATATAAAAGTTGTAATGTTTTGCAATAATAAAGCGGTTCATTTTGGAAAGATACAGAGTGTGTCTCGTTCTTTTGGAAGGATTAATTCCTATGGGAAGTGGTCGTCTGACTGTGGAGGATCGGCAGTGGATGTGTGTCCAGGAGAGGGAAGATATCTAAACGGCGTTAGCCCCTTTCATACTTGGGGTGTCGTTACAAAACCTATTCCATGAAGCTCTCTACGCACTGTTGTTGTGCTAATCTTTAGGCCACACGAAGTTTGGAGGTCTGTAGCTATTGACTCGGCAGACAATTGGCGATTTCTGAGCACTGTGATCTTCAGCATGCGCTGACCCCGCTCTGTAACTTTATGTGGCCTACCACTTCGTGGCTTAATTGCTGTTGTTTCCAGTTGCTTCCACCTTGTTATAATACCACTAACAGTTGACTGTGGGGTATTTAGTAGTAAGGACATTTCATGGATGGACTTATTGCACAGGTGGCAACCTATCACGGTACCACGCTTGAATTCACTGAGCTCCTGAGAGCGACCCATTCTTTCACAAATGTTTGTAGAAGCAGTCTGCATTCATAGGTGCTTGATTTTATACACCTGGATCCAATAATGATTTGGATGGGTGTCCCAATACTTTTGACAATATAATGTATGTTTGAATTATGGATGACATTTTCAATGAAAAAAACTGAGGGGTTTCATAGCATGGGTAGAATAAGAAGAGACTGTTGCAGCGACTTTGTAGCTTCTAAGGAGTCACTAAGGATCTCAGAGGACACAGGACAGGAGAGTGTACATTCAAGAGGCTTGTAGAAGGGAAAGGGGGCATTTAAGTACTAACTGTACTAACATATCACTGTGTTCATCTCTAGAATATCATGTCCATTTTTGTAAGAAAGTATTTTTATTAAAGTGCACAGACTAATTTTGTGCTTTGTTTGGCAACATTCACATTTGTACACCCTTCTAGTTTACTTGTGTAATTAATTAAGAAGGGATAATATTTTGAAGCATTAGCCACAGAGCCACACCTATTTATTCTTTAATTACTCATCACTTACTCACATAAGTGTGCATTTATCTAAATATTCTAAGGAGGAAACATGGCCCCATACAGCTTAATTGTATTTGTTCAACGCAATTCTTCATTTAGTTCTGCCACACATGCTTGATTTAGTGATTCCCATCACTTCCTGTACTTAAACCCATAAAAGAAATAAGTGAAAATCTCCCCAAGCAGTAAGGATTTAACCCTTCCCAACATGGACCAAAAAAATCACTAGTTGACCTTTCAATGTTTCCATGTTAGTTAAACAGTTGCATTTGTAAGTACTTCTTTTCTTCTGTGCCCTTACACCTGTAAAGCCCTGTACACACGATCGGATTTCCTATGGATTCTAATCCGATGGATTTTTCCATCGGATTTCCGATGAAGCTGACTTCCATCAGTCTTGTCTACACACCATCAGTCAAAAATCCAACCGTCCCAAATGCCGTGACGTAAAACACTCCGACAAGCCGAGAAAAATTAACTTCAATGCTTCTGAGCATGTGTTTTTTGTCCGATGGAGTTCCACACAGACGATCGGAATTTGCTATCGTTTTTTCCCCCATCGGATAAATTTAAAACATGTTCTATTTTTTCTCACTGATGGAAAAAAGACCAATGGGGCCCATACACGATCGGTTTGTCCGATGAGAAAAGTCCATCAGACTGTTTTCATCGGTAAAACCGATCGTGTGTACACAGCATAAGGGTTTATTTGTAAAAACGAATAAGATCAAAATATACAAAAAAGTCCTACTTCTCGGCCTAGAGATTCAAAGTATTGAAACAAGAAGGTCTGCATAACAGCCGAGTTGGAGCATCTCCAAAGGAGAGGTCAGCAATGGCAGTCTGAGTGTTTCCTTCATGACAGGTTTCCTTTAATGTGAAAAACACCAAATAAGCAACTTTCACCAAAAATAATGGGCCCGCAACCCTACCACACATACTGTGATGTAGGTGGCAAACTTCACTAAAGCCCTGTACACACGATCGGTTTTACAGATGACAACAGTCCGATGGACTTTTTTCATCGGACAAACCGATCGTGTATGGGCCCCATCGTTTTTTTTTCCATCTGTGTAAAAAAATAGAACATGTTTTAAACTTATCCGATGGAAAAAAAAATGATAGCAAATTACTATCGTCTGTGGGGAACTCCATCGGATAAAAAACCCACGCATGCTCAGAATCAAGTCGATGCATGCTCAGATGCATTGAACTTCATTTTTCTCGGCTTGTCGAAGTGTTTTACGTCACAGCGTTTGGAACGGTTGGTTTTTTGACTGATGGTGTGTAGGCAAGACTGATGGAAGTCAGCTTCATCGGATTTCCGATGGAAAAATCCATCGGTTAAAAATCCATATGAAAACCGATCGTGTGTACAGGGCTTTAGTGTTAAAACATGCTATACTGTATGCATTTAATAATTTATATTGTTTTCCTCTGTTGTAAAATTCACTATGGAATATTATATTTCTTAATTTTTAGTTTTTGCTTCATGTTAAGGTCACTTATGTTGGAAAAATTCTGTGAAATGTCAATTCACTAAATTCTAATCATGGCCGCTCACTATGACTACACATAAATATCATTTACCCAAGGCTATAATTCTCTTTCTTTCCCAGTGCAGAAACAGCTCTGTGAGCAGTGACTTCTCTGTGAGATAGCAGCTATTCTACTGTATATAGAGAAGGAGAAAGAGAGGGATGAATATTTATATAACACACAGATTGCTTTCAAAAGTACCATTTGGCACCTATAGTTTAAGACTGTTGAAAAGATCTGGTAGATGCACTTCAAGTTTTAGGTGACATTTAGGGATGGGGATATCAATTTGAAGATCAGTTGAATAAAAATGCCATATTCACTGACACATTTTGCATCAGATATGGTAGGCTCATGCCTATAGGATTTTACTAAGGGAGGAGGCCCTATGGTTGCTTATTTTTGTGGTTTAAGCCACTGTGAGATTTGATATACACACAGTTTAACTTTTGGGTCGTACCATGGTTTTCTATCATGATCAAACTATTGCATAGTAAATAGTCATGACCGGCTGTCATTTTGACAGCTGGTTCCCTGTCTGTGTTGCAGGAAAGTAGCTGCTGTGAAATAAATGTAAGTCTTGGTTTATAAATACATTATACAAATTTCAATGCTATTAGTTATTTCTTTTGACATGCACACATTGTCAGTTAAGAAACTCTTCAGATGGAAAAATAAGGGTAATTTATACAAACATGTGTTATTAGGTACACCCTGGAAATTGTTCACTAACATATTTTTATTTAAGAAGTGCCTACAGGTGGTATCCTTGAAAAAGAAAACAAGAAAAAATTGCCTTTCCAATCATTTATTCTACAAAAATATTAATAAATGTAATGGTATACTGTGGGAAAAATTAAGTACATCCTTGGCATCAAAGGTTGGTATTGTCCCCTGTATAACATGTATAACTGCTCACTAGTCTCTTACATTTACCACTTCTCCAGGTAAAATGACTTCAGTTGCAAGGTCTTTGTGGGTCTCTTTGCATAAACACCCTGTTTTAAAATCCCGCTACAAAATTTCAATGAGAATCAAATCAGGGCTTTGACTATGGCAGCCCATACCCTCTATGCTTTCTTTTGGAGCCATCCTTGGTGGTTTTGCTAGAGTGTATCAAATCATTGTTGTGCTGAAAGACTCATTTCCAGTGCAACTTCAACTTTTGGACAGATGGCCTCCCATTTTCATTAAGCACGCTTTGATTTGCTACAGAATGTAAAATTGACTTGATGACTGTGGGTTAGACATGTGCACGCCAGAATTTTGTTTTCATTTTGGATGCATTCGTTAGGTTGATATTTAGTTTCATCATATACAGTTTGTTGTGGTGTTCCAATTTGTTTTTGGGATTTGTTTTGTTTCTTCGGCATTCGTTTTGTATATTCGCTATACCGGGTGGATTTGAAAAGCTTTCCAAATTCTTTATTCTATTTTCAGACAGATCCAAATTCATTGTGAATAATAGCTGGTTGTTAAGGAGTAGGCGCCTGCTGCGTCCTTAAAAACCATGACTCATCCGCTGTCAGTGGGATGACCCCCCACCCCCATGTTTACCTGTCTTTCAGCAAGTGTCTCTTGAGGGGACATGTCATGCTCTGCGGGCGGCAGGGTTCTTTTTTTTTTTTCCGTGGGTCGGCGTTCATCGTGATTGACTCTGGATTTATATTGGGAGTTTTAATTATTTTGTTCTTATTAAAAGACTTGTTGAAATTTTTTTGTGTTTTTATTAACTTTTGACATTTTTGGGGTGAATGAATAGGGGTACTATATACCCCATACTCATTTACGTTGGGGGGCAGGATCTGGGAGCTTCCATATGTGGATAACTCACCCCTCACACCCCCACAACCATCAGGCCAGGGTTGGGGGGAAGAGGCCCTTATCCTCATTAACTTGGGGACAAGGTGCCCCCTCTCCCGAAGCAACCCCCATGTTTAGGGCATGTGGTCTGGTATGGTTCGGGGGGGGTGCTTGCTTGCCCCCTCCCCTTTTCATGGCCTGTCAGGCTGCATATACGAATAAGGTTCTGGTGTGGATTTGGGGTGACCCCCACAATGTTTGTTTTTCGTTTTTTAACCAGCACTTGTTTATTTTACATTCTGCTGTGTCAGCAGGGAATTCCGCTGACAGAAGATGAGTCAGTTGTTAGGGACGCAGGGACCGCCTGCCCCTTAATAATCCAGCTAATCACAATGAATTTGGACAATTCCTTATGTTATCAAACTAATAAAAAAATGTGACCTCATTAAAATTAAACGGTTGAATGAATGCATTCGTTATCTTTCAATATAACTTTTTTCAGATTCATTGCCTTTCCTTTCTATGTCCATTCGGAAATTCGGACACATCCAAATCTCCAAAATAGGGCTGTTACTGATTAAAATTTTCGTGTTCGATTAATCGATTTTTTTTTAAATCGATTAATCGACAAATTTTGATTAATTATAACGCACATAGAGATCCAATTACTTTTAGCTGATCTCCTTGCAGGTCGATTCCCAGTGCAGCTACCAACCACTGGAAAAATGATTAGCAGGATACAAAAAACTAACAAAGGCAGCGAGCGATGGGAATAGCATTAAAACTTTTATAGTCTTCAAGTAGGTAACAAAATAAATATTGCACTGGAGATAAAATCGATGTAGCTACATAAACTGTTAAATTGGTGCGAGTAATACCAAACGGTAGAAAAAGCTGTCATAAAAACATGTAGCTAAGTATGATACTGGTATAAAAATGTGTACAACGATACCACTGCTGAATCCAGATGAGGAGGGGTTAACATCAGTCCTTCGGCAGGTAGATGTCCCGTAAAGGGAACTATCACAACTCCCAGTGGATGGCTGTAGAATCCCAGGTTGATAAAGAGAAGTGATAGAGGGAAGTGTAACAGCCCTTGCGTGTGGCAGATAGTAAGGTCCCGCCGGCATGCAGATATGAAGGCACAGCAAAGGAGCCCTTCAGATGGACACGGCAAGCCCCACCGGTGTCCGTGGAATCACCGGATCTCTGACGGAACTCCCTGATGACCCTGAACCCGTCGGAGAGGTGAGTACCAATCAAAAGAATTTTGATTGATCAAAAAAATTATCGATTAATCAAGGAATTAATAGTTAATTTCCACAGCCCTACTCCAAAAATTAAATTTTTGTCCAGAAATGAATCAAAACTAAATGAACTGCACATGTCTATTGATGGCTGCTCAGGCAGTAAAGAAGCCTTAAACCAGGGGTCTCAAACTGGCGGCCCTCCAGCTGTTGCGAAACTACAAGTCCCATCATGCCTCTGCCTGTGGGGAGTCATGCTTGTAACTGTCAGCCTTGCAATGCCTCATGGGACTTGTAGTTTCGCAACAGCTGGAGGGCCGCCAGTTTGAGACCCCTGCCTTAAACCATAACATTTCCAGCACTATGATTTATAGTCGGTATGAGGTTTTCTAAAATACCATCTTCACTTTGCTTTAAACATGTCTACTGTAAAGTGGTCTGAATAGGGAATATGGGGAATATCTTCAAGGTTTCCACCTAAACATATCTTATTTGCAAAAAAAAACACCCATCTGGCCTTCTTTTCCCATAGGCCCCTTTCACACTGGCACGTTTTTCAGGCGGTTTAGCGCTAATATTAGCGCTGTTATACCGCCTGAAAAATCGTGCCCTGTATTCTTCAATGTGAAAGCCCGAAGGCTTTCACACTGAAGCGGTGCGCTAGCAGGACCGCTCCAAAAGTCCTGCTAGCCGCATCTTTACAGCGGTGAAGGAGCGGTGTGTTTACCGCTCCTTTACCGTGGCTGCCCATTGAAATCAATGGGACACCGCAGTAATACCGCCCGCAAACCGTGGCAATAGCCGCGGTTTGCGGGCGGTATTAACCCTTTTTTGGCCGCTAGCGGGGGTTAAATTCACCCCGCTAGCGGCCGCATACCGCGGTGATAACGACGGTATAGCGGCGCTGAAAATCGCGCCGCTATACCGCCACCGCACCTGCCCGCCCCAGTGTGAAAGGGGCCTTACTACAAAATTTCCGGATAAGCAAAAAATTCTATAGATGGCTTAAAATCACATTAAATGACAAATAACTATAAATATTCACTCAATATACTTTAGTATAGATATTTTTCTTTCAGCCAAGCTGTTTTTCTTTATGCATCATACATTTTAGCAGCTTTTAACACCTCAAACGTTAATCAGCCCTATTGTTCATAGTATCCCTGACAGTACAGAGCAGGTGTGTCTCTTGTCTGTGATTATAAAGCCTCTTAATAAAAGAGGTGTACAGTGCCAAGTATTTTCCCACAGATTCACTGCTAAGTGCATGTAAAGTCCTATGTTATTTTCTGTCCAAGTATTTCAGCAGTAAAATGAAATAATGTACACATTAATGAACCAGGTAGAATAAGCCAATATCCTATGTCCTTTATTGAACTTTAAATGCTTAGATCAAAGAGAGGTAAACACGTTTATAGAATTGTTTTTATTTGCAGTTAGGTTCCCCTTATAATCGAGGATTAAAGTTACATAATGTAACTGATCTGATCTGTGGGAAAATTACAGCTACACCTCTTTCATTAAAAAGGTGCAATATGCTTGGACAAGTATAAATAAATATTACAAAACTGGATCACATGCACTGTTAAAGGTATGGTTTAGCAAATGAGTAAATATTTCACTTAACCTATTGAAGCTTTTACCAAATTACTGAAAAAAATGTTAACTACTTGCCGCCCGCCCACAGTTAATTTACTGCAGGTGGGCAGCACAGGCAGGCAGGACAACGTCCCGGTACGTCACTGGCTTGCTTCTGGGTTTGGACACAGCATAAGTTTGGCAGCTAATTTCAGCAGATGAGTTTAGAAGAAGTCAGCTGATCGGCTATGGCCAATCACACACAGAGTTCTGTGTTTACGAAAACACAGAACTCTGTTTTCTGTGAACAGCAATCTGGCTGTCAGGGAAAAAAACAGGCAGATAGTTAAGAAAAAGCAGCACAAATTATACACATTACACATTTTTAGGCACACAGTTAACCCCAGTGTCATTAGTACAGTGTCAGTGTACAGTATTATCACTTATCACTGTATTAATGTAACTAGCAATGTCAGTGTCAGTTAGTGGCCCTCCCAAATAGCATCTTTTAGCTCCAGATTGCCCACTACCCTATCACAGTCATACTGAGTCGCTGATCACCGCCATTACAATATAGCATCTATAACTATGTAAATTCCAGTATATACTGTATATACATAGATTGTAGATACTATAACTTTCTCACAAACCAAATAATGTACAGTTACTGGGAGAATTTTTCTTACCAAAGACATGTAGCAGAATACATTTTGGCTTACATTTATTAGGATTTTTTTTTATTATTCAATATGTTTTATAACAGAAAGTAGAAAATATTAGGGTTTTTTTTATTTAAATTTTTTCGTTTATATCACAAAATATTTTAAAAAAACAGAGGTGATCAAATAGCACCAAAATAAAGCTTTTATTTGTGTGAAAAAATTCTGAAAATTACATGTGTGTACAGTGTTGAATGACCACGCAATTGCTAGTTAAAATAGCGCAGGGCTGAATAGCAAAAAATGGCCTGGTCATGAAGGGGGTAAAACCTTCTAGAGGTCAAGTAGTAAAAAAGTGCACATTTTTGATAAAAATAAACTTTTATGTTACTCCACTGGCTTGGTTGATTCACTGCCAGCAGCCATAATCATTATTTCTAGAAAGCATGTGCCTTTAGCTAAGTGCTGGGAGCTCATACAAAAGTAAGACAGTATGCCATCTCTTTAGGTAGACATGCCATCAGTTCATTCCTGGATGTAAACCCTCCATGCACCCAGTAAAGTGAACAGCCTCAGATGATACACAATGAATGACTTGTATAGCGCTACACATACAAACTGAATCGCCTCTAGGTGCTTTTTGCAGCCAGTGTCTGCCTGGCTGGTGCGGTCATTTGCCCTGTATGATCTCGACACGCTTGGGACACACAGATATACATATATACTGGGCCAATTTGGACAAGATCCAATCAACCAGCATGTCTTTGGAGTGTGGCAGGAAACCGGAGTACCTGGAGGAAACCCACGCAGACACAGGAAGAACATGCAAACTCCAGGCAGATGGTGTCATGATCAGGATTTGAACCAGTGACCCTTTTGCTGCTAGGTGAAAGTGCTAACCACTACACCACTGTGCTGCCATCACAGAGATGAACCAAATCGACCTACATATGTTTTACATGTACTGTATATCTGCTGTCTTCACATTTATATACTGTTTAGAAAGTTCCGATCCTGTTAGGAAATGTTCTCTTCGACCCGAGGGCTTTCACACTGGAGCGGTGCGCTAGCAGGATGGTAAAAAAAAGTCCTGCTAGCAGCATCTTTGGAGCGGTGAAGGAGCGGTGTGTATACCGCTCCTCCACCGCTCCTGCCCATTGAAATCAATGGGCACCGCGGCTATACCGCCGGCAAAGTGCCTCTGCAGAAGCGCTTTGAGGTGGTTTTAACCCTTTCTCGGCCGCTAGCGGGGGGTAAAAGCGTCCCGCTAGCGGCCAAATAGCCCCGCAAATTTGACGGTAAAGCGCCGCTAAAAATAGTGGCGCTTTACCGCCGACGCACCCACCGCCCCAGTGTGAAAGGGGCCTTCCTGTTTAACACAGAGTGTGATGTCTGGGCATACAGCCAAGATAGCTAAAATTGCTGATTGGAGGAAAGGCACACACATAGGCTCCACATAGGCAGAGACTCTCAGAGGTGTTTTGTAATAGGACCAGCTCCCTGCTAATCTATTTTAGCAACCTCCCCTGACAGAAAAGTCAGGCTGCTTTTATCTGATGTGTCTGAGCATTTGTCAGTTATCAGTAGAGATGTCCCGAACTATTCGCCGGTGAATAGTTCCCGGCGAACATAGCTTGTTCGCGTTCTGCCTTTTTTTTTTCCTCTGTAATCTAATTGCAGTTGCCTGCCAGCGTGTGTGTGACAGGCTCACAGTGCATACTGTGCCCACTTGCCCAGTGGCACCACTCATATATCTGGTGGCACAGTAGATTACTAGTGAGAGGAGGGACAGTGTATCTGCTGCTGATTTAATAGGGAAATCTATAGCTAGGCCAGTGTATTCTGTGTCCACTCCAGTCCTGAAAGACTCATCTGATCTCTGCTGTAAGGACAGCGTCCTGACAGCACCCAAAAAAGACCTTTTTAGGGCTAGTACATACATCAGTCTGCCTTTTTTTTTCCTCTGTAATCGAATTGCAGTTGCCTGCCAGCGTGTGTGTGTCAGGCTCACAGCGTATACTGTGCCCACTTGCCCAGTGGCACCACTCATATATCTGGTGGCACAGTAGATTACATTTAAAAAAAAAAAAACAATTTTGACTGCAATAGAATAGCAGTCAGTTGCCTGCCAGCGTGTGTGTCAGGCCTACAGCGTCTACTCTGCCAACTTCTGCCAGTGCACAGTGCCACTCATATCTGGTGTCACAGTAGCTTGCACGCATAGTACAACTAAACTAACCAAAAAAAAATGACAGGCAGAGGCAGGCCACCCCGCAGGGGCTGTCGTGGTCGTGGTGCTGTGATTCCCTTTGGCCCTAGAATAATGCCCAGTGTTCAGAGGCCACGTACCCTGAACTCGAAAAGTTCTGAGGACATAGTTGACTGGCTAACACAGGACACCCAATCTTCTACAGCTTCCGCTCGGAACCTTGACGCACCATCCTCCTCCAGCTCAGCTTCGGGCACCTCTCAAGTTACCACTCGCCCGCCTGCCACCACCACCAACACTAGCACCACAGCTGCTTCACTTTATCTGTCAGAGGAGTTATTTACACATGAGTTGGAAGAAATGAGTGATGCGCAACCATTATTGCCAGAGGATGTAGATAAAAGGGATATGTCTCAGTCAGGCAGCATTACACACATGGACGTATGGTGTGATGATGATGATGTTGTACCCGCTGCTGCTTCCTTTGCTGAGTTGTCAGATACAAGTGAAGTGGTTTATGATGACGATGTGTCCGTGGATGTCACGTGGGTGCTCGCTCGAAGAGAAGAAGAACAGAGGGAAAGTTCAGATGGGGAGACAGAGAGGAGGAGGAGACGAGTTGGAAGCAGGGGGAGGTCATCGCAAGGAGCTAGTGGCACAGTCAGACAGCATGTATCGGCACCCGGAGTCAGCCAGACAGCACGCCAATCAACGCATACTGTTGCCACCACCAGAATGGCGTCATTGCAAAGCTCAGCAGTGTGGCATTTTTTTTGTGTGTCTGCCTCTGATAACAGCGATGCCATTTGCAACCTGTGCCAAAAGAAACAGAGTCGTGGGAAATCCAACACCCACCTAGGTACAACTGCTTTGCGAAGGCACATGATCGCACATCACAAATGCCTATGGGATCAACACATGATGACGAGTACAAGCAGCACACAAGCTCAAAGCCACCATCCTCCTCCTGGTCCAGCATCTTCAGCCACGTCAACCACTGCTGTCCTCCTTGCCCCCTCTCAACCATCCGCCACTCCGTCTCTCGCCTTGAGCAGTTCCTGCTCATCTGCCGTAAGAAGCCAATGTCACAGAGTCACCCCCTTGCCCGGCATCTGACAGCTGGCTTGTCGGAACTCTTAGCCCACCAGCTTTTACCATACAAGCTGGTGGAGTCCGAGGCCTTCAAAAAATTTGTAGCTATTGGGACACCGCAGTTGAAGGTACCCGGCCGAAATTTCTTTTCACAAAAGGCAATCCCCAACCTGTGCTCTATTGTGCAAAAGGAAGTCATGGCATGTCTGGCACACAGTGTTGGGGCAAGGGTCTATCTGACCACTGATACCTGGTCTGCAAAGCACGGTCAGGGCAGGTATATCACCTACACTGCGCATTGGGTAAACCTGCTGACGGCTGCCAAGCATGTAATGCATGGCTCTGCAGAGGAGTTGGTGGTGACACCGCCACGACTTGCAGGGAGGCCTGCTGCCACCTCCTCTACTCCTCCTACTCCATCCTCTTCGATAACCTCCTCGGCTGAGTCCACTTCTGCTGCTGCATCTTGCTCCAAATCAACTTCACCCCCCCCAGCTCCCCAGGGACTATTCCACATCCCGGATACGACAGTGTCACGCTGTCTTGGGGTTGACTTGCCTGAGAGTCACACCGGACCAGCACTCCTGTCCGCCCTGAATGCACAGGTGGATCAGTGGCTGACTTCACACCAACTGGAGATCGGCAAAGTGGTGTGTGACAACCGAAGCAATTTGTTGGCTGCATTGAATTTGGGCAAGTTGACACATGTGCCATGCATGGCACATGTGTTGAATCTGATTGTACAACACTTTGTGCATAAGTACCCAGACTTACAGGACATCCTCAAGCAGGCCAGAAAGGTGTGTGGCCATTTCAGGCGTTCCTACACGGCCATGGCGCACTTTTCAGATATCCAGCGGCGAAACAACATGCCAGTGAGGCGCTTGATTTGCGACAGCCCGACACGTTGGAATTCAACACTCCTAATGTTCGACCTCCTGCT
Source organism: Rana muscosa (assembly GCA_029206835.1). Classification (NCBI taxonomy): domain Eukaryota; kingdom Metazoa; phylum Chordata; class Amphibia; order Anura; family Ranidae; genus Rana; species Rana muscosa. The sequence continues at coordinate 758,890,706 of CM055118.1, read as the reverse complement.
CCAACAAGAAAAAGCCGCCAACGAGTATTTGTATGACCGGGGTGCTAGGACAGCCTCTGCGCAGCTGGGAATTTTTTTGCCACGTTACTGGACGCTCATGCGAAATGCCTGTAGGCTCATGCGTCCTTTTGAGGAGGTGACAAACCTAGTCAGTCGCACTGAAGGCACCATCAGTGACATCATTCCATTTGTTTTCTTCCTGGAGCGTGCCCTGCGAAGAGTGCTGGATCAGGCCGTAGATGAGCGTGAAGAGGAAGAGGAAGAGTTGTGGTCACCATCACCACCAGAAACAGCCTTATCAGCATCGCTTGCTGGACCTGCGGCAACGCTGGAAGAGGAGTCTGAGGAAGAGGAGTCAGAGGAGGAATGTGGCTTTGAGGAGGAGGAGGAAGACCAACCACAGCAGGCATCCCAGGGTGCTCGTTGCCACCTATCTGGTACCCGTGGTGTTGTACGTGGCTGGGGGGAAGAACAGACCTTCAGTGAGATCAGTGAGGATGAGGAATGGGACATGAGTAGCTCGGCATCCAACCTTGTGCAAATGGGGTCTTTCATGCTGTCGTGCCTGTTGAGGGACCCTCGTATAAAAAGGCTGAAGGAGAACGACCTGTACTGGGTGGTCACGGTATAAGACCCCCGGTATAAGCAGAAAGTGCCTGAAATGTTACCGAATTACCGGAAGTTGGAAAGGATGCAGCAGTTCCAAAATAAATTAAAAAGTATGCTTTACACAGCGTATAAGGGTGATGTCACAGCACAACGGGAATCTAACAGGGGAAGAGGTGAAAGTAATCCTCCTCCTACCACGACCACGCCGGCAAGGACAGGACGCTTTACAGATGTGTTGTTGATGGAGGACATGCAGAGCTTTTTAAGTCCTACGCATCGCCACAGCCCTTTGGGGTCCACCCTCAGAGAACGACTCGACCGACAGGTAGCAGACTACCTCGCCTTAACTGCAGATATCGACACTCTGAGGAGCGATGAACCCCTTGACTACTGGGTGTGCAGGCTTGACCTGTGGCCTGAGCTATCCCAATTTGCGATAGAACTTCTGGCCTGCCCCGCTTCAAGTGTCCTTTCAGAAAGGACCTTTAGTGCAGCAGGAGGTATTGTCACTGAGAAGAGAAGTCGCCTAGGTCAAAAAAGTCTAGATTACCTCACCTTTATTAAGATGAATGAGGCATGGATCCCGAAGGGACTGACAGTGGGCGATACATTTGACTAAAAAAGGCCTGATGAGATGAGCTGCTTTGGGCTAAAAATGGTCCACACGCGTCTGTATTTTATCTCTGCATGCCGGATGACTTGTGTGACTTATCCGCCACCAACTAGGGTTCAAGCTGCAATGATTTAGGGCACTTTCTGCCTGGAAAAGATCAATTTTTCTGGCCGCTGCTACAGCAGCGGCTGCAACAATACCTAATTTTCCAGGCATGTGTACATGCCTAATTTTTCTGGCCTCTGGTGCTGCACTGTGGCTGCAAAAACAAAACAAAAAAAAAAGCACATACATGTGTCAATTCCCCTCGTGATCGTTACCTTGTTGTGGTGAAGGGGCTTGCGTATCACAATGAAGCGACCACCTCTGTGAGTGTGTTGGCAATGGCAATGTTGGCACACCCCAGATGATAGGTCGTTGCTTCATTGTGAACAGACCAAAAGCGATCGGCTGGGCAATTTTGCATAGAAAAAACATTAATTTTCTTTGTGATCATCTAAGGTGATCATTAAAGCCTTGCGGTTGTGCAAATGGACTGTCTGCGGTTGTTTGCGGTGCGTTAAATGGGGAGTTTGGTCTGTCAGAGTTTGGTCTGTCACTGTGAAGCGGGCATAACCCTTACCTGATCGATACAACATCATACCTGATGTTTTAAAGCACGTTATTCCAAACAATTTAGGAATGTTAGGTGATTTATGCCCTTTGTGGATTAAAACCCAACTCTGCGTCAACTACGTAATTTTCCATGGGAGTTTTGCCATGGATCCCCCTCCGGCATGCCACAGTCCAGGTGTTAGTCCCCTTGAAACAACTTTTCCATCACTATTGTGGCCAGAAAGAGTCCCTGTGGGTTTTAAAAATCCGCCTGCCTATTGAAGTCTATGGCGGTTCACCCGGTTCGCCTGTTCGCGAACATTTGCGGAAATTCGCGTTCGCCGATCGCGAACGGAAAATTTTATGTTCACGGCATCACTAGTTATCAGGCTGATAACAGAGGAATGGTTCAGGAGAGAGCTTCGGGACATAACAAAACACTGCAGATATGTGTGCCCAGCTGAAATTTCATGAATCAGGTTTACATCCACTTAAAGGGCTGTACAAAAGGGCCGAATATCGGCGGCATCGGCCCATGTGTACAGGAGCCAGTCCAACAGAAGCCAGTCTTTCGGCCAGCTCCTGCAAATGGGGCGTGACCAAAAAAGGTCTGCCGATTGGCACCCGATCAGGGTTCTCAGCAAATGGTTGAGAGCGCTGACCGGTGCGTTCTGGTGGGGGGCCACCTCCCTGTCAGAGCACAACAGCTCATAGCACATGGGATTCATAGTACAGATAGTACAGCGGCTCCTCCTAACCTCTTAATTTTTTTCTTTTTTTTTGTTCAGTCCGCTGGGTTATGCGGAAAAAAAAACCTACTAGCGTGTGCTAGGCTTTAGCCTTGAGAGAGTGCAAATCTAAAGAAATTTCAAGGATGTTCTTCTAAATGAAACTGTATGTGGGATCCTCTATGTCTGGTGATGTTTTTATTTAGGAAATAAAAGAAAATGTAAACTCGCCAAACCACTGATGATCTCTGTAAAGCACAGCAAACGAGAGGATAAAGGGGCAGATGTATTTTCAAATTTGCTTACCATAGGCAAACAGTTAAACATACAGATGAAATGCATATATGGGGGTTGTTTCACCTGCCAGGGTCAATCCAGTTATAGGATTTTTACAGCTCTGCCACACACCACAGTCTTTTCTGGCAGGGCAGGAGACCTGATTTTACTCTGCTTCAATACTCATCACTCTGTCACTATAGTGCATTGCAATAGGTAAATACGAATAAAAATGTGTGTGTTTACTCTGCTTGCATTTAAAAATTAATTTAAATATGCATTAATGATCAATAAAAAGAAAATATAATATAATATATATATATATAATATATATATATATATATATATATATATATATATATATATATATATTTGCATTAATGATCAATAAAAATTAATTATAAAATATATATATATATATATATATATATATATATATATATATATATGCATTAATGAATACAGAATAATGTCTGCCTGGAGTCCAGCTTTAACCAATTCTATTATTTTGAAAGCAATGCTATTCAATTATCACCTTAATTAAGCATGATGAAAGATTAGTGATTTAGTTGATTTAGTGATTTAGGTATTACAAAAAAAAATATTTTTCACATAAAACAGAATAACACTGGTATAACTAAATGCTGTCTGTGCTTTTATCATACACCGAGAATTTTAATAAGTCACTGTGTTATGATTTGGATGCATTCAGCTCTAGAGTGATGTGCTCTGGCCTGGTTCCAATGGCTTGCTGGTAGCTGTATAAAGCCCTGTACACACGATCAGATACCCTATGGATTCTAATCCGTTTTTTTCCATCGGAAATCCGATGAAACTGTCTTCCATCAGTATTGCCCACACACCATCAGTCAAAAAACGGACCGTTTCAAACGCGGTGACGTAAAACACTCCGATGAGCCGAGAAAAATTAAGTTCAATGCTTCTGAGCATGCGTCGACTTGATTCTGAGCATGCGTGGGTTTTTTATCCGATGGATTTCCACACAGACGATCGGATTTTGCTATCGTTTTTTTTCCCATCGGATAAATTTAAAACATGTTCTATTTTTTCACACCGATGGAAAAAAGACCGATGGGGCCCATACACGATCGGTTCGTCCGATGAAAACAGTCCATCAGACTGTTTTCATCAGTAAAACCGATCGTGTGTACACGGCTTAAGTCTAGTAGAATCAGGACAGGAGGCCAACACAGTCTTGAATAAAACAGCTTTCCCAGCTTTAAAAATACTTCAGTATTCAGCCAGCTCAGACACAATAACATCAGACATACTGTATTAGTGATATTTTGTGAAACCTGTCCCAAATTGTCACTGCTAAATAATGTGATGTCTGAAGATTGAAAGCTGTTCTAAAGTTGCAATAAGCTACAATAAAGAGCTTTATTTTACCTGAACCTCTTTACGCTCACTGGGAATTTTATGCTTTTTATCGAAAAAAGCAAAAACTCTCCAAATTTTCATAAACTAGGAATAGTTTCATGTACAGAAGGTATGTCTATTCAATTGAGGATTTCACAATTTAGAAATCCAGGCAATCAATATTCATGAAAAATATTCATTCATATATTCAGAAAAATAAATGTAAGAAATGCTGATTCACCTTCTTTTCAAACCAATTCAACCATGCCAAGTAATACGTATTTATTCAGTAAGTAACTGGAAATATAATGCACATGAAGCAGCATGCTAGATAGTCATAAAAGGCCAACCTTATGGACTGCTTAATGGCCATGTAGAACATTACTGTTCATTTCCATGCTATAACATAAAACAGGTAGGGATCACAGCATAACAGTGTCAATAGCCATTAAATAACTAGACTACTTAGTTCTTGTGAAAGAACTTCATTTTGGTAAGTCCAACTTCTTGTGTACATATCTGAGTGATTGCTAAGGGACTACATACAGGTGTGAGAAACAGTAAATATTATACATGCTAGGAAGCATGAAATTATCAGAGACATATGATGTCAAACATACTTTCTTTTGATGAGAGACTTAAGCCCCGTACACACGGTCGGACTTTTGCCCAACAAACTTCGTTTTAAGCAAGTTGGACCAACAATCCGACCGTGTGTACGCTCCATCGGACAAACTTTTTTCGTTTGGTTTTGGATTTCATCGGACAAAAGTTGGGTTTGCAAACGGACAAACTTTTGCCCAACAAAAGTCCGATGGAGCAAAGTCCGACCGTGTGTACAGAAAACCATCGGACTTTAGTCCGATGGACAAAACAACTAATGTTAAAATCAACCAACAATAGCAGAAGTTGACCAAAGGGTGGCAGTAAAGATCAGAAAACAGCAGAAAAAACACGTGATGTTGTAAGAAGTTTTAAGAAAGTTTGCAGAAAAGTCAGAGCGTGTGTATGCTATGGGTGTTCCCAACCAACTCCGTTCGGACAAAAAACCACGGAAAAGTCAGATGGAAGTCCGACAGTGTGTACGAGGCTTTAGACAAAAGTGTGACTGTAGGTGGGGTATATTTGGTCTTTGCTAATGCATCCTACCTCAACATGCCCAATAGGAAACTAATATCCAACATGCCCAATAGGGTCATATGCCTCCATCCCTATCAATATGAAACAGAGAGCGAGGGTGGGACTTTAAATGCTTATGGGATATAATGAATATAAAATGTTATTGATCCATGTAAATGTATCAAGTATCTGAATACATATATATATATATATATATATATATATATATATATATATATATATATATACAGGGCTTTTTTTCCTCAGACAATAGGTGCAGGAACTACCCCTTTCCGAGTCACCCCTTTTCTCCATCCCTACCCACCTCCGAGCACCGTCCTTTGGTTCCATCCCCTACTCACCTCCCAGTACTGCCCCTTTTAGACAATATAGAACCAAGTATCATTTTGTGGTGCTATGGAATTTGTATGGAATTTGGTAATGATATCAAGAAAAGCAGAAAAATAGTTCCCCTGCAGCCAGCAACAATAGATCCCCCTAACAGCAATGGACCGCCCACAACAAAAATGTCCCCCCCAGCAACAATAGACTCCCAGCAGCATCAACAGATCTCCGCACAGCCAGCATAGACTCTCCGACAGCCATCAACAATAGATCTCTCCCCCCAACAGTAGATCTCTTTCAGCAACAACTGACCGCCCAGCAACATAAGACCCACCCCCAGCAATAGTAGGTCCCCCATCAGCAACAATAGACCTCCTCAGCAACAATAGATCCCCTCCAGCTAGAACAGATCCCCCAGCAGTGAGCATCAATACCCTGCAGCACACCCCAGCACCCCTTGCCATTACATACAGTCAGTCCAGGAGGTGCCGGAACTGCGTTCCCCCACGTTTCCCGCTGAAAAAAAGCCCTGTATATATATAAAAAGTACGCAAATTGCACAAGGAGAAAAATTCCAATGATAGTACATTCAAATATAATTCATGTATATACATACATACATTACAGAAAGATACTATATGGCAAAGAACCTCTAGTCCCTATCAAAATTAAAGACAAACTTTAAAAACACGATTACAATGTTACATGATAATTGTAGAAAGACCAATTGGCACATTAACCATTTCAGCTCCAGAAGATTTTCACCCTTAATGACACTTTAACTGACAATTGCGCGATTGTGCATCGCTGTACCCAAACCAAATTGACGTCCTCTTTCTTCCCACAAATAGCTTTATTTTAATGGTATTTAATCACCTCTGTGGTTTTTATTTTTTGCGCTATAAACAAAAAAAGAGCGAGAATTTTGAAAAATAAATAAATCATTTTTTACTTTTTGCTATAATAAATATCCCCCCCATAAAAATGTAAAAAAAAAACGAATTTTTTCATCAGTTTAGGCCAATATGTATTCTTCTATATATTTTTGGTAAAACAAATCGCAATAAGCGCATATTAATTGGTTTGCGCAAAAGTTATAGCGTTTACAATATAGGGAATAAATTTATGGCATTTTTATGGAATTTTTATTATTTATTTATTTTTTACTAGTAATAGCAGTTATCTGCGATTTTTTGCGGGACTGCGACATTGCGGCAGTAAGATCAGACACTTTTGACACTTTTTTGGGACCATTGACATTTATACAGTGATCAGTGCTATAAAAATGCACTGATTATTGAGTAATGTCACTGGTAGGGAAGGGGTTAACACTAGGGGGCAATCAAGGGGTTAAATGTGTTCCCTCATGTGTGTTTCTAACTGTGGGGGGATGGGACTGACTAGAGGAGGAGACAGATCGCTGTTCCTGATTAGTAGGAACAGCAGATCTGTCTCTCCTCTCTTGTCAGAACGGGGATGTGTGTGTTTTTTACACACACACACACACACACATCCCCGTTCTGGCTCTCGTGACCGCTGTTAGGTTCTGTTTTTCTTTGTTTCACTCATCTTATTTTTGGTTTTCAATACCTCACTCTGGCACATTTCCTCTCTCTTTTTCTTTGTCCCTTCCACGTGTTAGTTCTAGGTAGTTGGACTGCATTGTTTCATACCACTCTTATAACCGCACTTTATTCCACTCCAACTGTTAACATTTGGGCATATTACACATATACATGTACTAAAACAGTTATATCACTATTTTCACAGAAGTCCCTCACAGTTGGTTTGTGGCCCAATCCTTTATATACAGGAGGATCACTTTCTGTGGATGCATATCCATCCTGGAGGTTGAAAGAAAATAAATGGCTGCACATCCAGGAATTCCGATTAACTTTTATTGTTCAAAGTGATAACACCAAAGACACCAACACAAGGTCACGTAGAGACGTTTCACACAAACATCTTGTGCTTAATCATTACTGATTAAGCACAAGATGTTTGTGTGAAACGCGTCTACGTGACCTCGTGTTGGTGTCTTTGGTCTTATCACTTTGAACAATAAAAGGCAATCGGAATTCCTGGATGTGCAGCGATTTCTTTTCTTACAAGTTTCCCACGGAGGCGGGCCGGGGCTGGCACTCTACGAGACATTCCACCTCAGGTTATCATCATACACCTGGAGCAGCGTCTCTTTTTCTTTGTCCATCCTGGAGGTTGCTCTGTGTGGGTTTCATGTCACACAGCATATCACCACAGTTCCCAGAAATTATGTCCTTGGGGGGCTTCCTGGTCTCAATAGCATGCCACCAGCATATAGCTATGTTGGAAAGTATACATAGGAGGGGTTTTAGACTCCATTCCCGCAGTTCTCCGATGAATATGTTAGATCATTTAGACATTTATGCACTTTATTGCAGACATGTAGCACGTGCTTGCTCCTGAAGAGTGGTTTAAAGCAGCGAAACGCATCGATCTAACAGATGCCATGTTCAACACTCACCAATAGATTCCTATATGGAACTGTGTCATATGTTTAATGTGCCAATTGGTCTTTCTACAATTGTCTGTAATCATGTTATTCAAGTTTGTCTTCAATTTTGATAGGGACATGAGGCTCTTGGCCATACAGGTCATTTATGTAAATACATGAATTATATTGTAATGTACTATCATTGGATTTTTTATCCTTGTGCAATTTGCGTAATATATATATATATATATATATATATATATATATATTCAGATACTAGATACATTTACATGGATCAATAAAATTTTATATTCATTATATCCCATAAGCACACACTTCATTTAAAATCCCACCCCCGCTTTCTGTTTCAGGAAACTAACAGCCTTAGGAACAAGGAATGTCTGTGGACCGAACAATGACTTGAATACCGTGCACCAATAGTTCGCAATCATCAGATCATACTACGAATGGTCTAAGGATATAAGCGTTGTGTACCATAAGATTCAGTTTTGTGGACATCTCTTTCACCTTCCAATTTGCTCCTCAGGTGGACACAATACAATGTTGCTGTTTTTTACATGCTTAATAAAGCTTTGAATGTTTGCATTTTTAAAATGCAGAATAAACAAATTGTAGCATGAAAGTAAATGTTTATCAAAGCATTATTTTCTATAAAAATAAAAATCATTATGAACACACACAAATATAACTTAATCCCCAAATATCATAACACATAAAACATGTAAAACTATTATATTAGTCAAAAACAAATATGTGCAAAGTAACGGTTGTGCGTTTTTTTGAAAACAGTATTAACCAAGCACACATAAAACTGTAAATAAACAACTTACGCTAAAAACATTTTCTACATCATCTACTTTGCATTCTACCAAAATAAAGTCCCCACAAATTATCCCCAAACACCTATCATATGAGGGGAAATCTAATATGTGTATTGCAATAGGGGTCTTATATTTGTGTCCTAATGCTGCATGTTATGAGTTTAGGATTTTTTTTTCTAAATTATTCTATTACTTTTATCGCAATTTTAACATTTTACCTTTTTACTTTACTCTGTAAAGGGCTGTACACACGGGACGAATATTGGGTGGTATTAGCCGGTTCAACAGAAACCGGACGATGTTTGGCCCATGTGTACGACAACCGGTCCTTTCGGCCGGTTTCTGTTGAAGTGGCATGACCGAAAAAGGTCTGCATTTTGCAGATCGCCATTTGAACAGTGCTGTTTATCCCACAAATCTGATTTGTGGTTTAAATTTAAAGTAAAGTTAATACAATATATAAGCAAAAAACATTTTACACAATTGTGAACTTCTGACTTTGTGGCAACAGTTTGGGCAGACCCTTTTCTGTTCCAGCATGATTATCCCATGGTGTACAAAACCACCAAGATGAGTTTAGGGTCAGGGAAACCGAGTAGACTGCAGCCCTGACTTCAATCCTACTGAACACCTTTGGGATGAATTATTTTTTATTTATTTATTTTTTTTTTCCGATTTTATTTTAGATACTTTTTTAAAATGCATAAACATACACACAAAAGACAAAGAAAGCCTATCACAAAAAAAAAATCTTATCAAACCTATAAAAAAAAAATCCTACCATTAACACGCAGCAAACATCAGACATTGCAGATAGAACCTATTTTGACAGCAAACCTATGTCTGAACAGGCCTATGCCTAGCTCGAAGCCGAACTCATATGATCTAGCCATGGTGACCAGATTGAGTCAAACCTCTTAGATGAATTTCATAGAAAAAAAAAAAATGTCTCCTATAGGAAATGCGCTTAGATCAAATATCTAATCAGGTATGGTCACTGGATGTGGGGAATTTGTCTCCAAGCCATGAACAGTGCACGTATGGCAGTAGTCCACTTTGGTGGCTTAAACAAACAACGATCAACATAGCCCAATAAACATGTAAGAGGATCCACTTGAAGGTTCACATTTAAGATCCCATTGAGTGTACCCACTCTCTTTGGGATGAATTAGGATCGCAATTATGAGCCAGGTCTCCACGTCCAACAACTCACAAATGCTCTTTTGGCTGAATGGGCACAAATTCCCAAAGATAAACAAAAAAATCTTGTAGAAAGCTTTCCCCGAGGAGTCTAGGCCGCTAAATCTGTAAAGTGAGCAAGGGGGAGAGGGGGGCATTTTCATATTTGTGGTTGGAAATGGGATGTCCAACAAGCTCAAATGGATTTGATGGTCAGGGGTCCACAAACTTTTGGCAGCATAATTTATAAAGAAAGATTTCAGGTAGTTACACCAAGAATATGCATAAAATTCACATATTAATTTTTAATTAATCTAGAACTGGACTAAATGGTGAATTTTTATTTATACACAGAGTTCTGTTTTAAGGGCTTGTTCACACCAATGCATTTTAAAATGCATATGGATCTTGTTATAAAAGCGCGTTGCAACTAAATTTAAGATTTTACATGCCTTTTTCCTTCATTTCTCCAAAATTTCCCCCTTGCAAACACATGTGAAATCATGAACATATGACTAAAATCACACTTAATAAACACGTTGTGTTTTTACTGCACTTTGAAAGCATCCCCGTTGACTATAATGTAACACACAATGTACAAGAACCACACAAAATATGCAACAAGCAGGATTTTTGAAAATTACAATGTGCTGTTTTGTAACACAATATGCTAAAGTAAAGAGATTCATACAGGTGAAACTCGAAAAATTATAATATCGTAGTTAATTTATTTCACTAATGCAACTTAAAAGGTGAAACTAATATATAACATTACATGCAAAGCAAGATAGTTCAAGCCTTTATTTGTCATCATTGTGATGATTATGGCTTACAGCTCATGAAAACTCCAAATCCACAATCTCAGAAAATTTGAATATCGTGAATAGGTGCAATATTCTAGGCTCAATGTGTCCCACTCTAATAAGCTAATTAAGCCATAACACCTGCAAAGGGTTCCTGAGCCTTTAAATGGTCTCTCAGTCTGGTTCAGTAGGAATCACAATCATGGGAAAGACTGCTGGCCTGACAATTGTGCAGATTAGGAGTGGTATGAATGCACATTGAAGCACTGTTATAGCACACTGGTGTGAAAAGGTCCCTAATTTGCTGGTCATCTTATTACTACTATACCAGCTGATTAGTCATTGACCTCAAGGTTTAACTTAACATACACTAGAACAAATACAGTATAGTACTGTGGGTGACTGCAAACCCTGCTGCTGCCACTTTAAGAAAGGCTCAATGTACAGAAAAGTGTTTGTATGTTTTGTTAAATGTGGTTTCAGGAACACAGTCCTGTAAAAAGTGATAACCTCCATATCTTGTCCTCACTTCAGGCAATACTTTTTTTTTTCTAGCTCTTAAGAAGCCTGTGGTGAGAATGCTGACAATTTGCTATGTGATGCTTATTGTAAAGGACTGTCACCATTAGCTCCTTATCACTGAATAGCTAGTCATCACAACAAGGATGCAATGCATTCAATTCTAAATGACCCTACTCTGGAATGGGTTCACTTGAATGTACAGAATTTCCATTTCTGTTGTTGTCCTGCAGTACAGAAAAAATTGTCCCTGAAATAAAAGACACTTTAAGTCACAATAGCACGTAGAACAATATAAAATATATATGAACAATAAAACAGCAAAAAAAAGTCATAACATGCAATCAGTATTCTTCGTTTAACTAATCTGCTGTGGTAAACTAAAATCTGATTGGTGATTGTTATACAGTATATCATTGCCCCTTGTACATCATAATTACTCTTTTTTGTTTCTTATTGAAAAAGTAATTCAGTACAATGAATTATTACATATGACAATATAGAACACACCAATGAATGTCTGTATGTACTGCATTTTTATAGAAATATATGTATATATATAAAACTCTTGTGAAAAAAGACGTTCGCGTTCAAATTTGAGCTATTTGCAGGTCTGAGCATGCTCAGTTGTGTTGGCACCTAGTTGTCCAAAAACTGGGAATTTTTCACTTCTCAGACTATTAAAGATATTTTAGTGTAGAAATCACTTTTTCACACAGTTTAAAAGCAGATTATCTTTAAATAATATACCGCATATTTCAGTACTATTTAGGCAATTATATCATGCTCTAAACATTATTTCCATGTGCAATTCTCCAGCCTCTTAGCAGAGTAAGGATTTGGGTGCTATTTTGATTCTGGGAGCTATAGTAAATTCGATTTTGGGAATATTTTCTCTCCAGCGCTATAGTGAATAGCGTTTTAGCGCGAATTGCCGCAATTAGCGCTAGTTCGCGGCAATTAGCGCTAATTAGCGCCGCGGCGCTATAGTAAATGACCCCCATACTGTGTGTATATATATATATATATATATATATATATATATATTCACCCATTTCTGGCAGTGAGAGCCAGCCCTTTAAGGTGATCTTAAAGCGGAGGTTCCGCGGCCAATCTTTTTTATTTTTTTGTGTGCATTCAATGTGGTTTTAGATCAGAACATAGTACTCCCTTGTTAGGTGTCAAAAACCATCCCCCGTCCGTTTTCATTTAAAATATAAACTTTTAAAAACCAATGTAGGCATTTCCCATTTTGCTTGTGGGCATTGTGAAGCCCACAAGCACTTACTTCCTGGAAGCGGTGAATGCTCGTTTCTCCCGGCATTCACCGCTCTGTGCAGTGTTTAAGGCGACCTGCACCGTAAACATCCTGGTTGCCATGACAACTCCCAGGTTGCCTGCTCCCAGGAGACATCGCGGAGAGCTCCCAATGAACACTGCGGCGCCAGGGAAAAGAGTGGAGACGCGGGAGGAAAGACCGGAAGTCCAACTTTAAAAAGGCTATTTCACGGTATTTAAATGAGCTAAAAAAAAAACTTTTGGCATATGTATATGTATGTGGTGCAGTGCTCACGATAACATAGTGTTGTTATTTAGGGTGAACTTCCGCTTTAATGCCAGAGACCAGCAGCCAATTGCAAACAATGACTGAGAGCTGTTGGTGATGCACTTGGTCCCAATGCTGGGGGGCCAGAGTGAGAACACTTCCAGAACAATTCATTGGTGCCAGCTGTATGCATATACTGTATGTGACAGCCCAGCATTATAGCCCAATGTCGTGCGGCCGGTGGGAATGGGTTAATAAATTAGCGTAAGTACCTCAATTTATCTTTATATTGGCTTTCTGTATTTCCCCTCACTCATATTGAGAGAGGAAGCATAGAATATGCACAAGTAGATGCACATGTTTATCAAGATAAGATGACTCGCTTTACAATATCAAGAGAAAATAAAATGCATTTGAAATACATGTAGCAAATGCTCAATTCTACCTCAGTGCAACAAAGACACCCTAGACCTAGATAGGTGCTAGGTATAGATAGATAGAATTAGTAGGTATTTTGATAGGCAAATTTAGTTTCCACACTGTAGTCAGTGTGGTTGTGATTGTTTGTTAGGTAAAAGCATAGTTTGCTCACTGTACTCAGTGATTAATTCAGTTAGTCAGGTCTGCTCAGTGTGTTCAGCTGCTGCCATTCTAATAGCTTTTGCATTCAGAGCTTGAGAAATTTCTGGATGATAGGTGTGGATAGGGATGAGCCGAACACCCCCCCCCCCCCCCCCCCCCGTTCGGTTCGCACCAGAACCTTCGAACGGACCGAAAGTTTGCCCGAACGTTAGAACCCTATTAAATACAATGGACGCGAACGTTCGAAATCTAAAGTGCTAATTATAACGACTAATATGCATGTTATTGTCCTAAAAAGCATTTGGGGACCCGGGTTCTGCCCCAGGGAACATGTATCAATGCAAAACGAAGTTTTAAAAACGGCCGTTTTTCAGGAGCAGTCATTTTAATGATGCATAAAGTGAAAAAAAAAAGTCAAATAATCCTTCAAATATCGTACCTGGGGGGTGTCTAAAGTATGCCTGTGAAGTGGCATGTGTTTCCCGTGTTTAGAACTGTCCCTGCACAAAATGACATTTCTAAAGGAAAATTTAAACTGCTTGCGGCTTTAATGTAATGTCTGGTCCCGGTAATATGGATGAAAATCTTTGAGAAAAATGGCATAGCTACCCCATCACCCCCCCCCCCTACCCCAGCCCATTACCAGCCCCTTTGGGTCTTGTATGGATATTAAGGGGAACCCCGCACACAAAATAAAAAAGGCCCTATATACTCTGAACAGCAGTATACAGGCGGTGCAAACAAGACAGGGACTGTAGGTTTGTTCTTAAGTAGAATCTGTTTTTTAATTTTGAACAGGTAAATTTGTAAGTGTAGCTCCAGCCAAAAAATCTATTTTTAAGCTTTTTGGAAAACATAGGGAAGGGTTATCACCCCTGTAACATTTGTTTTGCTGTCTGTGCCCCTGTTCATTTCACCTCACTTTCCGTCCCAATGACAACTGTTTTTGAAAAGTGGGGTTTTTATTGAAACAAGGATTGGTGATAAAGCATCAGTAGAGAGGAGACACCTTTTTCCAATATTAACTCTTACAGGATAAAATTTTCCTTCCTAGGGGTAGATTTTCTCTCACTTCCTGTTGTATCCTTCCGTTTGCAAGTAGGAGTCGTTTGTAAGTTGGATGTTTGAAAGTAGGGGCCTGCCGTATATACTCTGCTGAAATTTGCCCCTTACATGTTGGTGTTGCCATAACACTGTGAGCCCTCACAGTTACTCTTGGTGGGCGCTGGAACGCCCTGCTGTGAACTATTATATCAGGAATTGTATTTACATGCCATTGTTGAACAATGGTAGGAAAAATTGGGCCTTTGGTGGTGGTGCTGGTGCCACAACACTGTAAGCCCTCACAGTTACTCTTGGTGGGCGCATAAATGGGCCCTGCTGTGAATTATTAGATCAAGAATTGTAATTGCACGCCCCTGTTGAACAGGGGCTGAAAAATTGGGCCTTTGGTGGTGGTGGTGGTGGTGTTGCCACAACACTGTAAGCCCTCACAGTTACTCTTGGTGGGCGCAGGAATGGGCCCTGCTGTGAATTATTAGATCAATAATTGTAATTACATGCCCCTGTAGAACAGGGGCTGAAAAATTGGGCCTTAGCCACTGGTGCCACAACACTGCACCCCCTCACAGATACTGTACTTGGAGCACAGCAATGAGCCCTGTTGCAAAGTATTGCATCAAAAATTGTAATTACACGCCCCTGTTAAACAGGGGCAGAAAAATTGGGCCTTAGGCACTGGTGCCACAACACTGCAACCCCTCACAGATACTGTACTTGGAGCACAGTAATGAGCCCTGTTGCAAAGTATTGCATCAAAAATTGTAATTACACGCCCCTGTTAAACAGGGGCAGAAAAATTGGGCCTTAGGCACTGGTGCCACAACACTGCAACCCCTCACAGATACTGTACTTGGAGCACAGTAATGAGCCCTGTTGCAAAGTATTGCATCAAAAATTGTAATTAGACGCTGTGATCCGTGACAAAGCCTCCAGCAGCACTGAATGTGCGTTTCGAAAGAACGCTGGATGCAGGACAGGCCAGTATCTCAATTGCATACTGTGCAAGCTCTGGCCTGTGATCCATCCTCAACACCCAGTAAGCCAGAGGATTTTCGGGGGGAAAGGTGTCCAAGTCTGACCTTGCCCCTAGGTATTCCTGCACCATGTATATCAGACACTGGCGATGGTTGCTGGAACCGATGATACCTTGGGGCTGCGGACTAAAAAAATTGTCTGAACGCATCGGTCAGACGGCCACCTTCTCCACCGCTCCTTCTGCTACTGACCGAAGCCTCAACAATTAGTTGTCCAGGACCAGGAGTTTGTAACCTCCCAGTCTCTGGGAACGTGTTGCACAGACCTTTCTGCAAGGCCTCCCGGAGATGTCTCATCCTCTGCTCCCTCTGCGACGGCAAGATAAGGTCCGCAACCTTACCCTTGTACCGTGGATCAAGGAGAGTGGCCAGCCAGTAATGGTCCCTCTCCTTGATCCGAAGAATACAAGGATCCTTCCGCAGACTTTGCAGGATCAGGGAGGCCATGCAGCGTAGGTTAACTGAGGCATTCGGTCCGGAGTCCTCTGGGTCACTAAGGACGACATGATCCGCAGCCACCTCCTCCCAGCCACGTACAAGTCCACGGGTTTGTTGGGACTGCAAATCATCCCTAAAAGACTGCTGCTGTTGATGCTGAGTGCCATGCTGGAGCATCCTTCTCCTCCTCCTCCTCCTCTTCCTGTGTGATGGGTGGGACAGAAGGAACACTGTCTGGGTAAAGGGGGCCTTGAGAGTCAAGGAAGTCCTCCTCTTCCTGCCTCTGTTCTGCCTCAAGTGCCCTGTCCATTATTCCAGGCAGCGTATGCTCCAACAGGTGGACAAGAGGTACAGTGTAACTGATGCATGCACTGTCACTGCTCACCATCCTCGTGGCCTCCTCAAATGGTGCCAGGACAGTGCATGCATCCCTGATCATGCCCCACTGGCGTGGTGAAAAAAACCCGAGCTCCCCTGACCCTGTCCTGGTGCCGTAGTCGCACAGGTACTCATTGATGGCCCTCTGCTGCGTGTGCAGCAGCTGCAGCATGGCCAACGTTGAGTTCCACCTGGTGGGCATGTCACATATAAGGTGGTTCTTGGGCAGGTTCAACTCCTTTTGCAGCTCAGCCAGCCGAGCACTGGCATTATATGATCTGCAGAAATGCACACAGACTTTCCTGGCGTGCCTCAGGACATCCTGTAAGCCCGGGTACCTGCCCAAGAACCGCTGCACCACCAGGTTAAGGACATGAGCCACACAGGTCACATGGGTCAGTTGTCCCTGGCGGAGGGCGGAGAGGAGGTTGGTGCCATTGTCGCAAACCACCATTCCTGCCTTAAGCTGGCATGGCGTCAACCACCTCTCGGCCTGCCCCTGCAGAGCTGACAGAACCTCTGCCCCAGTGTGGCTCCTGTCCCCCAAACACACCAGCACATGCACGGCATGGCATCTTTTTGCCTGCGTACTTGCGTAGCCCCTTGAACGCCTACGGAGCACCGCTGGTTCCGAGGACAAAGCACAGGAAGAGGCCATGGAGGAAGAAGAAGAGGAGGAGGTGGAGGAGAGAGGTGTGTCACAACCAGTAGTAGCATTTTGGAGGTGTGGCGGCGGAACAACCTCCAACACTACTGCACCTTGTCCTGCATCCTTCCCAGCTGCCAAAAGAGTGACCCAATGGGCCGTGAAAGAAAGGTAACGTCCCTGTCTATGCCTGCTGGACCATGAGTCAGCGGTAATATGCACCTTACCGCTGACCGCCCTGTCCAGCGAGGCATGGACATTGCCTTCCACATGGCGGTAGAGAGCCAGAATCGCCTTCCGTGAGAAAAAGTGGCGTTTGGGAACCTGCCACTGAGGAACCGCACATTGCACAAACTCACGGAAGGGGGCCAAGTCTACCAACTGAAAAGGCAGCAGTTGAAGCGCTAGCAATTTAGCCAAGCTAGCATTCAACCGCTGGGCATGTGGATGGCTGGGAGTGAACTTCTTTTGACGGTCCAGCAGCTGGGGCAGGGAAATTTGCCTGCTAGAATCGGACGTCAGTGTACTGCTAGCAGAGTGCCCGCAAGTACTTGGCTGTGACACACCTAATTCTACACCTTCATTCCTCTCAGTGCAGGTTTCAGTGAGGTCTGAAGGTATAGTGGGGTTGGAGATTCCAGCTGATGCGGAGCAAGGAGAGGTCCGCTTTGTTCTTTGGTGTGGGTCTTTAAGGTAGGCTTGCCAACGAGCTGCATGGCAGGTCAACATATGTCTGGTCAAGCATGTGGTGCCCAAGCGGCTGATGTTTTGGCCACGCGAGATACGCTTGAGACATATGCTGCAAACAGCAGCGGTGCGATCTGATGCACTCGACTCAAAAAAGGCCCACACCAAAGAACTTTTGGAATAACGGGCAGAGGCAGGGCCCTGCACAGGCGGAGCTCTGCGGTGTGATTCAGTCAGTGTGCTGCCCTTACGCTGGCCCCCGGAGGGCATCCTGCCTCGTTGGAGATGTGCCTCCTCCTCATCCTCCTCCTCTCTCCTATCAGGCACCCACGTGGAGTCAGTGACCTCATCATCCCCTCCCTCCTCATCACTGGAACCAATCTGGCAGTATGCTGCAGCTGCTGGAACATGACTGCCAGATTGGTGTCCTTCTTGAGCATCCCCTCTCTCTGCTCTCACGCTACTGCCTTCCTCTAGCTGGGTATCATCTTCAGACCCTTCGAAACGCTGGGCATCCTCCTGGAGCATGTACCCAACCCTGTGCTCAAACAGTTCGGGGGACTCCTCAGGAGGACACGGTGGGTCTAGGGAAGGAGTGACTGATGATGACATTAAGGACGCTTTGGCAGTTGCTTTGCCAGTACCCTGAGCCTGGGTGAGAGAGGATGAGGAGGATGAGGAGGGCTTGGTCATCCACTCTACCAAGTCTTCGGCATGATGCGGCTCAACACGTCCAGCTGCCGAAAATAAGGACAAGCGTGTCCCATGGCCACGTGCTGATGACGATGCACCGCGTCCACGACCAGCACTGTTGTCTCTAGACACAGAGCCTGCTTGCCCTCTTTTATTGGCTCCTGACTGCCTGCCTCTCCTTGTTTGCCTTCCAGACATTCTAAAGGCCTGCAGGGAGATGGGAAAACCAGCAATAAGGGGTAGCTTCAGGTGTATATTTTGCAAGAAGCACACTACGCCTGCTGTAAGTGCTGCAGATGCCTGCCTGTGTTACACAACAGGAAAACACAGCAATAAGGGCTAGCTTCTGGTGTATGTTTTGCAAGAAGCACACTCCGCCCGCCGTAAGTGCTGCAGATGCCTGTTAGTGTAACACAAAAGAAAAAAAACTACGAGCAATAAGGGGTAGCTTCAGGTGTATAATGTGCAGGAGGCACACTACGCCCGCTGTAAGTGCTGCAGATGCCTGCCTGTGTTACACAACAGGAAAACACAGCAATAAGGCCTAGCTTCAGGTGTATATTTTGCATGAGGCACACTACGCCTGTTGTAAGTGCTGCAGATGCCTGCCTGTGTTACACAACAGGAAAACACAGCAATAAGGCCTAGCTTTAAGTGTATATTTTGCAGGAGGCACACTACGCCTGCTGTAAGTGCTGCAGATGCCTGCCTGTGTTACACAACAGGAAAACACAGCAATAAGGCCTAGCTTCAGGTGTATATTTTGCAGGAGGCACACTACGCCTGTTGTAATTGCTGCAGATGCCTGCCTGTGTTACACAACAGGAAAACACAGCAATAAGGCCTAGCTTCAGGTGTATATTTTTCAGGAGGCACACTACGCCTGCTGTAAGTGCTGCAGATGCCTGCCTGTGTTACACAACAGGAAAAAACAGCAATAAGGGCTAGCTTCAGGCGTATATTTTGCAGGAAGCACACTACGCCTGCTATAACTGCTGCAGATGCCTGCCTGTGTTACACAACAGGAAAAAACAGCAATAAGGGCTAGTTTCAGGTGTATATTTTGCAGGAAGCACACTACGCCTGCTATAACTGCTGCAGATGCCTGCCTGTGTTACACAACAGGAAAAAACAGCAATAAGGCCTAGCTTCAGGTGTATATTTTGCAGGAGGCACACTATGCCTGCTGTAAGTGCTGCAAATGCCTGCCTGTGTTACACAACAGGAAAACACAGCAATAAGGCCTAGCTTCAGGTGTATAATTTGCAGGAGGCACACTACGCCTGCTGTAAGTGCTGCAGATGCCTGCCTGTGTTACACAACAGGAAAAAGCAGCAATAAGGGCTAGCTTCAGGTGTATATTTTGCAGGAAGCACACTACGCCTGCTATAATTGCTGCAGATGCCTGCCTGTGTTACACAACAGGAAAACACAGCAATAAGGGCTAGCTTCTGGTGTATATTTTGCAAGAAGCACACTATGCCCGCTGTAAGTGCTGCAGATGCCTGTTAGTGTAACACAAAAGAAAAAAAACTACGAGCAATAAGGGATAGCTTCAGGTGTATAATGTGCAGGAGGCACACTACGCCCGCTGTAAGTGCTGCCGGTGCCTGCCTGTGTTACACAACAGGAAAGCACAGCAATAAGGGCTAGCTTCAGGTGTATATTTTGCAGGAAGCACACTACGCCTGCTATAACTGCTGCAGATGCCTGCCTGTGTTACACAACAGGAAAAAACAGCAATAAGGGCTAGCTTCAGGTGTATATTTTGCAGGAGGCACACTACGCCTGCTGTAAGTGCTGCAGATGCCTGCCTGTGTTACACAACAGGAAAACACAGCAATAAGGGCTAGCTTCAGGTGTATATTTTGCAGGAGGCACACTACGCCTGCTGTAAGTGCTGCAGATGCCTGCCTGTGTTACACAACAGGAAAAAACAGCAATAAGGGCTAGCTTCAGGTGTATATTTTGCAGGAAGCACACTACGCCTGCTATAACTGCTGCAGATGCCTGCCTGTGTTACACAACAGGAAAACACAGCAATAAGGGCTAGCTTCTGGTGTATATTTTGCAAGAAGCACACTACGCCCGCTGTAAGTGCTGCAGATGCCTGTTAGTGTAACACAAAAGAAAAAAAACTACGAGCAATAATGGGTAGCTTCAGGGGTATAATGTGCAGGAAGCACACTACGCTCGCTGTAAGTGCTGCAGATGCCTGCCTGTGTTACACAACAGGAAAACACAGCAATAAGGCCTAGCTTCAGGTGTATATTTGCAGGAAGCACACTACGCCTGCTATAACTGCTGCAGATGCCTGCCTGTGTTACACAACAGGAAAACACAGCAATAAGGCCTAGCTTCAGGTGTATATTTTGCAGGAAGCACACTACGCCTGCTGTAAGTGCTGCAGATGCTTGCCTGTGTTACACAACAGGAAAACACAGCAATAAGGGCTAGCTTCAGGTGTATATTTTGCAGGAAGCACACTACACCTGCTATAACTGCTGCAGATGCCTGCCTGTGTTACACAACAGGAAAACACAGCAATAAGGGCTAGCTTCAGGTGTATACTGTGCAGGAGGCTTAGCAAAAATATCACTGACACTGTCCCCTGCCTATCCTTCTCTCTCCCTGCACACAAGGTTTAGCAGAATATCACTGACACTGTCCCTGCCTATCCTTCTCTCTCCCTGCACACAAGGTTTAGCAGAATATCAGTGACACTGTCCCTGCCTATCCTTCTCTCTCCCTACACACAAGGTAAATGAACAAATATCACTAACACTGTCCCTGCCTATCCTTCTCTCTCCCTGAACCGGAACACACTACACAAGGCCGCCGCGCTGGCGGCCTTTTATAGTGTGGGGCGTGTACTAAACCCTCACAGTGCATGCTTGGCCAATCACAGCGCCGGGATTGCACTGTGATGGCGCAGTGTATTGTGGGCCGTTCGCGTCACTCGAATTAGGCGCGAACGGCCCAAAACGTTCGATCTTCGTCGAACGATCGAACAGCCGATGTTCGAGTCGAACGTATGTTCGACTCGAAAACCGAGCTCATCCCTAGGTGTGGAGTTATGCAGATGGCAGCATGAATATTGATATTGGTATTGCACAAAGCAAGGTCCATAAAGACATGGATGAGCGAGTTTGGGGTGGAGGAACTTGAATGGCCTGCACCTAAACCCCATAGAACACCTTTGGGATGAATTAGAGCAGAGACTGAGAGCCAGGCCTTCTCGTCCACATCAGTGCCTGACCTCACAAATGCGCTTCTGGAAGAATGGTCAAACATTCCCATAGACACACTCCTAAACCTTGTGGACAGCCTTCCCAGAAGAGTTAATCTATTATAGCTGCAAAGGGTGGGCCAACTCAATATTGAACCCTATGGACTAAGATTGGGATGCCATTAACCACTTAACGACCGCCCACCGCCGATTTACGTCGGCAGAATGGCACCGACAGGCAGAATCACGTAGATCTACGTGATCGCCTTTGTGCAGTTGGGGGGTCCATCCGGACCCCCCGTCACTGCAGTGAGCGGCCGTTAAGTGTTCGGGAGCGATCAGGCATGAGGGGGGGGGCGCTCGATTCCGCCCCCCCCCCCTCGCGATCGCTCCCGGCCAATGAAAATGCTTCCTCTGCCATGTGATGTAAACACAGGCAGGAGGAAGTGATGTCATCTCCCTCGCCGCGGTCTTTTCGTTCCCGGCGCCGAGCAGAGAAGAAGCAGGTTAGTGCACCAACAGTCCACTGACACGTAGGTACACATAGGCACACAAATCACCCCCCAGTCACCCCCAGATCACCCCCCAGGTCACCCCAAAGCCCCCAATCACAGTGTCACTGATTGCAGTGATCATTTATTTTACTGATCACTGCATTTAGTGTCATCTGTGATTGTAAAAAGTTGCAGGGCAGTTAGGATTAGGCCCCTTTAGGTCCAGGGTAGCCCCCTAACCCCCCCTAATAAAGGTTTAACCCCTTGATCACCCCCCAGGTAACCCTTTCACCCCCTAACTTCAGCGTCACTAAGCGATTGTTTTTCCGATCGCTGTATTCGTGTCGCTGGTGTTTTAGATAGGCAGTTATTTTTTTTTAGGTTCGCCGCAGGTTTTTATTAGTGTCAGGTACCCCCATATATTATTTTAACCCCCTGATTGCCCCTAGAGTTAACCCTTTCACCAGTGATCGCCGTATAAGCGTCACTGGTGTCACTGGTTAGCCAGTAAGTTATTTAGTTATTTAGGTTACCCGTCAGGTTTTTATATAGTGTCAGGTACCCCCATATTTAACCTAATAAAGGTTTTAACCCCCTGATTGCCCCTAGTTAACCCTTTCACCAGTGATCACCATATAAAGGTTACGGGTGACGCTGGTTGATTAGTTTGCTTTTTATAGCATCAGGGCACCCGCCGTATATAACCCAATAAAGGTTTAACCCCCCTGATCGCCCGGCGGGTGAGATCAATTAGGTTTTAGCGCCAGAGAGGGTCTGCGTCGCCCCAGGCAGTGTTAGGTTAGTGACAGTAACGCTAACACCCACGCGCAAAGCATACACCCCCCTTAGTGGTATAGTATCTGATCAGATCTGATCAGATCTATACTAGCATCCCCAGCGGTTTAGGGTTCCCAAAAACGCTGTGTTAGCGGGATCAGCCCAGATACCTGCTAGCGCCTGCGTTTAGCCCCTCCGCCCAGCCCAGCCCAGCCCAGCCCACCCAAGTGCAGTATCGATCGATCACTGTCACTTACCAAACACAACACACATAACTGCAGCGTTCGCAGTGCTTGGTTTTTGGGGCCCTGCACGCGGCTAGGCTCCCAAAAAGTCCCACACATGTGGTATCCCCGTACTCAGGAAAAGCAGCAGAATGTATTTTGGGGTGCAATTCCACATATAACCATGGCATGTGTGAGCAATATATCATTTAGTGACAACTTTTTGTACATTTTTTTTTTCTTTTTGTCATTATTCAATCATTTGGGACAAAAAAAAAAATATTCAATGGGGTCAACATGCCTCTCAGCAAATAGCTTGGGGTGTCTACTTTCCAAAATGGGGTCATTTGGGGGGGTTTTGTGCCATCTTGGCATTTTATGGCCTTCAAAACTGTGATAGGTAGTGAGGAGTGAAATCAAAAATTTATGCCCTTAGAAACCTTGAAGGCGGTGCTTGGTTTTTGGGGTCCCGTACGCGGCTAGGCTCCCAAAAAGTCCCACACATGTGGTATCCCCGTACTCAGGAGAAGCAGCAGAATGTATTTTGGGGTGTAATTTCACATATGCCCATGGCATGTGTGAGCAATATATCATTTAGTGACAACTTTGTGCAAAAAAAAAAAAGTTTGTCATATTCCCGCAACTTGTGGCAAAATATAAAATATTCCATGGACTGAACATGCCTCTCAGTAAATAGCTTGGGGTGTCTACTTTCCAAAATGGGGTCATTTGGGGGGGTTTTGTGCTATTTTGGCATTTTATGGCCTTCGAAACTGTGATAGGTAGTGAGGAGTGAAATCAAAAATTTGCGCCCTTAGAAATCCTGAAGGCGGTGCTTGGTTTCCGGGGTCCCGTACGTGGCTAGGCTCCTAAAAAGTCCCACACATGTGGTATCCCCGTACTCAGGAGAAGCAGCAGAATGTATTTTGGGGTGCAATTCCACATATAACCATGGCATGTGTGAGCAATATATCATTTAGTGACAACTTTTTGTAATTTTTTTTTTTTTTGTCATTATTCAATCACTTGGGACAAAAAAAAAAATATTCAATGGGCTCAACATGCCTCTCAGCAATTTCCTTGGGGTGTCTACTTTCCAAAATGGGGTCATTTGGGGGGGGGTTTGTACTGCCCTGCCATTTAGCACCTCAAGAAATGAGATAGGCAGTCATAAATTTAAAGCTGTGTAAATTTCAGAAAATGTACCCTAGTTTGTAAACGCTATAACTTTTGCGCAAACCAATAAATATACGCTTATTGACATTTTTTTTACTAAAGACATGTGGTTGAATACATTTTGGCCTAAATGTATGACTAAAATTGAGTTTATTCGATTTTTCTTATAACAAAAAGTAGAAAATATCATTTTTTTTCAAAATTTTCGGTCTTTTTCTGTTTATATCGCAAAAAATAAAAATCGCAGAGGCAATCAAATACCATTAAAAGAAAGCTCTATTTGTGGGAAGAAAAGGACGCAAAT
This sequence comes from Rana muscosa, assembly GCA_029206835.1. Lineage (NCBI taxonomy): Eukaryota > Metazoa > Chordata > Amphibia > Anura > Ranidae > Rana > Rana muscosa. The sequence continues at coordinate 758,865,956 of CM055118.1, read as the reverse complement.
TTCATTTGGGTACAACATTGCATGTCCGCACAATTTACAGTTAAAGCAGCGCAGTGCCGAATCCCAAAAACAGGCCTGGTCCTAATGGCCCGAAATGGTCCGGGGCTTAAGTGGTTAAAGTTCATGTGCATTTAAAGAAAGGCGGCCCAATACTTTTGGCAATATAGTGTACATTTAAATTCCACATTGTCAGATTTTTTTTTCAAACGCTTCTAGATGCAAACGCGGCTAAACGCGGTGTGTAAATGCGGCTAAACGGCCGTTTTTAGACGCTGGTTTCTAGCTGTCAAGTTAAATCGTTCAGGAGAGGTTGAACAACATCCCGTGTACATGAAGCCTTAAGGTGCTTCTTGCTCTGTTTTTCCTGAATAATTTGATTTGTATACAGTTTTTTTGTTGAGTGTCTGAGGTATACTCCTTTCTTTGATTGAAGAATGTCCAAAAAATGAAAATGTTAACCTGCCTGTGGATTCTGCCAAGTTAGCAAGGGGCCATACTGACCACACAGGCTAATTCCTTGAAAGTATGTCATTGCATTTATCAGCATTTAAAACAATAATAAACACATTTCTTTATATATTAATTATATTAATATACAACGAAATGTGCTTATTATTGTTTTTGCTAACTATATATATATATTTTTGCTAACTAAAAATCTTTTTTTTTTTTAGTTTAGCAATTATAAGCATTTATTATAATACAGGTGCATTTAAAGCGGTTGTATACCCGCTGCTGCTTTTTTTATATTTTTTCATACCTGAAAGGCAAAAGGCATAATGAGCTAGTATGCACCGCATACTAGCTCATGAAATACTTACCTTAGAACGAGGCGTCGGGAACTTACCTGGTCCACGCCGAAGGAGATGTCTTGCCTCGGCGTGTCTTCCGGGTATCGCCGCTCCAGCGCTGTGAGTGGCTGGAGCGGCGATGTCGTCACTCCCGCGCGTCGGCAAGGTCCGGCGGCTGCCGGGCTTTAGCCGAGAATCCCTGCTGCGCTTGCATCGCTGCATTCAGCGGCTCATTGCGAGGGGAATATCTGGGGAAGTGATTTTTTTTTCTCTTCACACACTGCTAAACTACAGTATATTTGATGACAATGATACTATGGTTCTATACAAAAGGTATTTTATAGTAGGCATGTGATTTCTTCCTTTGTTCACAGTACAGTTAGGTTAATTATATTAATCTTAATGCAAAGAATAATGTATGAACTGCAGTATTCCACAGCAGCCAATTAATCAAACTACATTTAACTTATAAAATTTGATTTGCTTCAGATTTTGTTTCTATACTCCTTTTTTGCTTACCTATGTTATTAGGTAAATGCCTTAGCATAACAATGGTAGTAAAAGTAAACTTCCCCCGTTTCCCCAGACACAACACGAGCCATTAAGAAGGCAGCTCAGGCCTTGTTCCATCATCAATGGCCACATTTTTCCATTGCAGTCCCATCATTATTATTAGAATTTTGTAAAGTCATTATATCATATCTTGGAAACTATTTTTATACATTTGTCTGCATGAACTAACCTTGAATTGTCAGAATACCTGTAAGAGGTGGCTTATCATTTGTATGTTGGAGTGGTAAAAATAAACCAAAATAGGTGTGCTTCCTAAACAATGGGGGTTATTTGCTAAAGGCAAATCCACTTTGCACTACAAGTGCCAACTACAAGTGCAAAGTGCACTTGAAATTGCACTGAAAGTGCACTTGGAAGTGCAGTCGCTGTAGATCTGAGGGGGACATGCAAGTAAAATAAAAAACAGCATTTTAGCTTGCACATGATTGGATAATAAAATCAGCAGAGCTTCCCCTCATTTCAGATCTACCCCTCAGATTTAAAGCGACTGCACTTCCAAGTGCAATTTCAAGTGCACTTTGCAAGTGGATTTGCCTTTCGTAAATAACCCCCCATATGTGTATAACTCAATTGTGCCAACAAATACATAACAAAGAGGTAAAATATCATTCCTTATAAATTTCAGTGCACGGGATCAAAAATGTTAAACATTATACAGGTGCATCTCAAAAAATTAGAATATCATCAAAAAGTTTATTTATTTCAGTAATTCAATTCCAAATGTGAAATTCATATATTTTATATACTGTAGATGCGTTACACACAGAGTGATATATTTCAAGCATTTTTTATTTTTTTTTATGATTATGGCTTACAGCTAGTGAAAACCTAAAATTCAGTCCATCCGAAAATTAGAATATTACATAAGACCAATAATAAAAAAGGATTTTTAATACAGAAATGTTGGATTACTGAGAAGTATGTCCATGTACAGTATAGTATGCACTCAATACTTGGTCTTTTACATGAATTACTGCATCAACGCGGCGTGTCATGGAGGCGATCAGTCTGTGGCACTGCTGAGGTGTTATGGAATCCCAGGTTGCTTTGATAGTGACCTTCAGCTCATCTGCATTGTGGGGTCTGGTGTCTCTCATCTTCCTCTTGACAATACCCCACAGATTCTCTATGGGGTTTAGGTCAGGCGAGTTTGTTTTCCAATTAAGCACAGTGCTACCATGTTTATTAAACCAGGTATTGGTACTTTTGGCAGTGTGGGCAGGTGCCAAGTCTTGCTGGAAAATGAAATCAACATCTCCATAAAGCTGGTCAGCAGAGGGAAGGATGAAGTGCTCTAGAATTTCCTGGTAGAGGGCTGCTCTGACTTTGGACTTGATAAAACACAGTGGACCAACACCAGCAGATGACATGGCACCCCAAATCATCACGGACTGTGGAAAATGTTGCATTTCATTTGGAAATCAAGGTCCCAGAGCCTGGAGGAAGAATGGAGAGGCACAGAATCCAAGTTGCATGAGGTCCAGTGTGAAGTTTCCACAGTCAGTGATGATTTGGGGTACCATGTCATCTGGTGTTGGTCCACTGGGTTTTATCAAGTCCAAATTCAGCGCAGCACTCTACAGATATACATTTGCATATGTGCACTGAAATTCCTTTTTTATGAAAGGGTAACTCCACTTTTGTGGGGGAAAAAAATAGCAAATAAAGAAAAAAATAATACAGCGCATATAATTGCAACACTAATATTGTAATTTAATGCTATTAAAAATGCCCTTTTCTTTTCAATCTGCAGCCACTGTAATTTTATGAGAATGCATTGCAATATGTCTACCTGGAGTTGTTCCGTACACAGAGTGTGTACTGACCACCCCCCAAAAACATAATTTCCTGTTTGTGTGATTAGCTCACCAATTTCCCCAGAAGTCTGCCTATGATACAAGTCAGATTTCAGGCATCCCCTGCAACAAAAATTACATTTTTGGAGAGATACTTTCAATAGGAGCACGTCTAAAAGGGATGCAGGCCCATCAGATTTCCTCATTAGTACCCTGCAGCTGCACACCTGACAGTTAATTACTTCCATTAGACCCACTCAGAACAGAGGCACAGACAAACACACATGGATTTCTTCATACTAACAAAAGGTAGCAATCTGCAACAAAGGTTGTTATAATCCTTGCAATGTACATAGATCACCCAGAGGGGAATGTTTTTTTTCCCAACAAAAGTGGAGTTACTCTTTAAGTGAGATCATTTATGAGGAATGATATTTCAATTATTTGTTGGCACTATTGATTTATACAAGTATGAAATTTTGGAAGTGCCCCTATTTTTGCTTATCTATTTAGTGCATTCAAATAGTTTGTGTTGGGCATCCACACATTATTTTTTCACACTAAGCGCAAAAATATTTTTTTATTACTGTGGAGCATTATTCACCAGTTCATCATAAAGCCACTATCTGGCATAAATCATTAAAAGTCTAAAAAGAAAACGACAAGAAATGTAAACCAGATGGACTCTTGATACGATATCACGCCATAAGTAGCGTTATGGTCATTGTTCATTCTGACATTGCAAGTCTCTCGTTTCAGTCATTTAGTGTGTTTACCTGGGCAAACATAACAATGAACTCTGTTTAGTCTGAATAAACAGAAAAAAATAAAAGCTCTTATAAAGTATAAGTTCACTAATAAGTCACCCAGTGCGTGACACAAAAGCTGCTATCACCAAAGTAAAGCCCAGACAGTGAAACTTCCTATTAATCTTTGACTACATGCGTGTGCCAAATACATCAGAGGAGTAGCAGTCTCCACTTTGACCTGATAGCATTAGTATTACTGCAATAAACAGTCATTGTTTAAAGCAGAGTTCCACCCAAAAATGGAACTTCCGCTTTAAGGACATCCCATATTTGTCATTTCATTATTTTTTTGGGGGGGGGGGCGGGTACCTACTCTTCACAGATACCCAGCTCCTACTTCCTCTCCTGGCGCCGAGCGGAAGTTCACCTCTCTCCTTTCCCTCCCTGCAATCTTCTGGAACATGTCACAGGTCCCAGATTTCCCGGTCATTCACACCGCACAACGGCGCTCGCACATGCGCAGTGCGTGCCCAGCTGTGGAGCCACAGCCAGGCGTCCACACTTGCAATGCCGGTGCCACACAGAGGAGGGGGAGAGGAGCGAGGCTTCCGACGGCCGCATCGCTGGACCGTGGGACAGATAAGTGTCTGTTTAATAAAAGTCAGCAGCTACACTTTTACATGGGTGGAACTCCTCTTCAAGATTTGTTTTTGGGCATCATAGGATCAGCTAATGTTTCGACTTTGCTATGGATAATATCTTAACATTTTTGGGTGTTTATAAAACTGCTCTGGGCAATTTGTCTACACTTTAACCACTTCAGCTCCAGAAGATTTACCCCCCTTCATGACCAGGCATGTACGGCACTGCGTTACTTTAATGAAGAAAGATCACCGCTCTGAAGCCTCTGAATCCATGTAATGCTTCCGCCCCACTCCAAGTACACACAGGTGCTGGCTCTGCACAAAATTAGGTGAGGAAAGAAAAAATTCTGGATGGCGGCACTCTGCAAAGGATGCTGGTTTATTAATAAAATCCACAAATACAGCAAAGGCACTCAAAAGTGAACACAGAGATAGGCTAGGCTAACGCGTTTCACATTGTGAGATGCTACTCATAGCTATGAGTAGCATCTCATGATGTGAAACGCATTAGCCTAGCCTATCTCTGTGTTCACTTTTGAGTGCCTTTGCTGTATTTGTGGATTTTATTAATAAACCAGCATCCTTTGCAGAGTGCGGCCATCCAGAATTTTTTCTTTCCTCACTGCGTTACTTTAACTGTCAATTGCGCGGTCGTGCGACGCTGTACCCAAATAAAATGTATGTCCCTTTTTCCCCACAAATAGAGCTTTCTTTTGGTGGTATTTGATCACCTCTGCATTTTTTATTTTTTGGGCTATAAACAATAAAATACCGACAATTTTGGAAAAAAAAAAAAATTACTTATTGCTATAAAACATATCCAATAAAAAATGTAGAAAAAATCCTTCTTCATCAATTTAGGCCAATATGTATTCTGACACATATTTTTGGTAAAGAAAATCCCAATACGCATATATTGATTGGTTAGTGCAAAAGTTATAGTGTCTACAAACCATGGGATATATTTATGGCAATTATTTTTTTATTTTTTTTACTAGTAATGGCGGCGATCAGCGACTTATAGTGGGACTGCGATATTGCGGCGAACAAATGGAACACTAACTTACACTTTTGTGGGAACCAGTGACACTAAAGCCCCGTACACACGGGTAGAATGTCAAGAGACATTTGCCAGTTCAAACAAAAAATGGGCAACATTCTGCCTGTGTTTTTGTTGGTCTGTCCGACAGAGGCCGGCCGTCCATCTGGCTCCTGTTGGACGTGCATGCTGGAAAACCAGCAGTCAACCGACTCCCAATCAGCGCTCTCAGCCAATGGCAGAAAGCACTAATCAAAGTGTTCTGGGGGGGGGGGCGTACCCCTGTCAGAACACAACAGCTCAGCAGGGAAGATTGCTGAACTAACCTTGCATGGTTAATGCAGGTAATTGCAGTTTTTTTTTTTTTTTGTGCAACCCGCTGGGAAACCTTTTTAATACATTAAAGCCACATTAATGAATATATAATCTGCTGCCCTACCTCTACTTTGCCCCTAGATTTGCACTGCCCCACCGGCAATCTTCCATGCTTCATGCACCATGTGAGACAACAGCATTGCCTGCATGACCAGCAGTCTGGTAGAAGCAGTCCATTATGCCCTCTGCCAGCCCCCTGCCTGCTTCAGCAGGCTTCTAAGCAGGGCTTCATGGCAAATTACATGGACAGTCTTTACCAACCAGTCAAGCAGCCACTGCTCACTGCAAAGAGGAATTAGTACTGTTCTCTAATGAGGAGATTTTCTCTCAAGCCTCGTACACACGACCGAGTTTCTCGGCAAGAACCAGCAAGAAACTTGCTGGCAGAGATTTCTTGCCGAGAAATTTGTTCGTGTGTATGGTTTCTCGTCAAGAAAACCGACTAGAATCTCGACGAGAAAATAGAGAACCTGCTCTCTATTTTCTCGTCGAGATTCTCGTCAGCCTGTTTCTCGACGAGAAAATTGTGTGTGTGTACACTTACCTGTCCTCCGGGAAGCCCGCGCATGCTCGAAATGACTTCGACGCATGCGCGGTAGCTTCCTAGGCATAGGATAGGGTGTACAAAGATGGCGGCGACGGCATCGAATGTGACGAGCGCATGCTCGTCGTATTCAATTACGTCACCGCGTTCGCTCCATTCAAAGAACCGCGGGTTCTTTGAAATGAGCGTGTGTACACTCGGCCGGGACAAGTTTCTTGTCCAAGGATCTCGTCGAAAAAAACTACGTGTTTTTTACGACGAGATTCTCGGCCGTGTGTACGAGGCTTCACTTGCACTTTTTGAATGGGACAGGCAGTGAGAGGAAATCACAAAAATGGAGCAAGGCCAGCAATGTAATCCTGTTAGAGATTCTATTTATTCCCCACTGTGTACCGAACTAAACAAGTTCCTGCTGGAGTTCCACCTAAATCAAGATCCCCACAAAGAATCTTTAAAGAAAAATTCAGTGTTAGCATATTTGTTAAACAAATTCCTCTAAAACAATTAACACAAAAGAAAAATAATTTTCATTGATACTTTATTTGAAATGGAATGCACTTTAAAAAATAAATCAATTCTCTTTGATATCATGAAAGCTATTTACACAGAGAGTGGAAACAATACTGTCCCCTTCTAACAGTAGGTGACATGGAATTTTTGGTCAACGATTACAACCCCAGGGAACATTTGTGTGATTTACTTCCATGTCATCCAAATTTACATATTGTGAATTAAAAGAAAGAACAGAAGAGAATGGGGCATATCACGCAGCCATAACATCTGACTGTACAGACATAAAAAGATAAATCACATTATAAAATATGACTCTTTCTGCTGAAATAACTCAGTTTTCCTTCTGCTTCCAGAAATCGTGATTTTACACCACCCACAACAGAATACATTTTATAACAAGTTTTTGATGATTCATTGCTCATTAGACTTTATAATTCTATTCCATAAATGGGATGGAAACCCCCAGCCACAAATATCAAGTACTCATCAGAGTAAGATCATAGAATAATATGTTCCCTGACAGATTGTCCATGGGAGGATTGGTGTCTTGGCTGTTATTTTAGCATTCGTTGGAACTGCTGTCTGGCTTGCCACTAATATCATTACTTCTATAAATGGATTATATTATTGAAGATACAAACTGTAGACAGAATTCAAGTAGAGGTAAGAAATGAAAGCCAGCATTAAAACTTGATTCCATTGTAGATGACATCAGCACTGATGGATGCATGAGCAGATTCTTCATAACACTACGACAAGCCAGTACCAAGCACGTCACTGGAAAATATGTGTTACCCAGAAATCCTGCCCTTTCTTTATTCACACGTTCTGAATGGCGCACTGTTCTCTGTTCTGTACATTTTGATGGTTCTGGGACCTCTGCTATATCATGAGAATACACTGTGAAAGCACCAAGTCTATATTATAGCTGAGACTCTGCCACAGAACAGCTACCAAAGTATGTACTGTCTGCAGAATGGCTGGGGACTTGTAGCTCCACAAATGTCAAGAAGATGGACACAAAAATTGTATATGCATTTTCTGAACATTCCTTCGTTATAGCTATAGCTAAACAAATATTTTGTGTACTGAATAACTCACTATTATAACAAGACATTCACCCATTTATTTATAGCTCTAGTCAATGCCAACATGTAAAGAAAAATCAATAAGCAAAATAATTTTGCAGATTCAAAGTAAAAAAAAAAATTAAGAAAATCACAATCATAAAGAAGCAAAGAAAATCATGACACTCCATCCAAAATTCTATGTACAAAAAACATTGACAATATATAAAATTAAGTCAAAATTAAAAAAAACAAAAAAATATTTTTAGCTTTTTTCACTAACGTTACATCTTTCCATGTAGCATTATTAGTTCCTTCATCTTGTTTCTGGAAGAGCTATATGTCATCTAAAACATAACAAACTGACAATGTAGACACGTGTCGATCACTAGTGTGCATTATGAAGCTTGAGACCTGATTGAGAGTTTTGATTCAAGATCTTTCCACGAGCAGCTTAATGACAATTTATTTAAAAAAATCACTTTAGAGAGAGACAATTCATAATGCAAACTTTAGTGCTGATAATAAGTGCTGCAGTATTTACAGTGGTATCACTCTACTTTCAGGGTTATTAACCAAAGCAATGCAAACAGATTCAGTATAAAATGTCATAGCCCATAACAACTAGTCAAATGTCAGTTTGCTGTAAAGTGATCTGTTACAGAATGATTTGGAACTGATGTTATGGGGTACTGCTTATCACACTAAGATTGTTCTTTCATACTTTTGCACATGCTGTAAAATATTGCAACATAACCCCCATTGCTGTTTGTATACTGACATTCACTTGTGCCACAAACAGACCTTTTTACTGGGACCTAATCCAGCATATCTGGCTACCAAGAGGTCTAGCACCAAATAAATAAATTGATTACAATATTCTGAGCTTATGTAATGGCAGGACCTTGGTGTATTGACTAATGTGTTAATATAGTTCTGTTATCTCTGTATGGGTATTGATATAAATGCTCTGTTTTGGTTTCAGTCATCCTGCAGTTCTTTCTAACGGTACTATACATTTCATGCAATTTTTGTACTAGAATGTAATTATTTCCTAAACAGGCAAAGAGAGGTGAGCTAAAAGACAAAGGAAGGTGTTTTTTAGTAACAGAGCCAAAGAAACACACAAGGGGTTATTTACTAAAACTGGAGAGTACAAAATCTGGTGCAGCTCGTCCTTCCATGTGCTCCTTGCTGCAAAGGCCAGTTATAGCTGGGGACAGTGGCCATTTGTTTGGAATACTGGTAAAGGAACACACTGGACACCTTTGCTGCCATTGTGCTATGTGCTGGGTATCCAGTATGCCCCTGTGCTTTTAAAGAGGGGTGGGCTCCCTCTAAGCTCACCTGCCCTCTGCCTATCAATTATTATGCATTTGCTTCCACTGTGGAGGCTAGTAATGCAAATAATACTAGGGTGCGGCGAAGTGGCTCTGCAGCTTACGCATGTATTTGCAAATGTGTGCAAACTAAACTCCTGTTTGTAATTAATACTGTTAGACAGGTAAAATTTGGGTTGGTTGCAGACTGGTTGGTAAGTTGAGCTGGGAATTTCCTTGGGTTTTGTTTGACATGTGTCGCTCTTCCATGTGCTCCTTGCTGCAAAGGCCAGTTATAGGTGGGGGCAGTGACCATTTGTTTGTACTGCATATAAATCAATCCGCTTCCAGGTTTTATTGTCAAAGCTTAATTGAACAAGCTGAAGTTAGAAATTAGAGAAAGGTGTACCGCTCTAAGGTTCCAGGTTCCTTCAATTAGCTCCCGCCCTGCTCCACTCCCAGGTGCTGGCTGTGCTTTAATGCATGAAGAGAGAAAATTATCTGGACTGCCGCACTCTGGTTAAGCGCTTTATTAACAAAAAAGAAATTAATAAAATGCCAAAAAATCCAAGGAAAAATAATGATGCTTACTCATAGCTGCTATGAGTAAGCATCACACCCTGATGTGAAACGCGTTAGCCTTTGCCCTGCATGTCCCTTCATGTTAGATTGCTGTTTTGATGGATTTTGTTTATTTTTCCTTGGATTTTTTGGCATTTTAATAATTTATTTTTTGTTAATAAAGCGCTTAACCAGAGTGCGGCAGTCCAGATAATTTTCTCTCTTCATGCATTAAAGCACAGCCAGCACCTGGGAGTGGAGCAGGGCGGGAGCTAATTGAAGGAACCTGGAACCTTAGAGCGGTACACCTTTCTCTAATTTTCTCTCTTCATGAAGTTAGAAATTGGTTGGCTACCATGTACAGCTGCACCAATTCTGAGTGGTCCAATTTTAGTAAAACTCCCTTACAGTTTTAAATTTAAAAAAATTCACTTTCGATAGAGTAGAAAGGGGTTAAAAACCCCTAAATCTTTTTTGGAAAATTTGCTCTCTATATTTCTCATGCTTACAATTATCAAAAGTGAAAAAAAAATCCCAGTGATTATCCCCAGAATAGTAACAGAAGGGACATTTTCCAATGGAGACACTAGTTCTAAGGACAACCTGGGATTTCACTTTGGAGGGATTTCCTATCGCACCCTGTTTTGGCTATTGGACAGGAAGTGAAGGCAAATTTTAACAACTCCCCTACTCAAAAATGAAAAGAAAAAATGTTAGCCTTTAGTTCTACTTTAAAGCTACGGAATTGATAAAAAAACGATTAATAGAAGGGTTGAAATGGCTTTCCTGAAGAAAATGGTGTTCCAGGCTCCTCCTGCGATTTTTACATAACCAAACACCTAGCATTTGTTGTGTATTCTGTGGTATTATTTAATATGATCTTTTCTTCCTTTCAACAGAGATTGCTTAACCAGTTGCCTAAGACTTGGTCCAATAATAACCACTTCAGCAAAAACCTCAACAGTATTTCAGTCCTTCCAATACTCCTTTATATTTATCAAAGAAAGTCTGTTCATAATGGTTTATAAAGAACTTATCAGTTTAGAAACATTGGAGCTGCCACCACTAACCTGCTTGATTTCAAGTACCCTTTAACTTGTGACAATACTTAGTAAATCGCTGAACTGGAACAAGAAAGTGCATGTAAGACACTGGTAAACCTAGTATGCATAAATATTCTGGGTCAAGGATTTATTATTAATAAAGCAAAAAAAGAGGCAAGGCAAGAGAGGGCAATGTGTGGATGGGGGGGAATCGATTTATTTTCTTTCCTTCAACCTGCTGATTGAAAGAACAAAAATGACTTATGTATGGACAGCCTAAAGAACAATACTACTAAAAACATGAACACGAAGAAAAATATTAATCATAATTAATGACCCCTTCAATTTCATCAATAAAATTATATTTCTTCAATTGCATAAATTCCAAATAACCTAATAAATTTCCTTTAAGGAACCATTAACACATTTTAAAGTGTAAATTTGGACAGAATTTCCCTATTATCTATCAGTATGGCAGAGAGGAGGTATTTCTTTTCTAATTAATTTGAAGCCAAGTTGTCCAGACTGTACTTATTAAAATGCTTTTGTGGTTGAAGTAGTTGTAGGAGGATTTGGGAAACATGTTGCTATGACTAATGAACTGAATAAAAGATGGTATTTATAGATGATGTCTGTTTTATAATAGCTATGTAAAGTCTTATTAAATGAGACACAGTTAACACCGTAATTAAAAAGATGGCACAGAAGAAAAAAATAAAATAAAAAACTTTTTTCCACATATTCCGGACCAGTAAATATTCATTAGTGAGCTGTTAACTATGTAACATAAAAACACTTTTTTCCATTGCTTTTCTGGCTTGTGTGTGGCCAGGGTTGACTCAGGCCTTCGTCCTTTGCATATATGCACCAAAGGACATAATAGAAGTCTATGGCAAAGCGCAGGTAGCCCACATGAAAACCACGGGGATGCAGGGCACCCACACTGAGCGAGGAGCGCACCAGATCAGTGTGAAAGAGGCCTTAATGCACTCCTGTATAAAAGCTAAGTCATTTATTGTTTAAGAAGGTGGAAAGGAGGGTCCCGCAAACATTAAAGAAACATAATTGCACTAGAATATAAATAATTTGGCTTCTAAAATGGTAACCTAGGCTTTTAGTGGTTGGTAAGCAGAATTGTGCTGCCATGCAAAATAAATATGTAGTTATTTGTAAAGTGAAATACACTTGATTTCCAAAATTTAATTTTATCCTGTTGTTCCCAAAAGCAGCTTTAGAGCAAGAAATAATTAGTTCATATTTCTGTACTGTCAAGGGACCTATCCTAACAGTTGCTATATAATCAGTTATGTGCTCATATACAACATAATAAGAATGGTAAGGATTAAAAAATATAAGCAACTATATTTTGTAATGTAATGCATTAAAACTTAAATGCAACAGCAATTTTTTGTCACTACATCAGAGTATTTTGAAGCATCACAAAAATAGCCTATAAAATCAAATTTGAAAGAGTCTCAAGATTATATAATACTCTAATTTTACTTTATAAAAATGTATGTGTTGTTAAAGACAGCAGTGTTGGGTTCATATGAGAGCCTATGCCTCCTGGTGCCGTGTGGTCCTGGAGCCAAATTTCCTTTGACGGGAACAATGAGAGCTATCTTTAGGGCCTGGTATAATACTCAAGACCTACTGGGGCCTGCGTCTGAATCCCTATCGCTGGCTTCGCCGCTGTGGTTGTATCCCCCTTTTCCCCATTTTCTACCTATACATGCATGATCCAGAAATATAGGCGTCAAAAGGGGTTAAGACCTTAGGTGACATTGTTAAAGTTGGAGAATTATCTAAATTTGCTGATCAGAAACCTGTATTATTGCATAAGATATATTATACTCCAGCAAAACTAGCCAAAATGTACCAAGGAACTTCAGCGGAGTGTTGGGGTTGCACACATTCTCCGGCTGATTTTAGTCATATATTTTGACACTGCCTGGTAGCTCAGGAGTTATGGACTGCTGTTGTTCACTGCGTCAGAGAGATTTCCTCTGTGCCAGTGCCTATGATGGTGTCAACCTGCCTGGTGAAGGGCATGGCACCAACTAGGGCTCAGCGCACTTTACTTAGCCTGCTTCTATTTTATGCTCGCAAGGCGCTTATCCTCTATTGTAAAAAGCCAATAACACCCTCATTGTCTTACTGGAAAGTACTTGCGAATAAGGTGACTCCATTCTATAAAGCCACATATCTGAGCAGGGGCTGCCCAAACAAGCTTCATAAGGTTTGGAAGGTCTGGCTGGAGAGCCCTGCCTCGGTTGCACTTATTTTTATTGATGTTAAAGCAGAGCAGACTTAGGACAACACATTTTTCTAGACGTTGGAGTCAGGAGGTCAGCCAATGTACAATCTAGAGCAATAAGAAGTGTTATCGGTTATAGTATCCTCATTGGGGTGCCACATCCAAGCTAACTAGACATAAGAAAAAAAAAACTAAATGGACTTTTAAAGCGGAGTTCCACCCAAATTTGGAACTTCCGCTAAATCCACTCCTCGCCCCCTTACATGCCACATTTGGCATGTAATTTTTTTAGGGGGGGGAGTGGGGGCTTCAGTAGGAGTGGGACTTCCTGTCCCACTTCCTCCTTCCGCCCTGGGGTCGCCTAGGCGATACGTCATATCACCTTCTGGCAGCCCCTCCCTGTAGGCGATCACCTGGGACGTGACAGGTCCCAGGCGATCGCCTGTCCACTCAGAGAGCGCTGCGCCGTTCGTGCATGCGCATTGAGTGCCCGGCCATGAAGCCGAAAGCTGTCACGGCCGGGTGCCCACACTATGAATGGAGGCGCCGGCGGAGAAGGGGGGAGAGGAGCGGAGCTCCGGGCTTCGCATCGCTGGACAGTGGAGCAGGTAAGTGTATGTTTATTAAAAGCCAGCAGCTACACTTTTTGTAGCTGCTGACTTTTAATAAACATGAAAAAGGCTGGAACTCCTCTTTAAGGCACTAACAATGATATATTTACTTAAAAAAGTATTGTTTATTAAACATGTATTGTCAAAGTAAAAAACACACACTGGAAATGGAATGGTTACATATCTGTGTACAAAGTCACCACATTCATAACATTATTTTATTGTTATGAATGTGGTGACTTTGTACACAGATATGTAACCATTCCATTTCCATTTAATAAACAATACTTTTTTAAGTAAATATATAATTTTTAGTGCCTTAAAAGTCCATTTAGGTTTTTTTTCTTATGTCTAATCTGAAACTAAAGTCAATTTGTTAATAAGTATTATGTTCAGAAAAATTTATGGCTCTGCCATTACATTCTGCAGAAATGTTTGCTCGAAGTTCCTTATTATTATGTTTAGCCCTAAAAATGGCACACATACTTTCTTCCTGAACGAATCAGTACAAAGATACATACAAATCTGATCATACGCCAGTAAAATTTTGTTAGAAATGTTTTGTTTTCACAATGTTTGTTCGAGTTTATAATGGTTAGTGGGGATAAACTGACATTTGTTTTTGACCGTAGTAAAGAGAAAATTGCAGGATGGAAAAAAATTTCTTGAATGAATAATTTTCTAACTGTGAATGTGGTTTTCATTTAGAAAAAAAATTTACAAATTGCAATGAAACATATTTAATATGTCTAGGATTCAAAAGAAATCATGTCTGGAAGAAACTGTAAGGGCTTTCGGATGAATTTAGTTGACTGAATGATGGCAAGAAAGAATGTTCTGACAAGAGATCTTTCCACAAATGTTCAAACACAAATCTAACCATGTGTGGCCAGCTTAAGGCATGATATTGCTTGTTGTGGTCACCGGTGACACAAAGGGTTTATGTGTAAAGGCAATCACACTTGATAAGTCCAATTTCATTCCATAAACAAATTAACACAATTACAGTCTCTATACCCTCTTACCATCATGTTTATCTACTGGGAGTCAGTTACATAATGCACTTTATTTAACAAGCTTTACCACTCATTATATGAACAATGCTTATAGACACACAGTAACAGCGCTTTATACAGCATTTATATACAAACAGCAATGTACTCCCGAAAATGAAGCTGGCCGTTTTGATTCAAAATGGCCATACGTTGAACAAGTGTAGTATTAGCCATCCAGCTACCAATTATGTATTCAGATTTACGTTTCCCTTTCCCTGCTGTTTTAAAGGAAAGGCTTCTTGATTTTAAATCTGACATTTACAAAGACTGAGGAAAAATAGACATTTGCCAATGAATCAAGAGTGCTTATATGTGTAGGTCTCTCAGCCTCTTTGGAGCTAATAGAGGCGACAAGCTGGTTGCAAAGACAGTGGCTAAAGATGCAAATCCTCTTGACAACATAGAGACAGAAAGCATCAAATGGGAATTATCAGCCTGACCAAACAGAACCATCAGATCCCTTTGTTTGATTTTCTTCCTCCGCTTGATTTGTATCACGCTGGATATTCTGTCTTGCAAGTTTGCTGAACGGTAAAAAACATTTTTCATATGGTTTAAGTTTGTGTGGAGCTCAGCAGAAAAATGTTGGCGTCCTCAATGGTACAAAAGGCAAACAAATTACAACCTTTCCTGTGCCTCCTTCAGTGTTCTAAAACATTAACACTTTAAGCACAGAAAAAAATAGGCAAGATATAGATGATGTAGGCAGCATTACTTTGGACTAATTTCCTCTTATGCAGTCATGTTTGGCAGTTAAAAAGGAAGAGAGAAATAAATACATTGCAAAAATGATAGTACATAATGTCCTGACCAATTTTTCATTTTGACATCATATGGTCCATGAATAACTGCAGACCTTCAAGCTGCAGGAGATGTCCACAGTCGAGCATTCCATTCCCAACTTTCTGAATGTATGTGATGAATTCAACAAAAAAGACTTCTTGTACCAAGTAAAGTGCATCTTTATTCAACCTGAAACAGAGCAATAGGTAGCTGGTTAGTGAGATATATAAAAGCACACAAACATTACGAGATCAAACTCTGGAACTCATTTTTTTTTTACTTTTCAATAGAGTGAGGATGGGTTGAAACCTTTGTCGGGTTTTTGTTGATGTTTTGTGGCTTGTTGTGGAAATTCAGTTAGAGAGATTTCCCCTCACTATCATGTTGACCACCCAGAAGTAGGGTAATCCCCCCAACAGGAACTCTGGAAACATTACAAATTAGAAAGAGGTTCTATCCCTTTCCCATTTTTCTCAAAACTAGAGTTCTATTGGAGTTATATTGCTTCAGTTTATTCACACTTTAGCTGTAAGGGCCTTTTCACACGAGCAGACTGATTGAGTCCGCCTGTCAGTTTTTTAGGCGGACCCGTTCGACTCTTCCAGTCTCTTTTATTCCTCTATGGAGCGGCGGGTGTCAAGGACATATGTTCATTGACACCTGCTGACATCCGATCCAATCTTGTCCGCTAAAAACTGACAGATGGTGATCTATTCCGCCATCCATCTGGCAGATCGGATGGCAGTCGGGTGTAAACGATCAGGCGGTCCGATTACATCCCACCGCCCATATATTAGAGTGGGTTGTGTCTGTGTCCGCCTTGCATAGGCAGAGCAGACATAGACTAGCCATCCACCTGCACAGTGGGGATCAGTGGACAGATTCCCCCCAAGCAGACGGATTCCAATGGAGCCGGCCCTGTGGCTGTACAGCTTTGTACAGCCGCGCTGTTTTTACAAAAGGACAGCAGGCGGGGGAGAAGACCCTCTGCTCGCTGTCACAGAGTAGGGAGTACTGGTGGCGGCAGGTGGGTGCACAGGGGGATGTTACACCCTACATTTGGGTGTAAAATACTCCTAAAGGTGAACTTAGCCTTTATGTATAATAAAGAATCTCTCTCTCTCTCTCTCTCTCTCTCTCTCTCTCTCTCTCTCTCTCTCTCTCTCTCTCTCTCTCTCTCTCTCTCTCTCTCTCTCTCTCTCTCTCTCTCTCTCTCTCTCTCTCTCTCTCTCTCTCTCTCTCTCTCTCTCTCTCTCTCTCTCTCTCTCTCTCTCTCTCTCTCTCTCTCTCGACAAAATACTGTACTATTCCTTTAACAAACACCATTGATCAGACCTAAAAATGGAATGTATCAGTTTACAACTTCTTCTGCCTTTAAAAAGACATATAAAGAAAATATCAAATGAGCTATTCAGCCTCAGCTGTAAATTCCAAAGGATGAGTATAATAGTTCTGAGCAGATTTTAAAGACCATTAAACAGAAAAGCTGATAAAGTGAGTATTTATAGTGAGATGTCATAGCATATGCTTACAATATGGAGGATTATTGTAGATAATTCGTCACGCTTCACCTGCTAAAGAATTGCATTTTCCATGAAAATAAGCCAGTTACTATGCAAACATTTAACCATTTGAGGGTTTTGAACATATAAAATATGTCCTACAAAAAATTCAACAAAGATTTTAGGACGCATTACATACATCCATCTCCCCTCACCCCACCACTAATACTGGCAATTACCGGCTGTCAAAGTGACAATCACTTGTATTTTACACGGTATCATAGCAATTACTTTGTATTACACAGCAGGAGCAGCTTTTAAAATGCAGTCGCTCTTATGTAAAATGACACTTGCAGATAGTCTGCAGGTGTCATTGAGTAAATGCAATGAATCAATGTATTGTTTCATTGTATTTACTATTTATTTTATATACAGATCAAAGGTGTGACCTTTGCCCTTCACATGACATCACTTAAAGAAACTGTACAAGTTATTTTTTAAATACAATTTTATTTAATATATATATATATATATATATATATATATATATATATACATACATACACACACACACACACACACATTATATATATATATATATATATATATATATATATATATATATATATTTATTATTATTTTTTTATTGGTTTTGTTTGTTACTTTCTTTAGTGCCAAATTACAAGAAAATATGCAAAATTGGAAAAAAGCCAAATAACTGCCATGCTTTGAACCAGACACATCATTTTAGTGTATTCTAAAACGGGACAAATTAAAGAATAAAACTAACACTTTTTAATTATAGTAAAACTACTTTTTTATTCTAAACTAAAGCCAGTCATAGATGGTTAGAATCTCGGCCGGTTCAGCAGGGACTGGCCGAGATTCGATCCATGTATGGGCAGGCTGATTGTACCCAAGTTGATCCCTTGACTTGTATTAACATGCATTAATAACTAATTAAAATTAGAAGAAAAGAGGTTTAACCTTAAACTGCATAGAGGGTTCTTTACTGTAAGACTGACATATAATCACACACATAGGTTGGACTTGATGGACTTGTGTCTTTTTTCAACCTCACTCATTAACTTATTTATTATCAAAATAACTACCGTATATACTCGAGTATAAGCCGACCCGAATATAAGCCGAGGCACTTAATTTTACCACAAAAAAATGGGAAAACTTATTGACTCGAGTATAAGCTTAGGATGTCCATCTGCATGCCTCACTGTGCCTCACTGTGCCCGTGCCTCACTGTGCCCATTACTAGACTTAAGTTTAAAATGGGAGTATATGGAACTATCGGTGCTCCCCCGGCCGTAGGTCCCCCAGACAGCAAACTGCACTCTTTTAGATGAGAACTGGGGCTACATGTGTGCCAAGTTTGGGGTCCAGGGGACCTACGGCCGGCCGGTACCGGGTCCCCAAAGTTACCATAGAAATTACAGTTTAACATGGGAGTCTATGGAAGGGGTGTCCGGCTTTGAAAATCAGTGCTCCCCGGCCGTAGGTCCCCCGGGCAACAAACTGCACACGTGTAGAGGAAGAGTGGAGCTATATATGTGCAAAGTTTGGGGTCCAGAGGACCTACGGCCGGCCGGTACCGGGTCCCCAAATTCCGGGATATCAGGCGCAAAAAGATGACTCGAGTATAAGCCGAGTGGGGCATTTTCAGCACAAAAAAATGTGCTGAAAAACTCGGCTTATACTCGAGTATATACTGTGTTTATTTTTAGTTCATGCTTTTTACCAGCTACTTCCTAAAGTGTAATATCACCAAACCTGAAAATTTCATTTGGCATAGATTCCAGCACATTACTGGATCTCAACCAATTCATACCGCAAGTTTATCAAGTTTATCATAATAAAGATTTAGTAAATGATAAAATGTACATAAATAATGAGGGGCACTGGTAATAAATCTACTTATATCAAGAGGTATTTAAGATTAGCTCACCAAAACCATGAGGAACTCTGTGAACACTAGCTTTTCACACTTGAGAGAGACCTCTGTCACTGCAAAGTAACAAGATCTCTTTAAAGCCCACCCTTATACACACCTTAATAGTGCTCTTCCCTGATTCTTCCTCTGCCTCAGCCACTGCAAAATACCAGTTATTAATGCTTACAGGAAGCCACAAGATCACCTCCTTCCATCATGTGATCATTTTTACATCTAGCAATTGGCTCTTAGAAGCAATGATTAATGGGAGGAGGTCATATGCTCCCCCATGCCCGAGAGCATGCGTATATCATAGAAGCTGCAATGGAAGAAAGAACAGCGGGGAAGCATTGTTAAGATGAGTATAACTGGGTCAGGGGTTTTAATGAATACTATCACTTTGCCAAGGAGATTAGGGTCTCCTAAATAAACATTGGATTAGATTACTTACTGCTCACATATATGCATTGAGCAACCTTAAAGGCTAAGTTCACCTTTGTTCATCTTTTTTTTTTTTACTTCCCTCTCTTCATAGTTGTTTAAACACATTGCTCAATTAATTCTGCCTTACTTCTGATTAGACTTTAGGTCATGACACAGGAAGGAGTTGACCAGCTGATCTCATTAGCACACAACCTGCATCATCTACCCTCAGCTGGTCAACTCCTTCCTGTGCCATGACCTAAATTCTGACCAGGAAGTAAGGCAGAAGTAATCGAGCAGTGTGTTTTAACAGCTATAAAGAGAGTTAGGTAAGCTGGTGCAGAATGGAAAGCGGTTTTATTTTTGCAAAATAAGTACAGTGATGCTATATTGATACATAGGGGAGCTGGAATTTAGAAAAAATAAATAAAATAAAAAAAGGTGAACAAAGGTGAACTTAGCCTTTAAAGTAGAACTAAGGGCAAACCCTTTTTTTTTTTTTTTCATTTTGGATAGAGCAAAGGAGGGTTTAGGGTTATAACTCTGCTGTGTTATTTTTTGCCACCTGTGCCCCATTGGGGAGATTTACCAACACTTCCTGTCCCACAGCCAAAACAGAAAGTGAGAGGAAATCCTTGTAAATTAATGGAATTCCTTGGGGGTCCCCCAAGCCACCAGAACTAGTGTCCTCATTGGAAGATTTCTCCTATATTCCTGTTCTGGTGACAACCTAAAATTTGGGTTTTTCTTTTCACTTTCAATTCTAATGGTAAACAAGACAAATAGACAAGGTGAATCTCCCTAAAGGGGGCACAGACAGGCTGGAGGGTTTACACTGTGGGTATTACACTGGAGGGATTACAATGAGGGCAGCACACTGGGGGGATTACAGTGTACACTGTGGGTATTACATTGGGGGTATTATACTGGGGGGTGGGAGTACATTGGAGGGATTACAATGAGGGGCAGTACACTGGAGGGATTACACTGTACACTGTGGGTAATAAATATGGGGAAGTACATTGGAGGGATTACAATGAGGGCAGTATATACAAACAGACATCCTCTCTAAATAGGACTTTTTAGGGCATACACAACTTCAGAAATAGTTCTGAAGTTGTGTATGCCCTAAAAAGTCCTATTTAGGTGGGATGCCAGTTTGAATATTCTGTATTGGGAATGTGGGCCGCGCACTTCTTTCCTAAAATGAAATTTTTTCAAATTATTACAATGAGGGCAGTACACTGGAGGGATTACACTGTACACTGTGGGTATTACATTGGGGGTATTACACTGGAGGGATTACACTGGTAGTACACTGAGGGTATACAATTGGGGGAATACAATGGGAGGGATACACTGAGGGTATTACATTGGGGTGAATATAATGGGAGGAGTGCACTGGGGGGATTAACATGAGAGCCGCACACTGGAGGGATTACACCGGGGGTGAGTAAACTGGGGTTATTATTACACTGAGGAAGTACACTGGGAGGGGAGTACACGGGGGGTTATGGAGTAAGGGAGACACAGTGGCCTGAAGGGGTGAGTGAATTTTTTGTGCTGGAAGGAATTATTTTGTGGGGGGAATAAGAAGATATGTGCTGGGGGCAATTTGGAAGAGGATGGTGTTTGGGCTAGATATACACATAACAAAAGCATTTAAATATTGCTCCATCCATGAAATATGAACTCTTATCTGTGATAAAACCGCCAGTGATGTCATTACTTTGTAGTTTGGCCTGCAGCATTTATAGTATAGAATGAAGAAGACTATGTCAAAACAAACACCATTTAAACTAAATCCCAGCATCCTAGGGATCCAGGCTGGAGCTCAGAGCCCAGTGCCAGAACAAGTTCTGGCACATGGCTCTGCTAATTCACTCCACAGGGACTTGCTAGCACAAGGTGCCCTGGGGCACTGAGATTGCCTGCTCTAGTATTGTGAAAGGCAAGCAGCAGGGAGGGATGCCGTACGCCTGACACAATAATACACCTAAGAGCCAATTAAAGCTTTTTCTATGCTCTTTTTTAGGCTCTTCTTCGCTCTGACCTTATCATCCACAACAGGAGGAGGAGAATCCTAGGAGTGACATCTCTTTGGATAGAGCCGTCGTAATCTGAGGTCTGTAATGGAGATTAGAGATTTACACTGGGGGAGTGCCCTGGAGGGATTACACTCTGGAGACTACATTTAGGGTATTACATTGGGGGGATTACACTGGAGGGATTACAATGAGGGCAGTGCACTTGTGGGATTACACTGGGGGATTACACTCTGGAGAGTACACTGAGGGTATTACATTGGGGGGATTACAATGAGTGCAGTGCACTTGTGAGATTACACTGGGGATTACACTCTGGAGACTACACTTAGGGTATTACATTGGGGGGATTACACTGGAGGGATTACAATGAGGGCAGTGCACTTGTGGGATTACACTGGGGGATTACACTCTGGAGAGTACACTGATGGTATTACATTGGGGGGATTACAATGAGTGCAGTGCACTTGTGAGATTACACTGGGGGATTACACTCTGGAGACTACACTTAGGGTATTACATTGGGGGGATTACACTGGAGGGATTACAATGAGGGCAGTGCACTTGTGGGATTACACTGGGGGATTACACTCTGGAGAGTACACTGATGGTATTACATTGGGGGGATTACAATGAGTGCAGTGCACTGTGGGGGATTACACTGGGAGTAGTACACTGAGGGTATTACATTGGGGGGATTACAATGGGAGGGAAACACTGTGGGTATTACATTGGGAGATTACACTGGGAGGAGTGCACTGGAGGGATTAACATGAGGGTATTACACTGGGGGGGAGTAAACTGGGGTTATTACACTGAGAAATTGAACTGGGGGGAGTACACAGGGGGTTGTGGGGGATTACACTGGGAGTAGTACACTGAGGGTATTACATTGGGGGGATTACAATGGGAGGGAAACACTGTGGGGGGGGGGATATTTGTGCTGGGAGGAACTATTTTGTGGGGGGGAATAAGTGGATATGTGCTGGGGGCAATTTGGAAGAGGATGGTGTGTGGGCTGGATACACACATAACAAAAGCATTTAAATATTGCTCCATCCATGAAATATGAACTCTTATCCGTGATAAAACCGCCAGTGATGTCTTTTTTTTTTTTTTTTTTAACAAGAAAGCCAGTGATGTCTTTACTTGGTAGTTTGGCCTGCAGCATTTATAGTATAGAACGAAGAAGACTATGTCAAAACAAACAGCATCTAACCGACACAAATATAGCATGCTATCCAATATCGCTTTACAACTTCCTCTATCTTCAAAGAAGATATATAAGAAAATACCAGATGAGCCATTTATCTTTAGCTTTGACTTTCACAGATGAGTACAACTCTAGTAAGCAGTTTATAGAGATCATTAAACAGAAAATCGCATAAATGATATACAGTATGTACAATAGTAATACAATAGGTAGGTTAGGGCTAGTTAAATGGCACACTTTTACTTGCCTAAGAACTATATGCTTTATGAGACTGAGCTAGGCAGTAAGCAAAAAGGTATTGAACAATTCCCGTCAATGAGCTACTAATGCAATCAAACACTGCAGAAGTGAAAAAGTTCACTCGGTTTATAGAGGAGAAAGGCGCTACCACTCACACTTGCCCTCCTGCGGTTAGCTTTTCCAATCGCAGGAGAAGTTATCGGGGAAATATGCACAATTATGCTTCCCGGATCAGTGTTCAGAGTCGTCTCTTGTATTTAGATGTTCCTGATTTAGCCTGGTTCCCACTGATGCAATGCAGGAAACGCAGAGATTCCTGTGCATTTCCTGCACTGCAAAGCAATCGCACTGTGTTCATACGATCTGCTGCTGGTGTCAATTGAAAGTTATTGATACCCCAAAGCAGCTCACAAAAAAAAAATGCAGTGTGTTTGCCTGAACCGGATCGAATGGGTATGAACATCTATGCGATCCGGTTCCAGTGCAAACAAAAAAAAAGCTGCCCACACATTTTTCATGTGGATTCGGTGTAATTTCAACCATTTAAAATTAGGGTTGTCCCGATACCACTTTTTTAAGACCGAGTACAAGTACCGATACTTTTTTTCAAGTACTCGCCGATACCGATTACCGATACTTTTTTTTAATGTCATGGGAAAGTGGCACATGTGTCAGTATTTTTTATTTTTTTTTACAATTTTTATTTTTTACTATTTTTTGTTATGTTTTTTTTTTTTACAATGCTTTCTTCTTTTTTTTGGGGGGGGGGGGGGAGTGGATGGTGTCAGTGTGTTTTTTATTTTTATTTTTTTTATTTTTTTTTACAATTCATTTTTTTTTTAATCATTAATTGCAATGAATGTTTTTTGTTATTTTTTTTAGCCCTGTTGGGGGGCTTTGGTGAGATATCAGGGGTCTTAACAGACCTCTGACATCTCACCTTTGAGACAGAGAAAGGAACTAGGGACACAGATTCCCCAGTTCCTTTTCTCAGCAGCCTCTGCTGCACTGAAAATGAATGGACAGGAGACAGAAGCTCCTCTCCATTCATAAACTGAAGCATCGTAAATACCAGTTATGATGTTTCAGTTATGTGAATGGACAGAGTCAGTGACCACTGACTCTGTTCATTTGGAAAAGAAGGAGCCGGGTTTACCGGCTCCTACCTCCGCTCTCCATCCTGACAGATCAAGGACAGAGGGGGCAGAGGAGGACATGGACAGGGACACAGAGCACGGAGGGGGAGAGCAGCACAACGGAGGGGGGCACGGAGGGGGGACACAGATTGGAGCGCAGGCAGGGAGAGCAGCACAGTTAAGGGGGGCACGGAGAGAAACATGGACACGGAGAGCAGCACAATGGAGGGGAGCACGGAGGGGGGACACGGAGAGAAGCGCGGACAGGGAGAGCAGCACAATGGAGGGGGGACACGGAGAGAAGCACGCGGACAGGGAGAGCAGCACAATGAAGGGGGACACAGAGCACGGAGGAGGGACTGGAGGAGGATACAGTCAGCGGTGATCGGTGCAGCTTTGGGGGGGGAGTTGCAAGCACCGATCACCGCTGTAAAAGATTTCACTAAAGCAGCTGAAAAGGGAGGGGGGGTCCGGGGAGAAGCGGTCAGCCTTTATAGAAATCTTTACAGGGAGATCGGTGTTTGTAACTCCCCCGACCGCACCGATCATCCCTGGCTGTACAAGTATCGGGTGAAGAATCGGAGCATTTGTCCGAGTACAAGTATCGGTATCGGGGCAACCCTATTTAAAATGAATCGGCTCAAATCACAAGGCACAGAATAGCATGTGATTTGCACAGGAATGAGGTGCTAATTACAGTATGGTTTTGGAAAAATGTATTTCACTACAAAGTTACCATTTTCACCATCTGTGAATCATTGAGCCTTTGGTGCAAAATTTGCATGAAAAAAAGTAAAAAAAAAATATTTATATAGAAGGTGTGTTTCTGGAGGTTATTTAGTGGGGTTTATATTTCATTCAATTAAGTGTTCCATTGAACCCTTGGCTCCCGCTGCTGTCAATCAGAGCCAGTGACAAGGGAGCAGGGCCAAGTCTTATGGACACAGAGAGCAGAGCTCGGGAAAGAGCACCCCCATAGCAAGCAGATTTCTGAGGGGGCACTCAGCTGGGGGGGGGGGGGGCGCCGGCGAGGGACCCAAAAAAAGGATTGGGGCTATTCTGTGCAAAACTATTGCACAGAGCACGTAAGTATGTCTGTTATATTAATGAAAAAAATAAATAAATAACATTTCAAAATTATTTCTAGATTATCTGTCTAAAACAAAGAATATACTGTATGTATATATGTATTCAAAGTGAACGCAAGTTCACTCTATTTATTGACAATGAACAGCCCCTGATCCCTTAGTATATCAACCCACTGTCTAGGTCACATACTATTGTCCTCATATCTGGGGCTCCGCTCCAAGCAGATAACAATCCATCCCAGAGTCATCCTAATAAATCGGCTCAGATTTACTACTCTATGAATTTGTGTCCCTGTGCCAATGATATGCACACAAAACTGAAGCTGACATTTACTTTCCCATATCTCTCAGTGTCACAGTTATCTGTCTGATCATTATCTCATAACTGCAGCTTACAGCCAAAGCATAATAGATTAGTGTTCTAATCTTCTGAACTTCACTGGGACTGCCGGATCCAAGTTTTATGATGGAACTATAAATGTATACAAGAACCAGATTGCAGATTTGGCTTTATTTGTATAATAAATTGTCTGCAGATTCTCAAATCAACGTAATTACTTTTTTCCAAAATAAAATAGATTTAAAGTGTATGTAATCTCTAAGCCCATTCACACAGGGGCAACACGACTTCCAGCACGATTTTATGAGGCAACTCAGACACGACCTGAGTATGAATCACAGTGCGACCTGGAGCTACTTACAAGGCAACTCCAAGTTGCCTGCAGGACAGGAGACATTCCAGTGGCCAATCAAACAAGAATCAGCTCTGTGGGAGGGAGGGGGGAGAGAGATTTTTGCCTGATAAATGTATGTTTTCTTCCTGGAGAGTCGCTCCTATTAAGACAGTGAAAGGCGACTCCCATTGAAATGAATGGGTACAGGTCGCCTAGGAGTCGGATTGAAGTAGTACAGGGACCTTTTTTGAAGTCGGAGCGACTGCAGTAGTGTGCATAAGGACGGCTCCATTAACTTACATTGATTTCTTCAGCCAGCGCGACCTGAGGCGACTAGGGGCGACCTGGGGCGATTTGGAGTCGGATCCAAAGACGCCCCTGTGTGAATGGGCTCTAACAATAAATGTCTCTGCTTTGTTCTCTTTGGTCTGTTAAATATACCATTCAATGGGTTTTATTATATCTGTTCCACAATTGCAAAACAAAGTTAGCTGTTCATCCAGCAAGAAATCTTGTGAACTGACAGCTTCCTGTTCTATCCACCTCTGGACTGTTATCAATTAGCACTGTTCCCTGCTATGTCTGTGGACTACAGAAGAGAAGAGAGGGAAGTGTTATGCAGTCCTAACACAGTGGGGTTGATTTACTAAAACTGGAGAGTGCAAAATCTGGTGCAGATCTGCATAGAAACCAACCAGCTTCCATTTTTTTTTTTGTCAAAGCTTCATTGAACAAGCTGAAGTTAGAAAATGATTGGCCACCATGCACAGCTGCACCAGATTTTGCATTCTCCAGATTTAGTGAATCAACCCCAATGTTATGTATCTCACACTCCCTGTCCTATGGTGACCATGCTACCCAGTACAGTTGTCACCCTAGGACAGGAGGTTAAGTAATTGTAGGATTACAAGATTAACCCCGTAGCGCCAGTGCCTCCCAGTCCTTTAAGAGGTTTCAGACTCTGGGAGGTGGGCATTTCAGTCATGTGACTGCTGTGATTGGATGTCACAGCAGTCACATGATTGGAAAGCCCCCAATCGCAGATTACCCACCGGTAACTGTGCCAGGAGTGTGCAAAGTGCACGCTCTCTGCACAACATTGTTTACATTTTGTTACGCATATATGTGGCCTCTTGCCGTTAAAGCGGACTTCCACCCGTGTTTTCGTTTATTAAAAGTTAGCAGCTACAAAAAGCATAGCTGCTGACTTTTAATAAACCGACACTTACCTGCCCCACGGTCCAGCAATGTGGCTGCCCAGAGACTCGCTCCTCACCTCTGCGCCGTCATCGTAACTGTGGGTACCTGGCCGTGACAACTTACAGCTTCACAGCCGGGCGCGCACTGCGCATGCGCGAGTCGCGCTGCGCTCTCCTATTGGCCAAACGATCTTCTGGGACCTGAGTTGTGTCCCAGAAGATCGCTGGCAGGGAGGGGTCGCCTAGGGTGAGAGGAGGA
The DNA here is from genome assembly GCA_029206835.1 of Rana muscosa. Taxonomy (NCBI): domain Eukaryota; kingdom Metazoa; phylum Chordata; class Amphibia; order Anura; family Ranidae; genus Rana; species Rana muscosa. The sequence goes on along the minus strand of CM055118.1, from coordinate 758,838,512 downwards.
GTCGCCTAGGCGGCCTAAGATAGGAAGGAGGAAGTGGGACAGGAAGCCACTAAAAAGATTTTACACACTCCCCCCCCCAAAAAAAATGACATGCCAAATAAGGCATGTCAGGGGGCGAGGAGTGCTTAAAGTGGAAGTTCCAATTTTGGGAGGAACTCCGCTTTATGGCCCACCTGCCAAGAGGCCGCATATATGCGTACGCCTGGCGTGAAGAGGTTTAAATAAAGGAAAGTGTAGAAGAAACTAATGCAGCCACCACGTCTCAGGACAGGTAAGCTGCAAGGTCAATTTTTTGTTCTCTCTTGTGCTTCAAAAATTTCATCAAAAATCACAGTAAGGCATTTCCTGCCTATGTCTAGAAATCTGAAATGGATAAACTAATGACACAATTTAGATACCAACTTTACAACTTTAAGGCTACATGCACACAGCCATAAAAATGATTCCGATCATACAGGTGAGATTTTTCAGAAACAAAAGTTCCTGCATAAATAGTCGGTAAAATGCTTGCCTTTGAAAGGTGAAAATTGTAGTTCTATATCCTGTTTTTTTTTCCACTTGTAAGCATTTCCTAAGAAGCCAATTTTTCCATGTTTGGTTATGGATCTGAAGGCAGTACATGTTTAGACACCTTCGTGTATGTCACCATTTAGACACCTTCGTGTATGTCCCCATTACAAACAACACACCTGCATTCCCTGTAAACAAGGAATGCTTTGAAATGAATTTTCTTCTACCCGTGTGCATGAGGCCCTAACTATGTTTTGTATCAAAGCCCTTAAAGGATAAATAACGGTAGAACATTTCTGGCTTTGAATAGGGTGTAGAGGGATTAAAACATCAATTAGGTTTTTATTGTTGTCTGTGTCCCTGTTAGGGAGCTTCACCCTCTCTATTTGTACTGTTTACCATTTTCACTGAGAGTGAAAGTGAAAGAAAATCCCACATTTTGGGTTGTCACCGGAACAAGAATAGAGGAGAAATCTTCCAATGAGGACACTAGTTCTGGTGACAACCAGGGATTTCCTCTCACTTCCTGTTTGGCTATGGGACAGGAAGTGAAGGAAATTCTCCCCAATAGGACACAGATGACAAAAAAGACCTGACAGGGGTTCCAACCCTCCCTAAGGCTGAAGACACATGGGCCACTCTGGCTCTAGTGATCCCACTGTTGAAAATGTGTCAATATTGGCAGGATTGATAAGAGGATGTCTATTTCATCCTTATGGAATGGCTCCCTCTGCAGCTGAGGGATGTCACTCCTGTCACTAGTAACTGAGATTGAAGCAGGGTGTGCACAGACCGAAAATGTCAAATTGTGCTCAGTGTGTACCATTGTCTTTTTAACAGAAGCTGGTCTAAGGATCGGCTACTGTCAAACGGTCCTGCTGGAAAACCAGTATTCGATCAGTGCTTGAGGGGCAATGGCTGCAGCACTGATCTGTGTATTCTGACGGGGGGAGCGTCCGCTTTCAGAATAAAATAGTGCAGCAGGAGAGATCCCTGCATCTACATCACTTGTGTGGATTCAGAGATCTGTCAGTTTTCTTTTTTGTTTAACTTGCTGGTTTGAACGAAAAAAAAAACCTCAAGTATACCCTGTTTAATGCTGGCCATAAATTATAAAATTTTCTTGTACAATTTTTCTTTAGATTTACCAAAATCATATAATATGTGGTCATACGTAAACATGTTCAATTTGTATGCAATCAGGCAGGCCCTTGCATTACATAGTTGAAGATAAATCTAAAGGAAATTGAATTAGAAAATTGTATAATGTATGATCAGGTTAAGGCTAGTGTCACACTATGCAGGTGTGGGACTGTGTGCAATTGCATGCCTCCCCGCACCCACATCAAAAACACGCTGCTTTTAGCAGACACATGGGGGTGTCACTAATTCTCAATGGCACCCCCCAAACACTGGAAACCACAGGGTGCCATCAGGGTGCTACCTGTGTGCCATCAGTCTTAAAGCGGAACTCCATCCAAAAGAGAAAGCTTTGCTTGTCTGCCTCCTCCCCTCCGCTCCGCTGCAACATTTGGCATCTTTTTGGAGAAAGCGAGTACCTGGTTTTGACAGATACTTGCTCCCACTTCGAGCATTCGAACCCCCTCCCTCTTCCTCCCGCAGCCGGTCCATTCACAGACCTTAGCATGCTTTGAGCATGCGCAGTAGAGAACCAGCTGTGAAGCTGCGAGGCTTCATTGCCGGTTTCCATTAGTGGAGATGACGGCGGCAGCACTTAATAGCCAGTGAAAAATCAGCTCGGGTGAGAACACCGCTGGATTCCTGGACAGGTAAGTGCCCTAATATTAAACGTCAGCAGCTATAGTATTTGTAACTTCTGACATTTCATTTTCTTCTGACGGAGCCTGGAGCTCTGCTTTAAGCCCAGTACACACTATAAGAAAACTGTACGAAAACAGTACACGTTAAACAAAAATCGTTAATTCTGTTCACATTCAAGAAACATTTTGGAGTTTGCCCCTTCGGAAATTTTTGTTTGGAAAGTATGAATCAGATGCCCAAAGTCGTGTACACACTATACCAATTTTTCAGTGTGTTCCCCACTTAATGCAGCCTATACATTCCATCATTTTTTTTTGTTCAATGAAAAAAATTATCCTATCCCCCCATCCACAAATTCTATGTATTTAGGGGAATCGTCCTGCCTGACACGGGGCCCCATGCAGACAACCTGCCACGGGGCCCTATACAGACAACCTGCCACGGGGCCCCACACAGACAACCTGCCACCGGGCCTGAAACAGACAACCTGACATGTAGCCCTATACAGACAACCTACTACGGGGCCTCACACAGACAACCTGCCACCTGGCCCCATACAGACAACCTGACATGGGGCCCCATACATCCAAAGCTTCAGCTATGAATGAACACAGGGAGTGATCAGTACCGATCTCTCATTGTGTTCATTCAGGAAAGGAAGGGGCTAGTAAGTATGACATATTTAACTAACCTTTCCCCCACTCTCAATCTTGAAGGATCCTATTGTGTGCAGCTTCTAGCAAAAAGAAGAGTAGGGAAGCCACGGGGGGGGGGGGCTGGGGAACAGGGGGAAACGTATGGTGCACAGGGAGGGTGATTGGTGTGGCGGGGGGGGGAGGCCATATACTGGAACCTATCCTTTGTATGGCTCTCTCTGCAGCAGCTGAAAGCCAACAGGAGGAAGAAGAGAAGAAGCCAGCTTTTAGCCACTGCAGAGCGAGTCATACAGGGGATTGGCTCCGGTAATTGGCCTCCTACCCCACCGATCATCATTCCTGCCCACATCCGATTCACCGGAGGACTGGTGGTACCCCCTTATCTACGGCCTTGGCTGATGGCTATAGCCGGCAACCCCGATTGATCAGGAAAACCCCAGTTCTGTACAACCACCAGCAGAACATTTCCTGATGGGTTTTTCCCGATCAATCAGTGTTTCTGTCCTTACATGGATTAAAATTCATCTGGTACCTCCAATACCAACCAAATTTCTCTCCATGTATGGCCGGTTATGAGAGGGTTCTTTCTTTTGTGTCCCATCAGATATCCCCCGGTGTCCTCAGCCCCAAAGTTTAGCCTTTGGGGGGGTTGCTCTGTGCAGAAGGAAGCGATTGCTAGCTCTGTGGCCCAGTACCTGGAATGGATGGGATGGATGGATGGACTATGCTGAGTTGGAGCTGCTCCTGATCCGATGTCCATGTTGCTGGACCAGATGTTGTTGCTTCTGTCGGGTAGACTTGACGGCCAGGATGGCTTGTCTGTTCTTATAATGCACCATCTGCAGGGTGATCTCCGCATTCCAGCCCTCGTCCTGCGGGCACCGGAAATCAATCTCCCGCCCCTCGGCCATCACCACCGTGAAGTACACGTACTTGCCTTTCCGCTCCACACAGTCCACCGTCTTCATATTGGAGAAGTGCAGCTCCTTGATGCGGGCCGGCTCGGGCGGAGGACTGTGCTGCTCCAGCTGTTTAGGAGGGATGAGGAGCAATCCTTCCTCGGTCAGTAGACAGCGCTTCTTCTTCCACAGCTGCAGCAAACCATCACTCCTCTTCTCCAATACTCCCTCCTTCATCACCTTACAGCTACTCTCCAACATCCTCCACACTTCACCTACACGAGGCAATGGGAGAGGACGACCTGCAAGGGAAGCATCAACAGTCAGCAGAGACAATGTCCGCCCGCCCGCCAGCCAGCCCGCCAGGCTCTGTGAGGAGTCAGTGGGATGAGTGTGACGGCATCGAGCGGCAGCTGCAATCCGCTTCACTATATCATCATGTTCTGCCCTGCTCCTCTACCGCCGCTTGCATGCTAGCGCCACCTGCCGGACGCGCTCACCTATTGGACTGTCAGCATTTTTCACTGTAGCAGCCCACTTTCCATTTGTTACATCTTCCCATTCCCATAAAATAAACCTGACTGCATTAACCCCTCAGTGCCTGCAGGTAAAACAAATCTTACGCTATCTTCACACTGTCACGTGCCAGGAACACACGCGCGTTCCTGAGACGCATAATGCTCAATTTTCTTGGGAGGGCGGCCCCTACCCAGCCAGCCAGCCAACCACCCCCCACCCCCAACACTTGATCGATCGCTGCTTCCCCTCCTGTCACTCGATTTATCGCCGCTTCTTCCCAGCAACCCACTCCCCCGTCGCGCAATCGGTCACTGCCCACCCCCCGTCACTCAATGGCCGCTTTGCCCACCCAGCCCCCCACCAGGCCCACACTTACCCCACCCAGGTCTCAGCCCCCTCCCCACATCTTCCAAATCCCGATGGTCGCTTCTCCTCCAGGCCAATCAGGACTTAGGACTCACGGCCAACCGGGACTTAAAGGGGTTGTAAACCCTCATGTTTTTTTCACCTTAATGCATCCTATGCATGAAAGGGGTTGTATGGCTTCGTTTTTTTTTTTTTTTTAAATAACAAACATGTTATACTTACCTCCACTGTGAAGTTCGTTTTGCACAGAGTGGCCCCGATCCACGTCTTCTGGGGTCCCTCAGCGGCTGTCTCAGCTCCTCCCCGCAAGCGCTAACCCCCTTCATGGGAAGCTCTCTCCCAAGGGGGTTAGCTTGCGGGCGCGCTCCCGTGATATAGCCGCCGTCTGTATCACTCGGCCCCACCCCCCGTTGCGCAGCGTCATTGGATGTGATTGACAGCAGCGCGAGCCAATGGCTGTGCTGCTATTAATCTCCAATGACGAGCCGCCTCAAGCAGGGGGAAACCATTGCGGGAACGAGCACACGGAGTTTCGTGGCTCAGGTAAGTAAAACGGGGGGGGGGGCTGGGGGGCCCGAGAGTGCAAGGTGTTTTTTCACCTTAATACATAGGATGCATTAAGGTAAAAAAAAACACAAAGCTTTACAACCCCTTTAAGGTGAAAAAACTTCTGTCACTGACTGACCCCCCAGTCCCACCCCCCCTGTTTAACTCACCTGAGCCACGTTTTTTCCCACACCGGAGACGCGCTCTTCCCCTCTGCCCCTTGTCTCGTCTTTTGATTGGATAGATTGATAGCAGCGCAGCCATTGGCTCCCACTGCTGGCAATGACGCAGGCGCCGGGGGGCGGGGCCGAGTCCGGCATTCTGCGATTATGGATGCAAATGCTGGACTCGGGAGCGCACCCGCAATGTAACCCCCGGGAGAGAGCTTCTCCTAGGGGGTTATACGATGCAGGGAGGAGCTACAAGCGCCGCCGGGGGACCCCAGAAGAGGATGATCAGGGGCCACTCTGTGCAAAACAAACTGCACAGTGGAGGTAAGTATGACATGTTTGTTATTTAAAAAAAACAAAGCCTCACAATAACTTTAAGGATATGTAAACGGTTTTTTTTTTGTTTTTTTTTTGCATGCCCCTCCAGTTGTATGTTATCTTTTAGGCTCCATGTACACTGAAGCTGATAAACTGCAGTTCATTGGCGTTTTGGCGTTTTTAGAAAAAGCTCATTAACTGCACTCTATGTTAGCCTATGTGTTCATATACACATAACTTTTTTTAGCATTAATGAGCAGTGCAGTTAATGGGCGTTTTTCTGAACGGCAGAAATTTGCGTTCAAATTGCTGTTTTTCGGCGGTAAAAAACACAAAAAAAAACACCAAACGCTCATAAACGCGCATAAACTATGTAGCGTTTGGCGTTTTAATGAAATATGTAAAAAAAATGCATTCTGGTATTTTTGGAGTGTCCTTGGTGTTTATACAATAAAAACGCTCATAAACGCTAATAAACGCTAGTACAAAACGCTGATAAAAGCTATATTTAAAAGCAGCTTTTTCTGCCAGAAATCTGGCGTTCAAAACGGCCGTTTTTGAGCTTCAGTGTACATGGAGCCTTAGGCGAGTGGTCAAGGGGCTGTAAAACCATGGCTCTACCACCTGCTTTTACCGCCCATGTAAAAGAGGCCTTTTTTTTTTGCATTGGTCCATGTTTATGGTCTAGCATAATCCTATGTTAAACCTATTACAATCAAGACTTGTTTGCTATGAGCATCATTTCTGAGAAATGATTGTAAGTGCAGAATGTAGAAAAGGCTAAACTGCTGCTTTCTAGAACTGCTGAGCTTAGGGAGAAGACATAACTACATCTGTTAGTAATCAATCCCAGCCCTTCAGCAGCGTGTCATTTCTGTTTTACTTATTTTCTAACGCTAGGGCGTTAATTCACAAAGACCATATGTCCCTCCAGTTCAGCAAACTGTGGTCACTTTTAAGGGTCTAACAGGCTAATCCGGGAAAAAACAAAACAAATATTCCTAAAATATTTCTGAGAATTGTAGTGACATGGAAATGTATCCCCCCCTCCAAGAGCCCTCCTGTAGACCCAGCAGTATTCCTGTATGTTGTTTATGTTGCTCAGCCTAACCATAGACATGAGATTATCATTACCCATTCTAGACAAGAGGGTTACACATGCTGCCACCTCTGCAGGCACCCTCTGGTCCAAAACTCATGCTGTGAAATGTATCTTCCCAGACAGATTTTACTGTTTTGTATGATTTCCCGGACATAGGGTTGCCAGTGCCACTACAGTTACTGTACAGAGCAATTGTATGGTTGTTGGCTCTTCCAACCCCAATCTTGTGTCTTGGATAACCCAAGAATTATTTCTTCTAACATAGTGGCAGCTATGATATTAGCTTAAGCTTCTGGGGGCGCTGCAAGTCATTTTCCTAATAAGAAGAAAACAGGTATGTGTGAAGAATTTATCTAACCCTCTGACTACAATGATGTGAATTTGTGCACGGGGACAAAATTCTTTAGTCCCCTATCAGGCATAATTAGGCAATTTTGATGGTGTTTTTTTTTTTTCATGCGTTTTCAGAAGCAACATGTTGTACATGAGCATCTTTAGGGCAGGATCGCACCTTTTTGGCCAGATAGACTTTAATATAGGACCTCCTGTAAAAGGTGTGCAATGTGTGTTTTCGCCCTTTTTTTTTATTTTTTGCAGTTACCAGGTTCTCCATTTAAAGTGTATAGAGCCAAACTCACTGAATTTCCCCTTTAAAAAAAAAGCTTTTTTGAGTGCCACAAGTGACCGAGCGTTCAAATGTGAACGTGAATCATTTAAAACTATGGGATTCTAGATGTTGAGTAATTGTTGCACATAATAAAATGTGCGACAAAGTGGGTGTTATGCCACATACACACGGCCGGACTTTTGACCGGGCAAAACTCCGTCGGAATCCTGACGGATAAATAGAGAACCTGCTCTCTATCTAACTCCGTCAGAAATTCCGATGGGAAAAGTCCGATGGGGCATACACACGGTCGGAATATCTGATGAAAAGTTCCCATCTGACTTTTTCCATCGGAAATTCCGACCGTGTGTATGCAGCATTAGTAGGAAACGTATAGTGGGGTTGATTTACTAAAACTGGAGAGTGCAAAAATCTGGCGCAGCTCAGCATAGAAGCTTTTTTGTCAAAGTTTCATAGAACAAACTGAAGTTATAAGCTGATTGGAGACGCACCAGATTTTGCACTCTCCGGTTTTAGTAAATCAACCCCATAATGTCCTCCTATAAAACCAATTTTATTGCTAAATCCCAAACCTGTAATGCTTATATAAAAAATCTTTGCTATCAAACGAGTAGTTTCGTTTTTTATAACATATTGTTTCTTTTTTGTAATACTACAGCCATCTAACTAGGATCTACTGTATGTAAGCATCTCCAAACTAGAGGATCCATTAACGTCGCCGTGTATGCATTATGAGATCAGTTCAATAAAACCCCACATTTGTGTCTTTATAGCTGTGTTACTCATGCATTCAAACCAAAACTACTACTTCTCCTGCCCTGTATGTTTCATTGGGTAAGTTATGCTAATAAAACATGACTAGGAATGAACAATAGGATTTATGGGATACTTACTTGGCAAGCTGCTCAGTGTGTGAATTCCCAACAGGCGGATGTATAGATATGTATACCATTAATAACAATGGAAGCCAAATCTTATAGCCAACGATGAAAGTTAAAAGCAGTACAGCCTTCCTCTTGTGTGTGACTGCAACAGCTGCAATCCTGCACTATGGCTTTTGAACTAACTCCCGCCCACTGCCAGCACAGAACGCAGAGAAAGCAAACCCTGGGATGTTGCAAGATGCTTTAAGCCACAAGGCTGGAAGTGGAGAGGAAGGAAGAGAAGGAGGGGGTAGAGTGGTAGCAGTCCTATCATAAGCCACACACCATTCATCATTTCTACACATGGCTTTATTAGCCTTCCATGCTGAGAGCAAACTGTACAAGGCATATGGCATGTGTACATTGTGTTCATATTTGCTGCTGGCTGAAAGGAGGCTTCTCGTTGGTATCTTTATTACAGAGTAGGAAACCCTTAGCATGAGAGCGCTGACCTCAGTGAAAACCATCCCGGTTTTATGGGGAAATTCCTTTTTAATAATAGCTTTCACATCCAGACAAATGTCTCTCTATTAGATCACCTGCATATTTTTGAATTTTTAACTATACAGTCCTACAACTATGAATGGTAAGCAGCAGTTTAAAAAAGGGAAGCAACAAGAAGCCCTGGACAACAGTAGTGCACCAACAGGGTAACTTGGAAACTGAATTCTAGTTCCTGGAGCCCAGGTGAGCCTCCAATTTCAAGAAAGCATATCAAAGCCATTTCAAGAATGGAGGAATCACCATTTAGGCAGGGGGTGTAGATAAGATGGAAGATATAGTGGTACAACCCCACAGGGCATAAATTTGCATTATAAAGTCCCAAGCAGCAGATGCCACAGCAATGCTGCCAGTGCCTACTAGTCCAGCTCCTAGCCGCCCACATTCCCAGCGGCGGCGGCAGTTTTGCAGGCAGGTCCCACACTTTGACAACCCCCCATTCTCACCCACCACATGCAATGTCTGTGTACATTACACATTGAGCTGGTGGTGAGCAGAGCATGTATGCAGATGGGACAGTGGTGGCATCGACACTACTAAGACAGACCCTGGAATGAGTCAGCCAATCTGTAATGACTACACTTGCCTAACTAATGTAGAGGAGGTCTTAAATAACACCTAAACAGTGGGTAGGCTTAAGTTTTTAAGCCCTCCTCAATAGTAGTTTTGCCACACCCACAATTCTCCATGGGGTGCTGCTCGCTTCCCTAATTGTTCTCCACTGGGTGCGCAAGGCTGAACTCCTCTGCCCTAGAAAAAAAATTATCGACAGCCTGTAGAGTATACATTCATATCAGTGTTATTCTCTTTGGACATATCTGTATTGTAGGTGTTAATAATAAGGGGGTCTGGTTTATATATTGCATACAAACAAAAAGGAGTTTAGGTACTTACTGTTGATTGCAATACCCATACTGTATGGAGTTTGTTCAGTTCATTACTAGAGGTAGCATGTGGCTAAATGACCATCATTCAGTTGGGGTCCTTAGTTTTCTTCCCATTAAGGAGAGTGGAGTTTGTACTGTATATTCGTCCCATAGTCCAAAATTATATATTTAGATTGTTTGGCTCCTTCCCAAATTAGTCCTACAGTAATTAACTTGGTGGTGGAGGGACAACCTAGGGCAAGGGTAAATCGAAATGATTCACGGTTTTCCGTAGCTTGCCTTGCTAATAGAGGTGAGTTGGAAGCTCTGGTGCATGAGGAGAGCTATGATGTAATCGGTATTGCTGAAATGTGGCTTCAATCCTCACATGACAGGGCTATTAATATTCCTAGCTATGCACTCTTTCAGAGAGACAGGGTAAAAAAGAAAGGTGGCGGGGTCTGTCTCTATGTGAGAAGTGATCTCAAAGCGAGTGTGAAAGAGGACCTGGTGGATGGAGAGTGTGATGAGTCTAAAGCATTATGGGTGGAACTGCATACAGAGGTGCGTAGTTCAAAGTTAATCATTGGAGTTTGTTATAGACCACCCAATGTTAACAAGGAGGTGGAGACTCAGCTCCTTGCACAGATGGAAAAGGCTGCCAGGGCTGGGCCGGTAATAATAATGGGGGATTTTAACTACCCAGAAATTGACTGGAGTAATGCAACTGCTGGGACAGTTAAAGGGAAAAAATTTATAAACCTATTACAGGACAGTTCCATGGTCCAGTTTATTAAGGCCCCAACTAGGAATGATGCTCTATTGGACCTGGTAATCTCAAACCATGCAGAGCTTATTACTAATGTTCAGATAAAGGAACACCTGGGTAGCAGTGATCATAACATGATTTCATTTGATGTTAGCTGTAAGCAAGAAATACATACGGGAAGGATAAAAACACTTAACTTCAAGAGAGCAAATTTTCCAAGGATGAGGGCTGCTCTCCAGGACTGAGGGAATATTGGCATAGATAAACACAGAACAGAAATGGGAATTCTTCAAAAAGACTGTTTGGGACCTTACTGCAAAGTATATTCCCATGGGCAAGAAGTTTAAAAGGCTAAAGATAAAACCTATGTGGCTCACGGTCAAAGTTAAAAAGCTATAAACAATAAGAAAAGAGATTTTAAAAAAATATAAAAATGAAGGAACACTAGTGTCATTTAAATGTTACAAAGAATATAACAGAATATGCAAAAAGGAAATCAAGGATGCAAAAATTCAAAACGAACGACACAAAAGATGCAAAAGATAGTAGGACAAACCCCCAAAAATTCTTCAAATATATTAATAGTAAAAAGGTCAAGTCTGAGCATGTAGGCCTTTTACAAAATAATCTAGAGTGGGTGACTGGGGACAAAGAGAAGGTTAATTTATTAAATACTTTCTTCAGCCCTGTGTATACAAAGGAGCATAGGGGAGCTCATGTCCATAATGGGGGTAGTATTGGCACAGCCCCAAATGATCCACAATGGCTCAAAAGTGATATGGTCCAGAAATATTTCGACAGAATAAAGGTGGATAAAGCACCTGGACCAGATGGCATACACCCACGGATGCTAAAATAATTGAGCTCTGTAATTTCAAAGCCATTGTATCACATTTTTAGAGACTCATTAATGAAGGGAATAGTACCACTGGATTGGCGCAGGGCGAACGTGGTGTCTATATTTAAAAAGGGAACAAAGTCTTTACCAAGTAACTAAAGACCTGTTAGTTTAACTTCTTTAGTTGGGAAGATACTGGAGCATTTAATAAAAGACCACATAGATGAGTTCTTGCTGGAAAAAAACATTTTAAGCAACAGACAGCATGGATTCATGAAAGACAGAAGTTGTCAGACAAACCTGATTTCTTTTTATGAGGAGGTAAGTAAAACCTTGGACAGAGGGGTGGCCGTGGACGTGGTATACTTGGATTTTGCAAAAGGGTTCGATACAGTTCCCCACACACGGCTCATGTGTAAGGTAAAGTCTACAGGATTGGAAATATCAGTTTGTAAATGGATAGAAAACTGGCTAAAAGACAGAATTCAGAGAGTAGTGGTTAATGACTCATAATCTGAATGGTCTAAGGTATCAGTGGTGTACCCCAAGGTTCAGTGTTGGGACCCTTACTTTTTATTATCTTTATAAATGATATTGGGTCTGGGATTAAAAGTAAAATTTCTGTCTTTGCAGATGACACCAAGCTATGCAGTGGAATAACGTCCTTACAGGATGTCTCCAATTTACAAGCCAACCTAAATGCTCTGTCTAATTGGGCGACTATGTGGCAGATGAGGTTTAGGCCTCATGTACACTGCTGCTGGTAAAGGACGTTTAGGAGCAGTTGGGCATTTTTTTCAACTGCTCCTGAACTTTCCTCTATGTTATCTTATCAGTACATGTACACTGGTTCGTTTATAGTCGTTTCTGGGCAGTTGTGTTTAGAGGCTTTTTCTTGAACCCAAAAAAATGCGTTCAGAAGCTGTGTTTAGAGGCAGTTGAAGCGCCAAACGCAGCTAAATGCGGCTAAACGCGGCAACTTGTGTTTAGCAGCATTGTTTAGTTTACAGACGTTTTTCATTTTAACAAAAAAAAAAAATTTTTTTTTCAAATGCTTCTAGACGCAAACGCGGCATGTAAACGCGGCTAAACTGTCGTTTTTAGACACCGGTTTCTAGCTGTCAAGGTAAATTGTTTAGGAGAGTTTGAACAACGTCCCGTAAACATGAAAAAGGCCTCATGCACACTGGACGTTTTTGGACGTTTTTACAGCAGCTGTTTTTGGCAGTAGACGTTTTTTTCTACAGTCATTAAACTCTCAATCATGTTATCCTATGTGTCCATGCACACATAGGCTGTAATCAGCAGTTTTGGGCAGTGGCGTTTTTGAGCAGTAAAAAAATAAAAAAACTAGTGGGTTCTGAGAGACGTTTTTCAGCTGTAAAAACGCTCTAACGCTGATAAACGTCACTCACCAGCATTTTTTAACGTTTTTGATCCATTGAAGAAAAAAAAATTCCTCAAAAAAAAAACGCCAAAAAACCCTAACGCGGTAAAATGCTAATAAACGCTAAAAAACGCTATTGCAAAAACTTTGAAAAAAGCTGAAAAACTCACTGCAAAGTTACTGGCGTTTTTATAACGTTATTTTAACATTCAGTGTGCATGAGGCCTTAATGTTGATAAATGTAAAGTTGGGGGCTAAGAATATGAATGCATCATACATACTAGGGGGAGTACAACTCATCCTCATCCATAGTGGAGAAGGATCTGGGGGTTTTGGTAGATCATAAGCTCAATAATGGCGTGCAATGCCAAGCTGCGGTTTCCAAAGCGAGCAAAGTCCTTTCTTGTAATAAGAGAGGTATGGACTCCAGCGAGAGAGACATCATTTTTCCCCTGTACAATTCATTAGTAAGACCTCATCTGGAATATGCAGTTCAGTTTTGGGCCCCAGTTCTCAAAAAGGATATCGGGGAACTGGAGAAAGTGCAGAGAGAGGCAACCAAACTGATAAGAGGAATGGTAGAACTCAGCTATGAGGAAAGATTAGAGGAACTGAATCTATTCACTCTTGAGAAGAGGAGATTAAGGGGGGATATGATCAACATGTACAAATATATAAGGGGTCCATATAGTGAACTTGGTGTTGAGTTATTCACTTTACGGTCAACACAAAGGACAAAGGGGCACTCTTTACGTCTAGAGGAAAAGAGATTTCACCTCCAAATACGGAAAGGTTTCTTAAAGCCTCGTACACACGACCGAGTTTCTCTGCAAGAACCAGCAAGAAACTTGCTGGCAGAGATTTCTTGCAGAGAAATTTGTTCGTGTGTATGGTTTCTCGTCAAGAAAACCGACTAGAATCTCTACGAGAAAATAGAAAACCTGCTCTCTATTTTCTCGTCGAGATTCTCATCAGCCTGTTTCTCGACGAGAAAATTGTGTGTGTGTACACTTACCTGTCCTCCGGGAAGACCGCGCATGCTCGAAATGACTTTGACGCATGCGCGGTAGCTTCCTAGGCATAGGATAGGGTGTACAAAGATGGCGGCGACGGCATCGAATGTGACGAGCGCATGCTCGTCGTATTCAATTACGTCACCGTGTTCGCTCCCTTCAAAGAACCGCGGGTTCTTTGAAATGAGCGTGTGTACACTCGGCCGGGACAAGTTTCTTGTCCAAGGATCTCGTCAGAAAAAAAACGACGTGTTTTTTACGACGAGATTCTCGGCCGTGTGTACGAGGCTTGAGAGCTGTGAAAATGTGGAATAGACTCCCTCCAGAGATGGTTCTGGCCAGCTCAGGAGATTGCTTTAAGAAAGGCCTGGATTTTTTCCTAAATGTACATAATATAACTGAGTACTAACATTTATAGGTAAAGTTGATCCGGGGAAATCTGATTGCCTCTCTCGTGATCAGGAAGGATTTTTTTTCCCTGCTGTAGCAAATTGGAGCATGCTCTGCTGGGATCCTCTGGATGAACTGTGGGTATAGAATTGGGTATATGGGATTGTACGATATTTTTTATTTTATTTTTATTTTTTTATGGTTGAACTAGATGGACTTGTGTCTTTTTTCAACCTGACTAACTGTCTAACTATGTAACTATGTAATAAATGTAAACTCTAACTGAATGACATTTAGTTGGTAAGGTACGGTGGGGCGATTTACTAAAATTGGTGCACATAGAATCTGGTGCAGCTGTGCATAGTAACCAATAAGCTTCCATGTTTTATTGTCAAAGCTTAATTGAACAAGCTGAAGTAGAAGCTGATTGGTTACTATGCACAGCTTAAAGTGGATGTAAACCCTCCATATACCCAGTGAAGTTACAGGCTTAGATGATACACAGAGATGAACCAAATCTCCCTACATACGTGTTACATGTATATCTGCTGTCTTCAGAACAAACAAAATGCTGCAGATATATGTGCCCAGCTCAAATTTCATGAATTGGGTTTAAATCCACCTTTAGGGCTCTTTCACACGGAGGTCCGTTCAGGTCCGCCTGTCAGTTTTTTAGGCGGACCTGAAACGGATCCTCCATGTAGCCCTATGGAAGCACGGATGTCAGCGGAGACATGTCCGCTGACATCCGCTCCGTTCCGCTCCGCCAAAGTGTGACGGAGGAAAACCCTATTTTTCCTTCCGTCGGCGGAGCGGATCGGATGACAACGGACTCTACGGTCCGTCGTCATCCGATTCCCCATAGGGGAGAGCGGCGCTCTGACAGGGCGGTCCCTGCACAGTGTGCGGGGACCGCCCAGTCATCCGTCGGCTCAGCAGGGATCAACGGAGCGATCCCCGCTGAGCTTGCGGAGCTTCACGGGGCGGATCTGCACGGATCCGCCCCGTGTGAAAGGACCCTAACTGGATTCTGTGTACACCAGTTTTAGTAAATCTCCCCCATGTATCAAAACAATAGCCATTTTTATTAAATAAAATGCTTATATTTACCTTTTATCCTATGTTACAAGTCAGTGCTGCTGCAGCCTTTTCACAGCAATTTCCTGTACTACATACAGTATACTACAGACACTCCAAAAATGAATGTGTGGCATTCTTAGAATTTGTTTTCTTGATGGAGACAACATTGGATCATGTCATTGTAATGTGTGCTTATAAAGGCTCCTTGTAGTTTTCATCTTAAAGCGGAGTTCCGCCGAAAAAAATTAATTAAAAGTCAGCAGCTACAAAAAGTGTAAACTTTCTTCAGGTGCCGCGGAGCCCCGGGAGGAAGTGGGAGTTGGATGCCTCTAAAAAGAGGGTATCCGCCCCCCCCCCCCAAAAAAAAATTACATACCAAATGTGGCATGTCAGGGGATCACCATCACTTAAAGTAAAAGTTCCGCCGAAATGTTTTTTTTAAAGTCAGCAGCTACAAAAAGTGTTGACTTTTAATAATCAGACACTCACCTGTCCAGCGATGCGGGCGTACAAAGCCCCGCTCCTCTCCACAGCGCTCGCATTCTTACTGTGGGTGCCCGGCTGTGACCTTGCGCATGCGCGAGCCTCGATGCGCGCTGTGAATGACCGGGCAATCTTCTGGGACCTGTGACGTGTCCCAGAATATTGCAGGGCAGGAGGGGGTAAAGGTGAACTTTCTTCAGGTGCCGCGGAGCCCTGGGAGGAAGTGGGAACTGGATGCCTCTAAAAAGAGGGTATCCGCTCCCCCCCCCCCAAAAAAAATGACATACCAAATGTGGCATGTCAGGGGATCACCATCACTTAAAGTGAAAGTTCAATTTTTGGGTGGAACTCCACTTTAAGTCCATGTGACAGTGTGGCTATGAAGGAGCACAACTGGGGAACAGGAGCAGTACAGTTGTCTCTATACAACAGTAAGTGCATGAACAGGGGCTGACTGACCATTCGGGCATATGCGGCGCTGCCCGAGGGCCCGCGGGGCCAGTAGGGGCCCTCCCCTGCCTGTGTTGCAAAACATCCGGAGCAAACACATAGAGAGAGCTCTGCTGGTCTGATCTGCAGCTTTCCCGGGCAGCTGCACACTGGCTGCTAACTTTGCTCTCCCTTCCACACTAACTATGGGCATAACAGCAAGTAGAAGAGCCATGCCGGGTGAGTACACTTGATATCACACGGATCCAGCCTGTCCCTGACAAAACTCTAGCCCTGCAGCCGCAGAACAGATGCCTCTGATCCTTCCCACGCGCTCCCCCTTCTTTCCCTGTGCTTGATAATGGAGGTGAAGTCAGCTCCAGCCAGCTACTGTCTCTGATGTTCTTCCAACCACTGCAAAGTGCCTCTCTGATCCTCCCACGTGCTCTCCCCATCCTCTACTTGGGCTTGATAACAGAGGTCACTGCAATGGCACCTTTTCAGCCTCACAGACTGTACACCTCCCGTCCCTGTTTTCTCTGCATGCCTGGTTGCTGTGAATCTCCCTGAGCTCCCTTAAATCTCACAGTAGAAGAGTGGGCACATTTAGGGCCAGTTCACACTGCTGCAATGTCAGAGATCACACGTGAGTCGCACCGCACTGCTGTGCAAATCACATGCAATCTCTGTGTGATGCAAATTCAGCCATACAGCTTGTATGGCTGAAACCGCATCGCATTCGGATCAAACTCGCACAGGACCTATTTTTTGGTCCGCACCAGAATCGGATCGCATGGGTCATCCATGCGATCCGATTCCTGTCCGAATTCACAGTTCTTACTGCGATATGCGAACTGAACTGGAGGTGTCATTGACATTGTATTGACACCCCCAGCAGTTCGCAAAGGGCAGTGTGAACTGCCTGCGAGTTGTATGCGATGCAGCAACCCATACTGGATTCGCAGGGTTCCTGCATCGCTGCAGTGTGAAACGAGCCTAAGAGTACCTGTCTTGCTCAGCAGTATCATTACAAATTCTGGCCCTGCTACCCACACTCTGCTGCACCTGCGATTTCTGCGGGGAAGCAAGCAGCGAGTACTTCTGGCTCCCTTGCCAACCTGGCCAACCAAAACTCACAAATGGCTGTCAGTAAAACACTTTGGGGAAAAAAATTGTCTGTGATTCTGAATTGCGCATGCGCAGTCTGAAGCCAGCCGATTAGAGAACTGCTGGGCTCAGCCTCAGATTAGGCAGTGGGATGTGGTTTAAATTCACACACCCCACCACACAAGCTGATCACAATGTAAACGGAAGGCAGTTATGGGCTTTCCTTTCCTTCACGCTGACAGTGTGAGGAAGGGAGAAGAGATCCAATAACTTACGTAAAAGGGACATCTACACTGATAATCAGGGCATTCCCAACAGTGCCCACCAGTGCCCACCAGTGCTGCCAATCTTTGTCATCTATCAATGTCCATCAGCGCAGCCTCATTAGTGAAGGAGAAAAATTATTGGTTTGTACTGTAAAATGTTTTAACAAACTTTGAAACGTTTTTTTTTTGGTCTTTTTTTGTTCATTTAGCAAAAATAAAAAACCCAGAGGTGATTAACCACTTAAGGCCCGCCTCACGCCGATTTACGTCGGCAGAATGGCACGGCTGGGCACATCAACATACAGGTACGTTGCCCTTTAAGAGCCCAGCCGGTCCTGAGCTCCGTGACCGCGCATGCGCGACCCGATCGCCGGCGGTGTCCCACGATCGGGTCACAGAGCTGAAGAACGGGGAGAGGTGAGTGTAAACAAACCTTTCCCCGTTCTTCTCCATGGCATGTCAGTGATTGTCTGTTCCCTGTCATCGGAACAGACGATCAGTGACGTGTAACGTGTAGCCACGCCCCCCTACAGTAAGTAGTTTTACTTCTTAGGGTACACTTAACCCCTACAGTGCCACCTAGTGGTTAAACCCTTCACTGCCAGTGTCATTTTCACAGTAACAGTGCATTTTTATAGCACTGATCGCTGTGAAAATGACAATGGTCCCAAAAATGTGTCAAAAGTGACCGATGTGTCCGCAATAATGTCGCAGTCACGAAAAAAACACTGATCGCCGCCATAACTAGTAAAAAAAAAAAAAATTTATAAAAATGCCATAAAACTACCCCCTATTTTGTAAACCCTATAACTTTTGCGCAAACCAATCAATAAACGCCGATTGCGATTTTTTTTTACCAAAAATATGTAGAAGAATACGTATCAGACTAAACTGTAGAAAAAAATAATTTTTTATATATTTTTTGGGGATATTTATTATAACAAAAAGTAAAAAATATTGCATTTTTTTCAAAATTGTCACTCTATTTTTGTTTATAGCGCAAAAAATAAAAACCGCAGAGGTGATCAAATACCACCAAAAAAAATCTCTATTTGTGGGAAAAAAAGGACGCCAATTTTGTTTGGGAGCCACGTCGCACGACCGCGCAATTGTCAGTTAAAGCGACGCAGTGCCGAATCGCAAAAAGGGGCCTGGTCTTTAACCACCTGCCTACCGGGCACGAAAACCCCCTTCCTGCCCAAGCGATTTTTCAGCTTTCAGCGCTGTCACACTTTGAATGACAATTGCGCGGTCGTGCGACGTGGTTCCCAAATAAAATTTGCGTCCTTTTTTTCCCACAAACAGAGCTTTCTTTTGGTGGTATTTGATCACCTCTGCGGTTTTTATTTTTTGCGTTATAAACAAAAGAAGAGCGTCAAGTTTGAAAAAAAACACAATATTTTTTACTTTTTGCTATAATAAATATAATTTTTATTCATTTAAAAAAAAAAAAATCCTCAGTTTAGGCCGATACGTATTCTTCTACATATTTTTGGTAAAAAAAAATCGCAATAAGCGTATATTGGTTGGTTTGCCCAAAAGTTATAGCGTCTACAAAATAGGGGATAGATTCATAGCATTTTTTTTTTTTTTACTAGTAATGACGGCGATCTGCGATTTTTATTGTGACTGCGATATTGCGGCAGACACATCGGACACTTTTGACACATTTTTGGGACCATTCACATTTATACAGCGATCCCTGCTATAAAAATGCATTGATTACTGTATAAATGTGACTGGCAGGGAAGGGGTTAACACTAGGGGGCGAGGAAGGGATTAAATGTATTCCCTGGAAGTGACTCTTACTGTGGGGGGGGGAGGGGACTGACTGGGGGAGGTGACCGATCTGTGTCCTTATGTACAAGGGACACACCATCGGTCTCCTCTCCCTGACAGGACGTGGATCTGTGTGTTTATACACACAGATCCACTGTCCTGCTCGGTTACTGGGCAATCGCGGGTGCCCGGCGGCCATCGCGCCTGTGACCATCAATGCAGCCTGCCTGTGTCCATAAATGCAGCCTACCTGTGTCCATCAATGCAGCCTGTGTCCAACAATGCAGCCTGTGTCCAACAATGCAGCCTGTGTCCATCATTGCAGCCTGTGTCCATCAATGCAGCCTGTGTCCAACAATGCAGCCTGTGTCCATCAATGCAGCTTGTGTCCATCAATGCAGCCTGTGCCCATCAATGCAGCCTGTGCCCATCAATGCAGCCTGTGTCCACCAATGCAGCCTGTGTCCATCAATGCAGCCTGTGCCCAACAATGCAGCCTACCTGTGTCCATCAATGCAGCCTACCTGTGTCCATCATTGCAGGCTACCTGTGTCCATCAATGCAGCCTACCTGTGTCCATCAATGCAGCCTACCTGTGTCCATCAATGCAGCCTGTGCCCAACAATGCAGCTGGGTCCATCAATGCAGCCTGTGTCCATCAATGCAACCTGCGTCCAACAATGCAGCCTGTACCCAACAATGCTGCCTGTGTCCATCAATGCAGCCTACCTGTGTCCATCAATGCAGCCTACCTGTGTCCATCAAAGCAGGCTACCTGTGTCCATCAATGCAGCCTACATGTGTCCATCAATGCAGCCTGTGCCCAACCATGCAGCCTGTGCCCAACAATGCAGCCTGTGTCCATCAATGCAGCCTGTGTCCATCAATGCAGCCCGTTCCCAACAATGCAGCCTGTGTCCATCAATGCAGCCTGTGTCCACCATTGCAGCCTGTGTCCACCATTGCAGCCTGTGCACAACAATGCAGCCTGTGTCCATCACTGCAGCCTGTGCCCAACAATGCAGCCTACCTGTGTCCATCAATGCAGCCTACCTGTGTCCATCAATGCAGGCTACCTGTGTCCATCAATGCAGCCTATTTGTGTCAATCAATGCAGCCTTCCTGTGTCAATCAATGCAGCCTACCTGTGTCCATCAATGCAGCCTGTGCCCAACAATGCAGCTGTGTCCATCAATGCAGCCTGTGCACAACCATGCAGCCTGTGCCCAACAATGCGGCCTGTGTCCAACAATTCAGCCTGTACCCAACAATGCAGCCCGTCCCCAACAATGCAGCCTGTGCCCATCAATGCAGCCTGTGTCCACCAATGCAGCCTGTGTCCATCAATCCAGCCTGTGCACAACAATGCAACCTGTGTCCACCAATGCAGCCTGTGTCCATCAATGCAGCCTACCTGTATCCATCAATGCCACTTCACCTGTGCCCAACAATGCAGCCTACCTCTGCCCAACAATGTAGCCTATCTGTGCCCAACAATGCCGCCTACCTGTGCCCAACAATGCAGCCTCACCTGTGTCCATCAATGCAGCCTCACATGTGTCCATCAATGCAGCCTCACATGTGCCCAACAATGCCGCTTAACTGTGCCCAACAATGCAGCCTACCTGTGCCCAACAATGCGGCCTACCTGTGCCCAACAATGTGGCTTACCTGTGCCCAACAATGCTGCCTTAACTGTGTCCATCAATGCTGCCTCACCTGTGTCCATCAATGCAGCCTACCTGTGTCCATCAATGCCGCCTCACCTGTGTCCATCAATGCAGCCTACCTGTGTCCATCAATGCAGCCTCACCTGTGTCCATCAATGCAGCCCACCTGTGTCCATCAATGCAGCCTACCTGTGTCCATCAATGCAGGCTACCTGTGTCCATCAATGCAGCCTACCTGTGTCCATCAATGCAGCCTACCTGTGTCCATCAATGCAGCCTGTGCCCAACAATGCAGCTGTGTCCATCAATGCAGCCTGTGCCCAACCATGCAGCCTGTGCCCAACAATGCGGCCTGTGTCCATCAATGCAGCCTGTGTCCAACAATGCAGCCTGTACCCAACAATGCAGCCTGTGTCCATCAATGCAGCCTGTTCCCAACAATGCAGCCTGTGCCCATCAATGCAGCCTGTGTCCACCAATGCAGCCTGTGTCCATCAATGCAGCCTGTGCCCAACAATGCAGCCTACCTGTGTCCATCAATGCAGCCTACCTGTGTCCATCATTGCAGGCTACCTGTGTCCATCAATGCAGCCTACCTGTGTCCATCAATGCAGCCTACCTGTGTCCATCAATGCAGCCTGTGCCCAACAATGCAGCTGGGTCCATCAATGCAGCCTGTGTCCATCAATGCAACCTGCGTCCAACAATGCAGCCTGTACCCAACAATGCTGCCTGTGTCCATCAATGCAGCCTACCTGTGTCCATCAATGCAGCCTACCTGTGTCCATCAAAGCAGGCTACCTGTGTCCATCAATGCAGCCTACATGTGTCCATCAATGCAGCCTGTGCCCAACCATGCAGCCTGTGCCCAACAATGCAGCCTGTGTCCATCAATGCAGCCTGTGTCCATCAATGCAGCCCGTTCCCAACAATGCAGCCTGTGTCCATCAATGCAGCCTGTGTCCACCATTGCAGCCTGTGTCCACCATTGCAGCCTGTGCACAACAATGCAGCCTGTGTCCATCACTGCAGCCTGTGCCCAACAATGCAGCCTACCTGTGTCCATCAATGCAGCCTACCTGTGTCCATCAATGCAGGCTACCTGTGTCCATCAATGCAGCCTATTTGTGTCAATCAATGCAGCCTTCCTGTGTCAATCAATGCAGCCTACCTGTGTCCATCAATGCAGCCTGTGCCCAACAATGCAGCTGTGTCCATCAATGCAGCCTGTGCCCAACCATGCAGCCTGTGCCCAACAATGCGGCCTGTGTCCAACAATTCAGCCTGTACCCAACAATGCAGCCTGTACCCAACAATGCAGCCCGTCCCCAACAATGCAGCCTGTGCCCATCAATGCAGCCTGTGTCCACCAATGCAGCCTGTGTCCATCAATCCAGCCTGTGCACAACAATGCAACCTGTGTCCACCAATGCAGCCTGTGTCCATCAATGCAGCCTACCTGTATCCATCAATGCCACTTCACCTGTGCCCAACAATGCAGCCTACCTCTGCCCAACAATGTAGCCTATCTGTGCCCAACAATGCCGCCTACCTGTGCCCAACAATGCAGCCTCACCTGTGTCCATCAATGCAGCCTCACATGTGTCCATCAATGCAGCCTACCTGTGCCCAACAATGCCGCCTAACTGTGCCCAACAATGCAGCCTACCTGTGCCCAACAATGCGGCCTACCTGTGCCCAACAATGTGGCTTACCTGTGCCCAACAATGCTGCCTTAACTGTGTCCATCAATGCTGCCTCACCTGTGTCCATCAATGCAGCCTACCTGTGTCCATCAATGCCGCCTCACCTGTGTCCATCAATGCAGCCTACCTGTGTCCATCAATGCAGCCTCACCTGTGTCCATCAATGCAGCCCACCTGTGTCCATCAATGCAGCCTACCTGTGTCCATCAATGCAGGCTACCTGTGTCCATCAATGCAGCCTACCTGTGTCCATCAATGCAGCCTACCTGTGTCCATCAATGCAGCCTGTGCCCAACAATGCAGCTGTGTCCATCAATGCAGCCTGTGCCCAACCATGCAGCCTGTGCCCAACAATGCGGCCTGTGTCCATCAATGCAGCCTGTGTCCAACAATGCAGCCTGTACCCAACAATGCAGCCTGTGTCCATCAATGCAGCCTGTTCCCAACAATGCAGCCTGTGCCCATCAATGCAGCCTGTGTCCACCAATGCAGCCTGTGTCCATCAATCCAGCCTGTGCACAACAATGCAGCCTGTGCACAACAATGCAGCCTGTGTCCATCAATGCAGCCTGTGTCCACCAATGCAGCCTGTGTCCACCAATGCAGCCTGTGTCCACCAATGCAGCCTGTGTCCATCAATCCAGCCTGTGCACAACAATGCAGCCTGTGTCCATCAATGCAGCCTGTTTCCATCAATGCAGCCTACCTGTGTCCATCAATGCAGCCTACCTGTGTCCATCAATGCAGGCTACCCTGGTCCATCAATGCAGGCTACCAGTGCAGTGGAAGAGAGAGTAGAGCAGGTGGCCGGATTAGCAGAGAGCGGGGACATCGCTGTAACAGCTTACATTTCAATTGCCGTGTGTTCCCACCACTCGCTGTCACATACAGCCCCGCCTTCTGGCCCGGGAACTTTGATATACATTACTCATCCCGGGATTGGACGGGTGATCTATCTATCAATCTGTTTATTAAAGTACCCGTCCAGCAATGTGTATATATATATTGTGAGGGGGTTAACTCGGTAGCGGGTGTGTGTGACCCCCTGGTTGGGCTCCCCACACAAAAACAGGGCCAGCAGACGGAGGTTGTGGTTTTCAAAATCAAAAGGTGCGGTTTATTTCTCTATGTACAGTGACAAAAACACAGCAAAGCCAAAAAGAAACATAAACAAAATAAATCCTGGTCAGTTTGACCTCTGACTAAACATGCAGGTTTCCTAAACTAACAACTGGGATCAGCCTGGTGCTGTCCTAGTCCCTAAGTCCCTGGTTTAGTAAAAGTCCAAACAAATAGCCACACAGGCTTTGCCTCACCGCACAGGGGTTCACTCTCCCTAGACAGTCCACACAGGTCTGGGTCCAGGCATGAGCTAACATCTAATGAAGCTGGGAGTTTTTATAGAGGCCTTAAACGAACTGACAGGCTTCAGCTGGTCTCATCAACTCCCTGCCTGCACGACGCCCAGCCCTCTCCCTAGAGGTATGAGTCATCCATGAGCCCACTAGCCTCAGCTGGGCTTCATCAACTCCCTCCCTAGTTGTATAAGTCAGCATAAAGCCTGAATCTGGGAGAAATATATCTACCCCCCTGGATGCAACCAGGTGACTTTACCTTCCTGCTGTCACATACCCCCCCCCTCTTGTTTTAACCTCGGGGTTGGAACACCAGCAATCAGGCATTCATGTACTCGAGACAAAGCATCCACATTCCCCATTTGAACGCCAGGGCGATGCTTTACTGTGAAGTTGAATTCCTGTAGGGCCAGGAACCACCCACTTTAACGGAGCGTGATCCGTAACCATGTCAAAGTGCCTACCTAGCAGATAGTACCGAAGGGAATCTAGAGCCCACTTCACCGCTAAACACTCCTTTTCAACCGTGGCGTAATTTACCTCATGGGACTTCAACTTCCTGCTGAGGTAAATGACTGGGTGCTCTTCCCCGTTCCAGACCTGGGACAATACTGCTCCTAACCCCACATCTGACGCATCACTTTGTACGACAAAGTCTTTAGAGAAGTCGGGTGAGTACAACACTGGCTGGCTACATAAGGCTAGTTTCAAGAATTGGAATGCTGCCTCAGCCTCGGGGGTCCATTTAATCATGACCGACCCTTTCCCTTTCGTCAGGTTGGTTAGGGGCACAGCCTTAGAAGCAAAGTGGGGAATGAAGCGCCGATAATAACCCGCGATTCCCAGAAAGGCCCGTACCTGCTTCTTGCTGTTGGGACGTGGCCAACTCTGGATGGCCTCGACTTTGTTGAGTTGGGGTTTTATCACTCCCCTGCCAATGGTGTACCCAAGATATTTGGCCTCCTCCTGCCCAATGGTACACTTCTTGGGGTTAGCCGTAAACCCCGCTTCCCGGATAGAGTCTAGGACTGCTTGCACTTTTGGCAGATGTGAGGCCCAATCTGTGCTATGGACAATTACGTCATCCAGGTAAGCCGCAGCATACTTCCGATGGGGCCTCAGTATCTGGTCCATTTTCCGCTGGAATGTGGCCGGCGCATTCTGTAACCCGAACGGCATTCTCTTATATTGGAACGCCCCGTCTGGGGTTACAAATGCGGTTTTCTCTTTGGCCGACTTGGCCAGGGGAATTTGCCAATACCCTTTTGTGAGGTCAAGAGTCGTCATGTATCGGGCTGTTCCCAGCCGGTCGATCAACTCATCTATACGTGGCATGGGGTAGGTGTCAAATTTTGTAACTTTGTTCAACTGACGAAAATCGTTACAAAATCGCCAGCTCCCATCCGGTTTAGGCACCAACACAATGGGACTAGACCAATCACTTTGGGACTCCTCTATCACCCCTAAGTTCAGCATTTTCTGTACTTCCTCCCGTATTGCCTCCCGTCGGGCCTCTGGGATCCGATAGGGTTTTAACTTCACCCTTTCACCGGGCGGGGTAATAATATCATGCTCTACCCCAGATGTTTGTCCCGGCAGCTCAGAGAACACCTCCTTGTTGCGAAGCACAAACTCCTTAACCTCCTGTTGTTGGGGTTGTGACAAGGTGGCTGCTATTCCAACCTCCGGAATTACGCAACCAGTTTGAGCTGGTGACCAAGTTTCTGCGACTAGGGACTCTCTATCCCTCCAGGCTTTCAACAGATTAACGTGATATATCTGTTCGGGCTTTCGCCTTCCTGGTTGTCTGACCTTGTAATTCACTTCGCTCACTTTTTCCATTATCTCGTAGGGGCCTTGCCATTTGGCAAGGAATTTACTTTCAACCGTAGGGACAAGTACCAGTATCCTATCCCCCGGGGAAAAGGTACGGGTCTTGGCTCAACGGTTGTACACTCTCTGCTGTGCTAACTGCGCTTGGGCCAAATGTTCCTTCACGATGGGCATTACCTGTGCAATTCGGTCTTGCATCAGGGCGACATGCTCAATCACACTCCTGTGGGGAGAACTCTCACTTTCCCAAGTTTCCTTGGCAATATCCAACAGCCCTCTTGGGTGTCTCCCATACAGTAACTCAAAGGGGGAGAATCCCGTAGAGGATTGGGGCACCTCCCTAATAGCAAACATCAAATAAGGAAGTAGACAGTCCCAATCCTTTCCATCTCTATCCACCACTTTCTTCAACATTTGTTTTAGGGTTTTGTTGAATCTTTCAACCAGCCCATCGGTTTGGGGGTGATACACAGATGTACGCAATTGCGTCACTTTGAACAATTTACACAGCTCTTTCATAACCCGGGACATAAAGGGTGTACCTTGGTCCGTAAGCAGTTCTTTACAAATACCCACCCGGCTAAAAACAAGAGATAGCTCTTTGGCTATGGTTTTGGCCGAGGTATTTCTGAGAGGGATCGCTTCTGGATAACGGGTGGCATAGTCCATTATAACCAATATGTACTGGTGCCCCCTAGCGGACTTGATTATAGGACCTACCAAATCCATTGCGACTCTCTCAAACGGGACCTCAATGATGGGTAGAGGGACCAGCGGGCTACGGAAATGTGGCATCGGGGCCGACCTCTGACACACAGGGCAGGAGGAACAATAATTTTCTATGTCCTTCATCACCCCAGGCCAATAGAATCTCTGTAATACCCTCTCTCGGGTTTTCTCTGTCCCCAGATGACCTCCAAGAATGTGCCCATGGCCCAACTCCAACACCAACTTCCTGTAAGGTTTGGGCACCACAAGCTGCTCAACGGTTTCTTCTGCCCTTTTTGCCACCCGATACAGTAGGTCCTTCTCTACGCTGAAGTATGGGTAAGTGCAGGTATTATCTGGGTTCACTAACTCGCCATCTATTTCCACTACGTTTTCCCGTGCCTTTATTAGGGCGGGGTCTTTTAACTGTTCTGTGGCAAAATTTTCCCTGTGAACCTCCAGATCAGAAAACTCCACAGACGGTAGGTTTTCGTCTGAGGAGGTGGGCTCCTCTCCAGTTTCTTGAGTCTCCCCTGCCAATACTGACAAGGGAAATTCTGGAGAGTCCTCACCACTCTCAGAGGAGTTCTGGCTATCACATTCCTGGTACATAGGGGCACCAGTGGGGGGCTCAGGATCATCCCACAGTTCCCAGAACTTCGGAAAATCCCTTCCCACAATGGCATCATGCGGTAATTGAGATACTAACCCCACTGGATGAGAGAGGGTACCTTTGGGGGTCTCGAAACACACTGTAGTCACTGGATACTCTCGGGTGTCCCCATGCACACAAATAACAGCTACCTTGCTATTCCCAGAGACCTCTGTTTTAACTAATTCAGCCTTTATCAGGGTCACAAGGCTACCTGAATCCAGTAATACCACAACATTTCTACCATTAATACACATTTTGCATAAATGTTTCTCAGTTCCCCGAATGGCAGTGCATGCGACTGTCGCACACAGCGACTGACGTCTGTCCATCAGAAAGTCACATTGCATGGGTTCCTCCACAACCGGGCAATTTGCTGCAATATGTCCCGCTTGCCGGCAGCGGTAGCAAACAATCCATTTGGCTGCCTCTTGAGCCCCTGACTTCCCAAGCTGTTCTCGCCAAACTTTGGGTAGAGCTCCCACCCTCTCACTCTCTCCACCCTCACCCCTTGGAATCATCTTATCCGCCCCTGGGGATGGTCTGGTCTTAGGGTGGAAAGTCCGAGAGTCTCTGGAAGAGGCCGTCAGGTTCTCTGTAGCCAAGTATTTCTCTACACGATCCACAAGACCACCGGCCGTCTCTGGGTCTCCATGGCTTACCCACTTTTGGATGGCAGTAGGAAGAGCTCTCAAAAACCGATCCATTACAACACGTTCCACAATCTCTGGTGCGGACAAAGTCTCTGGCTGTAGCCACTTCCTGCTCAGGTGAATGAGATCATACATTTGAGACCTGGGGGGTTTTCCAAGCTGGAAAGTCCAGTTATGCACACGCTGAGCCCGGACAGCCAGGGTGACACCCAGCCTTGCCAATATTTCAGCTTTTAGCATCACATAGTCTTTTGCTTGGTCAGGCTCTAGGTCATAGTAAGCCTTCTGCGATTCACCAGTTAACAGAGGAGCCACCATTCCAGCCCACTGCTCCTCAGGCCACTTTTCTCTTTCAGCAGTCCTTTCAAATGTGGTCAAAAATACCTCTGGATCATCCTCTCCAGTCATTTTTGTCAATAAACGACTCACCCCAAAGGACGCGGTATTAGTGGGACGGCTTTCCTCACTGGTCTGCGGACGTTGCTGCATTACTGCTTCCATTTGTTGTAGTCTCTGCTCTTGCTTCTGTAACAGGTCTATGAAGCGGGCCTCAGATTGCTGCTGGGCTTGTTGATGAGCTTGCTGCTGGGCTGCAAGGCTCCTTTGCAAACCTGCATTTGTCTGCTGTTGATTGGCATTTGCTAGAGCCAGCTGTTTCAGTATCTCCTCCATGCTGGCTTAAAAAAAACTACCCGCATTCTCCACCAACTGTGAGGGGGTTAACTCGGTAGCGGGTGTGTGTGACCCCCTGGTTGGGCTCCCCACACAAAAACAGGGCCAGCAGACGGAGGTTGTGGTTTTCAAAATCAAAAGGTGCGGTTTATTTCTCTATGTACAGTGACAAAAACACAGCAAAGCCAAAAAGAAACATAAACAAAATAAATCCTGGTCAGTTTGACCTCTGACTAAACATGCAGGTTTCCTAAACTAACAACTGGGATCAGCCTGGTGCTGTCCTAGTCCCTAAGTCCCTGGTTTAGTAAAAGTCCAAACAAATAGCCACACAGGCTTTGCCTCACCGCACAGGGGTTCACTCTCCCTAGACAGTCCACACAGGTCTGGGTCCAGGCATGAGCTAACATCTAATGAAGCTGGGAGTTTTTATAGAGGCCTTAAACGAACTGACAGGCTTCAGCTGGTCTCATCAACTCCCTGCCTGCACGACGCCCAGCCCTCTCCCTAGAGGTATGAGTCATCCATGAGCCCACTAGCCTCAGCTGGGCTTCATCAACTCCCTCCCTAGTTGTATAAGTCAGCATAAAGCCTGAATCTGGGAGAAATATATCTACCCCCCTGGATGCAACCAGGTGACTTTACCTTCCTGCTGTCACAATATATATATATATATATAGTGGAACCTCGGATTACGAGCATAATCCGTTCCAGGAGAATGCTCGTAATCCAAAGTACTCGCATTTCAAAGCGAGTTTCCCCATTGAATATTGGACAGTTCGGCTGACCTCGGCAAACCTCAGAAAGACTCAGTTCCCGAGCCTTTCCGAGGTTTGCTGAGGTCAGCCGAGCTGTCCTCAGGCCTTTCCGTGCATTTCCGAACGGCGCTGATTGGCTGCGATCGGCGCCGGAGCCCCCACCTCAGTCCAAACGCGGTACTGCACACCGCTTTGGCCTGAATCCTGCTCATTTTGCGAGACAACACTCGCGAGTTAGGATATTTTAAAATACAGTGCTCGTATTGCGAAACACTCGTTAACCGCGTTACTCGCAATCCGAGGTTCCACTGTATATATACATATATATATATATATTAATTTATATACATTGCTCAAAAAAATTAAAGGAACACTTTGAAACACATCAGATCTCAATTGGGAAAAATCTCATGCTGGATATCTATATTGATATGGACTGGGTAATGTATTAGGAATGAAAGGATGCCACATCATTTGATGGAAATGAAAATGATCAACCTACAGAGGGCTGAATTCAAAGATACCCCAAATATCAAAGTGAAAAAATTATGCAGCAGGCTAGTCCATTTAGCTGAAATTTCATTGCAGCAACTCAAAATGGTACTCAGTAGTTTGTATGTTCCCACATGCTTGACAACATTGGGGCTTGCTCCTAATGAGATGACAGATGGCATCCTGGGGTATTTCCTCCCAGATCTGGACCAGAGCATCACTGAGCTCCTGAACAGATTAAGGTGCAACCTGTTGGTGTCGGATGGACCGAAACATAATGTCCCAGAGGTGTTCTATTGGATTTAGGTCAGGTGAGTGTGGGGGCCATTCAATGGTATCAATTTCTTCATCCTCCAGGAACTGGCTGTATACTGTCTGTGGCGGACCTGCCAATTCTGGTGTTCAATGGCAAATGCCAATTGAGCTCCACAGAGCCGGGCAGTGAGCACAGGGCCCAATAGAGGACGTCAGGCCCTCAGGCCACCCTCATGAAGTCTGTTTCTGATTGGTCAGAGACATTCACACCAGTGGCCTGCTGGAGGTCATTTTGTAGGGCTCTGGCAGTGCTCATCCTGTTCCTCCTTGCACAAAGGAGCAGATACCGGTCCTACTGATGGGTTAAGGACCTTCTACGGCCCTCTCCAGCTATCCTAGAGTAACTGCCTGTATCCTGGAATCTCCTCCATGCTATTGAGACTGTGCTGGGAGACACGGCAAACCTTCTGGCAATGACACGTATTGATGTGCCATCATGGAGGAGTTGGACTGCCTGTGCAACCTTTATAGGGTCCAAGTATCGCCTTGTGCTACCAGTAGTGACACCTACCCTAACCAAATGCAAAACTAGTGAAAAAGAGAAAAGATGAGTAGGGAAAAAAAATGTCAGTGACCTCCACCTGTAAAGCCATTCCTGTTTTTGGAGATCTTCTCATTGTTGCCCATCTAGTGCACCTGCTGAAACTGATTAACAACTCCCACTGCTACTTAACTGACCATATCAATATCCCAGGTGTTTAATTGACTTGATGCTATAATCTGATTAAAAAATGTTCCTTTAAATTTTTTGAGCAGTGTGTTTTTATATATCTATATATATATATATATATATATATATATATATATATATATATATATATATATCTATATATATATATATATATATACACACACAGTGGGGGTTATTTACGAAAGGCAAATCCACTTTGCACTACAAGTGCAAACTACAAGTGCAAAATGCACTTGAAATTGCACTGGAAGTGCAGTCGCTGTAAATGTGAGGGGTAGATCTGAAATAAGGGGAAGCTCTGCTGATTTTATTATCCAATCATGTGCAAGCTAAAATGCTGATTTTTATTTTCCTTGCATGTGCCCCTCGGATCTACAGTAGACATGTGCAAAAGGAAAAAAATTGTTTTGTTTTAATTAGTTAATTAATTAATTTAGTTTAGTTGGATTCGTTAAATTTGTTAAATTCGTTTTCTATTCAAATTCGATTTAATCCTATATGAAATTCGAATTTTGGAAACTGGTTATTTATATGTATATATATATATATATATATATATATATATATATATATATATATATAAAACCATCTTCCGAAATTCGAATTTAGTATAGAATGAATTCAAATTTAAATAGAAAAGAACAGAATAAAAAAATAAGATAATACAATAGAACAGAATAGAAAAAAAAGAATACATATATAACCGTGCATCTTCCGAAATTCGAATTTAGTATAGAACGATTTCGATTAAAATAGAAAAGATTTGAATAGAAAAGAATAGACTAGAAAAACAATATAACATAATAAAATTAAATATAATATATTATATTTTATTCTATTCTGTTCTATTGTTTTTCTAGTCTATTCTTTTCTATTATTTTCTATTCCATTTTATTCTAATCTTTTCTATTCAAAATCATTCTATACGGAAATCGAATTTCAGAAGATGGTTATTTATATATATATATAGATCTATATCTATAGATATATAGATATATCTATATATATCTATATCTATAGATATACATATATATTATATTTGTTATAGGGTGAGGGTTAGGGTTGGGGTTGGGGTTAGGGGGTTAGGGTTAGGGATAAGGGTTAGGATTAGGGTTATGGTTAGGGGTAAGGGTTAGGGGGTTAGGGATAGGGTTAGGGTTATGGTTAGGGGTTAGGGTTGTGATTGGGGTTAGGGTCAGGGTTGGGGTTCAGGTTAGGCTTAGGGTTTCCCCTTGAAAAATAAGGCTTGGACTCAGTGATTGTAATAGAATAAAATAATATTTTATTCTGTTCAATTGTTTTTCAAGTCTATTATTTTCTATTCAAATCTTTTCTATTTTAATTCATTCTATAGGAAATTCGAATTTCGGAAGATGGCTATATATATATATATATATATATATATATATATATATATATATATGTATATATATATATATATATATATAAATATTTTTTTTTTTTTAGAATAGAAATAGAAAATAGACTAGAAAAACAATAGAACAGAATAGAATAAAATATTATATATATATTATATTTTATTCTATTCTGTTCTATTGTTTTTCTATGCAATTCTTTTCTATTATTTTCTATTTTATTGTAATCTTTTCTATTCAAATGCTATTTCATTCTATATGAAATTCGAATTTCGGAAAATGGTTATTTATATATATATATATATATATATATATATATATATATATAAAACCATCTTCCGAAATTCAAATTTCGTATAGAATGAATTCAAATTTGAATCGAAAAGATTAGAATAGAATCGAAAATATTGGAAAGAATCGAATAGAAAAACAATAGAACAGAATAGAATAAAATATAATATATATATTATATTTTATTCTATTCTGTTCTATTGTTTTTCTAGTCTATTTTCTATTTCTATTCTAATCTTTTCTAATTGGAATTGAAATTCATGCTATACGAAATTCGAATGTCGGAACATGGTTTGGTTTTATATATATATATATATATATATATATATATATATATATATATATGTGTGTAAATATTTTTTTTCTGATTTGTTCTATTGTTTTTTTTTTTATGATATTTTTTTCTATTAGTTTTGAATATTTTCTATTCAAATTTGATTTAATTCTATATGAAATTCGAATTTCAGAAAATGGTTTTATATATATATATATATATATATATATATATATATATATATCTAACGATCTTCTGAAATTCGAAATTCATATAGAATAAACTCAAATTCGAATATGAAAATCTTAGAATAATGGTAATATAAAATATATATAAATATATATATATATATATATATATATATATATATATATATATATATATATATATATATAAAACCATCTTCTGAAATTCAAATTTAGTATAAAAACTTGGATCAAATTCAAATAGAAAATAATAGAAAAGAATAGACTAAAAATAGACTATAATAAAATATAATATATATTATTTTAGTTTCCATTGTTTTGAGTTATTTTCCAATCCATTCTCGAATTCGAATTTATACTATTCAAAATTAGAATTTCAGAAGAAGGTCACATTCTTCTATTGTATTTTATTACATTCTATTAAATTCTATTCTGTTCTTTACTATTCTTTTGTTTTGATTCTATTGTGTTATTATTTTATATTCTATTTTATTGTATTCTTTTTTAGAAATCGATTTATATTTTTTCGATTTCGATTCGAATTTGTTTTCGATTTCGATTCAAATTGTTTTCAAATTCGATTCGAATAGAATTTGTTTTCGAATTCGATTCGAATTTCATCTGTGGTTTTTCGATTCGAAACGTTATTTCGGATTTGGTTAAATTCGTTAGTATTGTAATTCGGTCATTCGGATGCATCCGAATGTCCGAATAATGAAAAATTTGTTCGAATTTTGATTCGGAACGAAACGAAATGCACATGTCTAATCTACAGCGACTGCACTTCAGTGCAATTTCAAGTGCACTTTGCACTTGTAGTGCAAAGTGCATTTGCCTTTAGTAAATAACCCCAGTACCTCACAAAAGTGAGTACACCCCTCACATTTTTGTAAATATTTTGTCTTTTCATGTGACAACACTGAAGTATTTACACTTTGCTACAATGTAAATTAGTGAGTGTACAGCTTGTATAACGGTGTAAATTTGCTGTTTCTTCAGTGTTGTCACATGAAAAGATATAATAAAATATTTACAAAAATGTGAGGGGTGTACTCACTTTTTTGACATACTGTATATATATAGATAGATAGATATATATCTATATATATTTATACAGTATCTCACAAACCAGGTACATGATCTGGCACAGAGCAGCCGCCCTGCTGTAGTATATCTACGATGGGCGGTCGCTAAGCGGTTAAAGGGCCTACATATGATGTTTGTATTGCTTTAACTGAAACTATACACATACATATATAGAGATATAAACACTACAGCAATGTTAACAACATTCGCAGGATTAAAAGGGCCAGGTATGTGAAGGTATCTGTAAGCATGACAAAACGACATCATAAAACACTGAATCATGCTGCTTTATAGTGTAATAAATGACAGGTCATAATATACCAATCATTATTTAAATACAAATATTTATATGATGTAAATCATTAAAGTAAATACCACATTTGAGAGTGGATTTTATATTTTACCAAGCTAATAAACCGTGGTGCGCCTTTTCACATGCATTCTGTTTTTTTTAATAGAGAAAGGTGCTCACTGGCCTCTTGTGTTTTACTGTGTCATGACATGCCAGCCATCTCACTTCAAAGCTTTTGGCATTTAAATCCAGGAAGTTGCTATAGTTATTTCTTTGAGCTGGCTCCAACTGGATGATTGAACAAGGAGACATGTGCTATTATTAGGCCCTGAACCCTTAACCCCTTTCTGTTGCCACATGGGACTCACCACATGGAGCCTCTTGCTGTGGAGAGAAATCACAGGATTGCCTTACCTAACCATCTGATTAGAATTGTTGTATGCTCACAGAGCTGTCTGATCGATGATTCCAGATATTTGGACCAGGCAATCCTTGCTATGATTGTCATTAAAGCCAATTTTGCATATACAATATGTACAATAAATCAAATAAATATATTTGAAGTATATGTAAACCATATGAAACCAAAAAATAATTATTATTTTTTTAGTAAAATCTCATGACATTTCCAAGAATGTCAGCCTTCTTATTGTTTGCACTATGAATTTTTCCCAAAAAGTAGTCAGTAGTCATCACATGCTGCCATGCCTCACCCACGTAGCCCTGCAAAGAATGATGGACAGGTGGTCCGGCCCAGTCACGCTGTCAAGCCCTCATAGCACTGTTCGGATACTACGTCTTCAGCTACGCCCTTGAAATTAGCGCTGTGCAGGAATATTGTTGTCATCTGACCACTCTGAGAAACTATCTACAAAATAGTTTTCTGCTCATTGATCTAAGTACTCAGGTTAGTTTTGTTACAGCTGATCACAGAAGTTAGGCTCCTCTCCTATAAAGGCTTAAAGCGGAGTCCCACCCAAAAGTGGAACTTCCGCTTATATGCTTTCCCCCCCCCCCCCCCCCCATGCCACATTTGGCACCCTTCCCCACTTCCAGGAGACAGCGCAGAGGTGCCGGCCCTCGGAAGTTCGCCCCCCTCTTTCCTCCGCCGCCAGGCCAATTAGAAAGCACAGCGTGCTTCTCATATGCCGAAAGGCTTCACTGACAGTTTCCCTTACCTTAAATGGCGGCGGCAGCACTTGAGACCCCACCGGAAAATCGGCTTCGGGTTCCGACATCACAGGAACCCTGGACAGGTAAGTGTCCTAATATTAAAAGTCAACAGCTACAGTATCTGTAGCTGCTGACTTTTCATTTTTTCTTGGGGGGGCGGAACTCCGCTTTAAGTCCACCTATTAAAAAAAATGTCCATTTTTTTTGTTTTTTTTTGCACAGGAGGCTGTAAAGTAGGGGTCTCAAACTGGCGGCCCTCCAGCTGTTGTGAAACTACAAGTCCCATCATGCCTCTGCTTGTGGAAGTCATGTTTGTAACTGCCAGCCTTGCAATGCCCCCTGGGATTTGTAGTTTTGCAACAGCTGGAGAGCCGCCAGTTTGAGGCCCCTGCTGTAAAGCATTGCATCCGCAATCAGTGGATCACAGATGCAATGCCAGGCTCCTGCAGACTCTTCCTGCAGTTTAACTCTCTGCCCATACCCAGGTATTGGCTTTCAGATGGAGAGTTGCAGGAAAAGTCTGCAGGGAAGTGTTTTTCTGTGCACTGTCTGGAGGTTGTTTACATTCATGCCTGGAGGTTGTTTACATTCATGCCTGGTACTACTTACCATAGAGTTCTTGTACAAACAGATTCTTCCTTTTAAGAGGTTATTTCCTGCCCTTGCTTAAAGGTCAGGAGACCCTTCAAGGCTATATATATGGATGTCTTACAGGAAGTGAAGGGAGAGAGAGTCCAGACTAGGGATGAGCTTCGAGTTCGAGTCGAACTGATGTTCGACTCGAACATCGGCTGTTCGACCGTTCGTCGAATTTCGAACATTATGGGACGTTCACGGCAAATTCGAGTGGCGCGTCACGGCCCATAATTCACTGTGGCATCGCAGTGCATTGCTGGCTGGTGATTGGCCAAGCATGCACTATGACACGCATGCTTTGGCCAATCACAGCACGGTAAGAACGGAGAGCCATAATTGGCTAAAGCCAGGGTGGCTTTTGCCAATTATGTCTCAGGGGGTTTAGTACACGCCCCACAATATATAAGGCTGCCTGCGTGGCGGCCTTGTGTAGTGTGTTGTGGCGGTGAAAGAAAGACAGAGAGAGAGATAGTGTCATCTCATTTGAGTTAGATAGAGCAGGCAGGCGAGTCAGTGAGCTGCAGTTACAGTGTGTAGAGGATAGATATGCATCCTAGATGTTGTATATATATGTATATATATGTATATATATATCTATATATATATAGATATAGATATATATACACTGTATTGAGTTTAGCTAGATCCGTTCATGTTAGTCTCTTCATAATATACTGACAGGCAGGCAGGTGATTGTGCTAGCTGCAGTATTTTCATTTAGTGTACTGTGTCCTTTGCACAGTGTGCACCTAAAGCTAACTGAATACAATTGCTGGTGTTCTCATACAAATACAGGCAGGGGGCTGCAGTATTTTCATTTAGTGTACTGTGTCCTTTGCACAGTGTGCACCTAAAGCTACCTGAAGACAATTGCTGGTGTTCTCATACAAATACAGGCAGGGAGCTGCAGTATTTTCAATTAGTGTACTGTGTCCTTTGCACAGTGTGCACCTAAAGCTACCTGAAGACAATTGCTGGTGTTCTCATACTAATAATACCACAGGCAGGTAGCTGCAGTATTTTCAGTTAGTGTACTGTGTCCTTTGCACAGTGTGCACCTAAAGCTACCTGAAGACAAATGGGCTGGGGGGGTGGGGGTACCCATGCCGATTTTCTCAATGATTTTCATCCACATTGCCGGGACCACACATTACATTAAAGCCGCAAGCAGTTTTAAATTACTTTTTTTCCTTTAGAAATGTCATTTTGTGCAGGGACAGTTCTAAACACGGGAAACACGTGCCACTTCACAGGCATACTATAGACACCCCCCAGGTACGATATTTAACCACTTAGCGACCACCTGCCGACAAATAACGTCGACAAGGTGGTTGCTTAACCCTGGGGCGCGCACACGGGAATCTCCGTGACCGCCGGGTCCAGAGGACCCGGCGCATCACGAATCGCGGTAAATCGCCGCTGATAGCGGCCGTTTACCACGTGATCGCTCCGTCAAATGACGGAGCAATCACTTGTAAACAGACCGGCGTCATGTGATGACGCCGGTTCCTCTCTCCCCTCTCTGTACCGATCGGTACAGTGTGAGAGGAGAGGGGAGGGAGCGGATCATGTCAGCTCCCTCCCCCATGTCAGATCATGTCAGCTGTGGGCTGAATCTGTGACAATTGCAGTCACAGATCCAGCAATCCATCCATCCCTGCTCAGCCATCCGTGCGCAATACTCTGCAAAATACTCTGCAATACCCTGGTGCAATACTCTGCAATACCCTGGTGCAATACTCTGCAATACCCTGGTGCAATACTCTGCAATACCCTGCGCAATACTCTGCAATACCCTGCGCAATACTCTGCAATACCCTGCGCAATACTCTGCAAAATACTCTGCAATACCCTGCGCAATACTCTGCAATACCCTGCGCAATACTCTGCAATACCCTGGTGCAATACTCTGCAATACCCTGGTGCAATACTCTGCAATACCCTGCGCAATACTCTGCAATACCCTGCGCAATACCCTGCGCAATACTCTGCAATACCCTGTGCAATACTCTGCAATACCCTGCGCAATACTCTGCAATACCCTGCGCAATACTCTGCAATACTCTGCAATACCCTGCAATACCCTGCGCAATACTCTGCAATACCATGCGCAATACTCTGCAAAATACTCTGCAATACCCTGCACAATACTCTGCACAATACTCTGCAATACCCTGCACAATACTCTGCAATACCCTGCACAATACTCTGCAATACCCTGCACAATACACCCTGCGCAATACTCTGCGCAATACCCCCTGTGCAATACCCCGTGCAATACACCGTGCAATACCCTGCCATACTCCGCAATGCCCTGCAATACTCCGCAATGCCCTGTAATACTCCGCAATGCCCAGCAATACTCCGCAATGCCCGGCAATACTCTGCAATAACCACTTCCCGCCTGCCGGCCGTCATATGACGTCCTTGACTTTGTGCGGGGATATCTGAATGATGCTTACAGCTACAGGCATCATTCAGATATTAGCTTTTTCAGCCGGCGATTCCCTACACCATAACAACAATCATAGTGGCTGTTCCGCCGCTTGATCATTCTTACGGGAGGCGAGAGGGGATGTCCCCCCCCCCCCGCCACCCTCCGGTGCTTCTACCGACTCACCGCTATGATCAAAGCCAGGATTTTTTTTTTCAGGCTTCCCAGCCTAGAGGTGAGATGTGGGGTCCTATTGACCCCATATCTCACTGTAAAGAGGACCTGTCATGCCATATTCCTATTATAAGGGATGTTTACGTTCCTTGTAATAGGTATAAAAGTGCTCAAAAAAAATTTTGGGGCAGAAAAACATGTCAAACTAAAATAAATAAAGTAAAATGAACAATAAAAAAATATATATATTTTTTTAAGCGCCCCTGTCCCCGTGAGCTCGCATACAGAAGCGAACGCATACGTAAGTCCCGCCCACATATGAAAACAGTGTTCAAACCACACATGTGAGGTATCGCCGCGAACGTTAGAGCGAGAGCAATAATTCTGGCCCTAGACCTCCTCTGTAACTCAAAACATGTAACCAGTAAAAATATTTAAAACGTCGCCTATGGGGATTTTTAAGTAGCGAAGTTTGGCGCCATTCCACGAGCGTGTGCAATTTTGAAGGGTGACATGTTAGGTATCTATTTACTCGGCATTAACTTCATCTTTCACATTATGTAAAAACATTGGGCTAACTTTACTGTTTTTTTTTTTTTTTAGCACAAAACATTTTTTTTACGTAAAAAACGCGTTAAAAAAATTGCTGCGCAAATATCGTGCGAGATAAAAAGTTGCAATGACCACCATTATATTCTCTAAGGTCTTTGCTAAAAAAGCATATATAATGTTTTGGGGTTCTATGTAATTTTCTAGCAAACAAATGATGATTTTTACATGTAGGAGAGAAATGTCAGAATTGGCCTGGGTGCACCAGAACGCCTGATGGTGCTCCCTGCATGTTGGGCCTCTGTATGTGGCCACGCTGTGTAAAAGTCTCACACATGTGGTATCGCCATACTCGGGAGTAATAGCAGAATGTGTTTTGGGGTGTAATTTGTGGAATGCATATGCTGTGTGTGAGAAATAACCTGCTAATATGACAATTTTGTAAAAAAAAAAAAGAGAAAAAAAATATCTTGATTTTGCAAAGAATTGTGGGAAAAA
This sequence comes from Rana muscosa, assembly GCA_029206835.1. Lineage (NCBI taxonomy): Eukaryota > Metazoa > Chordata > Amphibia > Anura > Ranidae > Rana > Rana muscosa. Next base: position 758,798,691 of record CM055118.1, on the reverse strand, counting down.
ATGACAACTTCAAAAAACTCACAATGCCTCTTTCTAAATACCTTGGAATGTCTTCTTTCCAAAAAGGGGTCATTTGGGGGGTATTTGTACTTTTCTGGCATGTTAGGGTCTCAAGAAATGAGATAGGCCGTCAGTACTTCAGGTGTGATCAATTTTCAGATATTGGCACCATAGCTTGTGGACTCTATAACTTTCACAAAGACCAAATAATATACACCAATTTGTACTTATTTTTACCAAAGATATGTAGCAGAATAAATTTTGGCCAAAATTTATGAAGAAAAAATAGTAATTTGCTAAATTTTATAACAGAAACGAAAAAAAAAAACATTTTTTACAGAATTTTCAGTCTTTTTTCTCTTATAGCGCAAAAAATAAAAAACCCAACGATGATTAAATGCCACCAAAAGAAAGCTCTATTTGTGTGAAAAAAAGGACAAAAAATTCATATGGGTACAGTGTTGTATGACTGAGTAATTGTCATTCAAAATGTGAGAGCACCGAAAGCTGAAAATTGGTCTGGTTATTAAGGGGGTTTAAGTGCCCAGTGGTCAAGTGGTTAAAGGAATATTTCATAATCATTATTATTATTATTATAATACAGGATTTATATGGCGCCAACAGTTTGCGCAGCGCTTTACAACATCGGGGAAGACACAATAAGTGCCGGTTCCCACCAGGGCGACTCGTCAGGCGACTCGGTCGCCTGACAAGTCGCGTCCAATGCTGTACAATGGAATCGTCCTAAGTAAGAGCGACTCAGGTCGCTCCGACTTAGAAAAAGGTTCCTGTACTACTTTTGGGGGCGACCCCAGGCGACCTGCATAGACTTCTATACAGAAGTCTTCTGCAAATCGCCTCGGTGGGCGTCTCAAGTCGTCTTGAGATCGCGCCGCCGAGGTCGCCCCCAGGAGTCGAGCCGCGTTGCGCCGCTATGGTGTGAACCGGCTCTTACAATACAATACAGGAGGAATCAGAGGGCCCTGCTCGTTAGAGCTTAATCATCATTAAAATCACTGCTCCCGAAAAAAACAACCGTTTTTAACCACTTAACGACCGCCCACCGCCGATTTACGTCGGCAGAATGGCACGGACAGGCAGAATCACGTAGATCTACGTGATCGCCTTTGTGCAGTTGGGGGGTCCATCCGGACCCCCCTTCACTGCAGTGAGCGGCCGTTAAGTGTTCGGGAGCGATCAGGCATGAGGGGGGGGGGCGCTCGATTCCGCCCCCCCCCTCGCGATCGCTCCCGGCCAATGAAAATGCTTCCTCCGCCATGTGATGTAAACAAGGCTGGAGGAAGTGATGTCATCTCCCTCGCCGCGGTCTTTCCGTTCCCGGCGCCGAGCAGAGAGGAAGCAGGTTAGTGCACTAACAGTCCACTGACACGTAGGTACACATAGGCACACAAATCACCCCCCAGTCACCCCCAGATCACCCCCCAGGTCACCCCAAAGCCCCCAATCACAGTGTCACTGATTGCAGTGATCATTTATTTTACTGATCACTGCATTTAGTGTCATCTGTGATTGTAAAAAGTTGCAGGGCAGTTAGGATTAGGCCCCTTTAGGTCCAGGGTAGCCCCCTAACCCCCCCTAATAAAGGTTTAACCCCTTGATCACCAGGTAACCCTTTCACCCCCTAACTTCAGCGTCACTAAGCGATTGTTTTTCCGATCGCTGTATTCGTGTCGCTGGTGTTTCTAGATAGGCAGTTATTTTTTTTTAGGTTCGCCGCATTTTATTAGTGTCAGGTACCCCCATATATTATTTTAACCCCCTGATTGCCCCTAGAGTTAACCCTTTCACCAGTGATCGCCGTATAAGCGTCACTGGTGTCACTGGTTAGCCAGTAAGTTATTTAGTTATTTAGGTTACCCGTCAGGTTTTTATATAGTGTCAGGTACCCCCATATTTAACCTAATAAAGATTTTAACCCCCTGATTGCCCCTAGTTAACCCTTTCACCAGTGATCACCATATAAAGGTTACGGGTGACGCTGGTTGATTAGTTTGCTTTTTATAGCATCAGGGCACCCGCCGTATATAACCCAATAAAGGTTTAACCCCCCTGATCGCCCGGCGGGTGAGATCAATTAGGTTTTAGCGCCAGAGAGGGTCTGCGTCGCCCCAGGCAGTGTTAGGTTAGTGACAGTAACGCTAACACCCACGCGCAAAGCATACACCCCCCTTAGTGGTATAGTATCTGATCAGATCTGATCAGATCTATACTAGCATCCCCAGCGGTTTAGGGTTCCCAAAAACGCAGTGTTAGCGGGATCAGCCCAGATACCTGCTAGCGCCTGCGTTTAGCCCCTCCGCCCAGCCCAGCCCAGCCCAGCCCACCCAAGTGCAGTATCGATCGATCACTGTCACTTACCAAACACAACACACATAACTGCAGCGTTCGCAGTGCTTGGTTTTTGGGGCCCTGCACGCGGCTAGGCTCCCAAAAAGTCCCACACATGTGGTATCCCCGTACTCAGGAAAAGCAGCAGAATGTATTTTGGGGTGCAATTCCACATATAACCATGGCATGTGTGAGCAATATATCATTTAGTGACAACTTTTTGTACATTTTTTTTTTTCTTTTTGTCATTATTCAATCATTTGGGACAAAAAAAAAATATTCAATGGGGTCAACATGCCTCTCAGCAAATAGCTTGGGGTGTCTACTTTCCAAAATGGGGTCATTTGGGGGGGTTTTGTGCCATCTTGGCATTTTATGGCCTTCAAAACTGTGATAGGTAGTGAGGAGTGAAATCAAAAATTTATGCCCTTAGAAACCTTGAAGGCGGTGCTTGGTTTTTGGGGTCCCGTACACGGCTAGGCTCCCAATAAGTCCCACACATGTGGTATCCCCGTACTCAGGAGAGGCAGCAGAATGTATTTTGGGGTGTAATTTCACTTATGCCCATGGCATGTGTGAGCAATATATCATTTAGTGACAACTTTGTGCAAAAAAAAAAAAGTTTGTCATATTCCCGCAACTTGTGGCAAAATATAAAATATTCCATGGACCGAACATGCCTCTCAGTAAATAGCTTGGGGTGTCTACTTTCCAAAATGGGGTCATTTGGGGGGGTTTTGTGCTATTTTGGCATTTTATGGCCTTCGAAACTGTGATAGGTAGTGAGGAGTGAAATCAAAAATTTGCGCCCTTAGAAATCCTGAAGGCGGTGCTTGGTTTCCGGGGTCCCGTACGTGGCTAGGCTCCTAAAAAGTCCCACACATGTGGTATCCCCGTACTCAGGAGAAGCAGCAGAATGTATTTTGGGGTGCAATTCCACATATAACCATGGCATGTGTGAGCGATATATCATTTAGTGACAACTTTTTGTAATTTTCTTTTTTTTTTTTTGTCATTATTCAATCACTTGGGACAAAAAAAATAAATATTCAATGGGCTCAACATGCCTCTCAGCAATTTCCCTGGGGTGTCTACTTTCCAAAATGGGGTCATTTGGGGGGGTTTTGTACTGCCCTGCCATTTTAGCACCTCAAGAAATGAGATAGGCAGTCATAAATTTAAAGCTGTGTAAATTTCAGAAAATGTACCCTAGTTTGTAAACGCTATAACTTTTGCGCAAACCAATAAATATACGCTTATTGTCATTTTTTTTACTAAAGACATGTGGCTGAATACATTTTGGCCTAAATGTATGACTAAAATTGAGTTTATTCGATTTTTCTTATAACAAAAAGTAGAAAATATCTTTTTTTTTCAAAATTTTCGTTCTTTTTCCATTTATATCGCAAAAAATAAAAATCGCAGAGGCAATCAAATACCATTAAAAGAAAGCTCTATTTGTGGGAAGAAAAGGACGCAAATTTCATTTGGGTACAACATTGCATGTCCGCACAATTTACAGTTAAAGCAGCGCAGTGCCGAATCCCAAAAACAGGCTTGGTCCTAATGGCCCGAAATGGTCCGGGGCTTAAGTGGTTAAAACTTTTTTTTGCATTGATACATGTCCCCTGGGGCAGGACCCGGGTCCCCAAACCCTTTTTAGGACAATAACTTGCATATTAGCCTTTAAAATTAGCACTTTTGAACGTTCGAGTCCCATAGACTTTAACGGGGTTCAATAGTTCGCACAATCTTTCGGTCCGTTCGGCTCATCCCTAGGCCAGACACATGCTCTGCAAGCCAGAAGGTGCTGGAAGCTGATTTTGTGCTGTATCTATACACCCAGGCTGAAAAGGGACAATAGCAAGTGTTAGAGCCCATTCACACAGGGGCGGCACGACTTGTCCCGCGACTGTGCAGGGCGATCTGAAGATGACTTCAAAGGTGACTTCAAAAATGACTTCTGTATTGAAGTGAATGGAAGTCGCCCTGAAGTCGTCTTGAAGTAGTACAGGAACCTTTTTCTAAGTCGGAGCAACTTCAGTCGCTCCTATTAGAACAGTTCCATTGTACAGAACGGGACGCGACTTGTCAGGCGGCCGAGTCGCCTGACGAGTCGCCCCTGTGTGAATGGGGTCTCACTGCACTGTGCAGCTCACTGTTTGTTATATTACTCTCACGCCTGTGTGGGAAATGGAATCAGAGATATCTGATATTCTCTAATTCACTGAAACTTTCTATTTGCATACTGCATGATACGTGGGCTATTCTCAAGTGTATGAGAACATAGCTCATTTGATTATAACCCATCAAATCACTGGTGTAGCACACAGACCTTTTTCTCGCCTGGCTCACTTGCAAGGCACACCGAGTTACCTTCTTCCACTGGTTCTCTTCCCCAGAGTATGGGGTCAAGTCTGTATTTCTTCCCCCATAGAAACCAATGTCCAGAAACACTTTAACTCCAACAGAGAGTTTATTTTCTATTTGCTGCATAGTAGATAGAGACAGATGGATGAAAGAAAGAATAAGTGTGAGGGATTAGATCCAGGCACAACTAGTAACCTCGTCGCCACTCGATCCCGAGTGGGTTTAGCTCACCCGGATAGTCCTCTCTCACAGTCCCAGCAGCCGGTGTGGAACTCGAACAGTTCTGCCACCCTATCCCCTCCACGGATGGGTACAGGAGATCCTCTAACCTCTATAGACTTTTAAGAACAGGATAATGCCAATGGGCACTCTACAGGTTAGCTTTCCTGAATAAAGAATCCTTCCCTGTGACAGGTCACCAGGCCTCTCCCAAGACAGCAATCTTCCATTACTCATCTCCTCAGTGGGACCGATCCTCCCCTGGCTTCCTCACGGTCAGAGCGGGTACCCTCACCTGGGCACCCTGGGACTCCAATAGGTGAATTGTAGACCCAGTTAAAGGTACTGGGCCTACCTGGAACATTGAAGCCTCGGGGCAAAGGTGCCCGAGACTTCTCGGCTAGTCATCGCACCCCCGAGGGGCACACCCCTCCGGCTCCTCCACTCCACTCTCCTCTCCAACCACCTCCACGACTCCCCTAAAGATGGCATCTGCCCCTTATGTACCCTCTCCCGGCTTGCACAGCAGGCCGACCACGCCCACTGTACCGACGCCGAGAGGGGACACCCTAAGGCGCAGCAATGCCACCTATGGCTCAACCCTGACCTGATATGGCAGTGCCACCTACAGGCCACAGGGAACCATACACCAGGCAGCATCACATAGGCAGAAGCAAATACCTAGCAATCAAAGTGGTCCGAACCTGGCTACCAGCTCAGACCAACCCCTACATTTAGGCATATAACACCCCTAAAAATTAAAGAGGCGCTACACTGGTTTGTGTTGAAGTGTATATCTGCCACTTCATTATTTAAAGCAACAGTGTCCCTTTTTGGTCTGGGGGGTTCCTAGCTAGTATTAGCCTCGGGAACGGTAAACAGCTCAGGGTAGCGACAGGATAGGCTTCTGATGGCCATTTAGATAGGTAGCAGTCTGGTTGCATAGATAGCCTATAGTCAGGTTGGGGGCCAAGAGATAGGCTAGATAGGCCTGATTTGCCTTGCAGGTGGTGTGTTCCAAACTTCTTCGCCATGAATGTGTTCATCCGTATAAGCGTCCCCAGGAAGCCACCGCTCCACAGATGCATCAGCGTTCGTCCTCTCAAGCCAGGTTGTGTTACGTTTTGCAAGTCAGCTCATCAGGGGCCCCTGCAACCGAACTGTGCCACGGGGCCTAATTGGAGTGATTGGTGTTAAAGGTCTTTAGTTATATATCCGGATATATATATATATATATATATATATATATATATATATATACAGTATATATATATATATATATATATAATATATATATATCACTGTTCTTGTAAGCAGGGACGTGCAGTGTGGTCAGTGGCTGGTGAGGCACTGGCTAGAATCAGAGCCAGATACACACAGGTTACATACGCTGCAAATGTTAGAGCGAGAACAATAATTTTACCACTAGATCTCTGTAACTCTAAACATGTAACCTGTAAACATTTTTAAAGCATCGCCTATGGAGATTTTTAAGTACTGAAGTTTGGCACCATTCCAAAAGTGTGCGCAATTTTAAAGCATAACATGTTAGGTATCTATTCACTCAGTGTAACATCATCTTTCATTGTATACAAAAAAATCGGTCTAACTTTAGTTTTTAGTTTTTTTTAATTTATTCATGAAACAGTTTCTTTCCAAAAAAAAATGCGCTTGAAAAATTGCTGCGTAAATACCGTGTAACATAAAAAGTTGCAACGACCACCATTTTATTCCCTAGCGTGTCTGCTAAAACAATATATATAATGTTTGGGGGTTCTGGGTAATTTTCTAGCAAAAAAAAAAATTTATTTTTTACATCTAGGAGAGAAGTGTCAGAATTGGCCTGGGTGGCAAGGGGTTAATATACAAATAATTGTTATATATTATTTTTAAGGTTATTTACTATATTTTCAAAAACTGTACTCAAGCAGGTGGCTTAATGGACAAATTACTGAAGTCATAACTTCAAACCAGTAATTTCACAGTAAATAGATAAATAATAAATGATTATCTTATAACATAGAGCAGGGCTTTTTTTCAGCAGGAATGTGGGGGAACGCATTTCCGGCACCTCCAGCACTGAAAGTATGTCATGGTAAGGGGTGTTGGGGTGTGCTGAATGGTCTATTGATGCTGGGGGATCTAATGGCACTGGAGGGGATCACATTTTTTTGCGTGGGGGTCTGTTGTTGCTCGGGTAGTATTTTGTTGCAGGAGGTCCATTGTTGCTCAGTTGTCTATTGTTGTGGGAGGGATCCATTGTTGCTGGCTGTAGGGAATCTACTTTTCTTGATATCATTAATGAATTCCATACAAATTGCTTAAAACCAAAAAATGAAACTTGGTTCTGTGTTCTCTAAAATAGGTGGTAATGGGAAGTGGGTAGGGAGTGGAACCAAGAGACAGCGCGCAGAGGTGGGTAGGGTACAGAGACGAGGGGTGACTCAAAAGGGAGTTCCTGTACCTATTTATTGAGAAAAAAAGGCCTGACATAGAGCATAATAATATATGATTTAGCTTGCACATTTTCAGCAGCAGCAGATTCTTATTCTCCCTCTTAACTGTGTGTAATAAATATGGGATTGTGGGTAAATCTTATACCCATAAACCCATGTTTTTTCCTTGTAGTTAAAAAGGCTGGGCTGGAAGGAAGCATTTGTCGTTTAGACACATGCCCCCTTCTATGACACTGCAGTCAGAGGCGTGCCTCCACTGCAGCATTTTCATTGGACAGCTTGGGTCAATGGTACTTTACCATTGGTCCAACAAGACTCCAAGCTGTCCAATGAGCTTAGTGCGCCTGCAACCTTCCAGAGACTGATGGAAAAAGTTCTAGGTGACTCAGTCCCCAGGGAATGTCTTGTGTATCTCAATGACATTATTGTGTTTGGGACAACATTAGAAGAACATGAAGAGAGGCTCATGCGGGTGTTACAGCATCTGAGAGATGAGGGACTGAAGCTGTCAGCAAACAAGTGCAAGTTCTACAGATCATCAGTCACATAGTTTCTGCTGAAGGTGTGGCCACTTATCCTGCCAAAGTCAAGGCTGTGGTGAACTGGTCCCAGCCTCAGAATATTACAGAACTACAGTCCTTCCTTGGCTTTTGCGGATATTATCGCAGATTTGTAGAGGGGTATTCAATAGTGGCTAAACTCCTTCATGACTTGTTGATATGAAAACAGCTCTGAGAAGCAAAAGAGGTCTCCCAAAAGCCCCTTTGGGGACAACTGGACTTCAGCATGTGAAGGAGCCTTTGACCAATTGAGGAAGAAATTGATGGAAGCGCCGGTCTTGGCTTACACTGATGCTCAGAAGCCCTATATACTTTATGTGGATGCAAGTTTTGAGGGCCTTGGTGGAGTATTGCATCAAGAGTATCCCACAAGATAACGGCCCATAGCCTTCATTAGTGATGAGCCGAACACCCCCGGGTTCGGTTCGCACCAGAACCCGCGAACGGACCGAAAGTTCGTACGAACATTAGAACCCTATTAAATACAATGGATGCGAACGTTCGAATTCTAAAGTGCTAATTATAACAACTATTATGCATGTTATTGTCCTAAAAAGGGTTTGGGAACCCGGGTTGTGCACCAGGGGACATGTATCAATGCAAAAAGAAGTTTTAAAAACGGTCGTTTTTCGGGAGCAGTCATTTTAATGATGCATAAAGTGAAAAAAAAAAAGTCAAATATTCCTTTAAATATCGTACCTGGGGGGTGTCTAAAGTATGCCTGTGAAGTGCCACGTGTTTCCCGTGTTTAGAACTGTCCCTGCACAAAATGACACTTCTAAAGGAAAAAAAAGCCATTTAAAACTGCTTGCGGCTTTAATGTAATGTCTAGTCCCGGTAATATGGATGAAAATCTTTAAGAAAAATGGCATAGCTACCCCATGACCCCCCCCCCCCTACCCCAGCCCATTACCAGCCCCTTTGGGTCTTGTATGGATATTAAGGGGAACCCCGCACATAAAATAAAAAAGGCCCTATATACTCTGAACAGCCGTATACAGGCGGTGCATACAAGACAGGGACTGTAGGTTTGTTCTTATGTAGAATCTGTTTGTAATTTTGAACAGGTACATTGTTGAAGTGTAGCTCCAGCCCAAAAATCTATTTTTAAACTTTTTGGAAAACATAGGTAAGGGTTATCACCCCTGTAACATTTGTTTTGCTGTCTGTGCCCCTGTTCAGAACATTTCACCTCACTTTCCGTCCCAATGACAACTGTTTTTGAAATGTGGTGTTTTTCTTGAAACAAGGATTGCTGATAAAGCATCAGTACAGAGGAGACACCTTTCTCCCATATTTATTCTTACAGGAGAGAATTTTCCTTCCTAGTGGTAGATTTCCTCTCACTTCCTGTTGTCTTCTTGCGTTTGCAAGTAGGAGTCGTTTGTAAGTTGGATGTTTGAAAGTAGGGACCTGCCGTATATACTCTGCAGAAATAGGCCCCTTAGTTGTTGGTGTTGGCACAACACTGTAAGCACTCACAGTTACTCTTGGTTGGTGCTGGAACGCCCTGCTGTCAACTATTATATCAGGAATTTTAATTACATATAATTGTTGAACAGTGGTAGTAAAAATTGGGCCTTTGATGGTGGTGCTGGTGCCACAACACTGTAAGCCCTGACAGTTACTCTTGGTGGGTGCAGCAATGGGCCCTGCTGTAAATTATTAGATCAAGAATTGTAATTGCATGCCCCTGTTGAACAGGGGCTGAAAAATTGGGCCTTTCGTGGTGGTGGTGGTGGTGGTGGTGTTGCCACAACACTGTAAGCCCTCAGAGTTACTCTTGGTGGGTGCAGGAATGGGCCCTGCTGTGAATTATTAGATCAAGAATTGTAATTGCATGCCCCTGTTGAACAGGGGCTGAAAAATTGGGCCTTTTGTGGTGGTGGTGGTGGTGGTGGTGTTGCCACAACACTGTAAGCCCTCAGAGTTACTCTTGGTGGGTGCAGCAATGGGCCCTGCTGTGAATTATTAGATCAAGAATTGTAATTACATGCCCCTTTTGAACAGGGGCTGAAAAATTGGGCCTTTCGTGGTGGTGGTGGTGGTGGTGGCGTTGCAACAACACTGTAAGCCCTCAGAGTTACTCTTGGTGGGTGCAGCAATGGGCCCTGCTGTGAATTATTAGATCAAGAATTGTAATTGCATGCCCCTGTTGAACAGGGGCTGAAAAATTGGGCCTTAGGCACTGGTGGCACAACACTACAACCCCTCACAGATACTGTACTTGGAGCACAGCAATGAGCCCTGTTGCAAAGTATTGCTTCAAAAATTGTAATGACACGCCCCTGTTAAACAGGGGCTGAAAAATTGGGCCTTAGGCACTGGTGCCACAACACTCCAACCCCTCACAGATACTGTACTTGGAGCACAGCAATGAGCCCTATGGCAAATTATTGCTAAAAAAATTGTAATTACACGCCCCTGTAAAACAGGGGCTGAAAAATTGGGCCTTAGCTACTGGTGGCGGCACCCATAAACAAAAATGATCTTCCAAGCTATCATCATCAATCGTATCATTGAGGACTCGGAGGAGGAGGATAGCCAGTCAACATAACAGCACAGGCACTCAGCATCAGCATCAGTCTTGAAGGGATGTGACATGTTAAAATCAATTAGTCTGTTATATCAGCATCAGGTGTGTGGTAGCTGGTGGTGATCCAAGACTGGTTCATCTTGATGAAAGTCAGTCGATCAACCGAGTCGGTGGACAGGCGCACCCTGTGATCCGTGACAAATCCTCCAGCAGCACTGAATGTGCGTTCCGAAAGAACGCTGGATGCAGGACAGGCCAGTAGCTCAATTGCATACGTGCAAGCTCTGGCCAGTGATCCATCCTCAAGACCCAGTAAGCCAGAGGATTTTCGGTGGGGAAGGTGTCCAAGTCTGACCTTGCCCCTAGATATTCCTGCACCATGTTTATCAGACGCTGGCGATGGTTGCTGGAACCGATCATACTTTGGGGCTGCGGACTAAAGAATTGTCTGAACGCATCGGTCAGACGGCCACCTTCCCCACCGCTCCTTCTTTGACTGGCCGAAGCCTCAGCAACTCGTTGTCCAGGACCAGGAGTTTGTAACCTCCCAGTCTCTGGGAACGCGTTGCACAGACCTTTCTGCAAGGCCTCCCAGAGTTGTCTCATCCTCTGCTCCCTCTGCGACGGTAACATAAGGTCCGCAACCTTACCCTTGTACCGTGGATCAAGGAGAGTGGCCAGCCAGTAATGGTCCCTCTCCTTGATCCGAAGAATACGAGGATCCTTCCGCAGACTTTGCAGGATCAGGGAGGCCATGCAGCGTAGGTTTGCTGAGGCATTCGCTCCGGAGTCCTCTGGGTCACTAAGGACGACATGATCCGCAGCCACCTCCTCCCAGCCACGTACAAGTCCACTGGTTTCTTGGGACTGTAAATCATCCCTAAAAGACTGCTGCTGATGATGCTGAGTGCCAGCCTCCACCTCCATGCTGACACAATCCTCCTCCTCCTCCTCTTCCTGTGCGATGGGTGGGACAGAAGGAACACTGTCTGGGTAAAGGGGGCCTTGAGAGGCAAGGAAGTCCTCCTCTTCCTGCCTCTGTTCTGCCTCAAGTGCCCTGTCCATTATTCCACGCAGCGTGTGCTCCAACAGGTGGACAAGAGGTACAGTGTCACTGATGCATGCACTGTCACTGCTCACCATCCTCGTGGCCTCCTCAAATGGTGCCAGGACAGTGCATGCATCCCTGATCATGCCCCACTGGCGTGGAGAAAAAAAACCAAGCTCCCCTGACCCTGTCCTGGTGCCGTAGTCGCACAGGTACTCATTGATGGCCCTCTGCTGCGTGTGCAGCCGCTGCAGCATGGCCAACGTTGAGTTCCACCTGGTGGGCATGTCACATATAAGGCGGTTCTTGGGCAGGTTCAACTCCTTTTGCAGCTCAGCCAGGCGAGCACTGGCATTATAAGATCTGCGGAAATGCACACAGACTTTCCTGGCCTGCCTCAGGACATCCTGTAAGCCCGGGTACCTGCCCAAGAACCGCTGCACCACCAGGTTAAGGACGTGAGCCACACAGGGCACATGGGTCAGTTGTCCCTGTCGGAGGGCGGAGAGGAGGTTGGTGCCATTGTCGCAAACCACCATTCCTGGCTTAAGCTGGCGTGGCGTCAACCACCTCTCGGCCTGGCCCTGCAGAGCAGACAGGACCTCTGCCCCAGTGTGGCTTCTGTCCCCCAAACACACCAGCGCAAGCACGGCATGGCATCTTTTTGCCTGCGTACTTGCGTAGCCCCTTGAACGCCTACGGAGCACCGCTGGTTCCGAGGACAAACCACAGGAAGAGGCCATGGAGGAAGAAGAAGAGGAGGGGGTGGAGGAGAGAGGTGTGTCACAACCAGTAGTAGCATTTTGGAGGCGTGGCGGTGGAACAACCTCCAACACTACTGCACCTTGTCCTGCATCCTTCCCAGCTGCCAAAAGAGTGACCCAATGGGCCGTGAAAGAAAGGTAACGTCCCTGTCCATGCCTGCTGGACCATGAGTCAGCGGTAATATGCACCTTACCGCTGACCGCCCTGTCCAGCGAGGCCAAGACATTGCCTTCCACATGCCGGTAGAGAGCCGGAATAGCCTTCCGTGAGAAAAAGTGGCGTTTGGGAACCTGCCACTGAGGAACCGCACATTGCACAAACTCACGGAAGGGGGCCGAGTCTACCAACTGAAAAGGCAGCTGTTGAAGCGCTAGCAATTTAGCCAAGCTAGCATTCAACCGCTGGGCATGTGGATGGCTGGGAGTGAACTTCTTTCGACGGTCCAGCAGCTGGGGCAGGGAAATTTGCCTGCTAGAATCGGACGTCGGTGTACTGCTAGCAGAGTGGCCGCAAGTACTTGGCTGTGACACACCTAATTCTACACCTTCATTCCTCTCAGTGCATGTTTCAGAGAGGACTGAAGTTATAGTGGGGTTGGAGATCCCAGCTGATGCGGTGCAAGGAGAGGTCCGCTTTGTTCTTTGGTGTGGGTCTTTGAGGTAGACTTGCCAACGAGCTGCATGGCAGGTCAACATATGTCTGGTCAGGCATGTGGTACCCAAGCGGCTGATGTTTTGGCCACGCGATATACGCTTGAGACATATGTTGCAAACAGCAGCTGTGCGATCTGATGCACTAGCCTCAAAAAAGGCCCACACCAAAGAACTTTTTGAATGACGGGCAGAGGCAGCGCCCTGCACAGGCGGAGCTCTGCGGTGTGATTCCGTCGGTGTACTGCCCTTACGCTGGCCACCAAAGGGCATCCTGCCTCGTTGGAGATGTGCCTCCTCCTCATCCTCCTCCTCCTCCTCTCTCCTATTAGGCACCCACGTGGAGTCAGTGACCTCATCATCCCCTCCCTCCTCATCACTGGAGCCAATCTGGCAGTATGCTGCAGCTGCTGGAACATGACTGCCAGATTGGTGTCCTTCTTGAGCATCCCCTCTGTCTGCTCTCACGCTACTGCCTTCCTGTAGCTGGGTTTCATCATCAGACCCTTCGAAACGCTGGGCATCCTCCTGGAGCATGTACCCAACACTGTGCTCAAACAGTTCGGGGGACTCCTCAGGAGGAGGACATGGTGGGTCTAGGGAAGGAGTGACTGATGATGAGTCTGACATTGATACCAGGGAAGAGGACGCTTTGGCAGCTGCTTTTCCAGTACCCTGAGCCTGGGTGAGAGAGGATGAGGAGGAGGAGGAGGGCTTGGTCATCCACTCTACCAAGTCTTCGGCATGATGTGGCTCAACATGTCCAGCTGCCGAAAAGAAGGACAAGCGTGTCCCATGGCCATGTGCTGATGACAATGCACCGCGTCCACGACCAGCACTGTTGCCCCCAGACACAGAGCCTGCTTGCCCTCTTTTATTGCCTCCTGACTGTCTGCCTCTCCTTGTTTGCCTTCCAGACATTCTAATAGATGGCCTGCAGGGAGATGGGAAAAAAGCAATAAGGGCTACCTTCGGGTGTCCTTCTCTGTCCCTTTACTTAAGGATTTCTAAATATGGTTGAGGATGATTGCTTTTGCACAGAATAGCACAACGACAATTTCCCTGACTGTCCAAAAAAACAAGGATTTCAAAGATGGTTGATGAGGAATGCTTTAGCACACTATAGCACGAGGAGAATTTCCCTCACTGTCCTTCCCTGTCCCTAGAAACAAGGATTATCACAGTGAAAGAAACTGACACTCTTCCTACCTATAGTTTTCTGTCCCTAGAAAAAATGTTTTTTTAAAGCACACTATAGCACAAGGAGAATTTTCCTCACTGTCCTTCCCTGTCCCTAGAAACAAGGATTATTACAGTGAAAGAAACTGACACTCTCCCTACCTATAGTTTTCTGTCCCTAGAAAAAATGTTTTTTTAAAGCACACTATAGCACAAGGAGAATTTCCCTCACTTTCCTTCTTTGTCCCTAGAAACAAGGATTATCACAGTGAAAGAAACTGACACTCTTCCTACCTATAGTTTTCTGTCCCTAGAAAAAATGTTTTTTTAAAGCACACTATAGCACAAGGAGAATTCCCTCACTGTCCTTCCCTGTCCCTAGAAACAAGGATTCACACAGTAAAACACACTGACACTCTCCCTACCTATAGTTTTCTGTCCCTAGAAAAAATGTTTTTTTAAAGCACACTATAGCACAAGGAGAATTTCCCTCACTTTCCTTCTTTGTCCCTAGAAACAAGGATTATCACAGTGAAAGAAACTGACACTCTTCCTACCTATAGTTTTCTGTCCCTAGAAAAAATGTTTTTTAAAGCACACTATAGCACAAGGAGAATTCCCTCACTGTCCTTCCCTGTCCCTAGAAACAAGGATTCGCACAGTAAAACACACTGACACTCTCCCTACCTATAGTTTTCTGTCCCTAGAAAAAATGTTTTTTTAAAGCACACTATAGCACAAGGAGAATTTCCCTCACTTTCCTTCTTTGTCCCTAGAAACAAGGATTATCACAGTGAAAGAAACTGACACTCTTCCTACCTATAGTTTTCTGTCCCTAGAAAAAATGTTTTTTTAAAGCACACTATAGCACAAGGAGAATTCCCTCACTGTCCTTCCCTGTCCCTAGAAACAAGGATTCGCACAGTAAAACACACTGACACTCTCCCTACCTATAGTTTTCTGTCCCTAGAAAAAATGTTTTTTTAAAGCACACTATAGCACAAGGAGAATTTCCCTCACTTTCCTTCTTTGTCCCTAGAAACAAGGATTATCACAGTGAAAGAAACTGACACTCTTCCTACCTATAGTTTTCTGTCCCTTGAAAAAATGTTTTTTTTAAAGCACACTATAGCACAAGGAGAATTCCCTCACTGTCCTTCCCTGTCCCTAGAAACAAGGATTCGCACAGTAAAACACACTGACACTCTCCCTACCTATAGTTTTCTGTCCCTAGAAAAAATGTTTTTTTAAAGCACACTATAGCACAAGGAGAATTCCCTCACTGTCCTTCCCTGTCCCTAGAAACAAGGATTCGCACAGTAAAACACACTGACACTCTCCCTACCTATAGTTTTCTGTCCCTAGAAAAAATGTTTTTTTAAAGCACACTATAGCACAAGGAGAATTCCCTCACTGTCCTTCCCTGTCCCTAGAAACAAGGATTCGCACAGTAAAAGACACTGACACTCTCCCTACCTATAGTTTTCTGTCCCTAGAAAAAATGTTTTTTTAAAGCACACTATAGCACAAGGAGAATTTCCCTCACTTTCCTTCTTTGTCCCTAGAAACAAGGATTATCACAGTGAAAGAAACTGACACTCTTCCTACCTATAGTTTTCTGTCCCTAGAAAAAATGTTTTTTTAAAGCACACTATAGCACAAGGAGAATTTCCCTCACTTTCCTTCCCTGTCCCTAGAAACAAGGATTATCACAGTGAAAGAAACTGACACTCTTCCTACCTATAGTTTTCTGTCCCTAGAAAAAATGTTTTTTTAAAGCACACTATAGCACAAGGAGAATTTCCCTCACTTTCCTTCTTTGTCCCTAGAAACAAGGATTATCACAGTGAAAGAAACTGACACTCTTCCTACCTATAGTTTTCTGTCCCTAGAAAAAATGTTTTTTTAAAGCACACTATAGCACAAGGAGAATTCCCTCACTGTCCTTCCCTGTCCCTAGAAACAAGGATTCGCACAGTAAAACACACTGACACTCTCCCTACCTATAGTTTTCTGTCCCTAGAAAAAATGTTTTTTTAAAGCACACTATAGCACAAGGAGAATTTCCCTCACTTTCCTTCTTTGTCCCTAGAAACAAGGATTATCACAGTGAAAGAAACTGACACTCTTCCTACCTATAGTTTTCTGTCCCTTGAAAAAATGTTTTTTTAAAGCACACTATAGCACAAGGAGAATTCCCTCACTGTCCTTCCCTGTCCCTAGAAACAAGGATTCGCACAGTAAAACACACTGACACTCTCCCTACCTATAGTTTTCTGTCCCTAGAAAAAATGTTTTTTTAAAGCACACTATAGCACAAGGAGAATTTCCCTCACTTTCCTTCCCTGTCCCTAGAAACAAGGATTATCACAGTGAAAGAAACTGACACTCTTCCTACCTATAGTTTTCTGTCCCTAGAAAAAATGTTTTTTTAAAGCACACTATAGCACAAGGAGAATTTCCCTCACTTTCCTTCTTTGTCCCTAGAAACAAGGATTATCACAGTGAAAGAAACTGACACTCTTCCTTCCTATAGTTTTCTGTCCCTAGAAAAAATGTTTTTTTAAAGCACACTATAGCACAAGGAGAATTCCCTCACTGTCCTTCCCTGTCCCTAGAAACAAGGATTCGCACAGTAAAACACACTGACACTCTCCCTACCTATAGTTTTCTGTCCCTAGAAAAAAAATTTTTTAAAGCACACTATAGCACAAGGAGAATTCCCTCACTGTCCTTCCCTGTCCCTAGAAACAAGGATTCGCACAGTAAAACACACTGACACTCTCCCTACCTATAGTTTTCTGTCCCTAGAAAAAATGTTTTTTTAAAGCACACTATAGCACAAGGAGAATTCCCTCACTGTCCTTCCCTGTCCCTAGAAACAAGGATTCGCACAGTAAAACACACTGACACTCTCCCTACCTATAGTTTTCTGTCCCTAGAAAAAATGTTTTTTTAAAGCACACTATAGCACAAGGAGAATTCCCTCACTGTCCTTCCCTGTCCCTAGAAACAAGGATTCGCACAGTAAAAGACACTGACACTCTCCCTACCTATAGTTTTCTGTCCCTAGAAAAAATGTTTTTTTAAAGCACACTATAGCACAAGGAGAATTTCCCTCACTTTCCTTCTTTGTCCCTAGAAACAAGGATTATCACAGTGAAAGAAACTGACACTCTTCCTACCTATAGTTTTCTGTCCCTAGAAAAAATGTTTTTTTAAAGCACACTATAGCACAAGGAGAATTTCCCTCACTTTCCTTCCCTGTCCCTAGAAACAAGGATTATCACAGTGAAAGAAACTGACACTCTTCCTACCTATAGTTTTCTGTCCCTAGAAAAAATGTTTTTTTAAAGCACACTATAGCACAAGGAGAATTTCCCTCACTTTCCTTCTTTGTCCCTAGAAACAAGGATTATCACAGTGAAAGAAACTGACACTCTTCCTTCCTATAGTTTTCTGTCCCTAGAAAAAATGTTTTTTTAAAGCACACTATAGCACAAGGAGAATTCCCTCACTGTCCTTCCCTGTCCCTAGAAACAAGGATTCGCACAGTAAAAGACACTGACACTCTCCCTACCTATAGTTTTCTGTCCCTAGAAAAAATGTTTTTTTAAAGCACACTATAGCACAAGGAGAATTTCCCTCACTTTCCTTCTTTGTCCCTAGAAACAAGGATTATCACAGTGAAAGAAACTGACACTCTTCCTACCTATAGTTTTCTGTCCCTAGAAAAAATGTTTTTTTAAAGCACACTATAGCACAAGGAGAATTCCCTCACTGTCCTTCCCTGTCCCTAGAAACAAGGATTCGCACAGTAAAACACACTGACACTCTCCCTACCTATAGTTTTCTGTCCCTAGAAATTTTTTTTTTTAAAGCACACTATAGCACAAGGAGAATTTCCCTCACTTTCCTTCTTTGTCCCTAGAAACAAGGATTATCACAGTGAAAGAAACTGACACTCTTCCTACCTATAGTTTTCTGTCCCTAGAAAAAATGTTTTTTTAAAGCACACTATAGCACAAGGAGAATTCCCTCACTGTCCTTCCCTGTCCCTAGAAACAAGGATTCGCACAGTAAAACACACTGACACTCTCCCTACCTATAGTTTTCTGTCCCTAGAAAAAATGTTTTTTTAAAGCACACTATAGCACAAGGAGAATTTCCCTCACTTTCCTTCTTTGTCCCTAGAAACAAGGATTATCACAGTGAAAGAAACTGACACTCTTCCTACCTATAGTTTTCTGTCCCTTGAAAAAATGTTTTTTTAAAGCACACTATAGCACAAGGAGAATTCCCTCACTGTCCTTCCCTGTCCCTAGAAACAAGGATTCGCACAGTAAAACACACTGACACTCTCCCTACCTATAGTTTTCTGTCCCTAGAAAAAATGTTTTTTTAAAGCACACTATAGCACAAGGAGAATTTCCCTCACTTTCCTTCCCTGTCCCTAGAAACAAGGATTATCACAGTGAAAGAAACTGACACTCTTCCTACCTATAGTTTTCTGTCCCTAGAAAAAATGTTTTTTTAAAGCACACTATAGCACAAGGAGAATTTCCCTCACTTTCCTTCTTTGTCCCTAGAAACAAGGATTATCACAGTGAAAGAAACTGACACTCTTCCTTCCTATAGTTTTCTGTCCCTAGAAAAAATGTTTTTTTAAAGCACACTATAGCACAAGGAGAATTCCCTCACTGTCCTTCCCTGTCCCTAGAAACAAGGATTCGCACAGTAAAACACACTGACACTCTCCCTACCTATAGTTTTCTGTCCCTAGAAAAAAATTTTTTTAAAGCACACTATAGCACAAGGAGAATTCCCTCACTGTCCTTCCCTGTCCCTAGAAACAAGGATTCGCACAGTAAAACACACTGACACTCTCCCTACCTATAGTTTTCTGTCCCTAGAAAAAATGTTTTTTTAAAGCACACTATAGCACAAGGAGAATTCCCTCACTGTCCTTCCCTGTCCCTAGAAACAAGGATTCGCACAGTAAAACACACTGACACTCTCCCTACCTATCCTTCTCTTTCCCTAAACTAAAGGAATCCAGGTTAAGCAAGAAAAAAATAAATGTCACTGTCCCTGCCTATGCTTCTCTTTCCCTGCTCCGAAACACACTACACTAGGCCGCCGTGCTGGCGGCCTTTTATAGTGTGGGGCGTGTACTAAACACCCTCAGCAATAATTGGCCACAGGCATCCTGCCTGTGGCCAATCATTGCTCTCCTCGCTGCCGGCGCTGTGATTGGCCAAGCATGCGGGGTCACAGTGCATGCTTGGCCAATCACAGCGCCTGGATGACACTGCGATGGCGTAGTGCATTGTGGGCCGTTCGCGTCACTCGAATTTGGCGCGAACGGCCCAAATCGTTCGATCTTCGTCGAACGATCGAACAGCCGATGTTCGAGTCGAACGTATGTTCGACTCGAACACGAAGCTCATCCCTAGCCTTCATCAGTCAATGTCTTTCTCCTAGTGAGCGTAGTTACCCAGTTCACAAGTTGGAGTTCCTGGCACTCAAATGGGCAATCGTTGACATGTTACACGATTATCTATACGGAGCTTCATTCAAAGTAAGAACTGATAACAATTCTTTGATGTATGTTCTACTGTAACTACAGCCAAGCTGGATGCCACCACGCACCGATAGTTAGCCTCTCTTTCCAATTACCAGTTTACATTGAAGTACAAACCGGGCCCAAAGAACATTGGAGCAGATGCCCTATCAAGACGCCCAGGGTTGGCCCCTATATCTGAAGAGAATGTCTGGGAAGGGGTCCCTGGCCCTGGTGTCGGGGCCCTGTGTGCTACAACCGCAGTTGTTGAAGATAAAGTGGCATTTTCTGAAACCCGGCTTGTGGACTACATGGGTAGTGGTCCAGAAGCTGTCCCTGATATGTTTGCTTACCCTGCTGCTCTAAAGTCAATTGAAAGATGGTCCATTGCCCCTCCAGCGAATAATTAAATGTCAGAAGTCTGAGCCTGTTATCGGACCTTTGTACAGAGCAGTGAGTGCTAAAGATCCAGAGATGTTGAAGAAGTCTCTGCCCACTAAGCGTGGTCCTTTCCTGAGGGATTGGAAGAAATTTGAGATAGACAAAGGACTACTCTATCGTGTGGTATTGTATCATGACCACCCTGGGAGGCGTCAATTAGTGCTCCCAGAATGCTTCCGCAAGATGGTGTTCAGGAGTCTGCATGACCATCATGGCCATCTGGGGCTGGAACAGACTTTTGGTCTTATCCAAGACCGATTTTACTGGCCTAAAATGAGAGACACCATGGTCGATCTTTGCAGACGTTGCCTTCGATGTCTTCAGAGGAAAGATCTGTCAGTCCTTGCTGCCCCCATGAAGCACTTTTAGTTAAGGTCCCATGGATCTGGTCTGTATCGACTTTGTATGTATTGACCAAGAGTCCTGAGGGATCGGAAATGTATTAGTGGTGACTAATCACTTTACTCTGTACTTCCCTACCAAAGATCAAAAGGCAGTAACAGTTGCTTGCGTCCTCTGGGAGAAATATTTTATAATGACAAACGTACCTAGAGTGGTAGTGTTGAAGACATGGTTCATGCATATAACAGTACAAGGTATGAGAGCACTGGGTTTTCCCCCATTACTTCTTAATGTTTGAAAGAGAGCCCAGATTACCAGTTGACCTTCTACTAGGGGTCTCCCCTGATGGGATCAGTCACCAAAGCCACTACCAATATGTGGCTAGATTGAAAGATACCCTTAAGACTGCTTACCGCTCGGCTGAAGAAAATGCGTCCAAAATTAATGAAGGAAACAAAAGAAGGTTTGATCTTCGGGTGAAATACAGAGACTTGAATATAGGCAATAGAGTACTACTACGAAATCTCGGTGCAACAGGAAAGCATAAATTAGCTGACAGATGGAGGAAAGAAAACTTCACAGTGGTGGATCAGTTACCTGGGATCCCTGTATACAAGATAAAGGGGCCAGAAGGACGAATCAAAGCTTGGCATCGCAATCATTTATTGCCCATTCCTCAAGTTAGTGATGAGGAAATCATATGTAGCGCTACCCCCAGTTAAGAGAGCCGCTGGATTTGTTTCGGGCCCTGAATACAACACCGCCAGTACCCCGGCAATCTACTCGACCCACTCTGGCACAGTTAGTCTAAGGGTTGTTACCTTATCACAATCTAGCAATATATGCACAATGATAACACCTGAGGGTGAAGTGTTAAAGTATAACTAGTTTACTTCTGTGTAAAAGGCATAGGTTAACACATAACACATATATTGTCTGCAGAGCCCTGCAACGGTAAATATAGTACACACTGAGGATGCTGGCGATTACACGCCAAATGCAGCTATTCCTATCTATGCGCCCTTATGGCACAGCAACAAAAAGTTCTAACTCCTGGTCAGGCCTGACTCAGATATAACTTAGTCTCTTGGGGAACAATTTCTTCGCATGCAGCTTGAACGGTGGTGAAAACAGTATTTGTAATCCACACGATAGGTAATAGAAGAACACTTCACCGGAGACTACACGACCCAGTTCTGCTACTAGTCTCCGGTGGAACAACAGATAAAACTTGGTGGGCCAAGGCAGTTTCTAGGCCTAATCAGAGTAAAGTATTTGTTTGGATTGAGCAGGTGCTCGCTCACCACTCCGGACGCGATCCCAGTCCGGGACTTCCACCGACTGTGTCTCCGCACACAGCGTCTGCAACGGCCAGGTCCCCGGTCCAACTGATGTCAGCAACTTGGAGTAGTCGGATGCCACCCAGGCTCGCAGTGGGGTGGAAGGCTCTCTGGAAGTTGTGCAAGGCCCTGGCTTCAGGCCCTGCACTGCAGCAGATCCGCACGGGAAGACCTGTTGATAGCAGCGCAGTGTCCAAAGAGGCCGAGCTCAGCCTCGCCCTCCTCTTATATATTCCCACCCATGAGTCTCTGCGTGGCAAAAATGCACCCTGGGTGCCAAACGGGGTTATGGGTAACGTAGTCCCGGGGGCTTAAAGGAGACCCCGCTACACATAGATGACATTCCAATGAAGGATCTGCCTCCTATTCAGGCGAATGCCTCATCTGATCTTCCTGATGTCAGTGAGAGTGAGTGGAATGTGAACCCTGATGTTGCCAGCACCAACAATCCTTCTCCTTCCCAGGAGACGTTAGATCCTCGGTCTGAATAATTTGTCCCCCAGTCAGTGCCTACATTCAGTCAGGGGCCTAGTTTTGACTCAAAACCAGTACCATCCCTTCCCATGCCTCAAAGTCCTAGTTCAGGGCCTGGGAACACAGCTTTACCTAGGACTTCCCCACCCATCTTGACCTATGATAGTTTGGGGAATCCCAGACTCATTACTCAGCCTCACTTGTATCATGCCTGGGTGGGAGCAGTTTCTAATTTGGTCAATATGTTACCAGTATTTGCTTCACCTGGAATGATTTACTAACTTGCCTTCTCCGTCAGCAAACCATTGTAATGGAGAGAGGATAGACATTGTTTCTTTGTTGGGATGTTGCATATATATGTTATGTTGTCTTTGACGGGATGTAAATGTTCCACCAGGGGGAGTGTGTAGGGAAGTGTTCTTTTGTACACTGTCTGGACTGGATGTTGTTTACATTCATGCCTGGTACTACTTACCATAGAGTTTGTGTACAAACAGATTCTTCCTGTTAAGAGGATAATTATTTCCTTCCCTTGCTTAAAGGTCAGGAGACCCTTCAAGGCTATATATATGAATGTCTTACAGGAAGTGAAGGGAGAGATAGGCCAGACACATGCTCTGCAAGCCAGAAGGTGCTGGAAGCTGATTTTGTGCTGTATCCATACACCCAGGCTGAAAAGGGACAATAGCAAGTGTTACTGCACTGTGTAGCTCACTGTTTGTTATATTACTCGCACTCCTGTGTGAGAATCAGAGATATCTGATATTCTCTGATTCACTAAAATTTCTATTTGTATACTGCAATATACTTGGGCTATTCTCAAGTGTATGAGAGCAAAGCTCATTTGATTATAACCTATCAAGTCACTGGTTTGTGTTGAAGTGTATGTCTGCCACTTCATTCTTTAAGGAAACAGTGTCCATTTTTGCCTGGGGGGTTCCTAGCTAGTATTAGCCTAGGGAACGGTACACAGCTAAGGCTAGCGACAGGATAGGCTTTCGATGACCATTTAGATAGGTAGCGGTCTGGTTGCATTGATAGCCTATAGTCAGGTTAGGGACCAAGAGATAGGCTAGATAGGCCTGATTTGTCTTTCAGGTCAGGTGGTGTGTTCTAGACTTCTTTGCCATCAGCTTGTTCATCTGTTCAAGCTCCACAGATGCATCAGTGTTCGTCCTCTCAAGCCAGATTGTGTTATGTTTTGCAAATCAGCTCATTGTATGTAATGCCATCACTTTATCATATATAAAGCTACACTAATCACCTGCTTGTACTGTAGTCCTTCCTCAGTACAGACCCCCCTCCATCAGTTTAGACCCCCCTCCATCAGTATAGTCCTCCGCCTCCTCAGTACAGAATCCCCTCCATCAGTACAGACACCCCCCCAGGACAAACCGTCCACCCTCCTCCAATAGTACAGCCCCCCTCAGAACAAACCACCTCCCTCCATTAGTACTTACCCCCTCAGAAAAAAATACCCCCCCTCCAATAGTACAGACCCCCCTCAGAAAAAAACACCCCCTCCATTAGTACAGACCCCCCTCAGGACAAACCACACCCTCCTTTAATAGTACAGCCCCCCTCAGAACAAACCACCCCCCTCCATTAGTACAGACCCCTTCAGAACAAACCACCCCCCTCCATTAGTACAGACCCCTTCAGAACAAACCACTCCCCCTCCATTAGTACAGACCCCCCTCAGGACAAACCCCCCCTTCATTAGTACAGACCCCCCCTCAGGACAAACCACCCCCCTCCTCCAATAGTACAGACCCCCCCCTCAGAACAAACCACCCCCCTCCTTCAATAGTACATCCCCCTCAGAACAAACCACCTCCCTCCATTAGTACTTACCCCCCTCAGAAAAAACACCCCCCTCCAATAGTACAGACCCCCCTCAGAAAAAAACACCCCCTCCATTAGTACAGCCCCCCTCAGAACAAACCACCCCCCTCCATTAGTACAGACCCCTTCAGAACAAACCACTCCCCCTCCATTAGTACAGACCCCCCTCAGGACTAACCCCCCTTCATTAGTACAGACCCCCCCTCAGGACAAACCACCCCCCTCCTCCAATAGTACAGACCCCCCTCAGAACAAACCACCCCCCTCCTTCAATAGTACAGACACCCCCTCAGAACAAATCACCCCCCTCCTCCAATAGTACAGACCCCCCAATCGCAAGCCGACATCCCCTGCCCGTTACCGCACCAGCTCGGGCAGTTCAGGTAAACGGAACACCCGGAGAGCAGCTCGTGACAGGCTTGGGCAGCAGCGCAGGAGAGGGAGACAGAGAGGAGGAGGAGAACACAGGCCAGGCACGGCCACGGCGCTGTTCCTGCTGAAGGAAAAAAACTGTCAAAGGGAGCTGGGGCTTTAGTCACATTTTAGTCACATTGGAATGGTGTCACCCCTGTAGCGGGTGGCACCGAGGTGCGGACCGCACCCCACGTCCCCCTAGCGACGCCCCTGACTCCATAGCGTAATCCCGTAATAGATTTATTACTATACAACCTCCCCCTTTAAAATCACACTTACAAAAGTAATATAAAAAGCCAGCATTGGTTTGCAAACTTTTGCAAACAACTGTAGTTTGACAGCCAACTCTAACATTCCCAAAGGGGTGTGTGGGATGGTCAACCACCCCAAGTGCAAAATTATTTATACCACCCAGGAAGAAAAGGTATATCCCGGTGAAATGTCAACTGCCTCTCCTGTAGCCAGGACCAAAGTGGCATCTGCCTACAAAAGAACACGGTGACACATCCAGTCAGGACCAGCCAGTCATATGTGCCCTTTTGAAAAACTTCACATGCTGCTCTGAATGGGAGAAACCGTGCAACTGCAGCCAAACTTGCCATAACAAGGAACTGAATGCACTTAATGGTCAGTCTGGAGAGAAGATCTAAAGCTATCCAGCTTGTTACACAGCCAACTGTTTGTTTAAAAAAAATCACCAATTTTTAAAAGAAATTCTCATATATAGAAAACTACTAAGAAAAAAATATCCCCAGTGCAGATTCTTAGGCCCTAACTGTGACAAACCTGGTGCCAGGCCACTTCCCTCTTCTCCAACTTGTAACGAATGGCAGGTCAAATTCACAATGCGCTGTCACTGATACACAACATTGACACTCTCTGCCTCACCCTTCACAAAGATTTTCCAGTTTACGGGACCACAATCTAAGTGTGAAAAGACTGAAAGCGACTGTCACTGGGTTTGGTTAGGTAAGCAATCAAACCTTTACTCTGACTTTAGAATAAATGTCTGTAACACACAGTCACCACAGATAGGTATATCCAGTGATTTACCATGTAGTAGCGCCCTTCAAAGAGATAGGGGTTCCATATCAACTTAATAAAAATAATGTTCTGTAACAAGAAACATACATTCCACACTAATAATTATGCTACCAAAATGAGTGTGTGCTGTAAATTGCCTCCAACATTGCTCCTGTTTCTTCTTGCAGAAGGCTGCCATTTTGCTGAAGTCCAGAGCCCCTGAACAGTAGTAAATCTTTAGGGTGTTAGCAGATTGGCCTCTACAAATTCAGCACAGTGCCTAAAAATAGTGAGCAACTGAGCATGTACAGAGCAGGTTGGCACAGTGTTTTGTATTACTGGCTTTTAAACGGTATAGGCAATCAATTTAAATGTTTTTCATAGCTCAACCTGCAAAAGGGGCCAGCCTGAAGTGTCCTAGCAGGACTTCATTTTCTGACTAAAGTTGCACTTTAAGTTCTGCGTTGATGCATTTGAGACAATTTTTTTCTTTTACAAAAAAAGTTTTATTGTCATAAAAAACCAACAGTACAGGTTTACAATAGAGTGTTATTGCATGTAATATACATGGAAAATCCGGGCTTGAAGTCCTCACCTGCAGAGAGGAGGCATGAGTCGTGGTCTTATGCTATACACAAATATAAAGGAGAAATGTAAACAATCATTAGGACCAGATGGTCCAGGACCCGGGTCATGCCCGGCTGTCTGCAAACCTGTAGAGTGAGTGAACAACACACAACAATAGAACCTGATAGTTAGCATCCTCAAGAAAGGATATGAAGGGTTAACAGCAAAATAAGAGCCTAAAAAGGAATAGAAAGAGAGGAAAAAAAAAAAAGATGGAGCAGAACAAGAAGAGCGATAGGATGTGAAGAAGGAGAGAAAGAAGAGGGAAGTAGGAGGTCCACAGGGTGTGCGCAAGGGGAGTCCTAAAGTGATAGTAATGTAGCGTCAAACCTAGAAGGGTGGTAGTATGTGACCCAGGGTTGCCAGACTTCAAGAAACTTGTCATGCGTATCCAAAAGGATTGCCGTTAGTTTCTCATTAACCATGACATCGTTCAGGTGGTTTTTGACTGCCTCAAAGCTGAGTGCGGGGGTTTTCCATGCTCTCGCAATTGTCAACCTAGTTGCAGTAAAAAGATGCTGGGCTAGTTGCCTTTCTGGACGCAGTAGTTCCACGATGGGCTTACCAAGGAGAGCTACATAAGGGTCCCTCTTGATATTAATCTGAAATAGATTGCGGATGAGAGTAAATACCCTAATCCACAGTCTGCACGCCCGCGGGCATGACCACCAAATGTGTGCCATAGAGCCCTCCTGAGAACACCCTCTAAAACAAAGCGGAGAGTAATTTGGAATAAAGCGAGCCAGTCTCGCCGGTGTGTAGTACCACCTATACAATACCTTATAGGCATTTTCCAAGATTAACACATTACGTGAGCATTTGGACAGAGTTAGTGTCATCGCCTGCCAATCCGCAGGGTCCAACTGCTTCCCCAACTCTTTCTCCCATTGTAGGTGGTAAGGCCTCAATGGGGGCCTCCTAGTAGATATCACAGCCGAATATATCAGTGATATTAGGCCCGGTGAGTGGGGCCTGGCTCTACAAAGGCTCTCAAAGGGGGTCAAAGTATAAGGGGTAGATTGAGACTTAATAAGACTCTGAAGAAAATGGCAAAGTTGTAAATAGCGATAGTGCTCTCGCAAGGGAATACCGTGAGAGGAGCGTAAGGCGTCAAATGCCAAAATCCTGGTCGGGAGACAATTTTTTTCAAAAAATTGTTTAACCACTTAACGACCGCTCACTGTATATATACGTCAGCAGAATGGCACCGACAGGCACAATCACGTAGAGCATACGTGATCGCCTTTGTACAGTTGGGGGGTCCGATCGGACCCCCCTTCTATACAGTGAGCGGCCGTTAATCATTGGGGAGCGTTCGGAGATGAGGGGGCGACCATTCGATTTCGGCCACCCCCTCGCGATCGCTCCCGGCCAATGAAAATGCTTCCTCTGCCATGTGATGTAAACACAGGCAGTAGGAAGTGGTGTCATCTCCCTCGCGGCGGTCTTTTCGATTCCGGCGCCGAGGAGAGAGGAAGCAGGTTAGTGCACCAGCAGTCCACTGACACGTAGGTACACATAGGCACACATTTCACCCCCCAGTCACCCCCAGATCACCCCCCAGGTCACCCCCCAGCCCCCAATCACAGTGTCACTGATTGCAGTGATCATTTATTTTACTGATCACTGCTTTTAGTGTCATCTGTGATAGTAAAAAGTTGCAGGGCAGTTAGGATTAGGCCCCTTTAGGTCCAGGGTAGCCCCCTAACCCCCCCTAATAAAGGTTTAACCCCTTGATCGCCCCCCAGGTAACCCTTTCACCCCCTAACGCCAGCGTCACTAAGCGATCGCATTTTCGATCGCTGTATTTAGTGCCGGTGGTGTCCTAGATAGCCAGTTAATTATTTTTAGGTTCGCCGCAGGTTTTTATTAGCGTCAGGTACCCCCATATATTATTTTAACCCCCTGATTGCCCCTAGAGTTAACCCTTTCACCAGTGATCACCGTATAAGCGTCACTGGTGACACTGGTTACCCAGTTAGTTATTTAGTTATTTAGGTAACCCGTCAGGTTTTTATATAGCGTCGGGTACCCCCATATTTAACCTAATAAAGGTTTTAACCCCCTGATTGCCCCTAGTTAACCCTTTCACCAGTGATCACCATATAAAGGTTACGGGTGACGCTGGTTGGTTAGTTTGCTTTTTATAGCATCAGGGCACCCGCCGTATATAATCCAATAAAGGTTTAACCCCCTGATCGCCCGGCGGGTGAGATCAATTAGGTTTTAGCGCCAGAGAGGGTCTGCGTCGCCCCAGGCAGCGTTAGGTTAGTGCCAGTAACGCTAACACCCACGCGCAAAGCATACACCTCCCTTAGTGGTATAGTATCTGATCAGATCTATACTAGCGTCCCCAGCGGTTTAGGGTTCCCAAAAACGCAGTGTTAGCGGGATCAGCCCAGATACCTGCTAGCACCTGCGTTTAGCCCCTCCGCCCAGCCCAGCCCAGCCCACCCAAGTGCAGTATCGATCGATCACTGTCACTTACCAAACACAAAACACATAACTGCAGCGTTCGCAGAGACAGTCCTGATCCCTGCGACCGCTAACAGTTTTTTTGTAGCGTTTGATATATTTGCTGACGACAGTCGGGTGCTTTTTTTTCCTGTGATTCTTACTAGTGTACCCCTAAATTTAGAGCCCAAAATGGCAAGTCGAAGGTACACTAGTAAAGAGGCCTACGAGATTCTGAGCATGACAGATAGTGAAGAGGAGGTCACGTATCTGTCAGATTCAGGCTCAGAATATCTTCCCGTAGAAGACAGTGACGTCAGCGGCCCCACGTCAGATAGCTCTGATGACGAAGTTGAGGTCCCTGCTAAGGTCAGGTGTACCCGATCCCGATCTTCTGAGGTTGTTGAGGAGCAAGAACCGCAGGGCTCTCGTATCATGGAGCAGAGGAGTACTAGCGCCGCTATTCCTTCTGGTGAATTGGCAAGCACCACCGGCCTAGTACAGCCTGGGCGTACATCCAGCACTGCAGTATCACGTGGTGACGTGGCGAGTCCCATAAGTGCAGTTCAAGCTGGCGAGGTGGCAAGCACAAGTAGTGTCCCGCTGCCACCAATAAGAAGACAAAGGCAGGCCCGTCGTACCCATAGTGCTCTTCCTGCAGAATTCGCCTATCCTGATTGGGTCCCCACCACTTCTGCAGAACCTGTACTTCCCCCATTCACTGCCCAACCCGGTATTCAGGTGGAAACAGCTGATTTTATGCCAATCGATTATTATTCGCTGTTTTTCACGGAAGATCTCTATAGATCTATTGTGGACCAGAGTAATTTATATGCTGGTCAATTCATCGCCGCTAATCCCCAGTTGCCTTCCATTGCCAAAGATTGGAAACCAATTACGGTTTCCGAATTTAAGACCTTTCTGGGCCTTTCCCTCAACAGGGGCACACATAAATTCCCGTCATTGCGTGCTTATTGGTCCACGCACCCAATTGACCACATGCCCGTGTTCTCTGCCTCCATGCCCAGGAAACGATACGAGCAGATTTTGCGGTTCATGCACTTCAACGACAATGAACTTTGTCGTCCACGTGGGGACCCTGAATACGACCGGCTCTATAAAATTCGGCCCCTCATAAACCACTTCAACGAACGTTTTGCAGCCTTGTTTATTCCCGATCAAGTTGTCTGCGTTGATGAGTCCCTGATTACATTTTCTGGCCGCTTGGCTTTCAAGCAGTACCTTCCCAGCAAGCGTGCCAGATACGGGGTCAAGCTCTATAAGTGCTGTGACAGGGCAACAGGCTATGTATGGAGCTTTATGGTTTATGAGGGAAAAGTCAGTCAGGTTGAGCCGGTCAACTGCCCGGATTACATAGGGAGCGCTGGCAAGATAGTGTGGAACTTGGTGTCACCCTTATTCGGAAAGGGGTACCACTTGTATGTGGACAATTATTACACGAGCGTGCCACTGTTTAGTCACTTGTTTGATCATCAGATTGGAGCATGTGGCACCGTGCGACCTAATCGCCGGGGCTTTCCCCAGCGGCTTGTAGATGCCCGTCTTAGGCTGGGGGAGAGAGCCTGCGTAAAGTGTAATAACTTGCTCGCTATGAAGTGGAGGGACAATAAGAATGTTTTCCTTCTTACCTCCCTTCATGCAGACACGACAGTCCAAATTCCTACGGTGACTGGTGTTGTGGAGAAACCCCTCTGTGTCCACGAATATAACAAAAATATGGGAGGGGTGGACCTCAACGACCAGTTGATGGCGCCGTATCTAATTGACCGTAAGGCGAGACGCTGGTACAAAAAAGTGTCTCTATCCTTATTTCAATTGGCTTTGCTGAACGCTCATGTGCTATACAGAGCTTCAGGCGGGACTTTATCTCTTCTAAAATTCCAGAATGAGATAGTCACAGAACTCCTGTATCCAGGCGGTTCTGCACCTCACCATCCCCTACCAAATGCAGTAAGCCGGCTGCATGAGAGGCATTATACGCATCTCCTCCCGAGTACCCCTACCCAACGAACCCCCCAAAAAAGATGTCGTGTCTGTAGCAAGCGCGGATTTAGGCGTGACACCCGTTATTATTGTCCACTCTGTCCTGACAAACCTGGTCTTTGCGTTGGTGAATGTTTTGAACGCTACCACTCAAAAGTGAAGTTTTAGCGTAGGGTACAGCATTTCACAGACTAGGACACACTTACACAGGGTCTCCCAAGATGCCATTACATTTTGAGAGACCCGAACCATTACAGTTGTTAAAGTTTAAAAAAAAAAGTGTAAAAAAGAAAAAAAAAACGTAAAAAACAAAAACACAAAAAAAATATAAAATAAAAAAAACAAAAATAGTTGTAGTTTTATTGTTCTCTCTCTCTCTCTCTCTCTCTATTTTCTCTCTATTGTTCTGCTCTTTTTTACTGTATTCCATTCTGCAATGTTTTATCATGCTTGCTTTTCAGGTATGTAATTTTTTGTTTTCAGGTGCGCCATTCAACTGCAGCGCGGAATTATTTATCTTGACAGCAACAGCGTTTGCTCCCACAATACATAAAGCCGTGACTCCAGTGCTGTAGGAGGTGATTTCACCACCACAGTTAAAAAAAAAGAGCATATATGCCGAAGCATGGGGGCAGCAGGGGCGGAGGAGCGATTTTGCTCCTAATGCCGCGTATATACGGTCGAAATTCTGACGGAGGCTTGCCCGTGGAAAAGTTCGACCGTGTGTACGCGGCATAACTTTTTTGCGGGAGGATGCCCCCATGCTTCGGCATATATATATTTTAGGCACAGGTTGCGTTAAAAAAATGTTTTATTTTTTACTAGGTTTTGTTTTGGTATTTGCTTTGCAGGTATGGTATGGTAAGGTCTTACTGTTGTACTGTAATGTTACTTTGTTTTAATGTTAACCATCATTTGCTTAGCAGGTACGCCATTCAGTTGCATCGCGGATTTATTTATCTTGACAGCAACAGCGTTTGCTCCCACGATACATAAAGCCGTGACTCCAACGCTGTAGGAGGTGATTTCACCACCACAGTTAAAAAAAAGAGCATATATACCGAAGCATGGGGGCAGCAGGGGCGGAGGAGCGATTTTGCTCCTAATGCCGCGTATATACGGTCGAAATTCCGACGGAGGCTTGCCCGTGGAAAAGTTCGACCGTGTGTACGCGGCATAACCTTTTATGCCGCGTACATACGGTCGAAATTTCGACAAAGGCTTGCCCGTGGAAAAGTCAGACCGTGTGTACGCGGCATAACTTTTTTGCGGGAGGATCCCCCATGCTTCGGCATATATATATTTTAGGCACAGGTTGCGTTAAAAAAATGTTTTATTTTTTACTAGGTTTTGTTTTGGTATTTGCTTTGCAGGTATGGTATGGTAAGGTCTTACTGTTGTACTGTAATGTTACTTTGTTTTAATGTTAACCATCATTTGCTTAGCAGGTACGCCATTCAGTTGCATCGCGGATTTATTTATCTTGACAGCAACAGCGTTTGCTCCCACGATACATAAAGCCGTGACTCCAACGCTGTAGGAGGTGATTTCACCACCACAGTTAAAAAAAGAGCATATATGCCGAAGCATGGGGGCAGCAGGGGCGGAGGAGCGATTTTGCTCCTAATGCCGCGTATATACGGTCGAAATTCCGACGGAGGCTTGCCCGTGGAAAAGTTCGACCGTGTGTACGCAGCATAACCTTTTATGCCGCGTACATACGGTCGAAATTCTGACGAAGGCTTGCCCGTGGAAAAGTCCAACCGTGTGTACGCGGCATAACTTTTTTGCGGGAGGATGCCCCCATGCTTCGGCATATATGCCCATCATTAGAAGTGGGTGGATGAAGGGAGGTATTCTAATGGTGGGCATACCCACCGATCAATCTCTTTTTTTCGTTCAGCCAACAGGCTGCATGAAAAAAAAGATTACAATACATGTCCAACAAGGACCAGCAACGTACTGGTATGTTGCTGGACTTTGAATGGTTATACCAGATTGATGCCTGCGGGTATCATTCTTTTCAGCCAGCGGCCGGCTTTCATGTAAAAGCAATCCTAGTGGCTAATTAGCCTCTGGACTGCTTTTATAAGCAGTGGGAGGGAATGCCCCCCCCCCGGATATAAACAGCGCCATTGGGAAATTGGGAAAGCATTTTATCACACCGATCTTGGTGTGGTCAGATGCTTTGAGGGCAGAGGAAAGATCTATGGTCTAACCCCCCATTTATTTTCAAAAAAAGAGTACCTGTCACTACTTATTGCTATCATAGGGGATATTTACATTCCCTGAGATAACAATAAAAATGATTAAAAAAAAAAATATGGAAGGAACAATTTAAAAATAAAATAAAAAAGCAAAATAAATAATAATAAAAAAAAAAAAAAAAAAAAAAAAAAAAAAAAAGCACCGCTGTCCCCCCCTGCTCTTGCGCAAAGGCGAACGCAAGCGTCGGTCTAGCGTCATATGTAAATAGCAATTGCATCATGCATGTGAGGTATCACCGCGAAGGTCAGATCGAGGGCAGTAATTTTAGCAGTAGACCTCCTCTGTAAATCCAACGTGGTAACCTGTAAAGGCTTTTAAATGCTTTTAAAAATGAATGTAGTTTCTCGCCGCTGCGCGTTTGTGCGCAATTTTAAAGCATGTCGTGTTTGGTATCCATGTACTCGGCCTAAGATCATCTTTTTTATTTCATCAAACATTTGGGCAATATAGTGTTTTTTAGTGCATTAAAAATAAAAAAAGTGTGTTTTTCCCCCAAAAAATGCATTTGAAAAATCGCTGCGCAAATACTGTGTGGAAAAAAAAATGCAACACCCACTATTTTAATCTGTAGGGCCTTTGCTTTAAAAATATATATAATGTTTGGGGGTTCAACATAATTTTCTTGCAAAAAAAAATTTTTTTTCATGTAAACAAAAAGTGTCAGAAAGGGCTTTGTCTTCAAGTGGTTAGAAGAGTGGATGATGTGTGACATAAGCT
Organism: Rana muscosa; assembly: GCA_029206835.1. Taxonomy (NCBI): domain Eukaryota; kingdom Metazoa; phylum Chordata; class Amphibia; order Anura; family Ranidae; genus Rana; species Rana muscosa. Next base: position 758,765,047 of record CM055118.1, on the reverse strand, counting down.
TCCTAATGTTGTGCATAAAATGCCAGGACAGTTCAAAACCCCCCCCCCCCCAAATGACCCCATTTTGGAAAGTAGACACCTCAAGCTATTTGCTGAGAGGCATGTTGAGCCCATTGAATATTTTTTTTTGTCCCAAGTGATTGAATAATGACAAAAAAAAAAAAAAAAAATTACAAAAAGTTGTCACTAAATTATATATTGCTCAAACATGCCATGGTTATATGTGTAATTGCACCCCAAAATACATTCTGTTGCTTCTCCTGAGTACGGGGATACCACATGTGTGAGACATTTTGGGAGCCTAGCCGCGTACAGGACCCCGAAAACCAAGCACCGCCTTCAGGATTTCTATGGGTGTAAATTTTTGATTTTACTCCTCACTGCCTATCACAGTTTCGGAGGCCATGGAATGCCCAGATGGCACAAAACCCCCCCCAAATGACCCCATTTTGGAAAGTAGACACCCCAAGCTATTTGCTGAGAGGTATGTTGAGTATTTTGCAGATCTCGCTTTTTGTCACAAAGTTTTAAAAATTGAAAAAAGAAAAAAAAAAAATATGTCTTTCTTCATTTTCAAAAGCAAATGAGAGCTGTAAAATACTCACCATGCCTCTCGGCAAATAGCTTGGGGTGTCTACTTTCCAAAATGGGGTCATTTGTGGGGGTTTTGGACTATCTTGGCATTTTATGGCCTTCAAAACTGTGATAGGTAGTGAGGAGTGAAATCAAAAATTTGTGCCCTTAGAAATCCTGAAGGCGGTGCTTGGTTTTCGGGGGCCCGTACGCGGCTAGGCTCTCAAAAAGTCCCACACATGTGGTATCCCCGTACTCAGGAGAAGCAACCAAATGTATTTTGGGGTGCAATTCTGCATATAACCATGGCATGTTTGAGCAATATATCATTTAGCGACAACTTTTTGTACATTTTTTTTTTCTTTTTGTCATTATTCAATCACTTGGGACAAAAAAAAAAAAATATTCAATGGGCTCAACATGCCTCTCAGCAATTTCCTTGGGGTGTCTACTTTCCAAAATGGGGTCATTTTGGGGGGTTTTGTGCTATCTTGGCATTTTATGGCCTTCAAAACTGTGATAGGTAGTGAGGAGTGAAATCAAAAATTTATGCCCTTAGAAACCTTGAAGGCTGTGCTTGGTTTTTGGGGTCCCGTACGCGGCTAGGCTCCCAAAAAGTCCCACACATGTGGTATCCCCGTACTCAGGAGAAGCAGCAGAATGTATTTTGGGGTGCAATTCCACATATAACCATGGCATGTGTGAGCAATATATCATTTAGTGACAACTTTGTGCAAAAAAAACAAAGTTTGTCATATTCCCGCAACTTGTGGCAAAATATAAAATATTCCATGGACTGAACATGCCTCTCAGTAAATAGCTTGGGGTGTCTACTTTCCAAAATGGGGTCATTTAGGGGGGTTTTGTGCTATTTTGGCATTTTATGGCCTTCGAAACTGTGATAGGTAGTGAGGAGTGAAATCAAAAATTTACGTCCTTAGAAAGCCTGAAGGCGGTCCTTGGTTTTTGGGGCCCCGTACGCGGCTAGGCTCCCAAAAAGTCCCACACATGTGGTATCTCCGTACTCAGGAGAAGCAGCAGAATGTATTTTGGGGTGCAATTCCACATATAACCATGGCATGTGTGAGCAATATATCATTTAGTGACAACTTTTTGTACATTTTTTCTTTTTTTTTTTTTTTTTGTCATTATTCAATCATTTGGGACAAAAAAAAAAAAATATTCAATGGGCTCAACATGCCTCTAAGCAAATAGCTTGGGGTGTCTACTTTCCAAAATGGGGTCATTTGGGGGGGTTTTGTGCCATCTTGGCATTTTATGGCCTTCAAAACTGTGATAGGTAGTGATAGGTAGTGAGGAGTGAAATCAAAAATTTATGCCCTTAGAAACCTTGAAGGCGGTGCTTGGTTTTTGGGGTCCCGTACGTGACTAGGCTCCCAAAAAGTCCCACACATGTGGTATCCCCATACTCAGGAGAAGCAGCAGAATGTATTTTGGGGTGTAATTTCACATATGCCCATGGCATGTGTGAGCAATATATCATTTAGTGACAACTTTGTGCAAAAAAAATAAAGTTTGTCATATTCCTGCAACTTGTGGCAAAATATAAAATATTCCATGGACTAATCATGCCTCTCAGTAAATAGCTTGGGGTGTCTACTTTCCAAAATGGGGTCATTTAGGGGGGTTTTGTGCTATTTTGGCATTTTATGGCCTTCGAAACTGTGATAGGTAGTGAGGAGTGAAATCAAAAATTTGCGCCCTTAGAAATCCTGAAGGCGGTGCTTGGTTTTCGGGGGCCCGTATGCGGCTAGGCTCCTAAAAAGTCCCACACATGTGGTATCCCCGTACTCAGGAGAAGCAGCAGAATGTATTTTGGGGTGCAATTCCACATATAACCATGGCATGTGTGAGCAATATATCATTTAGTGACAACTTTTTGTAATTTTTTTTTTTTTTTTGTCATTATTCAATCACTTGGGACAAAAAAAAAAATATTCAATGGGCTCAACATGCCTCTCAGCAATTTCCCTGGGGTGTCTACTTTCCAAAATGGGGTCATTTGGGGGGGGGTTTTGTACTGCCCTGCCATTTTAGCACCTCAAGAAATGAGATAGGCAGTCATAAATTAAAAGCTGTGTAAATTCCAGAAAATGTACCCTAGTTTGTAGACGCTATAACTTTTGCGCAAACCAATAAATATACGCTTATTGACATTTTTTTTACTAAAGACATGTGGCTGAATACATTTTGGCCTAAATGTATGACTACAATTGAGTTTATTCGATTTTTCTTATAACAAAAAGTAGAAAATATCATTTTTTTTTCAAAATTTTCGGTCTTTTTCCGTTTATCTCGCAAAAAATAAAAATCGCAGAGGCAATCAAATACCATTAAAAGAAAGCTCTATTTGTGGGAAGAAAAGGACGCAAATTTTGTTTCAGTACAACATTGCATGTCCGCACAATTTACAGTTAAAGCAGCGCAGTGCAAAATTCTGAATTCACCTCTGGTCCTCTAGCTACCAAATGGTCCGGGGCTTAAGTGGTTAATAATGAAAAGGTAAAAATGGTGCAAATAAAATATTTAGAGAAACAAAAAAGGGTAATACAAAGAAATAGACAACAATGCCACAGCAAAACAAAGGTGTTGAGGAATGAAAAATACTTATCAAGTCCTGGTTCAGCAGAGTCCAATCAACAAGCAAGATGGTACAGTGGCACTCATAAGACTGGACAGGTCTTTGTTTTGATGGTAGAGGAGAGCTGTTAAATGTAGATGCAGCCCCCGTTTCTGACCAATTAAGGCGTTGAGGAGTGGCCGATCGGATGTTTACCATCATGCCATGGGTCCAGTTTTCTACAGATATTAATATCTTTGAACACCTACAGATTACACTCTGCAAAATTGCATATTATTTTCCAGCATGAAATTTCCTTTTGAAGGAATATAATTATTAGGGTTGCACCAATACCGATACTAGTATCGGTGCCGGAACCGAGAATTTGCCAGAGTACTTGTACGTGCTCGCTCCTAGAAGTCAGTGGGCAGAGCGGATAGTGAGGGCTGGCAGCGGACTGGTAAGCTGGCCGGAGCAGGTGTGCGGGGCGTAGCCGCCTGTTCCGTCAGAATCGGTGACCCGGGCTGTCACTTTCGTTAACGGAAATTACGTTCCGTGTCTCCGTCAGAGATTGAACACCATGATGCCCATCTTGGTACACCGTGTACTTGGCCGCAGTAAGCCTGCAGTCACAAGGCGGCAGCGGACATCTTGTTACACCCAGCCCATATAGTTCTAACTATATGGGCTGGGTGTAACAAAATGTCCGCTGCTGCCTTATGACTGTAGGCTTTCGGTGGCCGAGTGCAGGGTGTACCAAGATGGGCGTCGCAGCATTTGTACTAGATTTGCAAAATCATCCAAGTTTAAACTGTTATTTATTGTCTCGCTCTCATCTCTCATAATTTATTTATCATGCCAGCAATTGTCAATACAATCATAGCTGCATTTCAGTGCCCATCAGTGCCACTGCCTGCCCATCAGTGCCACCTATCAGTGCCCATAAGTGCCACCCATCAGTGCCATCTATCAGTGCCCATAAGTGCCACCCATCAGTGCCATCTATCAGTGCCCATAAGTGCCACCCATCAGTGCCAGGCATCAGTGCCACCTATCAGTGTTCGTCAGTGCTTCATATCAGTGCCCATCAGTCAGTGCCACATATCAGTTTAGTGCTGCACTGCTGCATATTAGTACCTCCTCATCAGTGCCACCCATCAGTGTTGCAGTGCATATCAGTGCCACACTGCCACCTATCAGTTCAGTGCCCATCAGTGCTGCATATTACTACCTTATCATCAGTGCCACCCCATCAGTACCTTTTTACTGCCACCTCATCAGTGCCCCCTAATCCTATCAGTGCCCATCGGTGCTGCATATTAGGGCCTCCTTATCAGTGCCACCCCATCAGTGCCTTTTTACTGCCACCCCATCAGTGCCACCTAATCCTGTCAGTGCTGCATATTAGTGCCTCCTCATCAGTGCCACCTCATCAGTGCCCTTCAGTGCCACCTTATCAGTGTCGCCTCATCAGTGCCCCATCAGTGCAGCCTATCATTGCCCATCAGTGCTGGCTCATTAGCGCACATCAGTGAAGGAGAAAAGGTACTTGTTTACAACATTTTGTGACAGAAACTAAGAAAACTTTTTTTTGTTAGCAAAAAATAAAACCAGGCGGTGTTTAACAGCTTTAGCCCTGGAAGATTTGGCTGCCCAATGACCGGGCCATTTTTTGCGATACGGCACTGCGTCACTTTACCTGACAATTGCGTGGTCGTGCAATGTTGTACCCAAACAAAATTGACGTCCTTTTTTTCTCCACAAATAGAGCTTTCTTTTGGTGGTATTTGATCACCTCTGCGGTTTTAATTTTTTGCGCTATAAACAAAAAAATAGCGACAATTTTGAAAAAAATACAAGATCTTTTACTTTTTGCTATAGTAAATATCCCATTTAAAAATAAAAAATAAAAAATGTCCTCAGTTTAGGCCGATATGTATTCTTCTACATATGTTTGGTAAAAAAAATCGCAATAAGCATATATTGATTAGTTTGCACAAAAGTTATAGTGTCTACAAACTATGGAAAAGATTTATAGCATTTATATTGTGTTTTTATTTTATTTTATTTTTTTTACTAGTAATGGCAGTGATCTGTGATTTTTTGCGGTATTGCGACATTGCGGCGGACAGGTCGGACAATTTTGACACTTTTTGGGACCATTGAAATTTACAGAGCGATCAGTGCCATAAATATGCACCGATTACTATGTAAATGACACTGGAAGGGGTTAACACTAGGGGACGATCAAGGGGGTAACTGTGTTCCCTATTGTGTGTTTTAACTGTGGGGGGAAGGGGACTCACTATAGGAGATGACAGATCGTGTCTTTCTACAAAGTCCTTCTCTCCCGCTCGTGCACGTGTTCGTGCGTGGCCGGCGGCGATCGCGCCCGCCGCACGCATCGGTTCCCTGCCGTGCAGGGGGCGCGCGCGCCCTCTGGTGGCTCTCCTGGGCAAAGCCGTATATATATGGGATTTCGCCCAGGGGAGCCATTCTGTCGCAGTATATCTGCGTGAGCCGGTCGGGAACCGGTTACATAAATACCACTAAAAGAAGCTCTATTTGTGTGAAAAAAATTATATTTTTTTTTTATCTGGGTACAGTGTAGCATGACTGCACAGTGCGCAATTGTGATTCAAAGTGTCTGTGACAGCGCTGAAAGCTGACGTGGGCAGGAAGGGGTGAAAGTGCCATTTATTGAAATACAGTAGTTAAATAAGCAGTGGGCAGACACTTTGCGCTTGCAATTTTTTATTTCGTTTTTTTTTTTTCCCCCCATGTTCGAGCAAATTATCAGAGCCTTTCAGTGCACACTGCACAGAGACACCAGCAGAATGTCAGCGGTGTGGAAGTATTTTAAAATTAACGAGGAAAACCCATGGATTGCAAACTGCAAACTTTGTTCTGTAAAATTATTAAGAGAAGGTACAAACATCAGTTCTTACAACACCAGTAATCTGATAAAGCATTTGAAATTAAAACATAAAGGTGAGCGTGGAGAATTTACTGCTATCGCTCAGCAGCCAACTCTGCAGCAAACTTTAGCCAGAAGAGAAAAGCTGTCAAGAGACAACCCCAGAACTGTAAAAATAACAGAGGAGCTCATCCAATTTATTATTCTGGATGATCAACCTCTTTCAATTGTTGATAACATGGGTTTTCGTCGATTTTTTAATGTGTTGGAGCTGAAGTATGACATTACCAGTCGCGGCTACATAACAGACGTTATCTTACCGCAGATCCACAACGTGGTTAAAAAGCACAATACCATCATGTTGCAAGAGGATGTAAAAGGCAATTAGCTTCACTACTGACATCTGGAGCAGTGGAGTGAGTCCACTGTCTCTCATCAGCTTAACGGTGCAGTGGATAGATGGCGGATTCTCTCTGCATCAGGTCATGCTCCACGCTACGAAATTTGAAGGCTTCCACACCGGTCAAGCAATAGCAAACATACTTGCGGAAATGCTTCAGACCTGGGCGATTCCCAAAAGTTCTGTTCATGTTGTGGTCCAGGACAATGCCAAAAACATGATAAAAGGTATGGAAGATGCTGTACTTCCCATTATTTCATGTGTGGCACAAACACTGCAACTGGCTGGTTTAGAGGGACTGTTATCGCAGCGCAGCATTACAGATGCTGTGGGAGTCGGGGGCAGAATAATTGGCCACTTAAAACATTCTAACCTGCTGACCATCTCCTGTAGTATGTCTGCAGTCTCTGATCATCTCCTGTATCATGTCTGCAGTCTCTGATCAACTCCTGTATCATGTCTGCAGTCTCTGACCATTTCTTGTATCATGTCTGCAGTCTCTGATCATCTCCTGTATCATGTATGGAGTCTCTTACCATCTCCTGTATCATGTCTGCAGTCTCTAAACAATCCCATGTAGTAGGTCTGCAGTCTCTGACCATCTCCTGTATGAAGTCTGCAGTCTCTGACCATCTATTGTATCATGACTGCAGTCTCTGATCATCTCTTGTATCATGTATGGAGTCTCTTACCATCTCCTCTAATATTTTGGGTGGGAGCCTGGAGCTCCTCTATGTTGTCTGCTGTGTTTAGACTTTGCTACATGCAGAGAGAGTGTTGTCTTTTTTTTTTTTTTTTTTTTTTTTAGAACCGATAAAATAAAAGAAATGGAGTTCTCCTGACTGCTTGAATTTTTTGGATGAAAACCATGCGCAGGAATCATGATGCATCGCAGAATCAAATCAAATCGAATCGTGAGGCCAGGGAAGATGCGCACCTCTAGTATATAGTACATAGTATATACTAAAGTGCAGTGCAGAGTGTATATAGTGCAGTGCATATTATATCGTCCAGTGCAGAGTATATAATACAGTGTACTGTGGTGTGAATAACACAGTATAGTGCAGTGTATATAATATAGTGCAGTGTAACACATAACACAGTGTTGTGGTGCTACTGAAGTGTTGGTGTGTCACCACTGATCCCATTTTTTATTTTTTTTTGCAGTATCAGGTTCTGTTGCTGCATTATTAGTACTCCCCCTTCTGTGTCACAGGTGTTATTCCTTCTGCGGAAAAAAAAAAAGGTTACAGGGGAAAGATTCCCACTGTGAAGAGACACATGCAGACCATGCTGCTTAATAAGGGATACATTTTATTAGAAAAATATGTCAATACAAAAAAGAACCAAGACCAAGTACCCACCACCAACAGCAAGATCATGTTAAAAATAGACAACGTTGTCTGTTTAAGAGCAGCTCCTTGGGCTCCCTCGTATGCTTGCCTCCACCTGGGCCTGTGGGAATGGGATGTGGTCTACAAGATGCCAATGTACCTCAGCCGGGTACTGACCTGGCTGAGGTACATTGATGATATCAACATGATCTAGCTGGGTGACCGTGAAGAACTTGACGAGTTTCTGTCGACTCTAAATAAGAATGACAGAAACATCGTCCTGACTTTTGTGATAGATGCTAATACCATTTCCTTCCTTGACTTGCAGATTACACGTGTGGACACACGACTGGCGACTTGTACCTACAGAAAGCTCACAGCGGCAAACATGCTTCTGCAGGCATCAAGTCACCATCCTTATCACCTAATCAGAGGCATCCCAGTGAGCCAGTTTCTGCGACTTTGCAGAAACTGCTGAAAAGACGATGACATTCGTAAGAAGGCAACTGAAATGTTTGCCAGGTTTAAAGATAGGGGTAACCCCAAAAAAACTTTGAAGCAAGTCCGCAAAAAGGTCTGGTTGGGAATGTATGCCTGCGGACATTGCCAGATGTGCAAATTCGTTGAGAGGACTACAATGTTCACTGATGCGACTGGGAGTGTTTTGTCTCATTTTGCCTTGTTTTGCTTAGTATATACTTTTTACTTTCTATTTTCCGTTCTTTTTGCCTTTCCCTATCGCTATGTAGGTCTAATTCTACAACTTTATTATCTGAGATATTTATCAAGCCAACTTGTTCTACTTTTAAATTTAATTTTTCCGAAAACGTATCGATCCCTGCATGCAAATGAGTGCCTCTGAATAGTTGAATAGTGGAAGAGAAAGATTAAGTGTGATGTTCTTTATGGGAGATGACATCTAGTGGTGATTCTTTACATAGCAACCCCTTATTGAAAAGTGGGAGGTAATAACTGCAATATAAATAGAAACACAACTCATGCCCCTCCTATCCTTGAAAAAAACAGAGTCCCTGGTGAAACATGTCAGATTTGGCATCACGACAGAAACGCCCTATGCGTCGTGGATGATGTATCTCATCGCGCTTGTGCATGCGCAGTTGATTGTTTGAAGCTAGTGGCGACTATCTCGGCTGAGACAAGCGGACGGTGGCCCAGAGGATCTGACACTCATATAGTGCTGACAGCAAACTGCCCACTGGAGCCACACGGACCCCGCTCAACAAATGGAACATACAGGACGGCACATACAGCCCCCCGGACCGGAGAAAGATAGTACAGGACTGTGATTATATCGCTCCACGTATGGTCGGTTGAGCGGACCATAGGTCCTTTAACTGCCTCCTTTTACTTTGTTTCCTGCCGCATGTTACCTCTCAGCCAGTACTAGCCAGCTTCATAACAGCATCATTAAGCTATTGTTGTTCCAACAGTTAGACAACATTAATACATGCAATTTCACTCTGGGAAACGGTATATCTGTGCCTTTGTACTGGATACCGGAGCTATGCTCTGCTATAATCCCAATTAAAGCTGTCCCTGTGGGATTAGCAATTTGACTCAATCAACCACCCCTAACAGGGGCCTTTATTTGGAAAAACTAGGTTTCCAATCAAACCTAGTGACAGGATGGACTTTGTTATGTATGGTATATGCCACTGAGATCAGAAGTCTGATCCACAAATACTACCTATGTTTATTAACAATAGCCTTGTTATAGGTGTGTGCATGCATGGTCTGAGAGTGATGCAGCTGCTCTTAAATAGACAACGTTGTCTATTTTTAACATGATCTTGGTGTTGGTGGTAGGTACTTGGTCTTGGTTCCTTTTTTGTATTAACATATTTTTCTAATAAAATGTATCCCTTATTAAGCAGCATGGTCCGCCTGTGTCTCTTCACAGTGGGAATCTTTACCCGGTAACCCTTTTCTTTCTATAGTATTTAGACACAGAGACCGCACCTATTATTGGTGAGTCTGCAAATCTTGGGACACCACACGGGTATACTGCACACCCAGTATGGTGGTAATTAATAGTGAGTATTGATCTCCAACCAATTTTTCGTTATTCCTTCTGCATCAGCTTTATTATTTTTTCGTGACACAGCAGCACTGAGAATGTTTAGGGCATAATTGTTGTCCCCCCCCCCCCCTTCTACATCGCAGGTGTTTCGTTTTCTGCATCAGCAGTGGTTCCCTTTTTCTTTTTTGGGGATGGCTTTTTGCATTTTTTTTCCCAGCAGCAGCAAAAAAATAAAAAATGTCTCCATAATTGCTGTTCCTTCTTCTGAGTCAGAGGTGGTCTTCCTTCTGCGTCACCACTGTTTGTTTTTTGGCCTTTCTTAATTTTTTTTTACATTTATTTTATTTTAGTTTTTTTGCAGCAGCAGCAGTTAAAAAAAATTCTCCACAATCGCTGCATCCTTATTTTCTTTATTAAAAATCAAACGGTTTAGAGTGCACCAAGCACAAAAGTATTGCACCAAAGCACCTATTCCCTTTTCACACTCTATAATAAAGAGTTATAAGAATCCCCCCCAAAAAATAAAAAACAATAATAAAAGGGTTTATAGTGCACCAAGCAACCCCCCCCCCCAAAAAAAAAATCCCTATCATATCTGGAAGGCCAACAAGGAGAGGCAGCTCACAGGCCAATAAAGGGGGTAAGCAGCCTCTGTGTCTACAGTGAAAAGTGGTGGTCGCGGACATGGTGCATCCACTGCAGGCGGGGCACGATTGTCCTTTTGTGTTATTGAGCCACAACATGCATCACCCAGGCTCAAATTAGTTTTCCTTCCAAAGCAGCTGCCAAAGCGGATTATTCCACGGCTCCTTGTCCACACCTACTCCTTCCGTGGCCCCATCATCATTCACGGAGGAGTCACCAGAATTATTCAATCATAGTGGCGGTTACGTGTTGCTGGAGGATGCGTAGCAATTTGAATGCTCCGATGTTGGTTCCCAGGTTGAGGAAGGGAGCAACGTGATCCTAGAGAGAGGGGGTGCCACAGAAGGACAAGAAACTAGCAGTCATGTTCCCCCAGCTGCAGCATACTGCCAAGTTTGATCCAGTGATGAGGAGGGAGGGAATGATGAGGTCACTGACTGTACTTGGGTGCCTAAGAGAACAGAGGAGGAAAGTGAGGAGGAGGCACAACTCCGAGGCAGGATGTCCTCCCATGGCTGGCCTAAGGGCAGTCGCCCTATTGCATCACACCACAGAGCTCCACAGGTGCAGGGCACTGCTGACTTCCAAAAGTTCATTGGCGTGGGTTTTTTTCAACACATGTGCAGCAGACCACAGCGTTGCTGTTTGCAATCTCTGTCTGAAGCGGATCAAGCATGGCCAGAACACCAGCTGCTTGGGCACCACATGCTTGACAAGACATATGACGACCTGCCATGCAGTGCGTTGGCAACAGCACCTGAAAGACCCACATCATAAAAAAATGACGACTTCTCCTTGCTCCTCATCTAGGATCTCTACCCCTACTATACCTTCTCAAAAACCTGAACTGAGAGGAATGATGGTATAGAAATGGCTGCCACAAGTACTTGCAGCCAATCTGCTAGCAGTACACCGCCTGTTGATTTCAGCAGGAAAATTTTGCTACCCCAGTTGCTGAACCGTAAAAAAAAAAAAAAATACTGTCCCAGTCATCCACATGCTCAGCGCCTAAATGCTAGGTTAGCCAAATTTCTAGAACTACATCTGGTGGAAAAGGAAGCGCCACCTAAGTGCAGTATTAAAAAGGTTCTTTTAATGGCAGAGTATACAAATCACACGTACAGGAAAGATAACAGAAAAAGGCTCATCTGTAAATACTGGAGCTCTCGTCCCGGATTGTGAGCTGCAAAGATGTGAGGATTGCAGAGTGTTTTGAGGCTCAGTCCTCAGCCTGTCCTGTGGCCATCAGGAGGCTTGGTCCGGCCTCGGTTCCAAAAAGAAATTTATTTTCACGTAAGGCCATTCCAGCTCTGTACCGTCATGTGGAAGGCAATGTTTTGACCTTATTGGACAGGGCAGTCAGAAGCCAGGTTCACATTACTTCTGACTCATTGTCCAGCTGGCATGGTCAGGGATGTTACATTTTCTTCACAGCACACTGGGTAACTCTGCTTGCATCTGGGAAGGATGCAGGACAGGGTTCAGTGCTGGAGCTTGTTCCGCCACCACACCTCCTAAAAGCTGGTGGTGATTCTGCCCCATCTGTCTGCTCCACCCCTTCCTCTTTGGCCTCTTCTACTGAATTGCCCTCTGAACCAGCAGTGCTCCCTAAGTGATCAAGGGGCTACGCAAGCAGTCAGGCTAAAAGATGCCATGCAGTGCTTGAGTTTATCTGTCTAGGGCAGTGTTTCTCAACTCCAGTCCTCAAGGCGCCCCAACAGGTCACGTTTTCAAGATTTCCCTCAGATGAAACAGCTGTGGTAATTACTACGGCAGTGAAACTGATCAAATCATCTGTGCAAAATAATGGAAAGCCTGAAAACATGACCTGTTAGGGCGCCTTGAAGACTGGAGCTGAGAAATACTGGTCTAGGGGACAGGAGCCACACTGGGGCAGAGTTTCTGTCAGCTCTGCAGGGGCAGGCTCAGAGGTGGTTGACACCATGGCAGCTTGAGCTAGGAATGGTTGTATACAACAATGGCACCAATCTTCTCTCCGCCCTCTGACAGAGACACATGTTCCATGCTTGGCACACGTCCTGAATTTGGTGGTGCAGCGTTTCTTAAACAGGTACCCAGGCTTACAAAATCTTCTAAGGCAGGCCAGAAAAGTCTGTGGCCATTTGTGGCGGTCATACGCCAGCCAGTGCTGGGCTGGCTAACATTCAACGGGAATTCAACCTGCCCAGCAACCGCCTCATTTGTGACATGTCCATTGTCCACCAGGTGGAACTCAACATTGGCAATGCTGCAGCGGCTGCACACGCAGCCGAGGGCCATCAATGAGTATCTGTGTGAGTATGGCACAAGGACAGGCTCAGGAGAGTTTGGCTTCTTTTCGCCACTGATAAAGGATGCATGCACTGTCCTGTCACCATTTGAGTGATCCACGACAATGCATGCATCCCTGACTGTTCCTCTAGTCTTCCTGCTGGAGCACACGCTTCATGGACCCATGGACAGGGCACTTGATGCAGAATAGCAGGAGGAAGAGGACTTCCTTTCCTCTCAAGGTCCCCTTTATGCAGATACCATTCCTGTGGGGCTGCCAAACACACAGGAGGAGGAGGATTGGGTCAGCATGGATGTAGGGGATAACAGACAGCAGTCTTCAAGGGATGGTTTTCAGTCCCCAGAAACCCAAGGAGTTGTACGTGCCTGGGAGTAGGTAGTTCCTGACAATGTCATCCTTAGTGACCCAGAGGACTCAGCCTCTCATGCCTCCTCAAACTTACGCTGCATGGGCTCCCTGATTCTGCAAAGCCTGCGAAAGGACCCGAGGATTTGTGGTATCAAGGAGAGAAATCATTACTGGCTGGCAACCCTTCTTGATCCACGTTACAAGGGTAGAGTTGCAGAGTTCATCCTGCCTTCGCAGAGGGGGGCAGAGGATGAAAGATCTTCAGGACGCCTTGAAGAAAATTTTGTGTAATGCCTTTCCAGACACTGGGAGGTTACCATTTCCTGAACAATGTGTTTCTGAGGCTTCGTTCTGTCAGAGGAAGAGCGGTGGAGAAGGCAGCCGGCTGACCGATGTCTTTCAACAATTCTTGAAGTCCTTAGCACCCAGGGCTGTTTACAACAGAGCATCCACTGGGTTACTGGGTCTTGAGGATGGACCACTGGCCAGAACTTACTCAATATGCAATTGAGCTACTGGCCTGTCCTGCATCTAACGTGGTTTGTGACGATCAAAGAGTGCGCCTGTCCAGACTCCATTGATAGGTTGACATTTATCACAATGAATCAGTCCTGGATCAGCAGCTATCAAGCCCCTGATGCAACTCATTGAATTTGCTAGGGATCCCTTGAAGACTACCTATCCTATTCCTGAATCTTGATTATTGCTAGCTTCCAGCAATATTTTTGGTTTAGGGCACCACCAACACCTAATGCCGCGTACACACGATCGGTTTTTCTGATGAAAAAGACAGATGGACTTTTTTCATCAAACGATCGTGTGTGAGCCCCACCTGTCTTTTTTTCCCATCGGTATAAAAAAATAGAACATGTTTTAAATTTATCCGATGAAAAAAAAAAACCGATAGCAAATTCCGATCGTCTGTGTGGAACTCCATCAGAGAAAAAACCCACGCATGCTCAGAATCAAGACGCATGCTCAGAAGCATTGAACTTAATTTTTCTCGGATCGTCGGAGTGTTTTACGTCACGGCGTTTGGGATGGTCGGAATTTTGACTCATGGTGTGTAGGCAAGACTGATGAAAGTCAGCTTCATCGGAATTCCGACTGTAAAATCCATCGGATTTTATTCCATCGGAAATCCGATCGTGTGTGCGGGGCATTAGGCCCAATTTTTCTGCACCCGTTTGACAGGGGCATGCAATTTATACCCTCTGGGTATATCCCCTCAGTCTGCATCTCGCAGATCAGTTCGTCAAAAAGCAGTACAAACTTAAAAGGAGGGGTGGGTGCTGTGTCGGTCCATGGACTCAAAGAAAAGGATTTTACGGTGAGTAAAAAATCCTATTTACTCTTTCGTCCATGGACCGACACAGCTTCTCTATTGACAAAGTGGGACGTCCCAAAGCAGTGTCAGAGAAAAAACGAGGGGTGGTAACAGCATAAAAAATAAACTTCACCCCAAACACAAAACAGCACTCCTCCAACAGAGGAGTTGCAACTCTAAACAGCCGCCTGCAAAACCTTGCGCCGAAAGAGGCATCCGAAGATGCACCTACATCAACTTTGTAGAACTTTGTGAAAGTGTGAGCGGATGACCAAGTCGCCGCTTTACATAATTGGGAAACAGACGCTTGATGTCGGAAATCCCAAGAGGCACCTATGGTCGAATGCGCCGTGACCACAAAGGGGGGGCGCTTGACCCTTTAAGGCATAAGCCTGGATTACTATCTGTCGGATCCACCTAGAGATGGTGGCCGATGAGACTGCTGGGCCCTTCTTGGGACCAGCCACCGAAACAAACAGTGAGTCTGACTTCCGGAACAGGGAAGTAGCAGATGGGTATACTCTCAAAGCTCGGACAACGTCCAAGGAATGCAACGCTGACTCCTTAGGATTCGACGGATGAGGACACAAGGATGGAAGTACAATGTCTTTGTTGAGATGAAAAGCCGAAACGACTTTAGGAAGAAAGGAAGGCACCACCTTATCCTTGTGGAAAATCAAATAGGGAGCCTTGCAGGACAAGGCTGCCAGCTCAGAGACTCGTCTAACTGACGTAACAGCCACCAAAAAGACCACCTTCTGAGAAAGTGTCAACAGGGGAATATCTCGAATATTCTCAAACGGTGCCTTCTGAAGCACAGAGAGGACCAGGTTCAAGTCCCACGGAGGTAGCGGGGGACGGACCGGAGGGGCCACATGTCGAACCCCCTGCACAAATGTACTCACGAGAGAGTGAGTCGCCAGGGGTCGCTGAAAAAAGACAGCCAGGGCAGATATCTGTCCCTTAATCATACTGAAGGCAAGCCTTAGGTCCACGCCACGCTGTAAAAACAGCAGGATTCTGGAAACCAAATAAGTACGCGCATGCCAATTCATTTCCTCACACATGGAGATGTAGGCCTTTCAAGTGCAGTGATAAACCTTCCTAGAGGACGGTTTCTGAGCACTTCTCATAGTAGAGATTACTGAATCCGATAGGCCCCGGTCTCTCAGTACCTGGCTCTCAATAGCCACGCCGTTAAAGCCAGTGACCGTAAAGCAGGATGGAGTATGGGACCTTGCGATAGCAGGTCCTTCCGTAGTGGTATGCGCCAGGGGACGTCTGCTACCAGACGTACTAGATCGGCGTACCAAGGACGCTGAGGCCAATCTGGAGCGATTAGGATCATTGGAATTCCCTCTGCCTCCACTCTGCGGAGCAGAAGAGGAAGAAGCCTTAAGGGAGGGAAGGCATAGATTAGCCGATACTGACCCCACGATGCCACCAACGCGTCCGTTGCGTCTGCCCATGGGTCTCTTGACCGGGCCACCAACCTCAATACCTTCCGATTGCGTCGGGAAGCCAGAAGATCTACGTCTGGTGTGCCCCATCTTTGGCAGAGGAGTTGGAACACCTCCGGGTGTAAGGACCATTCTACCTGGTCCAGCATCTGGCGGCTCAAGTAATCCGCCTGCCAGTTTTCCACACCCGGAATGTACATGGCCGACCGTGCCGGTACGCTCCTCTCTGCCCACCTCAGGATGCGAGCGACCTCCGATGCTGCAGCTGAGCTTCTTGTTCCTCCTTGATGATTGACATATGCCACTGCTGTGGCGTTGTCTGACTGAATCCTAACTGGACGCCCTTGCAGCCTCTGAGACCATTTGAAGAGGCACAGCCTGATCGCCTGGATTTCCAGGACATTGATCGGCAGGAGGGCTTCCTCTGGTGTCCAGCGACCTTGCGCCGATTGAACACCCCAGACTCCCCCCCAACCTGTAAGGCTGGCGTCCGTCGTGATCACTATCCAGTAAACCGGAAGAAATGACTTCCCGGCCATTAGAGCCGGTGCTGTCAGCCACCATACCAGGGATCTCCTGACTAGGTGGCTCACTCGGATTTGATAATCCAGAGATGATGGGCATCTGTTCCATCTGGACATAACTTCCTTCTGTAACACTCGAGTGTGGTATTGAGCATATGGGACCGCCTCGAAGGAGGCTACCATGAGGCCCAACACTCGCATGCAAAAACGGAGTGACGACCAATTCCTGGAAGTCAGCTGCATTACTGCAGCATGGAGGGTCTGCAACTTCTCCACAGGGAGGAATACCTTTGCCTCTGAGGAATCCAGAATCAACCCCAGGTACACTAGGCGTTGAGTGGGCACCAATACTGACTTTTGCGTGTTTAGTATCCAACCACAGTCTCGAAGAGTCTGACAGGTAATAGACACGCTTACCTCTAATTCTGAGCTTGAAGGGGCCTTCAGTAGAAGGTCGTCCAAGTAGCCCATGATAGTGATACCCTGCTGTCTTAGAAGTGCCAAAATCGGAGCGAGCACCTTGGTGAACGTCCTGGGTGCTGAGGCAAGGCCAAACGGTAGGGCCACAAACTGGTAGTGGTTCTTCCCGATAGCAAATCGCAGAAACCTCTGGTGTCTGGAGTATATGGGGACATGCAGGTATGCGTCCTTGATGTCCAAGGAGGCCAGAAAGTCCCCCGGATGGAGAGCCGTGACTACAGATCGAACCGACTCCATCCGAAATCTTTGTACCTTCACAAAGCAATTTAGGGCTCTGAGATCCAAGATTGGACGAACCCCCTCCTTCTTTGGCACAATGAACAGATTTGAGTAAAAACACTGACCCAGTTCCTGTTCTGGAACTGGAATAACTACCCCGCGTTCCAGTAGAACCCGGACCGCCCCATACAGGGCCTCCCGACGGGTCGGTAGTAGCTGGAGATTGGAGGTGACGAATCTGTCCGGTGGACAAGAGAGAAATTCTATCTTGTAGCCTGAGGAGATTACTTCGCAAACCCACCTGTCGGAGACTAGAGCTGTCCACTGAGTCGCGAATTTGCGAAGACGTCCCCCCCACCCGAGAGCTGGGTGGGGGCGGACCTTCATGCGGACGCAGATTTGTCCGCAGGCTTGTTGGGTCTGCGGGACCAAGGACGCTTTTGTCCTTGGGCAGGCGCCTTGTCGGCCTGGGGTCTTTTCCCTGGCGCTCTAAGGGGACGAAAAAAACGCTTGCGTGCAGTAAAGGAGGGCCCTTGCCCTTGGCGTGGCCCCTTACCCTTGCTAGTTTGGGGAAGCAAAGTGCTTTTACCTCCTGTGGCATCCTTGATGATGTCATCCAGAGAAGCCCCAAAAAGTCTGTCGCCCTTAAAAGACAGATCCAACAGGGCTTTCTTGGAAGTCTGGTCTGCAGACCAGCCCTTTAGCCAGATCAGGCGGCGTATTGCTACTGCATAAACCGAAGCTTTTGACAGCAGGGGAATAGTATCCATGTCTGACTCGCAGACAAACCTAAGGCCCTGGACCAACTGGTCGGCCAATGTTATCTCATCAGGAGGAGCATCTCGCTCCTTAACCCCTGGAGTAGCAATCTTGTCCATTCAGTAAGTGTCTGAGACACTAGGGCCCCCGCCAATGGCGGGCGTACTGCAGAGCCTACCACTAAGTATAGGTAGCGAGCGAGCGCTTCAGCCTTCTTATCCACAGGGTCCTTGAAAACAGGAGCCCCTTCTACTGGAATAGTTGTGGCTCTATTAAGTCTGGACACCGGAGGGTCCACTATAGGGGAAAAGGTCCATTTCTTCAGAAAACTCTTCTCAAAGGGGTACCGTACGGCAAACCTCTTTGGGGCTGTAAAGACCCTCAGTGGGTTCTCCCATCCCTTGTATAAGAGTTTATCAAAATAAGACACACAAGGGAACACCTTAGCAGTGCGGGCAGGTTTATGAAACCCAAAGTGGACCGGAGTCTCTGCTGCTTCTGCAGTATTTTCCAACTTTAGCGTATCCCGCACTGCAGTAATAAGGTCAGATACCAAAGCCGTCTCGCGTACTGACCTGGACTTGGAGTATCCTCACTGTCTGGTCTCGGTCTGCAGTCTCTGATGCGTCAGAATCTGGGCCCTGAGCCGTAGCTGGACCTGGTTCTCCATCAGAATTATCCCCAGAAGCTTGCAGGGGACGGGGGCGTTTACTACCCCCTGTATTCCCATGTGCTGCTTCCACCCTGGCAGCAAACGCCTCTAGGATTGCCGTCATAGCGTTCATAGACACCTCAGGGGCACCAGCTGCTAAATCTGGTGTTTCAGGGGAGAAGACATCTGGCTCAGATGCCATGCTGACCACGCGCTGACACCCACAGGGCTCCAGGCAAGATATCAATAGGCCACCCTCCTGTGTTGCAGAGATGCTGGGTCACCCAGAGGACGCACCACCCTTGGATCGGTACCTCTATGCTGCCGTGCTGCGTCTGTGATGCTGTCCCACTGCTGCTGTGTCAGTCTGCTTCTCTTATCTGTGCTTCCTGTGTGAATTTCTCGCGCCAGTGTAATGCACCCTAGAGGCCGGAGACTCTCGCAAAATGGCCACCAAACGTCTGTATGGAAGATAATATGGGCTCTAATAAAATGGCCGCCGAGCCGAAGATAGAGGCCAAAGCAGCCGTAGACCACAAAAAGATGGCCGCCAAACGACAATATATACATACAGCGTGGATCATTACAAACATGGCCGCCGATCAGTCGATAGAGGCCAGAGGGTGTGGGACTACAAGAAAATGGCGCCAAAACCACAGGAAGATGGCCACCGGGCAGTCACTAGAGGCCGAACCCGGCATGGACCACTGCAAAATGGCCGCCGACAGCATGGAGGAGGAAGCACACACAGGTAAGCAGAAATTACATTTCATTAAATGTTAGTTACAGCCAGCCCCGCTCCAGTGGAACCCCTTAGGTGACCCCCAGCACCCAGCAACCTTTAGCTAGAAGCCCAGGGAGGAGGGAAAGGCAGGGAGAGAGGGAAGAAAGGGGCCACAACCACTTACTTGATCTCTCCAGGAATGTCCAGCCAAATCACCCAGCCGAGGCAGGGGAAGTTTACTTACCTATCCTGCATGTATCATGCTGGAAAACATTCCAAACAGATCATCGTCCACGCACGGAAGGTGACTGTTGGCCAGGCATGCTGTGATTGGACCCAAGGGGATGATCATATGTATGCCCTGGAGCGTAAGCTCACCGGCCAGGCTGCTGCGACTCGGCCCTAAGGTCAGCCGAAGCTGAGCGGTCCGATGCAGGCCCTGGAGCGTAGGCTCACCGGCCACCCGTGGAGCGACGGGCATGTCGTGGAAAACCCAGCGCGTAGCTAGGGTCGGCACGTGCTCGATGGCCGAAACTGGGGAGACTACAAGGATCGAGGATCCAGCCTGTCATCCAGTCGGCAATTGATCGAAGATCGCAGGAAACAAAAAAAATGTAGCAAAAAAAATATATTTTTCCCCCGGACAAATGGGCCCGAAGGGAGCCATGTCCTACTCCTTGCTAGACAGAAAAAAAACTGATCTGTGAGATGCAGACTGAGGGGATATACCCAGAGGGTCTTGCCCCCTGGGCGGTACTGTAGAAGGTGTGATGCAACACTTTTTACAAGTTTTCTGCCTAGTCACTCCTAATTAACGGATAATACCCACTTTGTCAATAGAGAAGCTGTGTCGGTCCATGGACGAAAGAGTAAATAAAAATTTTAACAGTGACAGAGTTCCTGCACCCAACAAGAGTAACTGTAAGGGGGGGTTACAGTGCTCAGGCACCACCAATACCCAATTTTTCTGCACCTGCTTGACAGGGGCTTGTCATTTGACTTTTTTTAATCAAATTTTTAACTGCAAGGCCTGTTCCTGCGCCCAACAAGAGTAACTGTGAGGGGTTACAGTGTTCAGGCACCACTTGAGATGGGTTAATGGTTTGGGCAGAGCATAAGTTTTGCCTGAATATTGCCCATTTAGGTACAAGCCTAACACCCAAATGTTCTGGGCATGAAGTTGGATGTTCGCCCACTGAGAGCACAGTCAACTTACTGTTAAGGCTTTCCCGCTGTGAGCTAAATTTAAAAAAAAATACAAAAAAAAATTCAATTTAAAAAAAATTGGAGGGAAAAACAGCGTAGGGGGATCTTTTGGGTCTGGTAATGGATTTTAACCACTTCCCTAACGGCACATTGTAAAATGACACCAGCAGGAACACTCCCTCCCTCCTGCAACCCATCAGAGAACCTGGGTATCTATCTGCAGCCCATTTCTTTATAGAATATACATTGAATGTTTTCTTTCCAAAATGGGGTCACCACTGTCCTGGTGCTCCAGGACCTTCAAAAGTGGTAGGAATGAATTTAGATGTGCAATTTATGCTCCTAGGACACCTGATGGTGCTCCCTGCATGTTGGGCCTCTCTATGTGGCCAGGCTGTGAAAAAGTCTAAAGGCCCATACACACAATCTAATTTTATGGCAATAATTGTCTGATGGACGCATTATGTCGGCTAATCCGACCGTGTGTGTTCCATCAGACAATTGTTGGCGGAATTAACGACAACAAATGTTGGCTGTTCATGCTCACCAACTGTCTGACAATAAATCTGTTACGTCGGATTATCCGATCGTGTGTACACAAATCCATCCAACTAAAATCCAAAGTACAAACACGCATGCTCAGAACCAATGTTAAACAGTAGGACAACATTAGCAGAAGTTGCCCAAAGGGTGGCACTAAAGAGCAGAAAAAACACATTTAGGTTTTGTTGGCTGAAAATGTTGTGCCGTCTGTATGCATACCAAGTTCACGGCCAACGCCCTTCGGACCAAAATCCACGGAAAAGTCAGATGGCAGTCCGATCGTGTGTACGAGGCTTTACACATGTGGTATCGCCATACTGAGTCAGGAGTAGCAGCAGAATGTATTTCAGGATGTAATTTCAAAAAAACTCACTATGCCTCTTACTAAATACCTTGGACGGTCTACTTTCCAAAAAGTCATTTGGGGGGTAGTTGTACTGTTCTGGGGTTTCAGGGCCTCAAGAGATGATAGGCCTCCAGTATATCAGGTGTGATCACATCTTTATGCTTTGCACAATAGCTTGTAGACTCTAAGCCCAAATATATAACCAAAAATTACTTAATTGCAAAATTTTATTATATATATATATATATATATATATATATATATATATATATATATATACACACATACACACACACACACACACACACACACACACGTTTTTTTCAAAACATTCACTTTTTCCTTTTATCGCAAAAAAAAAAAAGAAAAAAACCCAGTGGTGATTAAATACCACCAAGAGAAAGCTCCATTTGAGGAAAAAAAAAAAAAAAGGGATATAAATTTTGTTTGGGTACGGTGTTGCATGACTGAGTAATTGTCATTCAAAGTATGAGAGCACTAAAAGATGAAAATTGGTCTGGGCAGGAAGGAAGTAAAAGTGCCCCATATTAAAGTGGTTAAGGGGAACCCTGACAGAATTAACCACTTAAGCCCCAGACCATTTTGTAGCTAAAGGACCAGCACTGTGTCGCTTTAACTGACAATTGCGTGGCCGTGCGTTGTGGTTCCCAAACAAAATTGGCGTCCTTTTTTCCCCACAAATAGAGCTTTTTTTGGTGGTATTGGATCACCTCTGCGGTTTTTATTTTTTGCGCTATAAACAAAAATAGAGCGACAATTTTGAAAAAAATGCAATAATTTTTTATTTTGCTATAATAAGTATCCCCAAAAAAATATATAAAAAAAACACTATTTTTTTCTTCAGTTAAGGCCGATAAGTATTCTTCTACATATTTTTGGTAAAAAAAATAAAATCACAATAAGTGTTTATTGATCGGTTTGCGCAAAAGTTATAGCGTCTACAAAATAGGGGATAGTTTTATGTAATTTTTCGTAATAATTTTATTTATTTTTTTTACTAGTAATGGCGGCGATCAGTGATTTTTATCGTGACTGCGAGATTATGGCGGACACATCGAACACTATTTTGGGACCATTGTCATTTTTACAGCGATCAGTGCTGTAAGAAATGCAATTACTGTGAAAATGACACTGGCAGTGAAGGGGTTAACCTGTAGGGGGCGCTAAAGGGGCTAAGTGTGACCTAATGTTTGATTCTTACTGTAGGGGGCGTGTGGCGTCACTGATCGTTGTTCCCTATGACAGGGAACAGACGATCAGTGACACTCTCACTAGGAAGCACGGGGAGAGGTTTGTTTACACTTACCTCTCCCCGTTCTTCAGCTCTGTGACCCGATCGCAGGACACCGGCGGCGATCGGGGGCACGGTCACGAAGCTCCCGACCAGGTTGCGAGGGCGTTCTGCCGGTGGCGCGCTCGCATCCTAAAGGGGACGTACCTGTACGCCCATATGCACAGCCGTGCCATTCTGTCGACGTATATAGTCATGCGGCGGTCGGCAAGTCGTTAAGGAGAAAAAATCCATACCAGGCCAGGCCCTTTGGGTCTTGCATAGACTTTAAGGGGAACTCCACTCCCAATTTTTTTTTAAATATCACCCCCCCCCACAAATTTATACCAGACCCTTATGCGAGCATGCAGGCTAGGAAAGGGAGGGGGATGCGCAAACAGCCCCCTCCTGAACCATACCAGGTCGCTTGCCCTCAACTTGTGGCAGGTGCCCCCCCAAAACATCTTGTCCCCAATGTTGATAGGGAAAAGGGCCTCTTCCCGTTAACCCTGGCCAGTGGTTGGCAGGGTCTGCAGGCTGGGGGGGCTCATCAGAATCTGCAAGCCCCCTTTAACAAGGGAGCCCCCATAACCCATGTGAATGGGTATCGGGTACATTGATGGTTGATTAACATTGCGGGCCATTTTTTTTCTTTTTTAATAAAGGAATCGTCAAATACTGTCTTTTTGTAAATATCCCCTATGATGGCAATAGGTAGTGACAGGTACTCTTTTTTTGAAAAGACTTTTTGGGAGCCTAGCCACGTACGGGACCCCAAAAACCAAGCACCGCCTTCAGGCTTTCTAAGGGTGTAAATTTTTGATTTCACTTCTCACTGCCTATCACAGTTTCGGAGGCCATAGAATGCCCAGATAGCACAAAACCCCCCCAAATGACCCCATTTTGGAAAGTAGACACCCCAAGCTATTTTCTGAGAGGTATTGTGAGTATTTTGCAGCTCTCGCTTTTTGTCACAAAGTTTTGAAAATTGAAAAAAATATATATATATTTTCTTTCTTCATTTTCAAAAACAAATGAGAGCTGTAAAATACTCGCCATTCCTCTCAGCAAATAGCTTGGGGTGTCTATATTCCAAAATGGGGTCATTTGGGGGGGTTTTGTGCGATTTTGGCATTTTATGGCCTTCGAAACTGATAGGTAGTGAGGAGTGAAATCAAAAATTTGTGCCTAGAAATCCTGAAGGCGGTGCTTGGTTTTCGGGGTCCCGTACGCGGCTAGGCTCCTAAAAAGTCCCACACATATGGTATCCCCGTACTCAGGAGAAGCAGAAAAATGTATTTTGGGGTGTAATTCCACATATAACCATGGCATGTGTGAGCAATATATCATTTAGTGACAACTTTTTGTAATTTTTTTTTTTTTTTTAGTCATTCAATCACTTGGGACAAAAAAATAAATTCAATGGGCTCAACATGCCTCAGCAATTTCCTTGGGGTGTCTACTTTCCAAAATGGGGTCATTTGGGGGGGGTTTTGTACTGCCCTGTCATTTTAGCACCTCAAGAAATGAGATAGGCAGTCATAAATTTAAAGCTGTGTAAATTTCAGAAAATGTACCCTAGTTTGTTAACTCTAACTTTTGCGCAAACCAATATACGCTTATTGACATTTACTAAAAACATGTGGCTGAATCCATTTTGGCCTAAATGTATGACTACAATTGAGTTTATTCGATTTTCCTTATAACAAAAATTAGAAAATATCTTTTTTTTCAAAATTTTCGGTCTTTTTTCCGTTTATATCGCAAAAAATAAAAAAATCGCAGAGGCAATCAAATACCATTAAAAGAAAGCTCTATTTGTGGGAAGAAAAGGACGCAAATTTCGTTTGGGTACAACATTGCATGTCCGCACAATTTACAGTTAAAGCAGCGCAGTGCAAAATTCTGAATTCACCTCTGGTCCTCTAGCTACCAAATGGTCTGGGGCTTAAGTGGTTAAAAAGGTTTTTGATCACTATTCCTATTACAAGGAATGTAAACATTCCTTGGAATAGGGCATAACAGGTCCTCTTTACAGAGATCTGGGGGTCTACAAGACCCCAGATCTCTCCGCTAGGCTGGAGAGAAAAAAAAAAAAAAACTCAGCCTTTCCAGCTAAACAGTAGTTTATTTGCCGATACCAGAAGTGGCATCATAATGTTGCACCCGGGCCTCTGAAGGTCATAGATGGGCCTATTGTAAGCTTCTGCTGCCAGCCAATTCATTCTCCAGCTCGCCGAACGCATGGTGATACGGTAGATTCACAGGAGGGTGTCGGGAAGGGGGCATCCCCTCCAGCCACCTGTAAAAACAATCAAGCGGCTGAACAGCTGCTATGATTGTTTTTGCTTTACAGGGAATTGCCAGCAAAAAAATAATCTGAATGATGCCTGCAGCCATCACTCAGATCTCTCCACTCAAAGTCCAGGACATCATCTGACAGCCTACGGGCAGGAAGTGGTGCAGATTGTGTATAGGAAACGATTCAGGATCTTGTGGCAGCCATGATTCAAATCCTGAAGTCTTTTAA
Source organism: Rana muscosa (assembly GCA_029206835.1). Lineage (NCBI taxonomy): Eukaryota > Metazoa > Chordata > Amphibia > Anura > Ranidae > Rana > Rana muscosa. The sequence goes on along the minus strand of CM055118.1, from coordinate 758,739,854 downwards.
GAGGACTCAGGAAACCACAAAATGAGTGCAATCTTGTGAAAAATAAATAAAAAAAATTACAGAGTCTGATGAGTCCCCTACATCCCCCTTCTACCAGAATAAGCTTGTCTTCTCTGCTTGTTCAACTCCAGGAGAGAGGGGGGTTTGAGCGCTTTTATTTGCAACCCAGTATATCCTGGAAAGCTGATGCTGTACCCCAGTGATGGCATATGAAAACTTCCTCCACCACAAGGGAACTGGAGGAAGGTGCCCTGAAGGTGTCCAAGTGGGAGTCTGAGCCACACAGAAAAAAAAAAGATCCCTCAGGGGACAAACAAACACACACACACACACACACACACACACTTTAGCTAGAAACACTGCCCTGCACCTATACAACACCCTACTAATCCTTGAATAAGATTATGCAGGGGCAAGTGCCAATCCTGCATCATGCCGTGTGGGGTCCAGGTACCATTCCTCCAAGAATTGAATAGCTGTAGGAATACAGATCCTGATAAAAACCAGACACATACAGAGCCTGAAAGAACTGCTGAGAAGCCATTTTCATGCACAGCTGTACAGAAGTGACCATGACCTTCAGACACTAGCAAAAAACGGAAGTCTACAAAACAAAAAAAACAAACAAAAAAAAAGGTATAGAATAGGTTTGAGTCCATTGATTCTACCCTTACAGTGATGACAAAGCATACAGCAAATGAAGTCACATCTGAGCTGGCATGCTTTCAATTTTAGGACTATCTGTAAACACTAAACAAGCATAACTGGTGGGCAAGTCCACATGGCAGCCTATGCACAGTTAGCTATATCCCAAGCTGAAGTGTACTGTCCACTAGCATTAGGGGTAATCTCAGGTTTTAACAATTCAGAATGTGGGGAAAGAACTTAAAGTCTAAATTTACCCAGACATACATTTTTGCTTAGAAGCAATTAGTAGAAAAACAAGTTGATGCATTATGTTTACATGTGGTAGCTGCTTTGGAGAATACAATTTCCAACTTACAAACTATACACCTGTATGTTTTATTCTCCTGCACATGACTGGATGCTTAGAATGTCACAAGATCATTTCACACTTTACCAAGTCAGGCCTGAGAGACTACACTTCTAGCATAGATAATTCCACCTACTGAACCTGTTCAATAAAAAAGGACACAGCTTTCTGAAAATACTAGGTTTTATTAACACCCCAGTGGTAAACAATAACTTTATGTTGACCATTACTTCTTTGTAGATCACAGTCACATAATACAAAAACCCATAGCATAAACAAGCAGACATGATCAATGGACATGATCTGATTGAAAAGATATTGCAAGGGTAAGTTCCTTAATGTACCATTTTCAAGGTAATAACTGTATTTCTAGAACAAAGTCATGAAGGCACAGCTATTGCAAGCTACTGACACCGGTTTAAAACTACTGGGCTGAAAAATACTTTGGTTCCGTAGGAGATTTATCTAAACGGAAGGCTGGTTATCTGATTGCAGCTGTGAAGACTCAACTGCTGATATACATGGCGAAAAGACTCCACAATAACCAAGACTATGAAGCAGTGAACAACATGCTTTAAGGGATCTCTGCATCCTATTAAATATCTGGCAGGAGATTACACGTAAAATACCAAGTCCAATGATCTTACCATTTGAACATGTTTTTTAAATGTTTTCATTTTATTGTTTTATAACAAAAAATTGTTTACTTTATTCTACCAAGAAGATACAAAACATAAGGCTGTAAGTAACTAATAGTTTAATTTATTACAGTGCAGGTAATCCTCAAGGCCACATACACACTGCTTCATTGCTGTTTGCACTCAGCCGGGTTTTGATCTTTCTGTAAATAAAAATAAGAATTAAAGTCTTTATGAATATATTTGAGCTTGCTACAAGGTATACAAGCAGCAATCTAGCCTGCCTAAGCTAGCCAAAAGTCTTTATGTGCAGTATTTGTACAAGATGGACACAAGAAAAAAAAAATGCAACTTTGACAAGCAGAAATGTGCATTTTACCAGGAAAGGTTAGTGCTCAGTGAGTTATAACACAAAGACCATTAGTGTATTAAGATACTCAAAGGCAAAGTTTACATACCCAGAACATGAATTCTGGACACCATTTAAACCTAGTGAGGAAAAATTTCAAAGGTACACATACAGAAATAGAATGTAGTCAACCAAAGCTACATGTCTCCATTTGTTAAACTGTCAACACATAGCATGCTTTAGGAAGATGGGTTTGAAAAAACTTGCTCTACAAATTAGGGTATTTATGTTCCAAAAGAAAACAGCATGCATAAAATGCAGACTCATTCATAAGAACCATTATGTATAGAGTTGTCCCCCGATACCAAGCATTTCCCCGAGTACTTGTACTCAGGGAAAATGCTCCGATGCTTCACCCGATACTTGGGCAGTCAGGGGTGATCGGTGCAGCGGGGGGAGTTACAAGCATCAATCTCCCTGTATAGATTTCAATACAGCCGGACAGCTTCTCCTGGCACCCCCCGCCCCCCCTTTTCAGCCGTTTTAGTGAAATCTATACAGCAGTGATCGGTGCTTGTAACTCCCCCCCCCCCCAAAGCCGCACCGATAACCGCTGACTGTCCCTGTATCCTCCAGTTCCCCCATCCGTGCCCTCCATTATTCTGCTCCCCCCCCCCCCACGTTAGTGTCCCCCCTCTGTGCTGCTGCTGTCCTACGTTATTCTGCTCTGCCCCTCCGCGTCACCCTTTATGTCCCCCTCTGCGCTCCGTGTCACCTTCCATATCCTCCTCCGCTCCCCTCAGTCAGGATGGAGAGCGGAGGTAGGAGCCGCTAAACCTGGCTCCTACCTTTTCCGAATGAACAGTCGGTGATCACTGACTGTCCATTCATATAACTGAAACATTGTAACCTGTGTTTAGGATGCTTAAGTTTATGAATGGAGAGGAGCCGTTGTCTCCTCTCCATTCATTTTCAAGTCCAGCTGAGAAAGGGACTGGGGAATCCGTGTCCTTAGTCCCTTTCTCTGTCTCAAAGGGGAGATGTCAGAGGTCTGTTAAGACCCCTTATCTCACCAAAGCCCCCCCAACAAGGCTAAAAATAAAATGGCAATAAATACAAAAATTGTAAAAAAAAAAATAATAATAATAATAATAATAAAAATACTGACATGTGCCACAGTCACGGGACATTAAACAAAAAAAAAAAAAAAAGGTCGATACTTTTACTCGGTCTTGAAAAAGTGGTATCGGGACAACCCTAATGTACATAGTAAATTGGTGTACTTTATAAAGCTAAAGTTCTCACCTTCGGTTCAAAGTCTGGATCATTTTCCTCATCTGCTTCTTCCTCCCCTTCCTATGAAACAAATGAAGCTTAGTCACTGTCGGTCTAGATCAGAAAAAGCAACACATTCATATACATACATTTTTTTTTTTATTGTGAGATAGTCCATGCTGATATTTTGCCTACTTTGTAAAAAAAAGTTTGAAAAAAAATTGCTTTAGCTCTTGTTCACATTGAATGCAGCTTTGAAATCGTGCAACTTCATCTGAAATCACACGATTTCAAAGTCACATGTGCAGCTTCATGCACAGAACACTCCCAGGAAGCCATTTCCTGCCAGAGCAGATTTTCTTTCCCTTAAATTTATTAAGATAGTGACAAAGCACAATCACGTCCAGCTCTATTCTGTGTTTTGCTCCCTTCTAATCGTTCGAAAATAAAAAAAAAAAAAAAAAGGGATGTAGTGCTCTTATTACAGTACTTTGCATTAGGTAAAGTCTTCATTGTAGTGTACACAGCTAGTCTGATCTGAAGACTAACAGTTTATTCACAACTCAAATACATTTTTGTGCAGACATTCTAGTTACCTCATCATCTGCTTCTTCACCCTCCTCATCATACTAAAATAAAAAAATAAAAGAGACAGTACAAATGTTATATATTGGCACTCTTAACCAAACAAGATCTAGAGATCACACACATTCAGCATCTGAGTGCAGCATAACAAATCCAGAACAGCACTAAAAATAGTACTAAATACAACATTAAAATGCACAAAAAAAATAAAAGCTTTATGATTAAGTTATTTACATCATCATCGTCATCTTCTATAGCTTCTCCAGTGAAGTAAAGCACGGATCGAGGAATTATTCGCTCACGTAAAAAGTGTCCGATTTCAAAGTCTGCAGTAAGAATAGCTTCAGCATCGTCATCCTAGTTAGGCAAAGAGGGAAAAGTTACAAGTAGTCTGGGACATTAAGAGGGAGGAGCAAGCAATGACATTTTTTTGATAAGCCAGCAGAGCCCAACTGCTACATAAATTTTAAAAAGCTTAACATGAGACCATGAGCAGCCAAGCAATGAATTTAAGTGTAGCCAGCACAAAAACATGAGAAAAAAAATTAAGGTAGCAGGATACCCTGCCCCCCACTGGTGACCCGGATTGGCATCTGTTGACATTTCAAATAAAGCCAGACAACCACTGGGTAGCAACTTAAGAGTACCAACTCTACAACACGTGGGGCACAACATCCCATATAGGAAATAGAATAGGGTTGAATACTTAAAGTGGTTGTAAACCAATATATATATATTTTTTTTTGAAGGGCTCGGGGTGGAGAACACAGCCTATACTTGGATACCCATGAGTCTAAAGAGCAATTTTAACTTACCCTACTGCTATAACTTTAGGTATTACTTTTATATGATGCCTCCTGCAGATCTTTTCTCCCCACCCAGTATGCACTCCCTGCTCAGCTAGGAACAGTGATGCACCAACGTCACCACACCTGTGATAGCGACAAGCCTTTAGTAAATTAAAAAATTTGTTATGGGATGGTATACATGCTGAAGTGATTGTATTTCACAACAGTTTTGCTTTCATTCAGGCTCATGGGCAAGTAGTTATGATGAAACATCGGGACGTGGCTGTACTGCAACCAGTTTCACGCTATACCAAACGTGACGCTCAGAGGATCACGATCTTTCGCTGGCGAGATTCAGTTCACACATGTGTCAGCTGAGACCACATTACAACCTTTCTGTTGCAAGAGGATGCGCCTCTAGGCTTCATTGATTTGAGCTTATGTGAGTGCAAAGTTTGAAGCCGTTTTAATAGAATAAAACTTTTTACAACGATACTGCACTATTGGAGCACGTTGTTTCATTATATATGGAGAGTCCGTGCCATCAGGTGTCACGTCTGGATATCGGTAGATATCTAACCCTGAAAGCATGAGAGTGCAAGGCATCGTCATTTGGTGAGTGCATAACCAAAGGGGAGTGAAAACACCAAGAGCATGCGGTGTGGTGAAAGTTTTGAGGATCTCACATCAGGATATATTCAGCTTTCCTTGTTTGGACCAGTGCGTTCCTCGGCATCGGCATAAAAAAAGCGAAGCGTTAAAAAAAAAAAAAAAAAAAAAGCGCAAAAACGCTGCGACTGCGTTTGAGCTGCGTTTTTCCCGAAAAAAATAAAAATAAAAAAGTTAAAAAATGTATACAACATGGACAGGCGTTTAACCACTTAACGCCCGCCCATTTACGTCGGCAGAATGGCACCGACAGGCAGAATCACGTAGATCTACGTGATCGCCTTTGTGCAGTTGGGGGGTCCATCCGGACCCCCCTTCACTGCAGTGAGCGGCCGTTAAGTGTTCGGGAGCGATCAGGCATGAGGGGGCGGCCGCTCGATTCCGCCCCCCCCCCTCGCGATCGCTCCCGGCGAATGAAATTGCTTCCTCCTGCCTGAAATGTAAACACAGGCTGGAGGAAGTGATGTCATCTCCCTCGCCACGGTCTTTTCGTTCCCGGCGCCGAGGAGAGAAGAAGCAGGTTAGTGCACCAACAGTCCACTGACACGTAGGTACACATAGGCACACAAATCACCCCCCAGGTGACCCCAAAGCCCCCAATCACAGTGTCACTGATTGCAGTGATCATTTGTTTTACTGATCACTGCATTTAGTGTCATCTGTGATTGTAAAAAGTTGCAGGGCAGTTAGGATTAGGCCCCTTTAGGTCCAGGGTAGCCCCCTAACCCCCCCTAATAAAGGTTTAACCCCTTGATCACCCCCCAGGTAACCCCTTCACCCCCTAACTTCAGCGTCACTAAGAGATTGTTTTTCCGATCGCTGTATTCGTGTCGCTGGTGTTTTAGATAGGCAGTTATTTTTTTTTAGGTTCGCCGCAGGTTTTTATTAGTGTCAGGTACCCCCATATATTTTAACCCTTTCACCAGTGATCGCCGTATAAGTGTCACTGGTGTCACTGGTTAGCCAGTAAGTTATTTAGTTATTTAGTTTACCCGTCAGGTTTTTATATAGTGTCAGGTACCCCCATATTTAACCTAATAAAGGTTTTAACCCCCTGATTGCCCCTAGTTGACCCTTTCACCAGTGATCACCATATAAAAGGTTACGGGTGACGCTGGTTGATTAGTTTGCTTTTTATAGCATCAGGGCACCCGCCGTATATAACCCAATAAAGGTTTAACCCCCCTGATCGCTCGGCGGGTGAGATCAATTAGGTTTTAGCGCCAGAGAGGGTCTGCGTCGCCCCAGGCAGTGTTAGGTTAGTGCCAGTAACGCTAACACCCACGCGCAAAGCATACACCCCCCTTAGTGGTATAGTATCTGATCTATACTAGCATCCCCAGCGGTTTAGGGTTCCCAAAAACGCAGTGTTAGCGGGATCAGCCCAGATACCTGCTAGCGCCTGCGTTTAGCCCCTCCGCCCAGCCCAGCCCACCCAAGTGCAGTATCGATCGATCACTGTCACTTACCAAACACAACACACAACTGCAGCGTTCGCAGAGACAGGCCTGATCCCTGCGATCGCTAACAGTTTTTTTGTAGCGTTTGATATATTTGCTGACGACAGTCAGGTGCTTTTTTTCCTGTGAATCTTACTAGTGTACCCCTAAATTTAGAGCCCAAAATGGCAAGACGAAGGTACACTAGTAAAGAGGCCTACGAGATTCTGAGCATGACAGATAGTGAAGAGGAGGTCACGTATCTGTCAGATTCAGGCTCAGAATATCTTCCCGTAGAAGACAGTGACGTCAGCTGCCCCACGTCAGATAGCTCTGACGACGAAGTTGAGGTCCCTGCTAAGGTCAGGTGTACCCGATCCCGATCTTCTGAGGTTGTTGAGGAGCAAGAACCGCAGGTCTCTCGTATCATGGAGCAGAGTAGTACTAGCGCCGCTATTCCTTCTGGTGAACTGGCAAGCACCAGCGGCCTAGTACAGCCTGGACGTACATCCAGCACTGCAGTAACACTTGGTGACGTGGCGAGTCCCATAAGTGCAGTTCAAGCTGGCGAGGTGGCAAGCACAAGTAGTGTCCCGCTGCCACCAAGAAGACAAAGGCAGGCCCGTCGTGCCCATACTGCCCTTCCTGCAGAATTCGCCTATCCTGATTGGGTCCCCACCACTTCTGCAGAACCCGTACTTCCCCCATTCACTGCCCAACCCGGTATTCAGGTGGAAACAGCTGATTTTATTCCAATTGATTTTTATTCGCTGTTTTTCACGGAAGATCTCTATAGATCTATTGTGGACCAGAGTAATTTATATGCTGGTCAATTTATCGCCGCTAACCCCCAGTTGCCTAAAATTGCCAGAAATTGGAACCCAATTACGGTTTCCGAATTTAAGACCTTTCTGGGCCTTTCCCTCAACATGGGCACACATAAATTTCCGTCATTGCGTGCTTATTGGTCCACGCACCCAATTGACCACATGCCCATGTTCTCTGCCTCCATATCCAGGGCACGATACGAGCAGATTTTGCGGTTCATGCACTTCAACGACAATGAACTTTGTCGTCCACGTGGGGACCCTGAATACGACCGGCTCTATAAAATTCGGCCCCTCAAACCACTTCAACGAACGTTTTGCAGCCTTGTTTACTCCCGATCAAGTTGTCTGCGTTGATGAGTCCCTGATTAAATTTTCTGGCCGCTTGTCTTTCAAGCAGTACCTTCCCAGCAAGCGTGCCAGATACGGGGTCAAGCTCTACAAGTTCTGTGACAGGGCAACAGGCTATGTAGTGAACTTTACGGTTTATGAGGGAAAAGATAGTCAGATTGAGTCGGTCAACTGCCCGGATTACATAGGGAGCGCTGGCAAGATAGTGTGGAACTTGGTGTCACCCTTATTCGGAAAGGGGTACCACTTGTATGTGGACAATTATTACACGAGCGTGCCACTGTTTAGTCACTTGTTTGATCATCAGATTGGAGCATGTGGCACCGTGCGACCTAATCGCCGGGGCTTTCCCCAGCGGCTTGTAGATGCCCGTCTTAGGCTGGGGGAGAGAGCCTGCGTAAAGTGTAATAACTTGCTCGCTATGAAGTGGAGGGACAATAAGAATGTTTTCCTTCTTACCTCCCTTCATGCAGACACGACAGTCCAAATTCGTACGGCGACTGGTGGTGGAGAAACCCCTCTGTGTCCACGAATATAACCAAAATATGGGAGGGGTGGACCTCAACGACCAGTTGATGGCACCGTATCTAATTGACCGTAAGGCGAGACGCTGGTACAAAAAAGTGTCTATCATTATTCCAATTGGCTTTGCTGAACGCTCATGTGCTATACAGAGCTTCAGGCGGGACGTTATCTCTTCTAAAATTCCAGAATGAGATAGTCACAGAACTCCTGTATCCAGGCGGTTCTGCAGCTCACCATCCCCTACCAAACGCAGTAAGCCGGCTGCATGAGAGGCATTATTCGTATGTCCTCCCGAGTACCCCTACCCAAAGCCACCCCCAAAAAATAGGATTTTTATAACAGCTTACCTGTAAAATCCTTTTCTTGGGGTACACCACGGGACACAGAGCTAGTCATTACATAATGGGTTAAGGGTCACCAGCGGTGATTGGACACTGGCACAACCAATGGAAGACAGTTCCCCTCCATATAACCCCTCCCATCAGGGAAGCACCTCAGTTTTGTAGCAAAGCAGTAAGGTTCCCATAAGAAGGGGGGGACCTCTGGGTCCCGTGGTGTACTCCAAGAAAAGGATTTTACAGGTAAGCTGTTATAAAAATCCTATTTTCTTTATCGTACACCACGGGACACAGAGCTAGTCATTACATAATGGGACGTCCCAGAGCAATGCTCATATGAAGGGGGGGAGACAGATCAAAACAGGCCGCTTGCGGACCAGAAGCCCTATACTGCTGCCTGCAGCACACTTCGCCCAAAGGCGGAATCCTCATGTCCTTTCACATCTATTTGATAGAATTTGGAAAATGTATGGACTGAAGACCAAGTTGCAGCTTTACAGATCTGAGCCATCGAAGCCTGGTGGTGCACTGCCCATGAAGCACCTATCGCCCTGGTAGAGTGCACCTTAACAGGAAAAGGAGGAGTCCTGTTCTTTAAACCATAAGCTTGAATAATTACTTGTCTAATCCACCTGGAAATGGTGGATTTTGATACCGCTTGGCCCTTCTTGGGCCCATCTGGTAAAATAAACAAAACATCTGTTTTACGTATCTGAGCGGTTGCTTGCAGATACCTTATCCACGCCGCAGGTTTTTCTGCTGAAAGTTTTCAGACAGATACCAAACTTCACCCTTCACGGTGGGCTATGTGTGCCAACCTTCAGGGATATGGGTTCCTATTTAAAGGATACCTCTCCCCTGGGCCTTGTACAAGACTCTTACCAGGACTTTATAGCGAAATAGCGAAAGTGCTGGATCTTAGAGCCCAGTCCTCCGAAGAGAGACATTACAGGCGACGCCTCATGGATGAGGCCCGGATCCCATCCAGATTCAGCTCATTTGTAGGCGTCTTGGATGGATCCGAAAGCATAGCTCTTTTACCCCCAGAGGGTCTCTTTGGTAGAGCTTTCCTTTAGCACCTCCTAACGCGTCCAACACCTTTCGACACTGGCGAAAAAACTGAGGTGCTTCCCTGATGGGAGGGGTTATATGGAGGGGAACTGTCTTCCATTGGTTGTGCCAGTGTCCAATCACCGCTGGTGACCCTTAACCCATTATGTAATGACTAGCTCTGTGTCCCGTGGTGTACGATAAAGAAAAGATGTCGTGTCTGTAGCAAGCGCGGATTTAGGCGTGACACCCGTAGTTTTTGTCCACTCTGTCCTGACAAGCCTGGTCTTTGCCAAGGTGAATGTTTTGAACGCTACCACTCAAAAGTGAAGTTTTAGCGTAGGGTACAGCATTTCACAGACAAGGACACACTTACACAGGGTCTCCCAAGATGCCATTACATTTTGAGAGACCCGAACCATTACAGTTGTAAAGTTACAAAAAAAAAAAAAAAAATGTAAAAAACAAAAACAAAAAAAAAATATAAAATAAAAAACCAAAAAGTCGTTTTATTGTTCTCTCTCTATTTTCTCTCTATTGTTCTGCTCTTTTTTACTGTATTCTATTCTGCAATGTTTCATCATGCTTGCTTTTCAGGTATGTAATTTTTTGTTTTCAGGTGCGCCATTCAACTGCAGCGCGGAATTATTTATCTTGACAGCAACAGCGTTTGCTCCCACGATACATAAAGCCGTGACTCCAACGCTGTAGGAGGTGATTTCACCACCACAGTTAAAAAAAGAGCATATATGCCGAAGCATGGGGGCAGCAGGGGCGGAGGAGCGATTTTGCTCCTAATGCCGCGTATATACGGTCGAAATTCCAACGGAGGCTTGCCCGTGGAAAAGTCCGACCGTGTGTACGCGGCATAACCTTTTATGTCGCGTACATACGGTCGAAATTCCGACGAAGGCTTGACCGTGTGTACGCGGCATAACTTTTTTGCGGGAGGATGCCCCCATGCTTCGGCATATATGCCCATCATTAGAAGTGGGTGGATGAAGGGAGGTATTCTAATCGTGGGCATACCCACCAATCAATCTCTTTTTCGTTCAGCCAATAGGCTGTATGAAAAAAAAGATTACAATACATGTCCAACAAGGACCAGCAACGTACTGGTATGTTGCTGGACTTTGAATGTTTATACCAGAATGATGCCTGCGGGTTTAGGTATCATCTTGGTATCATTCTTTTCAGCCTGCGGCCGGCTTTCATGTAAAAGCAATTCTAGCAGATAATTAGCCTCTAGACTGCTTTTACAAGCAGTGGGAGGGAATGTCCCCCCCCCCCCGGATATAAAAAGCGCCATTGGGAAATTGGGAAAGCATTTTATCACACCGATCTTGGTGTGGTCAGATGCTTTGAGGGCAGAGGAAAGATCTAGGGTCTAACCCCCCCAATTTTTTTCAAAGAGTACCTGTCACTACTTATTGCTATCATAGGGGATATTTACATTCCCTGAGAAAACGATAAAAATGGTAAAAAAATAAAATATGGAAGGCACAGTTTAATAAAATAAAAAAGCCAAATAAATAAAAATAAAAAGCACCGCTGTCCCCCCCCTGCTCTTGCGCAAAGGCGAACGCAAGCGTCGGTCTAGCGTCATATGTAAACAGCAATTGCATCATGCATGTGAGGTATCACCGCGAAGGTCAGATCGAGGGCAGTCATTTTAGCAGTAGACCTCCTCTGTAAATCTAACGTGGTAACCTGTAAAGGCTTTTAAATGCTTTTAAAAATGAATGTAGTTTGTCGCCGCTGCGCGTTTGTGCGCAATTTTAAAGCATGTCGTGTTTGGTATCCATGTACTCGGCCTATGATCATCTTTTATTTCATCAAACATTTGGGCAATAGTGTTTTTTAGTGCATTAAAAATAAAGAAAAAGTGTGTTTTTCCCCCAAAAAATGCGTTTGAAAAATCGCTGCGCAAATACTGTGTGGAAATAAAAAAATGCAACACCCACTGTTTTAATCTGTAGGGCCTTTGCTTTAAAAAAAATATATAATGTTTGGGGGTTCAACATAATTTTCTTGCAAAAAAATTTTTTTTCATGTAAACAAAAAGTGTCAGAAAGGGCTTTGTCTTCAAGTGGTTAGAAGAGTGGATGATGTGTGACATAAGCTTCCTAATGTTGTGCATAAAATGCCAGGACAGTTCAAAACCCCCCCAAATGATCCCATTTTGTAAAGTAGACACCTCAAGCTATTTGCTGAGAGGCATGTTGAGCCCATTGAATATTTTTTTTTTGTCCCAAGTGATTGAATGGCAAAAAAAAAAAAAAAAAAAAAAAAAAAAAAAAAAAAATGTACAAAAAGTTGTCACTAAATTATATATTGCTCAAACATGCCATGGGCATATGTGGAATTACACCCCAAAATACATTCTGTTGCTTCTCCTGAGTACGGGGATACCACATGTGTGGGACTTTTTGGGAGCCTAGTCGCGTACGGGACCCCAAAAACCAAGCACCGCCTTCAGGATTTCTATGGGTGTAAATTTTTGATTTCACTCCTCACTGCCTATCACAGTTTCGGAGGCCATGGAATGCCCAGATGGCACAAAACCCCCCCAAATGACCCAATTTTGGAAAGTAGACACCCCAAGCTATTTGCTGAGAGGTATGTTGAGTATTTTGCAGATCTCGATTTGTCACAAAGTTTTGAAAATGTAAAAAAAGAAAAAAAAAAAAGAAAAAAAATGTCTTTCTTCATTTTCAAAAACAAAATGAGAGCTGTAAAATACTCACCATGCCTCTCAGCAAATAGCTTGGGGTGTCTACTTTCCAAAATGGGGTCATTTGTGGGGGTTTTGGGCTATTTTGACATTTTATGGCCTTCAAAACTGTGATAGGTAGTGAGGAGTGAAATCAAAAATTTATGCCCTTAGAAACCTTGAAGGCGGTGCTTGGTTTTTGGGGTCCCGTACGCGGCTAGGCTCCCAAAAAGTCCACACGTGGTATCCCCGTACTCAGGAGAAGCAGCAGAATGTATTTTGGGGTGTAATTTCACATATAACCATGGCATGTGTGAGCAATATATCATTTAGTGACAACTTTGTGCAAAAAAAAAAAAAGTTTGTCATATTCCCGCAACCTGTGGCAAAATATAAAATATTCCATGGACTCAACATGCCTCTCAGAAAATAGCTTGGGGTGTCTACTTTCCAAAATGGGGTAATTTGGGGGGGTTTTGTGCTATTTTGGCATTTTATGGCCTTCGAAACTTTGATAGGTAGTGAGTGAAATCAAAAATTTACGCCCTTAGAAATCCTGAAGGCGGTGCTTGGTTTTTGGGGCCCTGTACGCGGCTAGGCTCCCAAAAAGTCCCACACATGTGGTATCCCCGTACTCAGGAAAAGCAGCAGAATGTATTTTGGGGTGCAATTCCACATATAACCATGGCATGTGTGAGCAATATATCATTTAGTGACAACTTTTTGTAATTTTTTTTTGTCATTATTCAATCACTTGGGACAAAAAAAAAAATATTCAATGGGCTCAACATGCCTCTCGGCAATTTCCTTGGGGTGTCTACTTTCCAAAATGGGGTCATTTGGGGGGGGTTTTGTACTGCCCTGCCATTTTAGCACCTCAAGAAGAGATAGGCAGTCATAAAATTTAAAGCTGTGTAAATTTCAGAAAATGTACCCTAGTTTGTAAACGCTATAACTTTTGCGCAAACCAATAAATATACGCTTAGACATTTTTTTTACTAAAGACATGTGGCTGAATACATTTTGGCCTAAATGTATGACTAAAATTGAGTTTATTCGATTTTTCTTATAACAAAAAGTAGAAAATATCATTCTTTACAAAATTTTCGGTCTTTTTCTGTCTATATCGCAAAAAATAAAAATCGCAGAGGCAATCAAATACCATTAAAAGAAAGCTCTATTTGTGGGAAGAAAAGGACGCAAATTTCATTTGGGTACAACATTGCATGTCTGCACAATTTACAGTTAAAGCAGCGCAGTGCCGAATCCCAAAAACAGGCCTGGTCCTAATGGCCCGAAATGGTCCGGGGCTTAAGTGGTTAAGCTGTAAAAACCGTGGCTGTAAAAACGTCCGTGGGCATGAGGCCTTAGTGATCAACACTAATAGATCAACTACTATCACTGGGTTTATTTACACCAGTTAGCACTACTATTTACTTTAGCTTACATTGTAAATATTTATACTGCTTTGTTACTTACAAGAAAGCTTATAGTAAAAAGCCTACCTGTAGGTAAAATAAATATCCCCCATTTGATATATTTGCAGCTCGTATCACCAATGCATGTGCTCTGAATGAACAGCATGCGAGTGCTGTGCCCCCCATGTGCGGGAACAGTTCAGAATCAGCCATATTTGTGTAAGAAAAGTCCATAAAAAGAATCTTTAGAGACATCCGTAGGCATGTCCATCACCTAAGGACACCAGGTCTAAGAACGAAGGCTTAGGTGAGCTGGGAGGGGTCATGCCTGGGTGAGTAAATTGCACTTAATTTAGCCACAGTGTCCATTCCCCCAAAGGTGGCAGCATAACCAAAGTATTCATTATGATCCCCTGTGATGTACAACTAGAAAACAGCCATAAAGAGGAATTTTAGTCCTCTTTGCTTTGTCACCACCATCTTTGTACACCTGGTGCAGATGTGACAAAGGGCTGTGTCTGACCTTCAGGTCCCAGAGTCCTTCAGCACATCTACACATGCGCTGGTGAAATGCTGTGCAGCACGCTGTTCAGGACTTTAGTACCAATGTGCCTTCTTAGGAACAAACTGCAGATGTGCTACAGGGATCTACCAGGACCCAAAACTGAGGCATAATCGCACACATGCAGAATGAGCAAGGGGTTGGCAGTAGAGGTCAACAGATATGGGTTTTTCTCTGGCCGATGCCGATATTTAGAAATCGGGCAGCCGATGTATGATGCCGATTTTTGCGGCCGATATTTTAGGCCGATTAATTTTTTCTTGAACGTGGCACTGGTTTGCACCGATTGGCACTGAGAAAGATTTACACATCCTCGGGTTTCCCTCCAATCAATTTGGAAAGCAGGAACCTGGGGATGAAGCTCAAATTAAAGACTGCCACATCCTATAATGGCAGGTGGCATTGATTGGCACTGGCAAGTTTCACAGCCGATAGTGTAACTAAAACTGCTCTCTGCAGCGCCGCGATGCATGAAACTGTATGGAGAGAGGAGCTGAAGCATTCAGCGTGATGTCGGAGGTGGGCGGGACCCGGGGTGGGCAGGACCCAGCACCTATCCAGCCAATGATTGTGCTGTTTAAGGGGCCGGGCCACATACACGCAACAGCCCGCCCAGAGCCTATCGGCAGGTGTTGGATAGCTGGGTCCCGCCCACCCCCGACATTCAACCTAAATTTTGACAGCTCCTCTCCCCCTAGTTTCACACACTGCGGCACTGCTCTGCCAACAGTGTGGAGAAGGATTCTCCACACTCTGGCAGAGGTGCAGTGACTGCGGTCAGTGTTATATTGGCCTAAATTGGATAATAAATCGGCCGATGCCGATTTATCAAAAATGGCCAAATTTCGGCCGACCTCTAGTTGGCAGCGATAGTCACTCTCACCTAGGCACGAAAGTCTATTGAATCCATTTTTGTGAAATGGATTTAATAGACTTTTAAGGATCAAACTTGAACAGGAGCTCGAGATCCTCATTAGCATGACCGTATACATTTGAGGAAAAAATAAGCACTCTTGTAGCTAAAACGCCTAAATCAGGAATTGCCAAGATGTACTAGAGGTCCGAAAAAGACAGAGTTCCTTTGAAACATGTTAGTGAGCACGCACCACCATTCCCCCCACGCCTCCCCCTTTCACCAGCACATTGAGGTCCCCATGAGGCATTAGGTAAAGGACTCAAACACTGTTGCCAATCTTTAACCACTTCAGCCCCAGAAGATTTGGCTGCTCAATGACCAGGCCATTTTCGCAATACGGCACTGCGTCGCTGTAACCGACAATTGCGCAGTCGTGCGACACTGTACCAAAAAAAATTGGCAACGTTGTTTCATCCAGGGGAACCAACCTGCCGCAGTAAAACTGCAACGGCAGGTCAGAAAGGGGTTAACATCCGTCAGAGCAGGTCCCTGTGATGCCAGAAAGGATCTGGAGCTGCCATTCCTGCACAAAGCTTTGCATCCATCTTGGGGATTCCTACTACCCATGTTGATTTTCAAGAATTTTAAAAAAACTTTTAATGCGCTTTTAAGTCTCAAATGTATATTGTCATACTAATCAGGATCCTGCGTTAGTTTTATTTGAGCTTCTTTGGATCATCCTGGATCGCCTGGAGAATCTTGCAGTTTACAATTAGATGTCCCTTGATCATCTTTCTGGTGGGATTGAATGTTATTGATGTTACCAACATTAAAAGCTGGGTTTTGTAGTGCGTTTTGCTGGTTTGTTGATTTAAGAATAAGAAACAAGTCCACGTTAAAAGCAGAGTTCCAGCGTATAAGCAGAAGTTCCACTTTTGGATGTACATTTAAGCTAAAGGGGTTATTTTACGAGGCAAGCGTTCACATTCTTTAAGGTCTTTTCACACAGACCACATTTTACGAGGCAAGCGTTCACATTCTTTAAGGTCTTTTCACACAGACCACATTAGCAGCAAGGGAACAGTGAACAGATCCCTGGCTAAATCACTTCTGTTAGGCAGAAGCTGCTTGCTCAGCAGGGGGGGGGGGGGGGGGGATCTCTGCTGATCACTATGCAGAGCAGACAAGTCCTGCTCTCCTCTATAGGATAATCAGACAGAAACAGACCACCTGTCCATTTCCATCTGATCCGCCAGATTGATGGGGACCACCATCTGTGCCCTTGGCGGACAGGATCGGATGTGGCCGGAGTCAGCGGACATGTGTCCACTAACATTCGCCACTCCATAGAAGAGACTAGAGCATCCAATCAGCCAGCCACCCGCACGCCCCCCCCCCCCCCAAAAAAAAAAACTGACAGGTGGACCTGACGAAATGCCCATTCATGTATATGGGGGAAAATAAATACATGTTAGTAATAAGGGGATATATATTTTTATCTCTAAAACAGTCATGTGCAAGGAACTATAGGCAAAAACCTCATTTATAGAGTCAGAGGGTTATGACCACTAATTTTTTTGCCATCTACATCCCATTGGGGAAAATTAAGCTTTATTTCCTGTCTCAGACAAATCAGGAAGTGAGGAAATCCCTGCAAATTAAGGAATCCAGTGGGGCTCCCAGAAGCAATATCCCCACAGGAAGATTTCCCTCTCCATTACTGTACTAGACAACCCAAAATGTAGGATTTTTTTTACGCTCACTTTTGATAACGGCAAAAAGACTAACTCGCCCTAATGTGAGCACAGACTGCAATAAAAACCTGCCAGGTGTTCTAATCTCTCTCCACTAAAGAAAAAACAAAAAAACTAACACCCCACACAAAAGGTTTGCATTGCTTTGTTTTCTGATCTAGACTAATATGATGTAAACGAATATCGGTTTACGAAATTTCAGGGTCAGATATGCCAGAAACCGACTGATACAGTACAGGCCTGCCACATTTTAATACAAAAATTATAAAATAAACCCAGAAAACCTAGGCAGCACTAATTCAAGAGCTGAAATTAGGATTTAAAAATAGTTTTTACAACATATCCAAAGTCAAAAACATAAGCTTTTTGCTGGCTGTCCTACTGGGAAGATCTCCCCTCTAACTGCCACAATATGCGGGGGGGGGGGGTCAGGAAAGCAATGGCCAGATATTGCTACTTGCTCTGGTGTCTTTGCCTGTGCACTTGTGTGGTAGGAGGAACAGGGACACAATCCATGAAATGACCACAATCAACCCTCGCTTTAAGCCAAGGACACACTGTCAAATAGCTAGGCTGCAACTTCTGATCTCAAATTTTAAACAATTTATATATTTTATTGAGCCAGCTTTTTTATCTTCAGTATTCTCATAAAGAGCAGAGCATTAAAAACAAAAAGCCCACTCAGTAATATCGTCAGCCTAAATGGTCAAGGTCATTAGAGGTACAAAAGGTGTTTTAGCCAGACATTCTGCCTATGATTTTACACACCAATAGAAAAAGGTAATTTATTCTTGCTAGTAAAAAAAAAAAAAAAAGCTGGCATATAAATTACTTTGACTTACCAGTTCTCCATTTTCTGGTACTAAAACAAAGAAAAGCAAATTGTTAGTTATACAATATTAAAACACTAAGTTGCATTAACACCCCAAAGGGGGGCACCTACCCATAATGTACAACAAATCAGAAATGGATGCTCTTAAAAACAAAAAAAGTTTGTATACCTCAAACTACAAAAAGAACAAATCACTTTCAAATTTCTATTTTGCCAGGTTTATAAAGTAGGGGTATGGCCAAACTGCATATCGAAAAAAACAATTCAAATTAATGTGGTAGCGGTGAGGGGCCTGACAGCCAGGATTCCACCCACATAGAACCCCCTGCCTCATTAAGCAAGACCATGGGTAACCCCCGTTAACTATGTCTAGCAAAAACAGCCATTACATACACATATGGCTTTTCGTAGCACTGCCATTACATTTTGTCAACATTTAATGCTGCAAAAAATGACAAAGCATGCTTTTCATACTGCAATATGTCTCATTTTGAAAAAAAATTTTTTTTTTTTTTTTTAAATGACTCTTCTTTAAAACACATTACAAAAATAAAATGGTCTACAAATTGTGGTCATGGTTGAAAGACCAAGTATCGCATCAGTAATTAAGCAATTTCTTGATTACTTCTCAGTCTGAAATCCCCACAACCATTCTGACGTCAACATCCCTGTTTATACTACAACTCATGCTACTTCCAAACTTCAGTCCAACCTTTGACCTGAAGAAATTAATACACGCTTCTACTCACTGACAGCAATGACCTTGTTATCCCCCACCTATGCACTCAGCGTTACCTCTCAAAAATTTTTTTCACGCTCCCCAGTCTTTCGCCTCCTCTCCCTCCAACTGCCTAACAATTACCCATAGAAAGCTTTGCCATCAACCCTTCTCTTCTACCGACACTCACTGCCCAGGAAAATCGCCAATCATTTCAAACATAAGATTGATACAACTCATGAGGCGATCTCTGCTGTACAGATATTCTCCACCTAACACTTCATGTCCACAGGTACAATTACGTCTGTCATTGAACCCCACCACTATAGACAAGGTTGCTAGACTTCTTTCCAACGTTCACCCAACCACCTGTTCCCTCGCAAATGCTACATTCACCCTCTGGCTATTCTACACCAACTCGCATCTTCAATCTCTCACTTTCTTCTGGAATCTTACCCAACTCTCTAAAACATGCACTAGTCACCCACATACTTAAGCCCTCACTGAACCCCACCAATCAACCTATGCCCCATCTCCTTGCTCCCTTTTTAACCAAACTCCTTGAATGTCTGGTCTACAAATGAACTCACCGAGAATAACCTTGATCCCCTCCAGTCCGGATTTCGCCTCAACACTCCACACAAACTGCTCTCCTAAGACTCGAACGATCTACTAACGGGCAAAACCAATGGACACCATTCTGTACTCCAGGACCTCTGCTGCCTTTGATACGGTTCAAGCTCCTAGTTCATTGCCCGATTGTCTCTCCCCACGTCTAATAACGTACAAAGCCATCCAGAACTCAGCTCCCAGCTACATTACTAGCCTAGTAATTCTTTCCATCCTTTTCTCCCAAGTCCTCGTGCTCTCTAGCTCCCTCGTTACCTCCTCCCAGGCTTGCCTTAAGGACTTTTCCCCCCCAAGCCTCTCCCATCCTATGGAACTCCCAATCTGTCTGGTTATCTCCTACTCAGTTTGCTTTTAGACGATCCAAGAACTCTTCAGAGAAGTCTATTCTGCACACACACCTAACATCTGTACTTTTATTTTCTCAATCAGCTCATCCCCCACAATTACCTTTTGCATCACTTGACCCTCCATCCTAGATTGCAAGCGCTAATGAGCATGGCCTTCCGATTCCTCCTGTATTAAATTCTGTAACTGTACCCTCATTTTGTAAAGCGCTGCGCAGACTGCTGGCGCTACATAAATCCTGTAGACTTCTAAAAATGTAACCCCATTTGCTCCATCAGAAAGTACAGAAAGGTACCATGCTGCTGAAAGTAGTAAGAAGGTGTAGAAGTGGGTATTCTATGCCAATATGAGGCAGTATAACGAACCTTCAGGAGGGCTGAAGAAGTTGAAGAATGAGTCATTGGGAACCGTTTTTGTCACAGTCCTTACTGTACCACGTCCCTTATGTTTTTGTTTCTTCTTTATGGTTTTTAAAGTAACATTTTTGCCTTTCTTCCAGTCAATCTGGCATCTGTAAGAAACAGTTCAAAGCAATTACTTAAGACACTGCACAGAGTAGGACTTCAGAAGTAAAAGCAATGTTATAACTGCAAGCTAAAACTAGCAATGATTCCAAAGGCTCTTTACCTTGATAACACCACCCCCCAACTCTTTAGGTCCCCCAAATACGCTCGCAAAGCAGGCAAGTAGAACATGTTTTGATCATTCATTGGATGACAGCTTCACTATTTAACAGAGGGGTTTGATGCCACCATCTTCAGTAGCGACACATTAGGTGCTACTGAAAACTAAAGCACACCTAAGGGGAGGCAGAGGCATGGTCTCAATTGCTCCCACGCTAGCCTCTCTGAAAAGGCTGGTCTCTGCATTGGAAAGTCTTTCAGCATCCCCTGGTCTGTCTTGTTCAGGTGGCTTCAATGTCTAAACCCCCTTAAAGCGGAGTTCCACCCAAATTTTTTTACTTTTTTTTTTATTCCACTCCTCACCCCCTTACATGTAATTTTTTTTTTTGGGGGGGGGGGGGGGGGGGGGACTTCAGTAGGAGTGGGACTTCCTGTCCCACTTCCTCCTGCCCTGGAGCCGCCTAGGCGATACGTCATATCGCCTTGTGGCGGCTCCTCCCTGTAGGCGATCACCTGGGACGTGACAGGTCCCAGGCGATCGCCTGTCCGCTCAGAGTGCTGCGCCTTTCGCGCATGCGCAGTGAGTGCCCGGCCGTGAAGCCGAAAGCTGTCACGGCCGGGTGCCCACACTGAATGGACGCTGAGGAGGGGGGGGGGGGGGGGGGGGGGGAAGAGGAGCGGAGCTCCAGGCGGCGCGTTGCTGGACAGTGGAGCAGGTAAGTGTATGTTTATTAAAAGCCAGCAGCTACACTTTTTGTAGCTGCTGACTTTTAACATAAAAAAAAGGGTGGAACTCCGCTTTAATTGCCTTGGGATCTGAATCTTGTTTTGTCAGCCTTACAAAATATGCTTTGGAGAATATTCCCGTTGCAAAAGGTGGCTTTCTTGGCAGCCATCACGTGTTTAAGCTTAGGCGCTCTTGTAAGCATTTTTTTGGGTTTTGGACAAGGTTTTCCCTTTTCCTAGGCAGGCCTTTTTCTAAGCTGGTGTTGGTCTCTCACGATAATGATATAGTTCTGCCTTCCTTGTGCCCACATCCTTGTCCAAGAGAAGCCACTCCATTGTTTGGAAGCTGTAAGGGCTATAAGAGTATCTTGGGACTACTGCGCACATTCAGAAGTCTTCATGATTCCAGGGGGCTCTAGACAAGGTCAGGCTGCTTCCTTTTCAATCATTTCCAGATGGATTCTCGGGATAATCCAGGCCTGCATTTCAGATTACTGCACATTCTACTAGGGAGAATAGCATCTCTTGGGCTTTCAGTTGTGCAGGCTTGCAAGGTGGCCACCTGGTCATAAATTCACATGTATGCCAAGTTATACAGAGTTGATGTGGATGCCAGCTTTGGCTGGAAGTACCTGCAGGTGGTGGTTTAAGTTCCTAGTTCTGCTTTGGATTGAGCCCACCCCAAAAATTGCTTGTTGCCACTGCTTTGGGATGTCCCATTCGTAAAATCGTGAAGTTGTGTCCTTCAATGAACTCAGAAAAAAATAAAGACTCGAGTACAAAAACCACAATTTTATTTTAAAACCAACCACTTGCCTACTGGGCTATACCCGAAAGCCTGCTGCAGCTGGCCAGTTCTGGTACTCCCATTTCTTAAGGGACATAGCAAGTGGTGCCCTCTGATTGCTCTGGTCTTTGACACAGATGGGGATAAAGGGCCAATCACAGCAGCCTTTTACCACATGATCAGCCGTGTCCAATCACAGCTGACCACCATTTAACGACTGGAAGAATTTGCTCCCTTAATGACCAGGCCATTTTTGCGATACTTGCACTGCACGGCCGTGCGACGCTGTACCAAAACAAAATTGACGTGCTTCCCCTCCCAACAAATTAAGCTCTTGGTGGCATTTGATCACATCTGCGGTTTATTTTTTTACACTATAAAAAAAGCGACATTTTGAAAAAAATAAATAAATTTGCTACAATTGAAAAATAAAATCGCAATAGGCGTATATTGATTAATCTACAAACTATG
The DNA here is from genome assembly GCA_029206835.1 of Rana muscosa. Classification (NCBI taxonomy): domain Eukaryota; kingdom Metazoa; phylum Chordata; class Amphibia; order Anura; family Ranidae; genus Rana; species Rana muscosa. The sequence continues at coordinate 758,717,591 of CM055118.1, read as the reverse complement.
GGATAGATTTAGGGACTTTATTTTTACTGGTAATTGCAGCGATGTGCAATTTAACGGTACTGCAACATTGCGGACAAATCTGCCCCAAATTACACTTTTTAGGGAGCAGCGACATTGCTACATTGATCAGTGCTATAAAAATGCACTGAACAAAGTAAATAGGACACTGGCAGGGAAAAGGTTAACACTAGGGGGCGAGCAAGGGATTAACTGTGTTCCCTCAGCATGTTCTAACTGGGGGGGCTGCCAGGAACATGACAGACATCACTGTTCCTGACAACTGAGAACAGTAGATCTGTCATTGTTTACAAAGGCAGATCCCCAGTCGATGGCGACATAGTCACGCAATTGTCGAAGTGTGACAGTGCTGAAATGTGTAAATTGGCCTGGGCAGGAAGGGCGTAAAGTGCCCAGTAGGGCAAGTGGGTGAGAATATGTATGTATGCATGCATGCGTATACATACACACAAATAAAAATTATTTTTACACACATGGCAAAACAAGATTTTACTTGACGTCTATCCTCCCATGGACCAAAATAGCTCAATTGCCCAACATTTTAAAACGCTAAAACCACATTAGTTGCAGTAATGTGCACTGCTCTATGTAAAAAATAAAGTCCATAATCCATCAAAGGAGCAAGCAGGGTGGCTACATTCAGACGTACAGTGGGACCATGAGGAAAAAACATGACACCCACTAACAGGAAATCAGCAAAAAGGGCCAAGAAAATATTGATTTTTGCATTAACACATTCTTGAACATATTTTTTTAAAACCAGGAGTTTAAAGTCAAATTTGGACTCTATTTGCTGGAAAAATAAAAAATAAATAAAAAAGTCAAATGGCACACGTTTGTCTATGTACAGAATGTCAACGCTAGCACCTGGTTGGCCCGTTTATAGTAGGGGCAGATTCTCCCTGCAATCTTTGAAATCCTGCCCTTTAGCTGAGCCTGGCTTGTTTAAACTTGGGGCACCCACCTGCCAAAATATATTTTACCCACTGTAAAATTTTATACTGCTACAGGGCAGCCATGCAAGAACACACACACACGGGAATCGGGTGCTGTGGCTTGCTCCAGTTGATTTTACAGTGGCAGATCAGCAGGTCCCATGGACCCGATGATCATTTGGTAAACACAGAAATGCACTCTGCCTATGCAAACAAGGTAGATTACCGTTCTGTCAGTACAGAAAAAGAATGGATCCAGTTTCTGTAAAGCAGAAATACAGATCCTGCCTTCCACTAGTAAAAGCACCTCCCCACTACAATGAAACATTAGCTAGGCAGGTAACCCTTTGATTGGCCCTGTTAGCCCCTTACCTGCTCGTGTCAATACAGCAAATGCAAATTTTAGCACTGATCACTATTAGTGTCACTAGTTCCAAAAAAGTGTCAGTTGGGTGTCCGATTTGTCTGCAATATCGCAGTTGCGTTATAAGTTGCTGATCGCCACCATTACTAGGGGGAAAAAAAACCCCCCCACAAACTCACCTACAGTTTGTAAACGTTATAACTTTTGGGCAAACCAATCAGTACTTTTTGGGCATTTTTTTCCCCCCCAAAATATGTAGCAGAATGCATATTGGCCTAAATTTGAGAAATCAGATGATTTTTTCCCAGGATATGTTTTATAGCAGAAAGTAAATTCGTTTTTCAAAATGGTCACTTTTTTCATTTTTTTTGTGCTAAAAACCAAGTCAAAACCGCAGGTGATCAAATACCACTAAAAGAAAGCTCCAATTGTAAGGGGGCACACACCCCCAGGCTGGATGAATTTCCCCTGTATCCTCTGCGATTTGTCAGCACGCCTAGTTGCCAAAATGCAGTGCATTTTTCTCAGTTCAGAAAACTGTACTGCATTATGGCCACTAGATGGCTCAATCACAGGAATTAATCCAATACAAAAAAAAAAAAAAAAAGTGCATAAGCGTGACATTTTCCAACTGACGTTTTATAAAATACACCTATAAGTACACAAAATAGCTAATCTGTCATCTATATCCAGTCAAAGTCACCAGTGTGCCATTTGAAACACCATTTGCTGAATTTTAGTCAGAGCTTCTAAATATGCTCATAAAAAACAAACAGCCCTTACCCTGTACAGCCCATAATTTCAGGTCCATCAAATGAGAAGGGATCAGTCTCATCAGGCTCCGATCTCATTTTATACGTTTTTGTCAACACTTCATTTGTAAAGAATTCATTGGGCTCAAAATGAAACTCTAAGGTGAAACTCTGGGGTACGAAAAAAAAAAAAAAAAAATTATACATACACAGCAAGTTGACTTAAAGGGAACAAGCCATTTCAGGTTTTTAGTTTTGCATGTCCATGGGGAGCAGTACAACCTTTACCCAGCATAAATTCATATATATAAAAAAAAAAAAAAAAAATGCATTTTTGTAACTTGTTCCACCCATTATCAGGGCAAGATGTATACCCAGGCCCAACATGTTAAAAATGTACCGGCCCCCACTCACTGCCACAATCTAAAGAAAATGCAGCTGTGCGGGCTCAGGGCGCACCATTTATTCAGCGTTTCACGAAAGTACTAAAACTATTGAAAGCCTTTGTGGCTGTAGGCTTGTAGTTCTCAATGATCTATCACAGCACTGTGGTAGTTGATTGATTCTTCCTGCCAACGTAAAACTGCCAGTTTACATAGAGTAGGGCTGGGCGATTTTCCCCCCAAAAAAAGCTGCGATTTTTTTTATAAAAAACTCGATTTACGATTCGATTTTTTTTTTTTTTATTATATTAAAGTGCATCAACAAACAAAATTGCAAAGGCAAACCCTTTCTCTAACTGCAAAGTCAGTGTGCAACAAACACACAATATATTCCAGCGTTCATGGAACATACATTATTAACTATTGAAAACTCTTGAAACTCTGTGCGATTCCTTCTGTCCCAGCCTTGCTGTGATCCTGGCTCTGCATCCTTTTGGGTTGGAGGGCCCTCCACACGCTGGTCTGCCTGTTGTCCATCATTCAAGGTACTGTGCTCACACGGAGATCATGCCACAGGCTTTGTTTTGACTTTAACCCCTCCTTGCTCCATGGATGTCACTGCAAGTTTAACAAGTTTGTCACCACTGGCAACTGGAGAGTTAAGATTCATTTGCCCTCTGCACATTTGGGATTGGATCCCTCTCAAGGCCTCATGCCCACTGGCGTTTTTACAGCTGCAGCTTAAAAACGCCTGTCCATGTTATTGTAAATTTTTTTTTTTTGAAAAAAAAAAAAGAAAAAAAAACGGAGCTAAAAACGCGACCGCGCTAGTGCGCGTTTTTGGACGCTCGCGTTTTTTCTGCCTAATTCTGACGCTGAGGAACGCACTGGTCCTGGAGTTTTTTTACAGCTTACAAACGCCTATGCTCTTTACAGCTCAAAAACACCTAGGTGGGCATGAAGCTATAGACTAACATGGACAGGCGTTTTTAAGCTGTAAAAAACGCTCAAAAACACGGCTGAAAAAACGCCCGTGGGCATGAGGCCTTGTGATAAATGGACTAAGCTTTTTTATCAATTCAAGAGTTTAATAGTTAATAATGTTTATCCACCAATTTAGCGCTTGTGACCTTTTGTTGTTTTTTGCGGTGTGCAACAAAGATTGTTAAACATCCAAATTATTAATACTGTATTTGGATTTAGCTAATAAAACAAAAAAACCTGAGGTTACTCTTAGTTGAATTGAACTGTGTCCGTGTCTCACTGTGCCCGTGTCTCACTGTGCCCGTGTCTCACTGTGCCCGTGTCTCACTGTGCCCGTGTCTCACTGTGCCCGTGTCTCACTGTGCCCGTGTCTCACTGTGCCCGTGTCTCACTGTGCCCGTGTCTCACTGTGCCCGTGTCTCACTGTGCCCGTGTCTCACTGTGCCCGTGTCTCACTGTGCCCGTGTCTCACTGTGCCCGTACCTGATGCAGATTTTCATGGTATACAGATTTTACTGCTACACCGGTGGCCATTCCAGTATTCAAAAGCCGCGCCTCCTCCTCGTCTGTGATAGGCGGAACACTCAATTTCCCAGCATTCAGTGTTCCGCCTATCATGGTCATCCTCATAAACACAGACGAGGATGAGAGGATGTCCGTGATAGGCTGAATACTGCCTGCTGTGAAATTGAGTGTTCCGCCTATCACAGACGAGGACTCGGGAGGCGCGGCTTTTGAACACTGCAATGGCCGCCGTCTGTCTGCATGACACGCTGATCAGGTAGGCAGAGGGCGGCTGCAGCGAGTAGATGTAATTGGGGTAACGCTGCCCAGTGCCATTCCGGATACGCCCCCTGTAGTCCTGCTACGGAAACTTAAGGGGAAAAAAAATAAAAAAAAATAAAAAAAACTAAAAAAAAAAATCGATTTTCTTCAAAACTGAATCGATTTGAGCTCAAAACTCGATTCAAGATTAAAATCGATTTTTTTCCCAGCCCTAATATAGAGCCACAAAACTTGTATATTGCAAAAAAACAAAAACATTGGTGAAACATGACAATCTTTGAGAAACCAATTTCAAAGCTTCCAATACATGCAAGGAACATGCGTCATCACAAAGAAAGGTCAACTGCAGAACACACTTTTGAACTCGGGGGCAACAAAATTGCTCCAGGCTGCTTCCTTTCTGTACAAAGTAATTCTACCTGCATAGGAGTGCATTTTTTTTTATTAAATCGCAAATTGCTTGTTTGATAGCATAGTTGTGGGATCCAATTGGATCATGCTTGTGTGCCAGAGGGCATTCTTGGAGATCCAGCAGTGAATGACAGTTTAATAGGGCTGAAGACCTTTGCTGCCTGGAGGATTTTTACTGCCATTTTAGTTTTATACAAGTGACCTTCGCAAAGAGGGGCAAATTAATGTGAGCAGATACCTCTTGAGGTTCAGTGGTGTAATGGTTGTGCGCATTGGGCACATGAAAAGCTGTATGCAATATTTTTCCTCATCAGTCCATTGATCGGACACAGACCCTATTAACCAATCCACATTACTGTCTAGAAACCCTAATAAAACCATCACCCTCACAAGCTTGAGTGACTCATTTTCCAGACGCAGTCTTACCCACTATTAAAAATTGATGGGAGAGGGAGCCGCTCAGGTGTGGGAATCCCTGAAAATACCTCCTCCCAGCAGCCAAGGGTGCAGGCAAATGCAATTGCAATCAAAAGGAAAAGAAAGTGACTTCTGGAAGCAGCACTCCGATTTAAAAGCCTTTATTCCAAAAGGTTCAGGAAACAAAACACACTGCACGACACAGCAAACTGATCACATCTGGCTAACGCGTTTCACACTATTGTAGTGCTTACTCATAGCTGATCTTTAACAGTCTGACATCCCAGAAACCACTCAGACGCTTAATTGTCAGATGGCATCTGTCAACACCCCTTTGACAGAGAAAAAAGGGAATGCCAGAACAGTTTGAAAGCTCTCATTAACAAACCAAGGAACAGCCAACAGGCCTTGTGAGCCACTGCACCACTACTGCTTATTCGCTGGACTTAAATCAGGAGATAAAGTATTCATTTTCAGACCCTTTATATATTGCTCTGTTGCATTGTCCATTTCTCTGTAATACCCTTTTCCCATAAATGATTTGTATTACCGTATATACTCGAGTATAAGACGACTGGAATATAAGCCGAGGCACCTAATTTTACCACAAAAAACTGGGAAAACATTGACTCGAGTATAAGCCTACTGTGGGAAAATGCAGCAGCTACTGGGTAAACAATGCCCAGTTGCAGTCTCACTATGCCCACATATGCAGTCTCAAAGTCAGCAGTAAAACAGCACGTCTGCCGCTGTGCCTTTTCATTAGTAAAACAGCGTGTCTGCCACTGTATAATCGAGTCTGTTCGGCCGTCCATTGTAAGAAAGCCCCGCCTCCTCCGTGATAGTTTCCCAGCATCGTATTAGTGTTCCTCTATCACGGATGAGGAGGAGGTGGCAGCGGGGCTGTCTTACAATGGACGGCTGAACAGACTGGATTATACAGCGGCAGACACATGCTGTTTTACTAATGAAAAAAGGTATGGCTGCATATGGATTACACAGCGGCAGACACTTTTACTGCTGACTCGAGTATAAGCCGAGGGGGTCGTTTTTCAGCCTACAAAATGTGCTGAAAAACTCGGCTTATACGCGAGTATATACGGTACATTAATATTTTTGAAGTGTTAAAAATTGACTCTAAAGCATTTAATACAAACTAAAATAATCCCTCTTGAAGAGTGCTACTGTATATGATAAATCTCTGAATATACCTGTCTGTGGTGACCATCTGTAGACATTTTTCATAATGTCATTGGTAATTTTGTGGAAGTTGGACTCTGGTAAAAGTCAGCGGTGGCAGCCAATTAACTTAAAGTGGAGTTTCCGCTGAATTTTTTTTTTTTAAAGCCAGCAGCTACAAACACTGCAGCTGCTGACTTAAAATCTGGACACTTGCCTGTCCATCGCGCCCGCGATGTCAAGCAATCGTTCGTCCCTCGGCTGCACCCGCCGGCATCCTCGGTGAGGGAATCGGAAGTGAAGCGTTGCGGCTTTACTGCCCAGTTCCCTACTGCGCATGTGCGAGTAGCGCCGTCACTGGTTCCCCGCTCTCTCCCGGGAACAGTGCGTTTCCCAGAAGACCCCCCACATGAGTTTTCCCGGAAGTGGGTGAAAATACCTGTCTTAGACAGGTATCTGCACCCCCCCACCCCAAAAGGTGCCAAAATGTGACACCGGAGGGGGGTTCCGAAAAGCAGAAGTTAAATTTTTGGGTGGAACTCCGCTTTAACCCAGTGGCCAGCTCTCAGGCTGCTGGCAGTTTGTGAACAAAAAAAAAAAAAAGCACAACAAAATTGCAGCGCTAAGTGGGTGTGTGTCAACAAATTAAAGAAAACCCTAATATGCAAGGAAAAACTAAAGTCCCTGTGTGAACAACAATGCAGTTAATGAGACAACAAAATAAAAATGAAAAATAAATAGAAAAAAGATGAAGTCCTTGATGAGTGATCCTCAAAAACACATTCAAATTATAGAATTAAAGTCCAATAGTGTCCCACAACAATCCAAAATAAATTTGTGATGATTGAACAGCAGCAAACACTTCTGAGTCAATAGTGAAAAGGAAAGGGACCACCACCACCAATGTAAAGGAGGCTTACCAGACTGAGTGGACCCTACTGAACATATGTCCAGAGGATCAACATGGGCTTAAGATGTATGTTCCTGAAGGGTCAACAGCTGATGATTTACCCAAAGGAGTATCTCACAGCAGCTCACAATGAAGAGGTTGGTGCAAACTTGAAAGGTGATGGCTGTTCCTCCAGAGGACTCTCATCTTTTTTCTATTTATTTTTCATTTTTATTTTGTTCTCATTAACTGCATTGTTATTCACACAGGGAATTATTTAGTTTTTCCTTGCATATTAGGGTTTTCTTCATTCATTTGTTGACACACCCACTTAGCGCTGCAATTTTGTTTTTTGTTCTATGCACCTTTTTGTCCACAGGTTTTGCAGCCGCTTTTTGTATTTAGTAGCAGCGCAGAAACGTTTGTGTTTGTTGCTGGCAGTTTGTGGCCCTGAGAACTGCAAAATCTTGGTGCAGGGCGCAGCCAAGAGTGGCATTGTTATGCAAGTGACAGCACGGTGCAAGACTGGTCAGTCCTTTTTCACGAGATGGTGAGATGGGCACGGATCTGACATTTGCTTTCCTCACAGATGGGGGTCCTCTTTGGGAGAACACTGATTATTTCGGAAGCACTGAAATTGGATTGATGGATCAGATGGACATTTTTCCACGATATTGTTTGATTTTTATTTTGGCAATACACACACATTTTCTAGCTCTATATACATAGTAATATAATAAGAAAGTCACTTATTGTGGAAGACAGTAGATTTAAACATTTTTATATACTGTGATACAAGTGCAGCAACTTAGTCTTTGAAATGTTCACTTTGGTGCTTGCATCGGCAAGTTAAATATGCAAACGCAACATTCCATATTGCAGATGTGCCCGCTGTATTATGTACTTTATGAAAAATGTATCCTGTTTGTATTGCTTCCTTTGTGTGAAATCCCTGGTGTTGCCGTCAGCCCCTCTGCTTTTCTATTAAAATCTGGCCACACTAAGCAGGAGAACATACATACTGTGGTCAGTTCTCTAGCTATGTCTCAGTCTGCTCTCCAATGGTCAGACTTCTTGCGCGCCACTCCCTGCAAAGCCATTTACTGAAAAGTTCAGTGTACTGCCACTTTTCTTCCCCCAGCTCACTTTAAAAGCTTTTTTAATCTGTATATTTTAATATACAGATGTTTGCCTTTCCTTTCGATTTTACACTGAACAAGCTTGTTTTACATACATTTGACACTTGTGCATGAAATTTGAACACTGATCAATCTTACCATTGGCAGACCGACATCGGAAAACTTTACTTTTATGTCCTTTAAATGCTTTAGGATGGGCTCATCATGCTCCTTAAAGAAAAGAAAGTTTAGTCAAAATACAGACAGACAACGCTAAAGTTTTATGTTTTATAGATAACATGCAATTTAGGCATACCTGGACCATATCGCTCAAAAGATCAACATTTTTAAATACAGTTAACCAGAATTCTGGAATTCCTTTGGGGTCTTCTTTCTCTTCGTCTTTTTTCTCCTCTTCAACTTTAGCCTTCTCTTTCATCTCCTCCTTGAAAGAAAACTGCCATTAAAATGTTGCTCACACAGTAATGAGTGCTAGGCTACCCCAAATCCTGAGTTAAAGAGCAGCACCCCTATCCTGGTTTATTTAACCTGTAGAAGTCACTTATGTACAACCCAACCATAAATTCATTACCACTTTCCTAGCAGTAAAATGCCAGGCACAGAAAATGTGCTGGACTGCATCTGGTGAGAAACTAAAATGTTACCAAGCGTAACCTTTATAGCTAAATCTCTAAAAACATAGTTGAACGTATTACCAGAATATCTGAAACAGAAAACTGCAGTCTTAGTTTATCATAGCACAATAATAAAAAAAAGGGGGTGGTTTATCCCTTTCATGACTAAGCCCATTTGACATTTGGTGTTTACAAGTTAAAATGCGTATTTTTTGCTAGAAAATAACTTAGAAACCCCAAACATCATATATATTTTTTTAGCAGAGAATCTAGACAATAAAATGGCGATTGTTGCAATATTTTATGTCACAGTATTTGCGCAGCTGCGTTTTAAACGCAATTTTTGGAAAAATGTACTTTCATGAATTAAAAAAAAAAAAATGTAAAAGCAAAAAGTTAGTCCAATTTTTTTGTATAATGTGAAAGATGTTACGCTGAGTAAATAGATAACAAACATGTCATGCTTTATAATTGCCCGCACTCGTGGAATGGCCACAAACTATGGTACCTTAAAATCTCCATAGGCGATGCTTTAATTTGTTTTTACGGCTACTAGGTTAGAGTTAGAGGAGGTCTATGGCTATAATTATTGCTCTCGCTCTGATGATCACGGCGATACCTCACTTGTTTGATTTGAACGCCGTTTTCATATGCGGGCGCGACTTCCGTATGCGTTTTCTTTGCCGCGCGAGCTCGCGGGGCGTTTTAAAAATTCTTATTTTTTTTATATAATTAAAAAGTGTTTTTAAAATTAAATTTTGATCACTTTTATTGCTGTCACAAGGAATGTAAACATCCCTTGTAACAGTAATAAGTGGCGACAGGTACTCTTTATGGAGAGATCGGAGGTCTAAAAGACCCCCAATCCCTCCTTTGCACTTCAAAGTATGCACTTAAAAGTTTTCAGATCGCCAAAAACTGCGATCCTGAATACTGTGTACTTTTTTAAATTCGGCGCCATTGGCAGCCGAGTAACCCGGACGTGACGTCATGATGTCGCTTCCGTGGTTACAGTGAAGAGACTGAATCAAAGCCGTTCGCGTCTTTGATTCAGTCTCTCTAGCCGCCCGAGGTGGTGGATTGTGGATCGGGTCTCCTGGGACGGGAGGCCCGTTAAGAGCGGCGGGATGTCCCCTCCCGCTCCTCCAGTATAACAACCGAGCGGCTTTTAGCTGCATCGGTTGTTATACCTGAAAAGCCAAACGCCGGCTCTAAACAACGGTACCGGGATGATGCCTGCAGATGCAGGCATCATCCGGTATAACCCCCGAAAGCCGAGGACGCATATATGCGTACCCTCGGTGGGAAAGGGTTAAACTGTGAACAAGGATTTGGCTGAAAGTACAGTGGGTCCCCGACTTACGAACAACTCCTACTTGCGAACAGGACGCTGCGGGGACCATCTGCCATTCTGCGCATGCGTGGCAAGCGGAGCCTCGAAAATGGCCGTAATTGCCATTCTGCGTATGCGAGGCCATTTGACGGAAAACATCGGAAATAGCCTTAATTGCCGGTCTGCGCATGAGCGGCCCAAGTTACGAACATTTCCACCTTACAAACAGGAGGAAAGGCCCCAATTCGTTTGCAAGTCGGGGACCCCCTGTATGAACATTTCATATGTAGTCTGGTAGCAAAGCAGAACAGAATGACTGAAAACAGCACAATCATAAATTTTAAGAATGCGGTAGAATAAAAAATTAGAGACCTGGCCAAAAGTTTGGCCCATATGCAGGCAGTTGAGGGCAACTACAAACTACTCCTGTGACGGTACTTGGCCCCTACAAGGATTGCTCACGCCATCTTGGCCTATTGGTCGCTCTGTTTAAGGACACCACACTGATTTCAACAAAACTGGTTCTGTCCTAAGATCAACCTTTTTGGGAAGAAGTCTGTACAAACTCCTGATTTAGCAACTTCCGGTGCCCACCGTCGATACAAGTCGGTCTTTTGACGTTAAATATAGTTATGGCAGTAGATAGCTGCCATAACCCCAGTATGTTTTTCAACAGCGGGCGGTCTGCTTTATGATAAAAGTGGTCTCAGCAGCAAATTCACCGAGAACTTTTATCGGTGGTGGGAGTGGCCTAACCCCCTTGGTGGAACTCAGTTCCACCACCTCTGGCTCAGACCCTTGGGGGGGCCTGCTCACCACAATCACTTGTAAACACAGAAGTCCGGTTTCTCTGTTTACAAGTGACAGCTCTGCACTCTGTGTAACCCCCCCTGAACTTTGCACTCTATGTAATGCAATCCTGGAATTTAATGCCCCTTTAAGACTCTTCTACTGTTTGTGAAATTTGACTGACCACACCCACTATTTGATGTGATTTGGAGGGTGTGTGCGGGTGGAGGGGTTTTGGGGAGTCGTGGTTGAGTTCCAGCACCTATTGTTTGAGGACAGACAGACAGTCCCTCCAAACTCACGCACTGGAGTGAAGTCACACCCACATATGTAAACTGAGGTATCGCTGCGATCGTTAGAGAGACCAATAATTTTAGCACTAGACCCAACTCAACTGGTAACCTGTAGAAATTTTTAAACATCACCTATGGAGATTTTTTTTTAAGTGCCAAAATTTGTTGCCATTCCACAAGGGGTGCAATTTTGAAGCATTACAGTGTTACACAGTGTAACTTTACTGTGTTTAATAAAAAAAATGTAAGAATAAAAATTTCCCCCAAAAATTGCGTTTATAATACCGCTGCACAAAATACAATGTGACAAAGTATTGCAACGACCGCCATTTTATTCTCTAGGGTGTGTGAAAAAACAAAAACCTATTTTTTTCCCCAGATACATCCAGCAAAAGAAAAACCCATGACCATGAAATCCTGAGGGACACTTCACACTGATCAGTTGGTCCCGCTGCGCTTGGTAAAATCTTGCTGCATTCTGGTGCAGAGAACACACGATATGAATGAAACCCAAAATGCACAAGCAGTTGTGTTTTGGGTGCATAGAGTCCTTTTTCACAGGTGCAAAACACATATGCATTCTTGCAACGGAGCAGTGTGAAAGCAGCCTTCTGTAGCGGTTTGTTACTCAATGCAATAAAAAAAAGTGTTTTCAAAAATCCATAGAGTACTCACTGAAATTTCCTCCTCTTCATCTATTTTCCACTCACATTCCTCTTCTGTAGGCTCATATGTAGCATTTATGATCTGGCTTCTCTAAAAATTCAACATTTAAAGTTAGTAAAAAGTAAGGTGAAGAACAAATACACATGACATGAATACAAGTTACCTTGTCAAAGAGTGGCTGGTATAAATCAGCATATTTCCGCTCCAATGCATGGACTTCTTCATAGAACTTTGCTTCAATCTGTGCACACTTCACCTGAAGATTTTTTAGTGCATTCACTCTTCGCTTAACTACTTTAGGCAAACTGCAACAGATAAACAATTTTAGATTACAGTACATTGTTACGATTCCAGATTTTACACATAAGTTCTGTTTTCCATTATGCACAGTCTGTTTTCTAAACACAGATCCTGTCACAGCCATGGGACTGAACTGAGTGATGAGAAATGACATGCTGCCATTTCTTACCCAGTTACTTTGCATCAGCCCAAGAGAAGGGAACAAAATTTCCATTCTGGCATCGAAAACGTTACTATACAGATACTGCTTTGCATTATAGCATCTGCAAGCCATTTTAATTTGTTTGAGTCACGCCTAAAAACAAACACCATAAGATGCATGTCATTTGTTCGTCAGAGAAACCACACGTGCTACCATTGAGACAACTGTTGTCAGAGAAGCCTCATATTCTAGGTTAAGAAGATAACCTGTGGTGCTTGTTTGAAGGAAAGACCTCTCTATAATGAACATTTAAAATATGAGATACCATATACACCAGTGGTCATCAACCCTGTCCTCAGGGCCCACTAACAGGCCAGGTTTGCAAGATAACTGAAATACATCACAGGTGATATCATTTGCTGCTCAGTGATTGCAGTATTCTAGTCTGCATCTCCCCAAGGTAATACATAAAACCTAGCCTGTTAGTGGGCCCTGAGGACAAGGTTGATGACCACTGATGTATACAACATAATCCAATTTTCTTTTTTAAATCTTTAAAAATAGCAAGCATCCCAATTTTTTTCTTTGAAAATTTTACTTGCACAGCAAGGCCTAGTTCACACCTATGCATTTTTCAGAAACACTACAGTCCCATTTATGGATCATGTTCACATCTGTTTTATTGTTAGGGTCAGAGACTTCTCTTATCGTCCATGGACTGACACAGCTCTAATACTGAAACACAAGGGTATATGTCCCTGCTCGCAGGAGAAGATCTAGGCAGAATGTTAGAAACATACATTCTAGAACAAACCAGAGCTGAACAGCCCCGCCCAGGGGGGGGGTGGTCCCTCCGGACATAACCCTCCTACTTGCAGCCAGCAGCCTCAGTTTTTTTCTGCCTAGCAGAAGAAGACGTGGCTCTCAGAGCCAGTCTCCTGGAAGATTTTATTTTTATTCCTTTGAGAATTTTATTATTTTATTTTTGAGACCTTCAATCAACTGTCGGCTGGGCAACAGGTTGGGTACACTAGTATCCTCGTAGTCTTCCCTGTCCGACCATCAAGCGTGCTGATCCTCGCCTTGTGTGCGTGAGACTCAGTTCACGACATGCCCCATGACTCCAGGGGTGGCCGGTGGGCTTTTATGCTCCAGCGGTCCTCAAGATTGAACAGTGTCTGCTGTATCTTTTGTGGTAGACTGGGCTCACAGCTACTCAGTACTACTCTGATAGGTCTGTCTGAAACACACCAGTGGGTCCCTCTGGGACGGGCAAGTACATGCTGGCTGTGTTTCTCTGTATGGGGGGGTACCTGGGGGTGTTTGGAGACGCCATTAGGCGCTTTGGCTGTAATTTTGCTGCGGATCAATGGCGCAGTATTACACGCGGCCGGCGGCCATTTTCTTGAAGCCGTGGCGCTTTCACTTTAGTTTTTGGCCTCCATCGCCGCTGCTGCGGTGTGAATCTCCTCACACTCTCAGGCTTCACTCGCGCTGGCAGTGCGGTGCATACAGCGGAGCGGTCCTCTAAAGGGTTGGGGAGTACTCTGGGTATCCCCTTCTCAGTCAGGGCAGCCAGTGGGTGGACTGTTTATTCACTTTATTGTGCATAAGGTCCCAGAGGGTGGCGAGTATGGAGTCTGGTTTACCTGCTTCCCCTCTTGTCATAGGCTCCTGCACCTGCAGGCCCTATGGACCAGTTGTCGGCAGTCCTGGTATCATTCCTTGTCAAGATGGAAGCGGTGTGCGAGCTTAAGGGAGATAAAGCTCTCCCCACACATTCTCCAGTAGGGGAGTGCCGATTCAGATATGGGCCTAGCTGCTACTGCTCAGGACCCTAGCTCTGAAGATTTTAAAGTTTCAGAACAGGACATTCCTTGTGAGGAAGACACCAGTTCTGAGTCAGTAACTGACAGGGCGCTTGTAAGTGAACTCATTGATGCTGTGAGGGACACAAGCTGAATGTTGCAGCTGAGGAACCTCAGGTAGAGGCTGTCTTCCCCTTTGGTTCCTTTAAAGCGGTTTCTTCAAAAAAATAAAAAAAAGTCTTTCCATATGTGCTTTTTTGATAAATTCATTGTCCAAGTCTGGGATAAGCCGCAGGAGACATTGACGGCCCTGCGGCGTCTATCCACAAGATATCCCTTTGAGGAGGCCCTGGATAGAGAGAGATATAGATATATAGGGCTCTCCCCCCAGTCGCCCGTTTAAATAAGGCTACCATGCTCCCGATGGAGGGGAGTCCCGCGTTTAAGGACCCCACTGACAGGTGGTCAGAAGTGGTGACTAGAACTACGTTCGCCTTGTTGGGGTCCGTCTTACGCCCCATCGTGGCAGCGACCCTTGTGTCTCAGACCCTTACGGAATGAGCAAAGATTTTGCACCAGACGGTGCAGGAGCATAATCTCCCTCCAGAGACCATTGCCCTGGCTCACCAGCTTGCGCAGGGTTTAGTATGTGTGCGATGCCACTTTGGACGCGGCCCCTTTAATATCTGGGGAATCTCTCTGCGGTGGTGTTGCGCCGTCTTATCTGGCTGAAATGCTTCCAAGAAGCTCCTGGCTGATTTGCCCTTTAAGGGCGTTGGACTGTTTGGGGCTGCCCTGGATGACATTAAGGATGTCACAGGGGGGTAAGAGCACTTTCCTTCCTCAGTCTGCTAAGGGAAAGGAGCCGCACCGTAGACCGGGCCTTTCCTTTCCAGCAAAGAAGTTTTTTCGTCAGTCAGAATCCGCAGGAAAGTCCTCCCAGACTGAAAAAAAAGTGCAGCTGGTGGACAGAAGCGTCCCTGGGTACGCAAGCTTCCCAAGCTCGCCACCGCATGAAGTCTTGCCCCTGCCCGACTCTGGGGTGGGGGACGTCTTTGCAGGTTCACGGTTCGGTGGACCTCCAGGATCTCCGACCGGTGGGTGTGCGAGGTGGTCACCTTGGGGTACAGAATAGAGTTCTGTTCGTGGCCCCCCAAACAGATTCTTTCCCTCAAATCTCCCTCTCCTTCCTGCCCGTCGGGCAGCCCTCTTAGGGGCTGTATAGGATTTGCTTGGGTGCAGAGTAATTGTGCCAGTTCCGTCACAGGAGAGGTTTCACTCGAACCTGTTTGTTGTTCCAAAGGACAGGGTCCAGCCAATCCTGGACCTCAAGGCCTTGAATGTCTATGTGAAAGTACAAAAATTCCGTATGGAATTAATTTGCACGGTGATCGCTACACTCCACCAAGGGGATTTTCTGGCGTCCTTGGACATTAAGGACGCCTACTTGCACATCCCGATCTGCGCAAGTCACCAGAGGTTTCTGCGCTTTGCCATAGGCGAGGTCCACTATCAGTTTGTGGCTCTTCCCTTTGGCCTAGCATCGGCACCACGGGTTTTCACCAAGGTGCTTGCCCTGGTTCTAGCTTTGCTGAGACAGAGGAATTATCGTGGGCCATCTGGACGATCTCCTTCCAAGAGCGGAAGATGGCTCAGAGTTGGAGGAAAAATGTGACAATAGACCCTCCAGGACTTCGGGTGGCTCCTGAATATGCAGAAGTTGCTCCTAGTCCCGACTCAGCACTTAGAGTATCTGGGTCTGATCCTGGACACTTCGGAAGCGAAAGTGTTTCTACCCTCGGAGAAGTTACAGACACTTCAGTCGGCAGTACGGGTCCTGACGTCCAGAAAATGGTCGCCAATCCGTTTCTGCATAAGAGTACTGGGACTCATGGTGGCTTCCTTTGAGGCAGTTCTGTATGCCCAATCACACACTTGGGCATTGCAGAAGGAAATTCCAAATTGTCGTTGGATGGGGCATCCCTGACGTGGTGGTCGAGATCCCCGACTCTTCGGTCCGGAAGGTCGTTCCTCACCATCCAGTGGACGGTGGTCACGACGGACGCCGGGCTGGGGTTTGGGGGGTCCCGTCAGCTTAGGGGCTCTGGACGAAACCCGTCTACCGATTAACGTCCTGGAATTGCGAGCGATCACCGTCTTTGCGTGGTCGAATAGGCTACAAGGCCGCTCGGTCAGAATCCAGTCGGACAACGCCGTGGCATATGTCAACCCTCAGGGGGGCACTCTGAGCTCAGCTGCGGCATCCGAGGTCGCCCGCATCCTAAGGTGGGCGGAAAGAAGCGTGCCGGCTCTGTCAGCCGTCTACATTACATGCGTAGAAAACTGGCAGGCGGACTGAGTCGTCAGTCACTGGACCAGGTAGTGTGGTCCTTGCATCTGGAGGGGTTTCAACTTCTTTGCCGGCGATGTGGACCTGATGGCTTCTCGACTCAATCGCAAGGTGTCTAGGTTTGTGACCAGGTCCAGGGGGACCCCTGGGCAGACGCGTTGGTTTCCGCCGTGGGGTCAGTATCGCTTGATAGATTGCTTACTCTCCGCTGCAGATGCTTCCTCATCTGCTGCGCAGGGTAGCGGCTGAGGGCATTCCAGTGATCCTCATTGCTCCGGATTGGCCTCGGCATCATTGGTACGCCGATCTGGTACGTCTCATCGTGGACGTCCCTTGGCGACTGCCCATGAGGGTGGACCTTCTGTCTCAAGGTCCTATCTTTCATCCTGCTTTACAGTCTCTGGTTTTAACGGCACGGCTATTGAGAGCCAGGCGCTGAAGGACCAAGGCCTTTCGGATTCGGTAATTTCGACCATGCTGAGGGCACAGAAGTCTTCCTCTAGAAAGATCTATCACCGTACCTGGAAAGCTTACATCGCCATGTGCGAAGAGCTAGACTGGCGTCCACGGACGTACTCCATCCCCAGAATCCTGCGGTTCTTGCAGCGTGGTGTGGACCAAAGGCTGGCTTTGAGCACAATTAAGGGTCAGATTTCGGCCTTGGCAGTTTTTTCAACGACCGCAAGCAGGTCATTCCTTGGTTAGCACTTTTGTGCAGGGGGTTCGCCATGCGATTCCCCCTGCCAAGCCTCCTCTCCCTCCTTGGGATCTGAATTTGGTGCCCTCGGTTCTCCAGGAACCTCCCTTTGAAAATATCAGATATTCCTGTCTCAGAAGGTGGCTTTCTTAGTGGCCATTACTTCTGTTGGACGAGTGTCTAAGTTGGCGGCCTTGTCCTGCAAGTCGCCCTATTTGGTCATCCATAAGGATAAGGCGGTGTTGCGTCCGCGACCTTTTTTGCCAAAGGTGGTCTCGGCCTTTCACCCAAATGAGGACATTGTCCTCCCGTCCTTGTGTCCTCACCCATCGCATCCCAGAGAGTTTGCGCTTCACACATTGGATGTGGTACGAGCCTTGCAGGTGTACCTGTCTGCTACTGCTTCTATTCGGAAGTGTGACTCACTGTTTGTGACTGTCTCTGGTCCAAAACAGGGCCAAGCGGCTTCGTCTGCCACCATTTCTAGGTGGATCAGACAAACCGTCATTCAAGCCTATGCTCTCAAGGGGCGGGCGCCTCCCTTTCCGGTTACGATGCATTCCACCAGGGCAATTGGTGCTTCCTGGGATACTGACATCAAGCGTCTGTTGCACAAGTGTGCAAGGCAGCGACCTGGTCGTCCGTTCATACCTTTTCTAAGTTCTATAAGGTTGATGCGTCTGCATCTTCGGATGCTTCCTTTGGCCGCAAAGTGTTGATACCGCTTTGGGATGTCCCACGTGTTTCAGTATTAGAGCTGTGTCAGTCCATGGACGATAATAGAAAATAAGATTTTTGTACTCACCGTAAAATCCGTTTCTCTGACGTCCATGGACTGACACAGCACCCACTCTTCTTTTAAGGTTTGTACTGCTTGGTTACGAACTGAGGCTGCAGGTAGGAGGGTTATGTCCAGAGGGACCGCCCCCCTGGGCAGGGCTGTTCAGCTCCGCTTTGTTCTAGAATGTATGTTTCTAACATTCTGCCTAGATCTTCTCCTGCGAGCAGGGACCTATACCCACGTGTTTCAGTATTAGAGCTGTGTAAGTCCATGGACGTCAGAGAAACGGATTTTACGGTGAGTAAAAAAAAAAAAAAAAAAATCCTATTTCTGGTACCAGAAATTAATGGATCAAAAAAGGTATTGGGAAAAAAAAACAAAAAAAACCAAACACAAAACGCACCTGGAATATGCAAACCGCAACCTGCATAGGTGTGAACCAGGCCTTATTCTGTGATCAGGATAAAGTTTGATCTTGGCATTAGTTTGCATGATTGATGAAGATCTGCTGTGCAACAGAGCTCAAGAGTCAGTTTTAAACATTTGTTCCCTTAGAAAGTGGACTTACCTTTCAATATAACCTGTAGGGGTACCCACAAGGTCATCTAGCCTTTCCTGCAGGGCGGCAAGAATCTGAGGATTCTGCATCATTTGTGCAGTCAATTGTCTAGCTGGAAGTAGAACAAATAAAATTACATTCAATATACTTTTCCATAGCCGAGTAAATACGAAGCCAAAAGAATCACCCAAGCGTCAAAACTTTTGAAAATCAAATTGGTAAGAAAATACAACTGAAGCGATGGTCTTCCATTAGTATCCAAAAAAAAAAAAAAAAGCCAGATGATCCATTTACCTTTACTATTAGCATCCTCGCCAGTTTCTTCTTCTTCAACTTCTTCTACATCTTCCATATCCTGCTGGTCAAGTTCTGCCTGATCTTTGCTGTTTAGAGAGAACACATAAGGTTTGTCAACCTTTACCAGGCAAGATACACACAGGAGCATCTTCCAAAAATATCTATAAACTTATCCAACATGATCAAAGTTTTTATGTTAACTCCAGCCAAAATGATATTTGGATAATGTATGGAAGTGTTTCAATCTGTCAAGTTTATATTGCTACCCAAGCCCCCATTCCAGATGAATGATACTTCCCCATTACAGCCAACTAGGACTCCCCAGTGGGGGAAACTTGCCCCCATCACATTAGGGATTAAACGCTATAAAACATTTTGGAGGCCATGCTCACAAAAAACAAACTGAAAGCCAGACATGTTAACTATTCATCCAAAATAAAAATGTGGATTTTAGTAGGCCAACCAATGTAATGATTCTATACATCTTAGAAA
Source organism: Rana muscosa (assembly GCA_029206835.1). Classification (NCBI taxonomy): domain Eukaryota; kingdom Metazoa; phylum Chordata; class Amphibia; order Anura; family Ranidae; genus Rana; species Rana muscosa. The sequence continues at coordinate 758,698,213 of CM055118.1, read as the reverse complement.
AACGGTTTCCAGAAATTGGTTAAAATGCTTGTTTTAGCAGCTATGGTATTTAGGTTAGTAAACAGGCAGCTAGTGGCCAGCTGATGGCAGTGGGCACACAAGAAAACAGAGTAAACAAGCAAAATCAACTGAGTAACCAGTAGATCATGAGATGCTGTAAAATACAAGTCCTAGCACTTCCTGTCTGAAATGTATTGCATGCTGAGATTGGACCAAAAAGCAACTAGCCTACTTATCACTGCTATATGTCACAACATTAGGTCTGGGCACATCCCTATGGAGGATGGGCGATTAGGAGAGTCAATCTACTTAGCCCCCTGCAGTATGGAAGCTGTAGGAAGGTTATAAGCAAAACAGATGCAGCACAGTACAAAATAGTCTTCTCCCTTCTTTCCAGGATGCCATCACCTAGGGGCCACGGGCAGAAGGGCAAAGTACGTTTGCTTCTCATTTCTTCATAGGTTTTTCCAGTTTAGTGCAGCTTTTTAGCAAAGGGGAGGGAGCCCAAACTAAATAAGCAGATCTTGCTATTTTAGTGCAATGTCAGCTTTAAAGCAGTATTCACCTTAAAGCAAATCTATTGGTTACCAATTCTTAGATGTGATGGCTGCATTTGTTTTTTTAGGCCCTTTTTTCACTTTTGTGATCCAGCAAGTAAGGGATTTGTCAAAACAAGCTCTGCAGGTACAGCAGTTACAGGGATGTGGCAAACTATTTTAACACTGACTGGGTTAACACTGGCAGGGTACTTACAATGGTCCACTTATATGGTTTGTTTTTTTAAACTGATGGGCAGCATGCAACCAGACTTTGTACAAGATATGCGCTTTTCAAGTGCTGGGACTCACTTGAATCCTAGCTGGTAAAATTACACATTCTATATTCAATGAGCTCACACTTTAGCCATAACCACAAAGGTAGATCCACCACAAAAAGGGAGGCAATATCCACACCTGACCCATAGAAATGAACACTTACTTGTCTATGTTGGCCATTTTTCAGATTCTGAAGAAAAACAAAGAAGAGATAGTAAATACAGCGTGACAAAAAAGTTTATTGAAATATTCACACTTTTAACCCCTTCAAGACAGAGGGGAAAAACCCTTATGCCTAAATGCAGTTTTGCAACTTTGACGTGTTAGAACTTTACATCATCGCAACTACTTTGTTACACTGGTGAATTATACCTTTAGACAAATTAGGCTTTTAATTGGTGGTAGATGGTAATATCTTTATTATCTTTTCAATCAAAGGAAAACCTGCCACAATAGTAAAAGTTAAAATTGAGCTGTGTATATGTATCGCTTTATCACCATAACCTACCGCCAAACAGCCCAAAAATGTATTCAACTTAGGATGATCGTAGTAATATCATGTGTATATTTGCACCCTTAGACCCCTTTCACACTGGGTCGGTTTGCAGTCACTATAACGCTAAAAATAGCACCTGAAAACCGACCTGAAACAGCCACTGCTGTCTCTCCAGTGTGAAAGCCCAAGGGCTGTCACACTGGAGTGGTGCAGTAGGACGGTAAAAAAAGTCCTGCTAGCAGCATCTTTGGAGTGGTGAAGGTGCGGTGCGTTTACCGCTCCTGCCCATTGAAATCAATGGGCACCGTGGCTATACCGCCAGCAAAGCGCCTCTGCAGCGGCGCTTTTAACCTTTTTGGCCACTAGTGGGGGGTTAAAAGCGCCGCGACTACTACGGTAAAGCACCGCTAAAAATAGCAGCGCTTTACCGCCGACGCACCTCCCGCCCGTGTGAAATGGGCCTTAGTAAGGCTCGGAAACAATAGTGCGTATTTTGTTTTCTTTATCCTCCAACACAAAAACTGATGTGTTGTGATACCAATTTAAAAAAATATATATTTTTTAAAGTCTTTTCTAAAATACACTGACCTTTGATCCGATATTAGAGCAAACCTTGCTCTATTAAGTTACACACTGTTCTTGAATGGAGAAAGATGCATCTTTCTCCTTGTTGAAGTGTACACAGTAACTGATCACCAACAGCCAATTGGAGGCCATCACAGCAATCAGATGATCGGGAACCAAGCCTTGGGGTTTCATACTAACTCAAATAAGAATGCTAAAATGCTAGAGGACCAGACAAGCAACAGTACAGATTCAAAATTAATTTAGCTTTACAACTTCCCCAGCCCACCTTGCTGCCCCAAAGGCTCCTTCACCTATGCGGCAGAGACTGCCACGCCTCTGAAAAGCGATTCAGGGGTGTTTAAGAGGTGGTGAGAAAAAGAGGTTGCCTCTTATTTAACCCTTTAAACACAGAGGGTCAGTTGCTGGGCAGCCCCGTTGAACTGCATTAGTTGCGTTCAGCAACAGCGCAGTGCACCAGAAGAGACATGCTGTTCAAGTTCTACTGCAGTTGTGAAGCAGAGCATTGCAGCATGTGTACAGCCAAGAGTGGCTGTATATTTAGTGTTAAAGCAGAGGTTCGTCCAAAATTTCAACTTTACTTTATCCACATCCTTGCAACATTTAAATACACATATGCCTAAACTTTTTTTTCGTGCGGCTCCAATTACCATGAATCAGCTGTCTGAAATCAGACTTCCCATGCAGGTGAATATTGCCATTAGAGCGGTGAATGCCAGGAGACGGGCATTCACCGCTTCCCGGAAGTCCGTGCTTGTGGGCTTCATGATGCCCACAAGCAAATTGGAAAATCCCACGATCGATTTATATAAGTGTTTCTTTTAAACGAAAACAGACGGGGATGCTTTTAATCGCCAGACGAGTGAGTACTAAATTTTTATCTTAAACCACATTGAATGGACTTTGGGGGGGGGGGGGGGGGGAAGGACCGTGGAGCCTCCGCCTAAAGGCAGGTAGTCACGGTTCAACTGCCCCCTGGCTGCACATGTGAAATGGCCCTCAAGAAACACTGACCTAAAAATACGTAAGCCCTGATCACACCAACATGCATGTAGCACAAAATGGTCTCAACAGATTTGCACTTCTCAGTTGACTGTTCACAAGACCAGATTCAGGTGTGACTCAAATCCTCCCCCCCCCCCCCCCCCCAAAAAAAAAAAAAAACACCACCTGCTGCATATGAACCACAACAAATTGCACATACATACATACATACATACATACATACATACATACATACATACATACATACATACATACATACATACATACATACATACATACATACATACATACATACATACATACATACATACATACATACATACATACATACATACATACATACATACATACATACATACATACATACATACATACATACATACATACATACATACATACATACACATTATATATATATATATATATAGTCAGTTCTGGGGACAATGCATCTCCTGCATGTACAGGAGTTACATCAGTGGCCTAGAGGGATAACATGGGACCTGCAAGAGGTGTTATCACTTCAATACTGGGCACTCCCAGTCCCCCCCCCCCCCCCCCACCGGGCCAATTTTCAGCTCTCAGCGCTGTCGCACTTTAAAATGACAATTGCTCAGTCATGCAACACTGTACCCAAACTAAATTTATTTTGTTGCCACAAATAGAGCTTTCTTTTGGTGATATTTGACCACTGGGGTTTTTTGCTAAACAGAAAAAGTGATTTTAAAATTGAAAATAAGTAAGTTTGTGGCTCTGATAGGTGGCGCTGATGAAAATGCACTGGCAGGCATTACTGCTGGGCACCGATTGGCAACTCTGGTGGTCCTGGGTGGCACCCTCAGTGGTGCTACACTGATAATCAGTGCAGTCCTCCACCGATCAGGAAAGCAGCCAATCGGTTCTCTACTCGCATCTGTCAGGGCGAGTGGAGGAAAAGCCGACACACGGCTCTTTCCGTTTACGCTGTGATCAGACACAGCGGATCACATGGTAAAGAGCCTACGAGAGGTTCTTTACAGAGATCGGTGATGCGGTCTGTCAGACACCAACGATCGCTGTGCCCCCACCGCGGCTTATCCTGCTGGACGTCATATGACGTCCAGTCAGGGTAACAACCACTTTGCACACATCATTGTTATATAGTGGGCGGGAAGTGGTTAAAGCTGGCAGCAGCAAGTGGGAATATTCAAGCACTGGCGCATTATAGCAACAGCTTAACACACAAGTATACATAAAGGTTTTCTTTAACCCTTTTGTTGGCAGTGCCAGCATGCAAGCAAAAAAGTTAAAATTTTTACTTCTAGCTGCTGGCTATGCAGCAGAAGTGATCTGGACTGCTGTAAAGCTGCCTAAATCACTTCTACATGTGCACAAGAGCTTCAACTGAGTTCTGGTTACTTCCAGGTTCAGAGCTGTCAATCTCCAGTCGTCCTGGCTGGGGAATAAGTTGTCCAGCATAGAAAGTAATCTATCAGCTTCAACTGATCGATCCCTCATGTCTCAGATAACCTGTCACTTGCACTATGCTCAAAAAAGGAGGGCTCAACAGCCTCCTTGTGATGGCAAAGTAAAGAAAATAAAAAAACTCCACCTTTTTTTAAAGCTCTCTACCCTCTAACAGGTGCACACATGTACGAAGAGACAATTGTGCCACACATTAGGTGCACAATGCACACCAGAGTGAGCAATAATGCGAGGTCCATTCGCCAACTATAAATTATTAATCTATGAAGTTTTTAAAAACACCTTTGAAAAATTTTACCAGTCAGGTTTTGCCGTTGCAGACACATCATTTGGAAGTAAAGCTTGATTAACAGTAGAACCACTTGTTTACTTCCAGCCTCTATGGACTTTTTTTAATGAGGCTTTGGGAAGTACACCATGAAGGAGCATGTGCATTGCTTTAGCGATGCAATATTCAGCTGGCTTGAATACAAAATTGTAATCAATGCAGATGCATTAAATTTTAGCAAAAAAAAAAAAAAAGAAAAAAAAAAAAAGGATTATGCCTTCAATCTAAGAATAAACCAGATTCCCCATCTCAGCCGCTTGCTCACTTGATCCCAACTACAACCACCTTTCCCCCTTTTCCCCATATACCAGCAACAGCCATGCTATGATAAGGCACCACTGATATTCCAATGTAAGAAAGGACTCAACAAAGAGCCATAATCACAGGAAAAAAGCTCAGATCAATTTTAGTAAAAAGCACACTGAAAGCGTTTTTTGGGGGGGTGTTAACAGATCAGTTTCCTTAAAGAATGTTACAGTGCTTGTGCCGTGTCATTTGGCCGCCCGTACCACCTGTCTGATCCTGCCAGTTTCTACCCTCCCCTGTACACCGACTCTGGTGTCAGAGCATGGCAGCCCTGATAGATCGGAGTCAGTCCATACCTACGTCATCCACAGCCCTGCTCCGTCTTGTGTCCTCTCCCCTCTGAGTGTTCTCGTGTCAGCACTCCTCTCATAGTAAACATTAAAAACCCATTAGAACAAAAAGTTCCATTGTGTCTGTTATATCATAAAATGCTAATCTGTACTGATAACAGCAGCTCCCTGCGATCACGTGACTTCTCGGCGCTCTCGCTCCGGCTTGACAGCTGCAGTGTTCGGCCCAGCCCACTTGAACTGTCAGCTAGGCAGAGGACAGGAGAGAGAAGGCAACAGATGAAGGTGCTGTGTTATTAGTACAGATAAGCATATTTATGATCAACAGACACAGGGGAACTTATTGTTATAATACAAAGGATAGAAGCATTTTATAGATGCGGCTTAACCACTTTAAGGTCTCCAAACAAAAAGGTTTATTAAAGCGGAGCTCCGCCGAAAAAAAATTAAAAGCCAGCAGCTACAAATACTGCAGCTGCTGACTTTTAATATATGGACACTTACATGTCCTGGAGTCCAGCGACGTCCGCAGCAGAGGACGAGCAATCGCTCGTCACTCTGCTGCCCCCACTGCCATCCTCGGTGAGGGAACCAGGAAGTGAAGCCTTGCGGCTTCACTGCCCGGTTCCCTACGGCGCAAGCGCGAGTCGCCCTGCGCCGTTCCGACTGGTCCCTGTGTGTTCTGGGAGCCGAGTGTCTCCCAGAACACAACGTGTATTCTGCGGGAAGTGACGTACTTTCCACAGATTTCCCGCAGAGAGGAGTCCCGGAAGTGGGTGAAAATACCTGTCTGTCTTCGACAGGTATCTTCACAACCCTCCCCCCTGAAAGGTGTCAATTGTGACACCGGAGGGGGGGTTCCGATGAGCGGAAGTTCCAATGTAGGGTGGAGCTCCGCTTAAGGAACAAACTTTAAGGGGGGCCAGAATGTGACTTTTTAAACAATGCTTCAGGCTTGGTGGTCAGCGAAAAAAAAAAAAAAAAAAAAAAAAAGATTGTTGTTCTCACCGTAAAATCCTTTTCTCCGAGTTCATGGACAGACAGCATCTTAATATTAGGGATGTCCAAGCAGTGTCAAAAAAACGAGGAGTTGCAACCTTAAACAGCTGCCTGCAAAACCTTGCGACCGAAGCAGGCAGACGCATGCTGGTCAACCATGTAAAACTTAGTGAAGGTGAACGGACGACCCAGTCGCCGCCTTACGCACCTGTGAGTCCGACGCTTGGTGGGAAGTGGAAATTATCGCTCCAGGTGAATAGGCTCTGTTAATCAATGAATCCTCAGGAAACCGTGGGTGCTGGCAATGCACAAGATAGGCAAAAACAGGTGATGAATGAGGATGGACAGGCGCACTCCAGAAAAAAACCTTTGGTTGCCTTTATTGTAAAAAAACAAACAAGTGCACTACAGATCACAGCAAGGCAGGAAATCTTCTGCCGCGTTTCACACTATAATTTAGTGCTTACTCATAGCTATGAGTAAGCACTAAATTATAGTGTGAAATGTATCAGCTGATTCCCTGCCTTGCTGTGATCTGTAGTGCACTTTTGTTTTTTTTACAATAAAGGCAACTGAAAAGGTTTTTTTCTGGAGTGCCCCTGTCCATCCTCATTCATCACCTGGTTTAGATCGACGCTTGATGTCGGAAAGCCCAGGAGGCACCTATTGCCCTGGTCGAGTGCGCCGTGACAGGAAAGGAAGGCACCTGCCATTTTAGGGCATAAGCCTAAATTACAATCTGTCTGATTCACCTGAGACACGGTGGCCGACGAGACCGCCAGGCCTTTCTTTGGACAAGTCACTGACACAGCGAGTCTGACCTCCGAAACGGAGTTGTAGCAGACAGATACATCCGCAGAGCTTGTACCAAGCCCAAGGAAAGCAAGCAACCTCTTGGAATGCAACGGCCGAGGACATAAGGATGAAGCACAATGTCCACATTTTGATAAAAAAAAAAAAAAAAGGGCAAAACAAACCTTAGGTAGAGACAAAGGCTGTGGACGCAGCACCGCCTTATCCTTTTGGAGAAGTAGGGAGACTTGCAAGACAAGGCGCCAACTCAAAAACCCTCTGGTAGAGGTAACAGCCACCCGAAAGCTACTTGCCAAGAGTGCCAACAGGAGAATCGGAGAAAAAAAAAAAGAAAAAAAAAAAAAGTGGTTTCTGAAAACACCCAGGGTACCAGATTTAATCCCACAAAGGCAGCAGTGATTGAACCGGAGGGGCCACATGTCAAAACCCTTTGGACAAACATACCCACCAGTGAATGAGCTGCCAAGGATCGCAGAAGAAACCATCCAAGGCTGATATCCGCCCCTCAATTGAGAGTAAAGCTAGTATTTAAACCACTCCACGCTGTCAAAAACAGCAGGATCCTGGAAGCCGAATATGTACGTGAACGCCACTCCATCTCCACACCTAGAGATGTAGGCCCTCCAAGTGCGATGGTAAATCATCCGAAAAGAGGACTTCCGTGTAGAGGTAGACCGATATATCGGCCGATTTTTGGCACTTTAATTAAATCGGCATCGGACGATTATTCTGAAAACAAAAGCCGATTTAAAAAAAAAAAAAAAAAAAAAAACTTCAGCGCGGCTTGCAAACAACATCTTTCATAGAAGTCAATTCAAGTTGCCTGAAGTTTCCCCTGGAGTGACTCATCTCTGGGCAGCCTGCCAAGTGAGAGAAAAGAGTTACAATGTTTCTTCTTATCAATGAACGGTGTAGAAGTTCTCAGTTTAACCATTTTAGCCCTGGTTGGCACTGGTGCGATTTGACATGTCAAATCGGCAATATTTGACACAAATTGCAGGCAATGGCAACGTCCTAATCGGTGCGACACCGCATCTGCGGTGCTGCACCGATTTCAAAAAGTAGTTTCTGTACTACTTTTTGCGATTTCAGCCGCGATTTATATTGACATCTGTGTCAGATGTCTCTAATCGAGCTGAAATCGGGACTGACAGGCAGGAGTGAAATCGTGCGAGTTCAGCTGAACTCGCACAGCTACACTCCCGCAGCCCCAGTGTGAACCTGGGCTAAAGGCTAAATCTTTTCTGACACTTGTAGCTTACAAGTAAAAATCCTGTATTTTCTGCTAGAAAATCACTTGGAACCCCCAAACATTATATATTTTTTTTTAGCAGAGACCCTAGGGAATAAAATGGTGGTTGTTGCAATATTTTATGTCACACGGTATTTGCGCAGCAGTCTTTCAAATGCAATTTTTTGGGAAAAAATACACTTTAATGAATGTTAAATAAAAAAAACTTTTTTTTTTGTCAGTTTTGATTACCTGTTTGTGCCTGCTTCCTGATTCCCTTACTGAAGATGGCGGAGGCAGCACCCGAGAGCGAGATCGGCTTCGGGTGCCGACATCGCGGGCGCCCAGGACAAGTGTCCATATATTAAAAGTCAACAGCTGCAGAATTTGTAGCTGCTGACTTTTATTTTTTTTGGGCGAAACTCCGCTGCTTTCACACTGGAGCGGGCAGGCGCTGCCCTTTTTTTTTTTACGTCCTGCCAGCGCACCACCTCAGTGTGAAAGCACTCAGGCTTTCACACCGAGACTGCAGGGGAGCGGTTTTTGCAGCCATTTTTACAGGTGCTATTTTTAGCCCAAAAGTGCCTGAAAAAACGCCCCAGTGTGAAAGGGGTCCAACTGTTAGTGTTTTTTTTTTTCCCCCCTTCATCTCAAAATCGAAAAAAAAAAAAAAAAAAAAAAAAAAAAAAAAAAAAAAATCGGCCTAACAAATCGGCCCAAAAAAAAAACAAACGGCATTATATCGGCCATGGCGATTTCTAAATATCGGCATCGGCCAGAGAAAACACCATATCGGTCGACCTCTACTTCCGTGCCCTCAGCATGGTGGAAGCACCGAAACCGACGGGCTACGGTCACTTAGTATCCGACTGTCAGCCATGTCGTGAAGGCCAGTAAATGCAAGCAGGATGAAATGTATGACCTTGCGATAAAAAGTCCGCTCGCATTGGCAGCCGCCGAAGAACATCCGCCACCAGTCACACTAAAGCAGCGTACCAGGGACGCCGGAATCAATCTGGGGCAAGTAGACTACTCGGAATCCCCTCGGCCTCTACCCCGCGAGCAGATGAGGAAGAGTATTTTCAGAAGGAAGGCATACATAGCCGATACTGTCCCCACAGGACCACAAACGCGTCCAAGGAATCATCGATCATGACCGCAACATCAAAACCTTCCTTTTGAGTCAAGAAGCCAGGAGATCCCCATCTCTGGTAGAGGAGTCAAAACACCTCTGGGTGTAGAGACCATAGTTAATGGCCCAGCAACTGCAGACTCGGAGTCCACCTGCTAGAGTTCTACACCCAGACTGTATGCGGGCGATAGAGCCAGCACATTTTGCCCTGCTCCCGCAGGACGTGAGGGACAGCATGCAGCAGCCGAGCAACTTGTTCCCCTCGATGGGTGACATATGCCACCGCTGTGGCGTCGTCCAACTGGATCCTGACTGGACGTTCCCGCAGCCTCCGTGACCAAGTGGAGGGGCACCGCCTGAACGGCCGAAGGAGCACCCTGATCGGCAGGCGGGGTTCTTCCTGCGTCCAGCAACTGTCATCCAACAAAAAGGAAACGACTTCCCGGACTGAAAGGCTGGAGACCTCAGCCACCGGATCAGGGAATCCCTGACTAGCCGGCTCACCCGGATTTGACAATCCAGGGACAATGGAGATGTGTCCCATGTCAACAGGATCTCCGTTTGCAAGACTCGTGTGGAATTAAACACAGGACTGCCTCGAAGGTGGCTACCATGAAACCCCAGGACTCGCATGCAAAAGTGCAGTGACCACCACCAGAGCGACACCCACCGCTATACTGCAGCCTGAAGTCTGCAACTTGCGAAGGGAGAAAAAAAGACTCGCCTTTGAGTCCAGATCGAATCCAGGTATTCCAGGCGTGGAGTCGGCACCAACACAGACTTCTGGAGGTTCAGTACCCAACCAAAACTCGAAGAGTCAGACTGGCCATCGCCACATCCTCCCTTAATTCTGAGGTGGAAGCTGCTCTCAGATGGAGGTCGACCAAATAACCCATGATTGCGATCCACTGTTGCCTCAGCAAGGCCAGGATCGGGGCAAGCACCCTGAAGAAACCCCCGGTGCCGACACCAGGCCAAAAAGGGGGAGCCACCATTTAGTAGTGCTCATCCCAGACTGCAAATCACAGAAACCTGATGCCTGACGCATATGGTTGCTGCAATAAAATTTGTCCTTGATGTCCACCGTCTCGGTCCTCCTGTCTGCAGGGTCCATAAAACAAACAAAATAAGGGTCCCGTCCTCCGAATTCATGGTAATTCCCTGGATACCAGGGGACCCCCCTTAATCAGGAAACATTCTGCAAAAGGGACAACGGACAGCCATGCGATTTTTTGAAACGCTGCGGCCGTTCCCATTTTCAGCATGTAAACTTATCCAATAAGCTATGTAGGGAAAACCTCCCAGTGGTGCGGGCCAGCTTGTGGGACCCAGAAGGGACCGACACCATATTAGATGCACTCGCCGTAACCTCCATTTTATTGGGGAGCCCGCAAGCGCTGACCCGGAAGCAAGCGAGAACGCAGTTCCGCACAGTCCGAAGGTCCTGGGTTGCAGGTCAGAGCAGGGGACATCTGCCACAGTAAGGCCCAAGTCTGAATCAGAACTATACCCAGAAGATGGTGGGGGAGGAGCCGTTTTTACCCCCCTTGCGCCTGCACACTGCTTCTACCCTGGTAATAAGGGACTCCAAGACCGACAAGGCGTCCATACGCACCCCAGGTAAAGGGCACCGGGTTGCCACCACAGGGATGTCAGGGAAAGAAAAACGCCAGCTTCTGCCGCCATGCAACCCACACTTGCCTGACACCCATAGGGACCAAGGCAAGGCAGCAAAAACAAAATCCACCCCCCTAGCTGCTCAGAGTGAGGGACCCCAGGGGACTCACAGCTCTGATCCAGGTGCTGCCAGCACCGCCGTCCGCTCTCCCATATGCCTCCTAACGGGCATGGCTGCGGTGTATTCTTGTGCCTGAGCTGTTTTGCGCCCTTCGCACCATTCAGAAGGTACGTTTTCACCGCTAGAGGCAAAAACCAAGCCGGACTACAAGAAAATGGCCACCAGCCGCCCCTGTATAAAGCGCGCTGACTACAAGAAAATGGCACCAGCCGCTGCCAAAATGGCCCGTACAGCAGGCCCAGCCCCACAGAGCATAGGAAGGAGGGAAAGGACAGGGAGAGAGGAAAGGTGGGAACCCCCTAATCGACCTCCCCAGGAATGCTCAGCCGTGCGCCACCTTGCCGGAGCAGGGGGACTGCTACTTACTCTTCCTGTGTGGACTAGCTGAAGGCATTCCTGACAGACCCAACGTCAGCGCAGTTACGGCATGGCTGTCGGCCCGGCACACTGACACGGACATATAGCTCGGTCATATGTGAGCCCTGGAGCATATAGCTCACCGGCCACCCCTGGAGCAACAGGGCATGTCGTGGACAACCCAGCGCGTAGCTTAAGGTCAGCACACGCTCGATGGCCAAAACAAGGGGGAACACAAGGATCTGATGTCCAGCCTGTCACCCAGTCGGCAGTTGATAGTAGATCTCAGGATCAAAAAGTAGAAAGAAAAAAAAAAAAAAAATAGAAAAAAATTTACAGGACCAAGGGGCCCACAGGGAGCCAGGTCCTTCTATGCTAGGCAGAAAAAAAAACAGCTGCATGATGCAGAGAGACTGCCCCCAGGGCGGTACTGTACAGTTTTGATGTGTGTTTAACACTTAACATGCTTTTTAGCCTTCCATCAGGAGAGGACTAGGCAAATATTCCTAATGTCAAGTTTAACCACTTGGCAACCGGCCCATAGCCGAATGACAGCTACAGGGCTGTTGCTTAACTCTGGGAGGGTGTACATTGACGTCCTACCAGAATCGCACGCCCCGTGGAGCGCGCACACGGGAGTGTCCGTGACCGCCAGGTCCAGAGGACCCGGCGAATCACGGTAAATGGTCACTGATCGCGGCCGTTTACCATGTGATCGCGCCGTCAAATGACGGAGCGAACACTTGTAAACAAACCAGCGTCATGTGATGACGCCGGTTCCTCTCTCCCCTCTCTGTACCGATCGGTACAGTGAGGGGGAGAGAGCGGATGGCAGCAGCACTGTGGTCCTCTTTACAGTGAGATATGGGGTCACTAAGACCCCACATCTCACCACTTGGCTGCCTAAAAAAAATTATAAAAACGATCACCGCTTCAAATCCGAAGCAGCAAAGTTTTTTGAAAGCAGAGGCCGGGCGTGACTAACATCGCGCCCGGCCTCTGACGATCATAGAGACTCGGGCGACCATCTTGTCCGCCGGAAATCTGAACAACATCTGGGGCCGGCGGATCCTGCCACCGACTGCACAGGTGAGTCGGTAGAAGCAGCGGTGGGGGGGGGGGGGGGGGGACGTCCCCTTCCGCTGCCCGTAAGAACGATCAAGCGGCGGAACGGCCGCTATGATCAATCTCATGGTGCAGGGAATCGCCGGCTGAAACCGGCAATATCTGAATGATGCCTGTAGCTGCAGGCATCATTCAGATATACCCTCACAAAGCTGAGGACGTCATATGACGGCCTGTGGGCCTGAAGTAGTTAAGTAGCGAAGTTTGGCACCATTCCACCAGCGTGTGCAATTTTGAAGGGTGACATGTTAGGTATCTATTTACTAGGCATAACTTCATCTTTCACATTATGCAAAAACATTGGGCTAACTTTACTGGTTGTTTTTTTTTTTTTTAAGAAAAAAAAACATTTTTTCCCATAAAAACGACCACCATTGTATTCTCTAAGGTCTTTGCTAAAAAAACAATGTTTTGGGGTTCTATGTAATTTTCTAGCAAATAAATGATTTTTACATGTAGGAGAGAAATGTCAGAACTGGCGTGCGTGCTCCAGAACGCCTGAAGGTGCAGACACAACAGGAAGTGAGGAATTCCACTCTGCCAGGGTTATACCGTTTCTGCTCCAGTTAACTAAAGTAAACCATACACTGTTCGTTTCTCCACACAAATGGTGGATGGAGGGATTTTCACCCCAACGACATTGTATTCTGACAGTGGGACCCACAATACAATGATCAGCAGCTGCAGCCGGAGAAAGCCATGCAACTGTGGCCAGAAATTCCTTATATAAAGGTAGCTTTGCAGGAGCAGTTACAAAGTAAGGATCCTACAGGAGTGAGGAACATTAAGCATTACTCATGTCTGCATCATTAGACTTGAGCAATTAAAGTGATGCTAAAGGATCATTTTTTTGAGATTAAAATTATACTTAAATGTTCTGTGCAACGATATTGCACAGAAATGTCCTCTTCAGGCAGTCCCTCTCCCATGTGTGCATCCATAAATAGCAGCACTGTTAAGCTCCTCCTCGTGTTAATTTCATCAACTAAAATAGTTGACTAAATGGCATATTAGTCAAAAGACAGACTAAATTGAAATTTAAACATCTTACTGCTCCTCACAGGAGTCTGACTGATAGTAGCAGAATCCATGGCTCCCACCACCACCAGGGTGGCCTGTAAAAAGAAGGATGTGAGGGGCATTTGGTTGCAGCCAAGACCGCTCTGGAGTGGCAACAGGAGCCAGGTAAGTGTTTAGGGGTGAGTAGAACAGGTAGTGGGGAGTTTTTACTAGAGGTCGACCGATATTTCGCCTTTTTAGAGAAATCGGCATCGGCCGATTATTATGTAAAAAAAGGCTGATTTGTGGGGGATCTGAGGCAGGGAAGTGCTGGGTGGAAATCCCCCCCGCCCGTCCACCGTCTATTTTAAACGGCTGCTATCACCGCCGCTGCCTGCTTACTTTTTTTCCCCAGTGGATGAAGCCTGCAGCGGCGGCCACCGATTGGCTGTTACTGGCCGCGCTGCATTCTGGGGTTTGTAGTCTGGAGGCAGAAGCAGGACGTGCAGCATGTCAGGGGATGAATGGAGCAGTCTTTGGCCATGCGAGGGAACGGAGCCAGGAGCGCTCGTTCCCGCTGGTGGAGGTGGCATTGTTGAGCTGTACTAATGGGCAACGATAAACTGTACTAGACTGGTGGGCTGCACTGGTGGGCACTAATGAGGTGGCACCGATAGGCTCCACTGGTGGGCACTGATGAGGTTGCACTAGTGGCACTAATGAGGTGGCAATGGTGGGTACTGATAGGCTGCACTGGTGGGCACTAATGTGGAACTGAAAGGCAGCACTGGTGGGCACTAATGGACACTGATAGGCTGCACCCCACCTCTCTACCCTAAACAATAACCTCCTCCCCGCCTTAGATAAAAATAAAAAAAATGGCTCAAAATATTGGCCGCAAAAATCGGCAACATATATCGTCCGCCCCAATTTCTAAATATCGGCATCGGCCAGAGAAAAACCCATATCGGTCGACCTCTAGTTTTTACCTTAATGCAGAGACTGCATTAAAGTGGAATTCCAGCTTCATCCCAACAAGCCTTAAAAACTGTTCATCCTTACAGTTTTAAGGCCAATTAGGATGAAGCAGAAATACACCTTAACCACTTGCCACCAGCCATCAAATGACGGCTGAGAGGTGCAGCTATTGTTATGGGTGGACGTCATACGACGGGCTCCCAGAACGACCACTCTAGTGCACCTCGCACCGTGTTGCTAGGACGCGGAGCTACCCTGATCACATGGTTAGGTCCATGGCTCTTTACAGTGATCGGCTGTGTCCAATCACAGCTGGTCACATGTAAACATGGAGATGCCGGTAATCGGCACCCCTCGCCTCACTGACAGAATGAGAGGAGACCCAATCAGCGGCATCTACACCGTGGACATCTATGGATGTAATCGGGGCACTGATCATCAGCGCCCTGATTACAATTAAGTGCCAGAAATCAGTGCTGGCTATCACTGCTGCCCCATAAGTGACACCTATGGGTGCTACTGGTGGGCACAGATAAGTGCCACATATCAGTGCCCATAAGTGCCGGAGAAAAAAAAAATACTTACAAAATATACTGACAAACTAGGAAAAACTTTTAATTTTTTTAGAAAAAAAAAAGAATACCAACAAAAGAAAGCTCCATTTAAATGTGAGGAAATTTAGTTTTGTTAGTGTTGTATAACCGCACTGAAAAATGGCCTAGACAGGAAGGCCCCTTTCACACTGAGGCGTTGCAATAACGCGCCTAAAACTATTAGCGTTATTACCACTATTTTTAGCGCTAATGCGGTAAAACGCATAGGAGTTATCGCTATTTTTAAAAATAGCACCAACGCCTATGCGGTTTTACAGCGGTACTCATTTCAATGGGGATAGGCATTTTTACAGCGCTATTTTATGCGCCCCAAAGATGCTCCAAAAAAGCTGTTTGCAGGATTTTTTCCAACGCGCAGCCAGCACAACGCCTCAGTGTGAAAGCCCTCAGCTTTCACATTGAGAATGCTGGGTCAGGATTATTTCAGACGTTTTTACAGCGCTATTAGCGCTAAAACCCCTGAAAAAACACCTCAGTGTAAAAGGGGCCGAAGGGTGAAAAAAGCATTTGAATTTAGAACCACTTTTACCCTTTCAATGTGTAAAGGTAAAGGGCAAAGTTTATTTTTGCAACCAGTTAGGCTTTTAATGCTCTGATCCTTCTAGGGATATTCACCATCCATCCCCAAGAACAATGTCACTGGGACTTAGTGAACAAGGATAAAACTGGACATTTTCTAATGGAGCACTTGGTGTGATGATCTAGGGGTGTTCTTCCTTACATTTATCCGGTTCCTGGGGTGTCAACAAGGCAGAAGTGAAGAAAAGCCTCAATGGAATGCAGATGCAAACAGATGTTTTAACGCCGCACTTAAGAATTTGGCTTTAGAAATACGAGTGTCTGAACAGAAATGGTGAGAAGCGCAAATGTTTTTAAAGTGGTACTAAACCCACAGCAAACAAAAAATCAGTCTGTATATGCAGTAACGCATGCTTGTTATACTCACTGTGGAACCTGTGGTTAATTGGTTATCCTCCACATTGTGTAAAAAGTCTGTCTGATCAGTCTTCTCTGATCCACTACTTCTTCCACTGACTCCCAATAATTTCTTGAAAACAGTCTATGGAGTCAGGCTGCACATGCTCAGTTCGGTGTATATTGCTAGGTTCGTTTTTTGTTGGGAGGATGCATGTGATCAGCCCAGGGTAAAACGGAACTGTACAGAAAGGGTCAGGGGTCTTGCAGTCTAAGAGAACAGTCAGAATACTCCTCTGAGCTTTAACCAGTGCTTGGCTGGAAATTGACTGCTACATACTGCCGAGAAGAAAATTTACTTAGCAGTTTATATTTGCTAAAATCCATGTTCTGTGTACTGCGGGAGACCAGATAATGTGAATGCAGGTTCCTGGGTTTAGTAACACTTTATACATGTCATACAGGCAGGAAAGTTACATTTGGAAGTATTATATGGAGTTTGAATAGTACAGGTCATAATACCCAAACACTTCTTCACCCACAATAAAAAAAGAAAAAATGGCGCAAAATGAGTTCTAGGCAGAGTATATGATAATAAAAAGAGTCAATGATGTATAAATGTTGCAAGCACCAGCTACCATGAGCAGAAGCAGGCTCTGTAAAATATGATGCAAAAGAGAAAGGTGCGCCAAACTAAGTGCAGTAAAACAGGCTCTAATGGCAAAATTATATAAAAACCAGCCAAATGGCTACTCACAGGATGCAGGACAAATTAAGGCATGCAAGGGGTTAATGGTGGTCCGGAGTCATCTAAGGCGGTCCTCAGGGGAGATGCAAGTTCCAGATGACAGAAGTTGCTGAAGATGGCTGAATGCAGGAAGGCTGGAAGCAGGTTGGTGTCAGCAGGGGAAGTCAAGGCATCCGAGCTGCAGGTGATGTGAAAAGCCCTGTATCGCTGGGATAGACAGGAAACAACCAGGAAGCTGCAGTTCAGCGAGCGCTTCAGCGTGCCGTCGGACCGGAAGTGACGTGGGGATAGAACGGACCAATGGGATGACGCGTTTCACAGCATCCCCATCCGGACCACCATTAACCCCTTACATGCCTTAATTTGTCCTGCATCCCGTGAGTAGCCATTTGGCTGGTTTTTATATAATTTTGCCATTAAAGCCTGTTTTACTGCACTTAGTTTGGCGCACCTTTCTCTTTTGCACTTCTCCACCCACCCCTTTCTTACTCTTACCAATTGCCATCTTTCCAACTGTATGCCCTGAACCAACATTTATAGTGGATAAGAGCTCATTCATATAAGCAACTACTGGTGTGCGCTGTGAAGAGAGCAGTGCTGAGGAGTCATAAGTGACACTTGAAAACTGAGTTCCACCCAAAAATGGAACTTCCGTTTTTCAAAACCCTCCCCCCCTCCGGTGACACTTTTGGCACCTTTCGGGGGGGGGCTGCAGACAGGTATTTGCACCTACTTCCCTCAGTTTAAGTCAGGATATGACGAAACGCGTTAGGGCATGACCTACACGACGCAACGGAAGTGATGTATGCGCTCCACTGTAGCCGAACCCGGAAGTAGGAGATTTCCTGTTTACAAGCTTGTGGGACGAGCGGCTTCCATCTCCGGCTGAGACGGTGAAGTGCATTTATTTATGCTCATTTGTGATCTATTTTTTTATGTACGTTTAATGTATGAAGGGTGATTGTGGGGGGGGACTTATTTTATTAAACGGAATTACGCTATTGGCTTTCTTCTGTTTATTTACCATTTTTGGGAGCCTCCACTGGATTTGCCATTCCCCTGGCTGATGCAGAGTGCAGCTTACATATGGTTCTGACTCATCCTCCCTATATCAAGGCTTGGTTTTGTTCTGGTGAGTTTAAACCCTTGAGGGGGGAGTGTGTTCTCACTGGGTGGACCTGGATTGTTCGGTGAAAGTGCACGCTGTTTCCATCCAAGATCTATGGACACTGTTAAGACATTCTGCACTTTAATATCTGCCAAAATTGTTATTCACTTGTGGTGGTGTTGGCCACCCTATTCCTACCAACATCAGCGCTGTTTTAGTATATCACTGACACAGACTACCGCTGTTTTTATGTTTGTTATACTACTTTTTAGTAAAGTGGAGATGGAGTTTCTCGGCTGCCAAGGACTCTACCTCAGTGGCTGAGACAGCACCATTGGCTCCCGCTGCTGTCAAAGTCAGTGAGCCAATAAGGAGAAATAGGGGGCTGGGCTGAACCACAGCTCCGTGACTGAGTGGACAGAGCTACGATTCGGGTGCCCCCATAGCAAGCTGCTTGCTGAGGGAGGGGCCAGGAGAGCTGGAGAGACACAAGAGGAGGATCTGGGGAGCTCTGCGCAAAGCCACTGCACAGTAGAGGTAAGTATGACATTTTTTTCTTTGAGACTTTATCACTTTAATGCCATTCTTTAAATTAAGGTAAAAAATGTCCCTGTATTTGTATCACCCACCTTAGTCCCTTTTCAAACAGGCAGACCATTCAGGTCCACCTGTCAGTTTTTTTTTCGGCGGACCTGAACATACGCTCCATGCAAGTCTATGGAGCAACGGATGTCAGCGGTGACCATGTTCGCCTACATCCGACCTGCTAAAATCAGATGCATGGTGATAAGTTCGCCATCCATCCTGGCGGATCAAATAAAATCTGATGAAAAACAGACATGCTGTCCGTTTTCAAGCGATCTTTCCATAGGGATCATCGGCACTCGAAAGGCCCCTCCCCAGGCAGCTTCCTATGGTGGTGCACCATGTGAAGGTGCCCAGAGCACTGACGAGGACCCCAGAAGAGGCAATGCAAGGCCCCTCTGAAACAAGGCTGCACAGACCAGGTAACGTGTTTATTTTTTTAAATGAAGCTTTTACAATTACTTTAAACTTGTGCTGTTTAACTGTACACCAGCTGTGTCCTTACACAAGTGTATTAGCACACATTTCAAACCTCACCCATTAATTTCCCAGAACAACTTTTCAGGCTGGTGCTTACAGGTGCAAAAATGCTTAAAGCGGAACTAAACCCATCAATTTAACGGTTTCAAAAAACACATTCCCAGCATGCCAACTGTCATTTGCTTGCGCTTTCAGCCAAACCATTAAATGGCTGGAGTCATAACTGATCACATGCACAGCACCATGACAGTTGATCAGAGACATACAGGGCAGTTTCCGTGACTGAAAATAGAAGGGTTTAGTTCCGTTTTAAAGCAGAACTAAACGCATCAATATAAGAATCAAAAAAAAAAAAAAAAAAAACTTACATTGCCAGCATGCTGAGAATATTGTCACATTTACATGGGCTTTTAGCCAAACCAAATGGCTGGAGTCATAACTGATCACATGTGCAGCATCATGGCAGTTGCAGATTAAACATAAGCCAAGATGGCAGGAAGGTTTAGTTCCGCTTTAAATATGCATAAAAATTGACTCATACACTTGAGCATAACCAACTGATCATACCAGTGTGAACACAGAGCAACAAAAAAGCATAGGATTCTGCATGTTGAGAATTCAGAACTCTCCTGTGAATGAGGATTGGATGTTAGAAAAAAAATTAGAACAGAAAACAAAAATTAAAGCCAACCCCCCCCCCCCCCCCCCCCCGTGTCAGTGATAACTAGGGTGGTGGTAGAGTAAGCAGAGGATCACTGCTGTGCCCCATATGCTGCCCTTCCTCAGCCATGGCACATCTGTAGGAGCCAGCCCTGACTCATGTGCTGCCCTTCCTTTATGGTGTGTAGAGTAGGCAGCGAACACCTGGGCACCCCATGTGCTGCTCTTTCTCTATGGTGGTGTGTAGAGTAAGCAGCGGATCACTGCTGCCCTCCCGCCATGTGCTGCCCTTTATAGTGGTGGGTAGAGTGAGCAGCGCATCACTGCTGCCCTTTCTCTATGGTAATGGGTAATGAGCAGCGCATCACTGCTGCCCTTTCTCTATGGTAATGGGTAGTGAGCAGCGCATCACTGCTGCCCTTTCTCTATGGTAATGAGCAGCGCATCACTGCTGCCCTTTCTCTATGGTAATGAGCAGCGCATCACTGCTGCCCTTTCTCTATGGTAATGAGCAGCGCATCACTGCTGCCCTTTCTCTATGGTAATGAGCAGCGCATCACTGCTGCCCTTTCTCTATGGTAGTGAGCAGCGCATCACTGCTGCCCTTTCTCTATGGTAATGGGTAGTGAGCAGCGCATCACTACTGCCCTTTCTCTATGGTAATGGGTAGTGAGCAGCGCATCACTGCTGCCCTTTCTCTATGGTAATGGGTAGTGAGCAGTGCATCACTGCTGCCCTTTCTCTATGGTAATGGGTAGTGAGCAGTGCATCACTGCTGCCCTTTCTCTATGGTAATGGGTAGTGAGCAGCGGATCACTGCTGCCCTTTCTCTATGGTAATGGGTAGAGTAAGCAGCGGATCACTGCTGCCCTTTCTCTATGGTGGTGGGTAGAGCAAGCAGCGGATCACTGCTGCGCCCCCCACGTGCTGCCCTTTCTATGTAATGGTGGGTAGAGCAAGCAGCGGATCACTGCTGCGCTCCCCATGTGCTGCCCTTTCTCTATAATGGTGGGTAGAGCAAGCAGCGGATCACTGCTGCGCTCCCCATGTGCTGCCCTTTCTCTATAATGGTGGGTAGAGCAAGCAGCGGATCACTGCTGCGCTCCCCATGTGCTGCCCTTTCTCTATGGTGGTGGGTAGAGCAAGCAGCGGATCACTGCTGCGCCCCCCCCCCCCCCAGGCCCATCTGACGCCCCACATCCTGGCATTGAGTGTGGGCCTGTACTGTGCACGTGTCGAGCGCTCCGTTGTTCCGGTAGATGAGGAGGCCGCACTGCATCCGCTCCAGGCTGATCAATACAGCAACACGTGCAGCGCTGCCCGGCCGCCTCGTGTACAGCATAGAGCAGGCCGCCCGGGGACAGCGCCTCTCCTCCATCACTACACACTTCTAGGGCGCGCTCCGGCCCTGCCACTTCCCTCCCAGCCGAGGCCTATGACTGTCATCCACTGTGACAGGAGCGGTCATACGTCCAGCGGGGAGCGAGGTACAGCCCGAGCAGCCGGCCGGAGCCGAGAGGATGCTCCGTTATGTGTTCCGGCTGACAGGAGTTCCCCCCGCCCTCCCTCTCCTATGGGTGCCGCTCCCAGTCTCCTCACACACATATATGTCGGCTCGCCCGGTCCCAAAGCAGAATGTCGGCCGCTGTCCGGCCTGCTCCGGAGACGTGCTGTGAGCTCTTACCGGGTTGACAGAGCCAGAAGTCCGCTGCTGCCGCCGCGCAGTGCCTGGAGACAGGAGGAGGGAGCGCCCCTCTAGGATGGCGGTAAAATAATAAGAGGAGCAGAGGTCCCGCCGCTCGCGCTCATATAGAACAGCGTCAGCACGTACACCTCCCTTGTCTCCCTGGCAACGCGCGCCGGCCGTCCGGGTTCGCGCGCCTTTCTGGAGGGCGTGGCCAGGTTGCTGTGTGATCTGTCAGTGAAGACTCATTGCCAGCCCTGTAAAGTGATGGGCAGCGGTCAGGGAAAGGATCCAAGCTCCAGTCATAACAGAGCAGTGCCCAGAAGTCTGCCTTGTGTCATGTGCTAGGCCCCCAGAGCTGGCAGTTACACCTCAGAGACCCTTCTTCTTATTGTACTTCTGTAGAACATGCCAGTTGAAGGCTACTTGGGTCTCCAGAGTTCTCCTTTCAGACATTTTTGTTGGGTGAAGCACTATGTAAAAGACAAAGTCCATTGCTAAAAATAAAAGGTTTTCTTGGGGCTCATTTACACTTGTGGCTGCCATTGCCACTCCATTGAAAAGCAATCCATGGTGGTTTGGGATGCTAATGACAGGTGGCTTGGAGGTGATAAGTCATGTTAAAAGAGAAGTATGGGAATCCTCATTTTCTCTTATCATCCATGGACTGACACGGCGTCTCTTACACTTTACACGTGGGTTATGTCCCTGCTTGCAGGAGAAGACCTAGGCAGAATGTGAAATGTTGTACATACATTCTATAAAGCCAGAGCCAAACAGCCCCAACCAGGGGGGCGGTCCCTCCGGACATAACCCTCCCACTGCAGTCAGCAGACCTCAGTTTTTTTCTGCCTAGCAGAAGGAGAAGACGTGGCTCTCTCAGGAGCCA
Organism: Rana muscosa; assembly: GCA_029206835.1. Taxonomy (NCBI): domain Eukaryota; kingdom Metazoa; phylum Chordata; class Amphibia; order Anura; family Ranidae; genus Rana; species Rana muscosa. The sequence goes on along the minus strand of CM055118.1, from coordinate 758,675,812 downwards.
GTCTCCTGACCTATTTTTATTCCTTTTGGAATTTTTCTTATTTTATTTTTGAGATCTTCTATCAACTGTTGGCTGGGCAACAGGTTGGGTACAAGATATCCTCGTAGTCTTCCCTGTCCGACCATCAAGCGTGCTGATCCTCGCCTTGTGTGCGTGAGACTCAGTTCACGACATGCCCCACGACTCCAGGGGTGGCCGGTGGGCTTTCATGCTCCCACGGTCCTCTCAAGATTGAACAGTCCTGCTGTATCATTCGTGGTGGACCGGGCCGACAGCTACTCAGTACCGCACTGTGATAGTTCTGTCAGAAACACACCAGTGGGTCCCTCAGGGGATGGGTAAGTAGTCTCTCCTGTCTGCAGGTGAGTACATGCTGTGTGTTTCTCTGTGTGGGGGATTTTCCCTGTCTCCCCCTGTGTTTTATTGTCACTCTCTGTCACCATTGCTGGCGCTGTGCTGTGTGGGGTGCCTGAGGGTCATACTGCCCTGGGGGGGGGGTCATGCTAGTCTGCATATCGCTGGGGCTGTTTTTTGAGTGTTCTGGGGGCCTGGGCGCCGTTCGGCGCCATGTTTTTGTGTTTGTGCATTACTTTACATTGGCGGCCATTTTGCTGTGGATCGCCTGAGCACATTGCGGCGGCCATTTTCTTGTAGCCGCGAGCTTTTCAAGCACTTGTTTGGCCTCTATCGCCGCTGGGAACGGCGCGAATCTCCTCACACTCTCTCCTCTCAGCTCACTCATGCTGAACAGCGCGGCGCAGAGAGACAAGGCAGCGGAACCGAGCGGTCCTGGTCAGGTTGGTGGGTCCCCTGGGCATTCCCCTACTCAGTCAGCACAGCTTGTGGGTGGACTTTTTTTCTGAGGAGTCCATACCTCCCAACTGGCACGGATTGTGCGGGTTTTACCCGCAGAGGCTCCTCCTTCCCGCACTCCCGCGAGACTATCATGTTTCCCGCACAGCAGGAAACATGAAGAGAAGAAGAGGAGCAGCAGCAGCAGGTAAGAGCCCCCCCCCCCCGCGATCGGTGCACTAGTATGCCCCCCCCCCCCGATCGGCGGCCCCCCGCAAGTCCTTTTTTTATTTTTTTAATGTTACGCCGGCAACCATAACCCCCCCCCCCCCCAACTTCTGTGGCAATGCCCGTTTTTTTTGCCAATGTCCCGCACCCCCCCCCCCCCCCCGCTCAACAACTCTGACTCTGGTTGGCATGGGAGAGAGAGGGGACATCAGAATGTCCCGCGAAGGGACTTTACAAAGTTGGGAGGTATGGGAGTCTCAGCAGAGAGGGACAATATGGAGTCAGTGTCACCAGCTTCCCCTTACATGCCAGAGGCGACAGGCAGTGCCCCAGCACCTGCGGTCCCCATGGACCAGTTGTCGGCAGTCCTGGAATCATTTCTTACCAGGATGGAAGCGGTGTGCGAGCGCAAGGGAGCAAAAAAGCGCCCTCTCCCCACTTTATCTCCACAAGGGGAGTGCGCTGATTCAGATATGGGCCTAGCTAGTGCTGCTCAGGACTCTAGCTCTGAATATTTGGATGGTTTTGAACAGGACATTCCTTGTGAGGAAGACTCCAGTTCTGAGTCAGTAAATGACAGGGCGCTTGTTAGTGAACTCATTGATGCTGTGAGGGACACTCTCAAGCTGAATGCTGCGGCTATGGAACCTCAGGCAGAGGCAGTCTCCTTTGGTTCTTTTAAGGCCAAGCCTTCTAAAAAGGTTTTTCCATATGTTCCTTTCTTTGACCAGCTCATTGATCAGGTCTGGGAAAAGCCGCAGAAGACTTTTATGGTTCCGCTGCGTTTGTCTATCAGATACCCCTTTGAAGACGCCCTGCTTAAGAAGTGGGCTTCTCCCCCAGTGGTCGACCCTCCAGTCGCCCGTTTGAACAAGGCCACCACTCTCCTGATGGAGGGGACTCCTGCATTTAAGGACCCCACTGACAGGAGGTCAGAAGTGGTGAGCAGAGCCATGTTTGCCTTGTTGGGATCCGCCTTACGGCCTGTTGTAGCGGCGACCCTTGTGTCTCGGACACTCACGGAATGGGCTAAAATTTTGCACCAAACTGTACAGGAGTATAATCTTCCTCCGGACACTATTGCTCTGGCCCACCAGATGGTGCAGGGCCTGATTTATGTGTGCGACGCCACGTTGGACGCGGCCCCATTAATATCCAGGGCCTCTGTCTCGGCGGTGGTATTGCGTCGTCTTATCTGGTTGAAATGCTGGTCTGCTGACCTAGCCTCTAAGAAGCTCCTGACAGATCTACCTTTTAAGGGTGGTAGACTTTTCTGTGCTGCTCTGGATGACATCATCAAGGATGTCACGGGAGGTAAAAGCACTCTCCTTCCTCAGACTATCAAAGGTAAGGAGGCCCGCCATAAGCCGGGTCCTTCCTTTCCAGCATAAAAGTTTTTTTTTCGTCAGTCGGAGTCCACGGGTAAGCCCTCCCAGACTGACAACAGTGCGGCGGGTGGACACAAGCGCCCCTGGGTGCGTAAGCCGAACAAGCCGGCTCCCAAGCCTGCCTCCGCCTGAAGTCTTGCCCCCGCCCGACTCTGGGGTGGGGGGACGACTTTGCAGGTTCACGGATCGGTGGACCTCCCAGATCTCCGACCGGTGGGTGTGCGAGGTGGTCACCTCAGGATACAGAATAGAGTTCCGTTCCTGGCCCCCAGACAGATTCTTTCCCTCAAATCTCCCTCTCCTTCCTGCCCGTCGGACAGCCCTATTTGGGGCTGTACAGGATTTGATCGAGTCCGAAGTGATTGTCCCGGTTCCGTCCCAGGAGAGGTTTCAGGGGTTCTACTCGAATCTGTTTGTTGTTCCAAAAAAGGACGGGGTTCGGCCAATCCTGGACCTCAAGGCCCTGAATGCCTTTGTGAAGGTGCAAAAATTCCGCATGGAATCCATTCGCACGGTGATCGCTACACTCCATCAAGGGGATTTTCTGGCGTCCTTGGACATCAAGGATGCCTACTTGCATGTTCCGATCTGCACGAGCCACCAGAAGTTTCTGCGCTTTGCGATCGGCGAAGTCCACTATCAATTTGTGGCTCTTCCCTTCGGCCTAGCCTCGGCACCAAGGGTGTTCACCAAGGTGCTTGCTCCGGTTCTAGCTTTGCTGAGACAGCGAGGCATTGCTATCGTGGGCTATCTGGACGATCTTCTTCTAAGAGCAGACAGTGGCTCAGAATTAGAAGAAAGTGTGACTATCGTCAGTCAGACCCTCAGGGACTTCGGGTGGCTCCTGAACATTCAGAAGTCGGTCCTGGTCCCGACTCAGCGTCTAGAGTATCTAGGTCTGATTCTGGACTCCTTGGAGGCGAAGGTATTCTTACCTCCGGAGAAGCGGCTAACACCTCAGTCTGCAGTGCGGGTGCTGACGTCCCGAAAATGGTCGTCAATCCGTTTTTGCATGAGAGTCCTGGGACTCATGGTGGCCTCTTTCGAGGCCGTTCCTTATGCCCAATCGCACACCAGGGCATTACAGAAGGAGATCTTGTCCTCGTGGGACAAATCCCCATTGTCCTTGGATCTTCAGATCCAGGTGAGTCACCTAGTCAGGGTGTCCCTGGCGTGGTGGTTGAGGTCCCCGGCTCTTCGGTCCGGGAGGTCGTTTCTCCCCATCCAATGGACGGAGATCACGACGGACGCCAGCCTGACGGGCTGGGGGGGAGTCTGGGGAGTCCTGTCGGCCCAAGGGTTTTGGACTCCGGACGAAGCCCGTTTACCGATCAATGTTCTGGAAATACGGGCAATCAGACTGTGTCTCTCCTCATGGTCGGAGAGATTACAAGGTCGCTCCATCAGGATCCAGTCAGACAACGCCACGGCGGTGGCGTATGTCAACCATCAGGGGGGGACACGGAGCTCAGCTGCGGCTTCTGAGGTCGCCCCGCATCCTAAGGTGGGCCGAAAGAAGCGTGTCGGCCGTCTACATTCCGGGCGTAGACAATTGGCAGGCGGACTATCTGAGTCGCCAGACGCTGGACCAGGGAGAGTGGTCCTTGCACCCGGAGGTTTTTCAACTCCTTTGCCGACGGTGGGGCACGCCGGATGTGGACCTGATGGCCTCTCGACTCAATCGCAAGGTGTCGAGGTTTGTGGCCAGATCCAGGGATCCTTGGGCGGATGCCTCAGATGTGTTGGTGGCCCCATGGGGTCATTATCACCTGATATACGTTTATCCTCCGCTGCAGTTGCTCCCTCGCCTGCTGCGCAGCGTGGCGACCGAGGGAATTCCGGTGATCCTCATTGCTCCGGATTGGCCTCGGCGTCACTGATACGCTGATCTGATACGTCTCGTCGTGGACGTTCCCTGGCGGTTGCCAATGAGGGAGGACCTTCTTTCTCAAGGTCCTATATTTCATCCTGCTTTACAGTCTCTGGCTTTAACGGCATGGCTATTGAAAGCCAGGTGCTAAGAGACCGGGGTCTCTCGGATTCGGTCATTTCGACCATGTTAAGGGCACGGAAGTCTTCCTCCAGAAAGATCTATCACCGTACTTGGAAAGCTTACATCGCCATGTGCGAAGAGCTGGACTGGCGTCCGCGGATGTATTCCGACCCCAGAATCCTGCGTTTTCTGCAGCGTGGCGTGACCCAAAAGCTTGCTTTGAGTACCATTAAGGGTCAGATTTCGGCCTTGGCCGTCTTCTTTCAGCGACCGCTGGCGGGTCATTCTTTGGTTAGCACCTTTGTACAGGGGGTTCGCCATGTGCTTCCTCCTGTCAAGCCTCCTCTCCCCCCGTGGGATCTGAATTTGGTGCTCTCGGTTCTCCAGGAACCTCCCTTTGAAAATATCAGAGATATTCCCCTCTTGACTTTGTCTCAGAAGGTGGCCTTCTTAGTGGCCATTACTTCTGTTAGACGAGTGTCTGAGTTGGCGGCCTTGTCCTGCAAGTCGCCCTATTTGGTCATTCATAAGGATAAGGCGGTGTTGCGTCCGCGACCTTCTTTTTTGCCAAAGGTGGTCTCGGCCTTTCACCTAAATGAGGACATTGTCCTCCCGTCCTTGTGTCCTCACCCATCGCATCCCATAGAGTTTGCGCTTCACACATTGGATGTGGTACGAGCCTTGCGGGTGTACCTGTCTGCTACTGCTTCTATTCGGAAGTCTGACTCACTGTTTGTGACTGTCTCTGGTCCAAAACAGGGCCAAGTCGCTTCGTCTGCCACCATTTCTAGGTGGATCAGACAAACCGTCATTCAAGCCTATGCTCTCAAGGGGCGGGCGCCTCCCTTTCCGGTTACGGCGCATTCCACCAGGGCAATTGGTGCTTCCTGGGCTTTCTGACATCAAGTGTCAGTTGCACAAGTGTGCAAGGCGGCGACCTGGTCGTCCGTTCATACCTTTTCTACGTTTTATAAGGTTGATGTGGCTGCATCTTCGGATGCTTCCTTCGGCCGCAAGGTGCTGCAGGCCGCTGTTTAAAGTTGCAACTCCTCCGTTGAGGAGCTCTGCCTTGTTTGGAGTGAAGTTTTTGTTGTCATGGATATGCAGTAGTGTTTGTCTGTCAGCTTACCTTCCTTCCCATGTGTTCATCTTAGAGGCCAGAACCCTTTCACCTGGCTTCCTTTATAATCTCCTCCCAGCCTGACTCCACCCCAGGCCCTATCACAGAACACTATATTAACCTGTGCACTGCAAGCCTGCTTTGCTGATCAACGTGTTTGTTAGGCATTGTGTGTTTGGGTTCCTGCCTGCCGTGTGCTACGTCTGTCTCTCTGTTACGTTATTGGCTTGTCCCCGACTATCCCTGTCTGCTCGTGACCCTTGACCTTCGGCTCGTTCTTTCGTTATCCTTGTCTGCTTGTGGCCCCTGACCTTCAGCTTGTTATTCGGTTCTCTCATATCTTGTGCTGCTGCTTCCCCTCTTTTCCCCTTATCCTACGGGGCGTGAGCTAGGAAACTCCAGGGGCCGCGACCTGGTCCCAGCCTGCAGCATAACATCCACACCACTAGAGGCCCTGGAGAAGACCTGCTGGGTCTTAGACTCCGTGCCCTGGGGAATCTTGGCTCTAGCTTCCGTTAGGATCCCGGTTGTGCTCCTCTGGTCCCGCTTTCCACAACCACCCAGTTTCCTATCCGCAGCAGTCAGCCATAGGGTTCACTACCTTGCGGTGCACTCCTGTCCCCCTACGGTGTGCATCTGTCACCTGGCCACAGGTGACCTTGACAGTTTGATCAGCCATGGATCCGGCTGACATCCCGATCCCCGCAGATGATCCATTGCGGGGCATAGTCCACAGACTTGAAACCCAGGAATCGAATCAGACTCAGGTGATGCGATTCAGGCCTCCTTGGGAACCCCGAATCCGCAACCTCAAGTACAACCAGCGGTGGTACCTATCGCACCAGTCGCAGCCACACACTCACTAACACTGCCAGCTCCGTTCCATTTCTCTGGGGACTCCAAGGCCTGCAGAGGGTTCCTTAGCCAATGCACGATTCATTTTGAGCTTCAGCCTCAAAACTTTCTGTCTGATAGGGCAAAGGTAGCCTATATCATTTCCCTCCTCTCCGGTGAAGCTTTAGCCTGGGCAGCCCCTCTGTGGGAACTGAATGATCCAGTGGTTTCTAGCCTGTCTGGCTTCTTGAAACTTTTTCGGAATATCTTTGAAGAACCGGCTCGTGTCTCTTCAGCGGCCAGCGCCCTTCTACGTCTCCGCCAAGAGTCTGCTTCAGTGGGACAGTACGCCCTTAATTTCCGCATACTGTCGGCTGAGTTGAGCTGGAACAATGAGGCCTTAGTCGCAACCTTTTTGCATGGCCTGTCTGATAGAGTGAAGGATGAATTAGCAGGAAGAACCATCCCCACTGATCTGGACGGAGTTATCTCCTTGTGTAACCAGATCGATATTCGCTTTCAGGAAAGGACCCTAGAAAAGCGGCGCCAGCACTCCTTGGTCCTTAGTCAGCCTGAGCTCCCCTCTCCTCGACCCGTGGAGCATCTCCTGCCAGCTGAGGAACCCATGCAGCTGGGCAGGACCAGGCTATCCCCAGAGGAACGTGCTAGGCGCAGAACTCTAGGCCTGTGTCTCTACTGTGGGGGCAAAGGTCATTTTCGTGACACTTGCTCTCTTTGTCCAGAAAAACGTTTGGGTCCACTTCATCTGGAAAGTGGAGTATTGGACCCAGAAATATCACCTTCCCCTTCTCGTCTTCTGCTTTCTGTGTTCCTTCATGTTGGTGCTTCTTCTCATTCGGTCTCAGCATATCTGGATTCCGGAGCCGCTGGTAATTTCATGGACTGGGAAATCGCGTCGTCCATGAGACTTACTCTTTTGCCCCTCACCACGCCATTGGTGGTCTTGGCGATTGATGGTACTGTTCTCCCAGGGGGACCTATCCGCTTCCAGACCCTCCCTGTTAAGATGTCGGTAGGGACACTCCACCAGGAGTGGATATCCTTCCTTATCTTACCCAAGGCCTCAACGCCTATAATTTTGGGTCTCCCATGGTTACAGCTCCATTCTCCTCATGTGGACTGGACTACTGGACAGATCCTGGCTTGGGGTTCCTCCTGTTCCTCGTCCTGCCTACCCAAGGTTGCCCCCTGTGAACCTGAGCCGGTCATTCATTCCAGGTCGCATAACCATTTACATTTCTCTGTCCCTAATCGCCCTTGGACGCACAGCCAGGCTAGCTTGTCTACAAGTCCTGCAGTCGCTACGTCTTGCGATGCGATTCAGGTAGTCGCTACACCTGACTCTATTCACTCGGCCTCTGTACTAGTTATGCCAGTCCAGCCCATGCCCAGTGAGCCGCCTACTTTTTCTTGTTCAGGACATTCTGCTTGTCTTTCAGCTATTCAGCTTGACTCCGGCGTCATGTCACCCTCTAACCAACCTGACTTCAGGGTTCCACTGACATCTGCCCAGTTTGATGGTCCTGTGCTAGATGACCAGTTCATCTTTAAGGGTCTAGGGGACCCTCCTCAGATTTCTGTTGATCCTCTCATGCCCTTACTTATTCCTAGAGAGCCTTTGGTCCTCAATAGATCTTCTTGTCATCTCCCTACCTCGGTTCTGGTCTCTGAGGATAATCTAAAGTACGAGGTTAGACAAGTTCTGGATTCTCGGCTCTGCAGAGGTATTCTTCAGTACCTTGTGCATTGGAGAGGTTTTGGTCCTGAGGAGGCGTCTTGGATCGCTGCATCTGATGTCGTTGCACCTCATCTGTTGAGGAGGTTTCATCTGAGATTTCCCTTTAAGCCTGGGCCCAGGCGGGGGAGGGCCCATAAGAGGGAGGGTACTGTCATGGATATGCAGTAGTGTTTGTCTGTCAGCTTACCTTCCTTCCCATGTGTTCATCTTAGAGGCCAGAACCCTTTCACCTGGCTTCCTTTATAATCTCCTCCCAGCCTGACTCCACCCCAGGCCCTATCACAGAACACTATATTAACCTGTGCACTGCAAGCCTGCTTTGCTGATCAACGTGTTTGTTAGACATTGTGTGTTTGGGTTCCTGCCTGCCGTGTGCTACGTCTGTCTCTCTGTTACGTTATTGGCTTGTCCCCGACTATCCCTGTCTGCTCGTGACCCTTGACCTTTGGCTCGTTCTTTCGTTATCCTTGTCTGCTTGTGGCCCCTGACCTTCAGCTTGTTATTCGGTTCTCTCATATCTTGTGCTGCTGCTTCCCCTCTTTTCCCCTTATCCTACGGGGCGTGAGCTAGGAAACTCCAGGGGCCGCGACCTGGTCCCAGCCTGCAGCATAACATCCTCACCACTAGAGGCCCTGGAGAAGACCTGCTGGGTCTTAGACTCCGCGCCCTGGGGAATCTTGGCTCTAGCTTCCGTTAGGATCCCGGTTGTGCTCCTCTGGTCCCGCTTTCCACAACCACCCAGTTTCCTATCCGCAGCAGTCAGCCATAGGGTTCACTACCTTGCGGTGCACTCCTGTCCCCCTACGGTGTGCATCTGTCACCTGGCCACAGGTGACCTTGACATTTGTTTTTTCCATTTATACTGCTCCCATCCCTCTTGACACTGCTTTGGGACATCCCACGTGTAAAGTGTAATGCCGCGTACACACGATCATTATTCACGGCGGTTAAAAAACCGCCGTGAATAATGACAGGAAAAACGAGGGAACCGCTTGGTTCCCTACACACGGTCGTTTTTCGGGTCATTTTTTCTCTTGACGAGAAAAACGACCGTCTGTGGGCTCCGCGGCAGTGTTTCCCTATGGGAAAACTGCCGCGGAAAAAAATGCTGGAAAGAACGATGAGAAAATTTAGAACATGTTCTAAATTTTCTCGTCGTTTTTTATGCCGTTTTTCTAGACGAGAAAAACAACATAAAGCCCACAGACGATCGTTTTTCTCGGCGAAAAAAAAAAATGCAATTTTTCTCGTCGAGAAAAGCGGTCGTGTGTACGCGGCATAAGAGACGCCGTGTCAGTCCATGGATGATAAGAGAAAATAGGATTTTTGTACTCACTGTAAAATCCTTTTCTCTGACATCCATGGACTGACACGGCACCCACCCTTCCTTTTAAGGTTTGTACTGCTTTGTTACGAACTGAGGTCTGCTGACTGCAGTGGGAGGGTTATGTCTGGAGGGACCGCCCCCCTGGGCGGGGCTGTTCAGCTCTGGCTTTTTAGAATGTATGTATAACATCTCACATTCTGCCTAGGTCTTCTCCTGCAAGCAGGAACATAACCCACGTGTAAAGTGTAAGAGACGCCGTGTCAGTCCATGGATGTCAGAGAAAAGGATTTTACGGTGAGTACAAAAATCCTATTTTTATTTAACCACTTCCATACCGGGCTTTTTATACCACTTCCATACCGGGCCTATTCTGGCACTTCTCTCCTACATGTACAAATCATCATTCTTTTGCTAGAAAATTACTCAGAACTCCCAAACATTATAGATGGTTTTTTTAGCAGACACCCTAGGGAATAAAATGACGGTCGTTGCAACTTTTTATCTTGCACGGTATTTGCGCAATCATTTTTCAAACGCCTTTTTTTGGGGAAAAAAATGGTTTCATAAATTAAAAAATAACAAAACAGTAAAGTTAGCCCAATTTTTTTGTAAAATATGAAAGCTTATGTTACGCAGAGTAAAAAGATACCTAACATGTCTCGCTTTAAAATTGCGCACACTCATGGAATGGCGCCAAACTTCGGTACTTAAAAATCTCCATAGGCGACGCTTTGAAATTTTTTACAGGTTACCAGGTTAGAGTTACAGAGGAGGTCTAGTGCTAGAATTGTTGCACGCCAACAATATGACGTCCACCCGGAGGGAGAGAGGGTTCCTGCCGGCATCATTTTCCAATGGCCCGGTATGGAAGGGGTTAATCATACTTACCTAGGTGGATGCAGCATCGATCCAAAGCTGCATCTGTCCCAGGGATGTGTAGTCAGGTGAGGCAGAGCCTCACCCGCCATGAGCATAAAAAAAAGATTGAGTTTTGAGGGTCGTAGCTCGGCGACCTGGGGTCACATGGACCCCGAAGTCCTACCCCACCACTGGTCAACATTTGGGGCTCCTAGCACCAATAATTCTGGAGAACCAGCGCTACATACAGCTTTAAATACAAGCTGACACACCAGAGGCGTAACTAGAAACTTCTGGGCCCCGATGCAAGAAATCACGACAGCCCCCCCCCCCCCCCCCCCGAAAAAGCATGATTTTGATACTTTTTTTTTTAGGGGGGTGGCAACGGCGATAGTTGAGGGGGGGGTGGTAGCAGTGGTACTTGAGGAGGGTGGCTGCGGTGGTACTTTAGGGGGGTGGCAGTGGTGGTGCCATCCTCTCCCACCATCACCTGTGCCTCTTACTGATCCCATCCTCCCACCACTGATCTCATCCCTACCCCCCATCACCTCTGTTGTAGAAGTAATGGGGGGGATAGGGATGAGATCAGTGGTGGGGGGATGGGATCAGCAAGAGGCACAGGTGGTGGAGGTTGGCATTGATTGCTCAGCTCTGCAAAATGTCACTTACCGTAAATCAATCGATTCCCCGGGGTATTCCTTTCGATCGGTCACGGTCACCGTCACTGTGCTTTCTAATCTCCCGCCAGGATGCCTTCTTGCCTCATGGGTAGATGGTACAGGTACTCCATGCAGAGAGCAAAGCTCCTCCCCTGCCTTCTCTCATTGGTGTCAGCAGGTCTGCTGACTTAATTTTTCAGTGTCCGCCCCCAGTCTCAGCGCTGCCTCTGCCCAGGTCCGGATTTACTCCCTTTGCTGCCCCAAGGCCAGGTCCTTCAATGCCACCCCCCGCCCCACACACACACACACACACACACACACAAAATCACATAGGGGGCCTCAACTTACATCAGGGTCCCCTGAGAGCCTCCCCTTACATCAGGGTGCCCTGAGAGCCTCCTCTTATATCAGGGTCCCCAGAGAGCCTCCCTGTCTACATCAGGGTCCCCAGAGAGCCTCCCTATCTACATCAGGGTCCCCAGAGAGCCTCCCTACTTACATCAGGGTCCCCAGAGAGCCCCTCCTTACATTAGTGTCCCCAGAGAGCCTCCCCTTTTAAATTAGTTTCCCCAGAGAGCCCCTCCTTACATCAGGGTCCCCAGAGAGCCTCCCTCCTTACATCAGGGTCCCCAGAGAGTCTCCCCTTACATCAGGGTCCCCAGAGAGTCTCCCCTTACATCAGGGTCCCCAGAGAGTCTCCCCTTACATCAGGGTCCCCAGAGAGTCTCCCCTTACATCAGGGTCCCCAGAGAGTCTCCCCCTACATTAGGGTCCCCAGAGAACCTCTTCTTACATCAGGGTCCCCAGAGAGCCTCCCCTTACATCAGGGTCCCCAGAGAGTCTCACCTTAAATCAGGGTCCCCAGAGAGCCTGCCTACTTACATCAGGGTCCCCAGAGAGCCCCCTTGCACCAGGGTCCCCAGAGAGCCCCCCTTACACCAGGGTCCCCAGAGAGCCCCCCCTAACATTAGTGTCCCCAGAAAGCCTCTCCTTACATCAGGGTCCCCAGAGAGTCTCCCCCTACATTAGGGTCCCCAGAGAGCCTCTCCTTACATCGGGGTCCCCAGAGAGTCTCCCCCTCTATTAGGGTTCCCAGAGAGCCTCCCCTTACACCAGGATCCCCAGAGAGCCCCCCCTAACATTAGTGTCCCCAGAAAGCCTCTCCTTACATCAGGGTCCCCAGAGAGTCTCCTCTAACATTAGTGTCCCCAGAGAGCCTCCCCTTACATCAGGGTCCCCAGAGAGTCTCCCCCTACATTAGTGTCCCCAGAGAGCCTCCCCTTACATCAGGGTCCCCAGAGAGTCTCCCCCTACATTAGGGTCCCCAGAGAGCCTCCCCTTACATCAGGGTCCCCAGAGAGTCTATCCTTACATCAGAGTCCCCAGAGAGCCTGCCTACTTACATCAGGGTCCCCAGAGAGCCTCTCCTTACACCAGGGTCCCCAGAGAGCCCCCCCTTACACCAGGGTCCCCAGAGAGCCCCCCTTACACCAGGATCCCCAGAGAGCCCCCCCTAACATTAGTGTCCCCAGAGAGCCCCTCCTCTTACATTAGTGTCCCCATAAAGCCCCTCCCCTCTTTTATCAGAGGTTCCCCTGTACCTGGCTGGTGGAGGTGGGAGGCGGCAATCAGCAGCTCTATGGTGTCCACAGGCAGGGGGATCTTGCTGGGGCTAGTAGTTCTATATCCAAATGTATACAGCAGAGGGGGGAGGGGCCTCTGACCTGGGCATCAGCAACAGTGTACAAGCAGAGTGAAAGTGAAACTGATACCTGCCCGGGCCAGAGGCCCCTCCCCTCTCCACTGTATACACTCACTGACACTCGAGAATTCTACAAGCCCCAGGGAGATCCCGCCGCCCACACAGGTACCATAGAGCTGCCGATCGCCGCCTTCCACCTCCTACCTCCTACCACATCTCCCCACTGCACTCTAAATGGCCAGCCAGAGGTGCAGGGGGAGATGCCAGGTCTTGGGGGGGGTTGCCGCGGTGCCGCCCCTGCATCCACTGCCTTGTCAGGAATACGGCCCTGCCTCTGCCTTCTCTGTCCCTCAGCGGGCGAATGCACCCGATCCCCGTGGCAGAACGGCTCCTCACACTGGCGGGCGGTGGGCGGGCCCCTCACACGAGCGGCGGGTGGGCCCCCCGGACTTGGCGGAACTACAGGGCCCAGTCGCAACTGCGACTGTTACGACCCTGATAATTCCGCCACTGTGACACACTCTGTTTGCAGCAGACTGAGAGGATGAACGCAAAGTGCCTCTCCTCACTTCTTGTCAGAGGCACTGAGCTCAATGGACAGCTTGGAGCCTTGAACCAATGGCAAAGCACCAATGGTCCAAGCTGTCCAATAAAAATGCTGCAGTGGAGGCTCTCCTCTCACTGCAGTGTCATAGAAGGGGGCATGTGTCTAAAAGACACATGCTCCCTTCCAGCTCTCCTATCTAAAAAATTTGTAATGCAGCGTACACACGACCGTTTTTAATGTCATTGAAAAAAGCAAAGTTTTTCTCGACGTGATTCTTCTCAATCCTGCCTTGCCTACACACTATCGTGAAAAAAATGCTCGAGCAAAGCGCGTGACGTACAACACGTCTGACGGCACTATAAAAGGGAAGTTCCATTCGGATGGCGCCACCCTTTGGGCTGCTTTTTCTGATCCTCGTGTTAGTAAAGTTTGGTGAGAGACGATTCGCGCTTTTCAGCCTCGTGCTCTTCAGTCCGTTACAGCGTGAGGAATGAACGCTAGTTTTACTAGAACGAGCGCTCCCGTCTCATAACTTGCTTCTGAGCATGCGCGTTTTTTTCATGTTGTTAAAGCCTACACACAGCCGTTTTTCACGACGAGAAAAACGACAACGTGAAAAAACGACAAGAAAAAATAGAGCAGGTTCTAAATTTTTAATGGCCATTTTTCACGTCACGAAAAATGCTCTGGAGCCTACACACAATCGTTTTTAATGACCAAATAAAAAAATGGCATTTTTCTCGTCATGAAAAACGGTCGTGTATACGCGGCATAAAAGGTTTTTTCATTTTTGCGATTCGGCACTGCGTCGATTTAACTGACAATTGCGCGGTCGTGCGACATGGCTCCCAAACAAAATTGACGTCCTTTTTTTCCCACAAATAGAGCTTTCTTTTGGTGGTATTTGATCACCTCTGCAGTTTTTATTTTTTGCGCTATAAACAAAAATAGAGCGACAATTTTGAAAAAGATGCAATATTTTATAATAAATATCCCCAAAAAATATATAAAAAAACATTTTTTTTCCTCAGTTTAGGCCGATACGTATTCTTGTACATATTTTTGATTAAAAAAAATCGCAATAAGCGTTTATCGATTGGTTTGCGCAAAAGTTATAGCGTCTACAAAATAGGGGGTTGTTTTATGCCATTTTTATTAATATATTTTTTTTACTAGTAATGGTGGTGATCAGCAATTTTTATCGTGACTGCGACATTATGGCGGACACATCGGACACTTTTGACACCATTTTGGGACCATTGTCATTTTTACAGCGATCAGTGCTATAAAAATGCACTGATCACTGTAAAAATTACACTGGCAGTGAAGGGGTTAACCTGTAGGGGCGCTGAAAGGGTTAAGTGTGACCTAGGGTGTGCTTCTAACTGTTAGGGGGCGTGGCTTGCCGTGACACGTCACTGATCGGTGTTCCCGATGACAGGGAACACGATCAGTGACAGTGTCACTAGGCAGAACGGGGAGATGTTGTGTTTACACTAACATCTCCCCGTTCTTCAGCTCTGTGACCCGAGCGCATGCGCGACCACATGGCTCGCATCTTAAAGGGGACGTATTTATACGCCCATATGTGCAGCCGTGCCATTCTGTCGACGTAAAAAGTCGTGCGGTGGTCGGGAAGCGGTTAATAAAAAAAAAAACAAACACTATAGTTAACCTGATTTTTTTGTTTAATGTGAAAGATGATGTTACGCCGAGTAAATAGATACCTAACATGTCACGCTTTAAAATTGCGCACACTTGTGGAACACTCCAAACTTCAGTACTTATAAATCTCCATAGGCGACGCTTTCAAATTCTTTACAGGTTACATGTTTAGAGTTACACAGGAGGTCTAGTGCTAGCAATATAGCTCGCGATACTTCACATGTGTGGTTTGAACGCTGTTTACATATGCTAAAACAAGTCATTCTGCTGGTTAAATTAGTAAACTATGAGAACTAATGAAGGTGCTATATATAATCTATATAATCAGAGAATGGTTCAGGTTCTATTCTTTTTTTATATTGATTATACATAGCACGTTCATAAGTTCTCATAGTTTACTAATTTAACCAACATAAGGACTTGCTTTAATAAAATCAGGACTGTTGGTAGCTAATGAGAATCAAATACATATCTTCTGAATATGTAACCTGTCTGTATCTGGCTCTGATACTAGCCAGTGCCTCACCAGCCACTGACCTCACCGCACATCACTGACCTGTCCGCCAATGGCTCTAGCACTGAGAACTGAGCGATCAAACACCACTGATCACTCGGTTCTCAGAGCTCCCTGAGCAAAGAGCTGGTGACTGTCAGTCATCGCTGTCTGCTCTTACTCCCCACCCCCCACGCTCACTAAAGGGCTGGGCTGTGGAGGGGGCGGCTCGCTGAGCCAGGTGCTGGTCCATGCATGTGGGTGGTTCCTGACCATATGGTCACGATCTTGCCCGAGCCTGGACCGGCTCTGTGATGCCAGCCGACAGTGGGCTTCAGTCTGCTCTCTGCTGAAAACGGGTCACAGGAGTGCACAACGAACTGCACTCCTGTGATCCACAGGAGAAGTACAGCCAAACAAGCTTTGTCTGTACTTAAACTCTGGTCTCAAAACAAAAAAATATTTTTAAGCACCTCTATATATTTGTAGCGGGTGTTAAATTTAGTGGGGTGTATCTGGACAGTAGATGGCCCAGATACATTAATCTTAGGGATTTATGGACATTTTGAAGTGTGGGAGGTATGAATGGTGTCATGTTCCCTGCGGTCACTGGGTGGCGCTGTCACCTGGGACCGGGGTTGAACTACCATTCTAGAGCCGTGCCCTTTTTGTCCTCTCTCGGCAGTAGTGCGGCGGGGCGGGGAACCCCCTGTGCCTGCTGGGAGAGGATATAAAAGGGGGCGGACATCTTGCGCACGAGGTCCATTCCCCAGGCACCTTCGGCCTGGGGGCTGCTGTGGTTCGTCTGTGCCCAGGCGCTCTTGGCCTGGGCGCGTGGAGTCGAGTTCCATCCCAGGCACCTTCAGCCTGGGGTGAGGTACTACATCAGGAGGCCTGGGGCCCAGTACCTTCGACTGGATCCCGCGAGAGTGAAGCATTCCTAAGGTGCCCCTGGTATTGGGTGCCTGAATCCCGGGCGTAAGGGACCCGAGATGTGACCTCCCCGTAGAGCCAGCGCAGCATTTGCTGGTGCCGGTGGAGGCCTCTGGTGACCGTCCGGATGGATGTCTTCCTCTGACAGGGGTTGTTTGTTCTAAAGGAGGTACTTCATGTTCTCATGGTCTGTGGCAGGGACCCATCTTTCTCAGGTCAGTGGCAGGCCTCATCCAAGGCCTGTGGCAGGGGCCTCAATGTTCACCCAGGTCAGTGGCAGTGACCAAACTCACGGTCGGTGGCAGCGACTGTGCGCCAAGCATGTTTGCACTGAACGGAACAGGAGAAACTTTATTCATTAGTTGTGCCTGGACCTACTCTTCCCTACACCTTGTCTGTTCTTTTAAAAGTCAACCAGTTTGAGTCAATAAAACAGTGTTGGACTTTTCTTGGTGTGGAACTCGTGTTACTGGAAGCTAAGTGTCCCTGTCAGTGACAGTGACAATCATCCTCCATAGGAGAAGCTGAGGTTCTGGCCTAAAACGCAGACCCGATGGTAAACGGTTAGCTCATATCTCTGCATACTACATCAGAGAGCCGAGCTGGTGGTGTGCATCTTTTCCCCTTCTCCCAGATACCCCTAGACAAGTAGAACCAGCCGTGAAGAGAAAGGAGAAGTTGGGGAAGGACCGCTACACGTGGGGGCTCTGGGTCCGGGATTTGTGTTTATGCAATTGAACCGAAGCTATCGGAGTTTGAACTTTGCTGCCCAGAAGAGTTCCGAGTAGGTCGGCCATATTGGTGCTGCTGCTCCGATTACAGATACAGGGAATCGGCTCAAGCCCCGGGGACGATTCGCCTTGTACATCTGCAAGGATGTTGAGGCCCTGGGCATGATTTGTCCCGGATGTTCGGGACTGGTGGTACAGCTAAAGCCCTTTGGTCGCTGCGAGGCCTGCGGGGAGTTCACATTTGAGGTGGAGCAATTCATAGAGAGACCTCAAGTCTTCCATCTCAGCCCTACAGCAGGCGCCGCCACTCAACAAGGAGAAATCAATGCTTGGACAGCCATCCCTCCGCGCACTGTAGAGACCTCCGTGGAGGTCGCGAACAAAGGGATTGAGGATGCTAAATCCGGAGATGCTGCTTCAGTCACCACGGTTTCCTTACTCCCAGCGCCAACAAGGAAGGTCGGTCTTGTGAGAGCTTCCAGCGCCCGAGATGGAGGACAACCCCTGCGCTTGCCTAGCTCGGATGGATCCGGTAGGAAGAGTCCTGGACATCCTTTCACAAGCTTGGGCCGAGGTAAGCCAGGGACTGGGACTTGGTGTTGGGACGGAGGTGTCGGGGATTCAAGGCCCCTTGAGCCCGTGGTTGGGAGTGATTCGGTGTCTACTACCAACTACCTGCCCGTGGAGGAGTGTGACACCTCCGACCTGGAGTCGGTCTCCGATCTGGGAGACGTCGTCATAGACAAAATGTTTGCTGCAAAGGGCTGGGACAAGATGCCTCTCTCCTCATCCCGTAAAGCCAGGGATCCACCTATGTCTACAGGGGATAGTATACCCCGGGTGGAGGCACCAGCGCCTGAGGAGGAACCCCGTCCCCTGCCTGTTCTTCAGTCCCCAGGGCCTCCTGCACCTACCACCGGGGACAAGAGACTGTCACTGCGGGCACCTGTGCCCAACTTGGAGGTGGTCAAGGCACCTTGCCATCCGGATTCAATCGTCATGCTGGGCGAGGGAGACCGCCCTACCATGCCTCCCTTGTCTAGGCTACAACATCTGTTCTGCCAGAAAGTTGCCAACGAGTATGCGTGGGAGTACCCATACTTATCCAAAGAGCTGCTTTGTGAAGTGGAAGTTTGCAGAGACCGCTGGCACAATGATTTCGTGTGGACACACATCAAAGTCCCACACGCACGCAGGTACCTCACTTGTTCCCCTAAAGCATCTCAAAGATTCAAGGACTGTAAAGCAGAGTGGATGTTGGGTCGGCACAACCATGCTGACAAAGTGTTGATTCGACGGAAAGAAGGGGAGAATGTCGAATATCACATAGAGACTGTGGATAAGCATTTCAAGCCCCTTGTCTTGCCGCATCCCAGATTCTACTTGTAGGAGAAAAGACTCCTTGCCTAGTGCCTTGCAAGTCTGCTGAACTTTCCAGGGTTTGTTTTCCCGGGATACCTAGGAACTGTACCCGAGTTTTATGGGTGTTGTGCTCTTTGGAGGAATGGAGAACTGTTCATGTTGTTTTCTCTTTTTCTTTCCTCCCGCAAAGAAAATCATGGACTTTGGGGTAGTTAGGGCCAAAGCACAGAGAAAAAAAAATCACCAGGATTTAACAAGTGCCTTTACCGTGGCACTGTCACCAGGTGGCAGTGTTGCGCAACGTTATTCACTTTGCACCACACACACACTTCATGGAAGGAAAGGATTTCTCTTTGGAGAGATTTTTTCATTCCAACACACACATATGTGTCAGGAAGTTTTGTGTTTAACTTTCTTTTATCCCCTCTGCAGGAGAACATCTGTCAAGACCGCTGAGGATGGGGCGGGTCTTAGTTAGTAATGAGGGAGGGGAGAAGGTGGTAATGGTGTCATTGTGATGTGTATACTGTTATGTGTTGTTTCCCTTTCTTTTCCCTTTCATGTCAGGTTCAGGCACAACTACCAGTTTTCAAATTTCATTTTTTCCAAATTTTGAAACAGTCTCTGGATGGAGGATATGTTGGCTCCCTTTGGGGCATGACTTGATCCAGACACTGGGGACCAGTGTCAAATTGCTGGGGGGAGAGTGTAGCGGGTGTTCAATTTAGTGGGGTGTATCTGGGCAGTAGATGGCCCAGATACATTAATCTTAGGCATTTATGGACATTTTGGAGTGTGGGAGGTATGAATGGTGTCATGTTCCCTGCGGTCCCTGGGTGGCGCTGTCACCTGGGACCGGGGTTGAACTACAATTCTAGAGCTGTGCCCTTTTTGTCCTCTCTCGGCAGTAGTGCGGCGGGGCGGGGAACCCGCTGTGCCTGCTGGGAGAGGATATAAAAGGGGGCGGACATCTTGCGCACGAGGTCCATTCCCCAGGCACCTTCGGCCTGTGGGCTGCTGTGGTTCGTCTGTGCCCAGGCGCCCTTGGCCTGGGCGCGTGGAGTCGAGCTCCATCCCAGGCACCTTCAGCCTGGGCTGAGGTTCTACATCAGGAGGCCTGGGGCCCAGTACCTTCGACTGGGTCCCGCGAGGGCGAAGCATTCCTAAGGTGCCCCCGGTATTGGGTGCCTGAATCCTGGGCGTAAGGGACCGGAGACGTGACCTCCCCGTAGAGCCAGCGCAGCATTTGCTGGTGCCGGTGGAGGCCTCTGCTGACCGTCCGGATGGATTTCTTCTTCTGACAGTGGTCGTTTGTTCTAAAGGAGGTACTTCATGTTCTCATGGTCTGTGGCAGGGACCCATCTTTCTCAGGTCACTGGCAGGCCTCATCCAAGGCCTGTGGCAGGGGCCTCAACGTTCACCCAGGTCAGTGGCAGTGACCAAACTCACGGTCGTTGGCAGCGACTGTGCGCCAAGCCTGTTTGCACTGAACGGAACAGGAGAAACTTTATTCATTAGTTGTGCCTGGACCTACTCTTCCCTACTAGGGATGAGCTCAGTGTTCGAGTCGAACATAAGTTCGACTCGAACATCGGCTGTTCGACCGTTCGGCGAACATCGAAAGATTTGGCCCGTTCGCGCCAAATTCGAGTGACGCGAACGGCCCACAATACACTGCGCCATCGCAGTGCAATCCCGGCGCTGTGATTGGCCAAGCATGCACTGTGACCCCGCATGCTTGGCCAATCACAGCGCCGGCAGCTAGGAGAGCCATAATTGGCCACAGGCAGGTTGCCTGTGGCCAATTATAGCTCAGGGGGTTTAGCACACGCCCCACACTATAAAAGGCCGCCAGCGCGGCGGCCTTGTGTAGTGTGTTCCGGCGCAGGGAAAGAGAAGGATAGGCAGGGACAGTGTGATATTCTTTGTGCTATTCTTGTGTGCAGGGAGAGAGAGGGATAGGCAGGGAGAGTGTCAGTGTCATATTCTTTGCTAAACCTTGTGTGCAGGGAGAGAGAAGGATAGGCAGGGGACAGTGTCAGTGTCACATTCTTTGCTAAACCTTGTGTGCAGGGAGAGAGAAGGATAGACAGGGAGAGTGTCAGTGTCATATTCTTTGATAAACCTTGTGTGCAGGGAGAGAGAAGGATAGGCAGGGAACAGTGTCAGTGTCACATTCTTTGCTAAACCTTGTGTGCAGGGAGAGAGAAGGATAGGCAGGGAGAGTGTCAGTGTCATATTCTTTGATAAACCTTGTGTGCAGGGAGAGAGAAGGATAGGCAGGGGACAGTGTCAGTGTCATTGTTGCTAAGCCTCCTGCACATTATACACCTGAAGTTAGCCCGTATTGCTGTGTTTTCCTGGTGTGTTACACCAACAGGCATTTGCAGCACTTACAGCGGGCGGAGTGTGCCTCCTGCACATTATACACCTGAAGTTAGCCCGTATTGCTGTGTTTTCCTGGTGTGTTACACCAACAGGCATTTGCAGCACTTACAGCGGGCGGAGTGTGCCTCCTGCACATTATACACCTGAAGTTAGCCCGTATTGCTGTGTTTTCCTGGTGTGTTACACCAACAGGCATTTGCAGCACTTACAGCGGGCGGAGTGTGCCTCCTGCACATTATACACCTGAAGTTAGCCCGTATTGCTGTGTTTTCCTGGTGTGTTACACCAACAGGCATTTGCAGCACTTACAGCGGGCGGAGTGTGCCTCCTGCACATTATACACCTGAAGTTAGCCTGTATTGCTGTGTTTTCCTGGTGTTACACCAACAGGCATTTGCAGCACTTACAGCGGGCGGAGTGTGCCTCCTGCACATTATACACCTGAAGTTAGCCCGTATTGCTGTGTTTTCCTGGTGTGTTACACCAACAGGCATTTGCAGCACTTACAGCGGGCGGTGTGTGCCTCCTGCACATTATACACCTGAAGTTAGCCCGTATTGCTGTGTTTTCCTGGTGTGTTACACCAACAGGCATTTGCAGCACTTACAGCGGGCGGAGTGTGCCTCCTGATCATATTACACCTGAAGTTAGCCCGTATTGCTGTGTTTTCCTGGTGTGTTACACCAACAGGCATTTGCAGCACTTACAGCGGGCGGAGTGTGCCTCCTGCACATTATACACCTGAAGTTAGCCCGTATTGCTGTGTTTTCCTGGTGTGTTACACCAACAGGCATCTGCAGCACTTACAGCGGGCGGAGTGTGCCTCCTGATCATATTACACCTGAAGTTAGCCCGTATTGCTGTGTTTTCCTTGTGTTACACCAACAGGCATTTGCAGCACTTACAGCGGGCGGAGTGTGCCTCCTGCACATTATACACCTGAAGTTAGCCCGTATTGCTGTGTTTTCCTGGTGTGTTACACCAACAGGCATTTGCAGCACTTACAGCGGGCGGAGTGTGCCTCCTGCACATTATACACCTGAAGTTAGCCTGTATTGCTGTGTTTTCCTGGTGTTACACCAACAGGCATTTGCAGCACTTACAGCGGGCGGAGTGTGCCTCGTGCACATTATACACCTGAAGTTAGCCTGTATTGCTGTGTTTCCCTGGTGTTACACCAACAGGCATTTGCAGCACTTACAGCGGGCGGAGTGTGCCTCCTGATCATATTACACCTGAAGTTAGCCCGTATTGCTGTGTTTTCCTGGTGTGTTACACCAACAGACATTTGCAGCACTTACAGCGGGCGGAGTGTGCCTCCTGCACATTATACACCTGAAGTTAGCCTGTATTGCTGTGTTTTCCTGGTGTTACACCAACAGGCATTTGCAGCACTTACAGCGGGCGGAGTGTGCCTCCTGCACATTATACACCTGAAGTTAGCCTGTATTGCTGTGTTTTCCTGGTGTTACACCAACAGGCATTTGCAGCACTTACAGCGGGCGGAGTGTGCCTCCTGATCATATTACACCTGAAGTTAGCCCGTATTGCTGTGTTTTCCTGGTGTGTTACACCAACAGGCATTTGCAGCACTTACAGCGGGCGGAGTGTGCCTCCTGCACATTATACACCTGAAGTTAGCCCGTATTGCTGTGTTTTCCTGGTGTGTTACACCAACAGGCATTTGCAGCACTTACAGCGGGCGGAGTGTGCCTCCTGCACATTATACACCTGAAGTTAGCCTGTATTGCTGTGTTTTCCTGGTGTGTTACACCAACAGGCATTTGCAGCACTTACAGCGGGCGGAGTGTGCCTCCTGCACATTATACACCTGAAGTTAGCCTGTATTGCTGTGTTTTCCTGGTGTTACAAAAACAGGCATTTGCAGCACTTACAGCGGGCGGAGTGTGCCTCCTGATCATATTACACCTGAAGTTAGCCCGTATTGCTGTGTTTTCCTGGTGTGTTACACCAACAGGCATTTGCAGCACTTACAGCGGGCGGTGTGTGCCTACTGCACATTATACACCTGAAGTTAGCCCGTATTGCTGTGTTTTCCTGGTGTGTTACACCAACAGGTATTTGCAGCACTTACAGCGGGCGGAGTGTGCCTCCTGATCATATTACACCTGAAGTTAGCCTGTATTGCTGTGTTTTCCTGGTGTTACACCAACAGGCATTTGCAGCACTTACAGCGGGCGGAGTGTGCCTCCTGATCATATTACACCTGAAGTTAGCCCGTATTGCTGTGTTTTCCTGGTGTGTTACACCAACAGGCATTTGCAGCACTTACAGCGGGCGGAGTGTGCCTCCTGCACATTATACACCTGAAGTTAGCCTGTATTGCTGTGTTTTCCTGGTGTTACACCAACAGGCATTTGCAGCACTTACAGCGGGCGGAGTGTGCCTCCTGCACATTATACACCTGAAGTTAGCCCGTATTGCTGTGTTTTCCTGGTGTGTTACACCAACAGGCATTTGCAGCACTTACAGCGGGCGGTGTGTGCCTACTGCACATTATACACCTGAAGTTAGCCCGTATTGCTGTGTTTTCCTGGTGTGTTACACCAACAGGCATTTGCAGCACTTACAGCGGGCGGAGTGTGCCTCCTGATCATATTACACCTGAAGTTAGCCCGTATTGCTGTGTTTTCCTGGTGTGTTACACCAACAGGCATTTGCAGCACTTACAGCGGGCGGAGTGTGCCTCCTGCACATTATACACCTGAAGTTAGCCTGTATTGCTGTGTTTTACTGGTGTGTTACACCAACAGGCATTTGCATCACTTAAAGCGGGCGGAGTGTGCCTACTGCACATTATACACCTGAAGTTAGCCTGTATTGCTGTGTTTTCCTGGTGTTACACCAACAGGCATTTGCAGCACTTACAGCGGGCGGAGTGTGCCTCCTGCACATTATACACCTGAAGTTAGCCCGTATTGCTGTGTTTTCCTGGTGTGTTACACCAACAGGCATTTGCAGCACTTACAGCGGGCGGAGTGTGCCTCCTGCACATTATACACCTGAAGTTAGCCTGTATTGCTGTGTTTTCCTGGTGTTACACCAACAGGCATTTGCAGCACTTACAGCGGGCGGAGTGTGCCTCCTGATCATATTACACCTGAAGTTAGCCCGTATTGCTGTGTTTTCCTGGTGTGTTACACCAACAGGCATTTGCAGCACTTACAGCGGGCGGAGTGTGCCTCCTGCACATTATACACCTGAAGTTAGCCTGTATTGCTGTGTTTTCCTGGTGTGTTACACCAACAGGCATTTGCAGCACTTACAGCAGGCGTAGTGTGATTCCTGCAAAATATACTCCTGAAGCTAGGCCTTATTGCTGGTCTTCCCATCTCCCTGCAGGCCATTAGAATGTCTGGAAGGTAAACAAGGAGAGGCAGACAGTCAGGAGCCAATAAAAGAGGGCACGCAGGCTCTGTGTCTAGAGACAACAGTGCTGGTCGTGGACGCGGTGCATCGCCATCAGCACGTGGCCATGGGACACGCTTGTCCTTCTTTTCGGCAGCTGGACGTGTTGAGCCGCATCATGCCGAAGACTTGGTAGAGTGGATGACCAAGCCCTCCTCATCCTCTTCATCCTCTCTCACCCAGGCTCAGGGTACTGGCAAAGCAGCTGCCAAAGCGTCCTCTTCCCTGGTATCAATGTCATCATCAGTCACTCCTTCCCTAGACCAACCATGTCCTCCTGAGGAGTCCCCCGAACTGTTTGAGCACAGTGTTGGGTACATGCTCCAGGAGGATGCCCAGCGTTTCGAAGGGTCTGATGATGATACCCAGCTAGAGGAAGGCAGTAGCGTGAGAGCAGAGAGAGGGGATGCTCAAGAAGGACACCAATCTGGCAGTCATGTTCCAGCAGCTGCAGCATACTGCCAGATTGGCTCCAGTGATGAGGAGGGAGGGGATGATGAGGTCACTGACTCCACGTGGGTGCCTAATAGGAGAGAGGAGGAGGAGGATGAGGAGGAGGCACATCTCCAACGAGGCAGGATGCCCTCGGGGGGCCAGCGTAAGGGCAGCACACCGACAGAATCACACCGCAGAGCTCCGCCTGTGCAGGGCGCTGCCTCTGCCCGTTATTCCAAAAGTTCTTTGGTGTGGGCCTTTTTTGAGTCAAGTGCATCAGATCGCACAGCTGCTGTTTGCAACATATGTCTCAAGCGTATATCGCGTGGCCAAAACATCACCCGCTTGGGCACCACATGCTTGACCAGACATATGTTGACCTGCCATGCAGCTCGTTGGCAAGCCTACCTTAAAGACCCACACCAAAGAACAAAGCGGACCTCTCCTTGCACCGCATCAGCTGGGATCTCCAACCCCACTATACCTTCAGTCCTCTCTGAAACCTGCACAGAGAGGAATGAAGGTGTAGAATTAGGTGTGTCACAGCCAAGTACTTGCAGGCAAATTTCCCTGCCCCAGCTGCTGGACCGTCGAAAGAAGTTCACTCCCAGCCATCCACATGCCCAGCGGTTGAATGCTAGCTTGGCTAAATTGCTAGCGCTTCAACTGCTGCCTTTTCAGTTGGTAGACTCGGCCCCCTTCCGTGAGTTTGTGCAATGTGCGGTTCCTCAGTGGCAGGTTCCCAAACGCCACTTTTTCTCACGGAAGGCGATTCCGGCTCTCTACCGGCATGTGGAAGGCAATGTCTTGGCCTCGCTGGACAGGGCCATCAGCGGTAAGGTGCATATTACCGCTGACTCATGGTCCAGCAGGCATAGACAGGGACGTTACCTTTCTTTCACGGCCCATTGGGTCACTCTTTTGGCAGCTGGGAAGGATGCAGGACAAGGTGCAGTAGTGTTGGAGGTTGTTCCGCCGCCACGCCTCCAAAATGCTACTACTGGTTGTGACACACCTCTCTCCTCCACCCCTCCTCTTCTTCTTCCTCCATGGCCTCTTCCTGTGCTTTGTCCTCGGAACCAGCGGTGCTCCGTAGGCGTTCAAGGGGCTACGCAAGTACGCAGGCAAAAAGATGCCATGCCGTGCTTGCGCTGGTGTGTTTGGGGGACAGGAGCCACACTGGGGCAGAGGTTCTGTCTGCTCTGCAGGGGCAGGCCGAGAGGTGGTTGACGCCACGCCAGCTTAAGCCAGGAATGGTGGTTTGCGATAATGGCACCAACCTCCTCTCCGACCCCCGACAGGGACAACTGACCCATGTGCCCTGTGTGGCTCACGTCCTTAACCTGGTGGTGCAGCGGTTCTTGGGCAGGTACACAGGCTTACAGGATGTCCTGAGGCAGGCCAGGAAAGTCTGTGTGCATTTCCGCAGATCTTATAATGCCAGTGCTTGCCTGGCTGAGCTGCAAAAGGAGTTGAACCTGCCCAAGAACCGCCTTATATGTGACATGCCCACCAGGTGAAACTCAACGTTGGCCATGCTGCAGTGGCTGCACACGCAGCAGAGGGCCATCAATGAGTACCTGTGCGACTACGACACTAGGACAGGGTCAGAGGAGCTCGGTTTTTTTTCACCACGCCAGTGGGGCATGATCAGGGATGCATGCACTGTCCTGGCACCATTTGAGGAGGCCACGAGGATGGTGAGCAGTGACAGTGCATGCATCAGTGACACTGTACCTCTTGTCCACCTGTTGGAACATACGCTGCGTGGAATAATGGACAGGGCACTTGAGGCAGAACAGAGGCAGGAAGAGGAGGACTTCCTTGCCTCTCAAGGCCCCCTTTACCCAGACAGTGTTCCTTCTGTCCCACCCATCGCACAGGAAGAGGAGGAGGAGGAGGATTGTGTCAGCATGGAGGTGGAGCCTGGCACTCAGCATCATCAGCAGCAGTCTTTTAGGGATGATTTACAGTCCCAAGAAACCAGTGGACTTGTACGTGGCTGGGAGGAGGTGGCTGCGGATCATGTCATCCTTAGTGACCCAGAGGACTCCGGACCGAATGCCTCAGCTAACCTACGCTGCATGGCCTCCCTGATCCTGCAAAGTCTGCGGAAGGATCCTCGTATTCTTCGGATCAAGGAGAGGGACCATTACTGGCTGGCCACTTGATCCACGTTACAAGGGTAAGGTTGCGGACCTTATCTTACCGTCGCAGAGGGAGCAGAGGATGAGACAACTCCGGGAGGCCTTGCAGAAAGGTGTGTGCAACGCGTTCCCAGAGACTGGGAGGTTACAAACTCCTGGTCCTGGACAACGAGTTGCTGAGGCTTCGGTCAGTCAAAGAAGGAGCGGTGGGGAAGGTGGCCGTCTGACCGATGCGTTCAGACAATTCTTTAGTCCGCAGCCCCAAGGTATGATCGGTTCCAGCAACCATCGCCAGCGTCTGATATACATGGTGCAGGAATACCTAGGGGCAAGGTCAGACTTGGACACCTTCCCCACCGAAAATCCTCTGGCTTACTGGGTCTTGAGGATGGATCACTGGCCAGAGCTTGCACAGTATGCAATTGAGCTACTGGCCTGTCCTGCATCCAGCGTTCTTTCAGAACGCACATTCAGTGCTGCTGGAGGATTTGTCACGGATCACAGGGTGCGCCTGTCCACCGACTCGATTGATCGACTGACCTTCATAAAGATGAACCAGTCTTGGATCACCACCAGCTACCAAACACCTGAAGCTGATATAACAGACTAATTTATTTTCAAATGTCACATCCCTTCAAGACTGATGCTGATGCTGAGTGACTGTCCTGTTATGTTGACTGACTATCCTCCTCCTCCTCAATGATCCGATTGATGATGATAGCTTGGAAGAACATTTTTGTTTCTGGGTGCCGCCACCAGTGGCTAAGGCCCAATTTTTCAGCCCCTGTTTAACAGGAGCATGTAATTACAATTTTTTATGCAATGCTTTGCAGCAGGGCTCATTCCTGCACTCCAACTAGAGTATCTGGGAGAGGTTGCAGTGTCGTGGCACCAGCACCAGTGCCTAAGGCCCAATTTTTCAGCCCCTGTTTAACAGGGGCGTGTAATTACAATTTTTGATGCAATACTTTGCAACAGGGCTCATTGCTGTGCTCCAAGTACAGTATCTGTGAGGGGTTGCAGTGTTGTGGCACCAGTGCCTAAGGCCCAATTTTTCTTCCCCTGTTTAACAGGGGCATGTAATTACAATTCTTGATCTAATAATTCACAGCAGGGCCCATTCCTGCGCCCACCAAGAGTAACTGTGAGGCCTTACAGTGTTGTGTCAACACCACCACCACCACCACCAAAGGCCCAATTTTTCAGCCCCTGTTCAACAGGGGCATGCAATTACAATTCTTGATCTAATAATTCACAGCAGGGCCCATTCATGCGCCCACCAAGAGTAACTGTGAGGACTCACAGTGTTGTGGCAACACCAACATGTAAGGGGCAAATTTCAGCTGAGTATATACTGCAGGCCCCTACTTTCAAACATCCAACTTACAAACGACTCCTCCTTGCAAACGGAAGGATACAACAGGAAGTGAGAGGAAATCTACCCCTAGGAAGGCAAATTCTCTCCTGTAAGAGTTAATATGGGAAAAAATGTGTCTCCTCTCCACTGATGCTTTATCACCAATTCTTGTTTCAATAAAAACCCGAAATTTTCAAAAAACATTTGTCATTAGGACGGAAAGTGAGGTGAACTGTTCTGAACAGGTGCACACTGCACAGACAGCAAAACAAATGTTACAGGGGTGATAACCCTTCCCTATGTTTTCCAAAAAGCTTAAAAATAGATTTTTTGCCTGGAGCTACACTTAAACAATGTACCTGTCCAAAATTACAAACAGATTCTACATAAGAACAAACCTACAGTCCCTGTCTTGTATGCGCCACCTGTATACGGCTGTTCAGAGTATATAGGGCCTTTTTTATTTTGTGTGCGGGGTTCCCCTTAATATCCATACAAGACCCAAAGGGGCTGGGGGGGGGGGTGTGATGGGGTAGCTATGCCATTTTTCTTAAAGATTTTCATCCATATTACCGGGACCAGACATTACATTAAAGCCGCAAGCAGTTTTAAATGGCTTTTTTTCCTTTAGAAATTTAATTTTGTGCAGGGACAGTTCTAAACACGGGAAACACGTGGCACTTCACATGCATACTTTAGACACCCCCCAGGTACGATATTTAAAAGAATATTTTACTTTTTTTTCACTTTATGCATCATTAACCACTTCCATACTGGGCACTTATACACCTTCCTGCCCAGACCAATTTTCAGCTTTCTGCGCTGTTGCACTTTGAATGACAATTGCGCGGTCATGCTACACTGTACCCAAACTAAATTTTTATCATTTTTTCCCCACAAATAGAGCTTTCTTTTGGTGGTATTTGATCACCTCTGCGATTTTTATTTTCTGCTAAAAAATAAAAAAAAGACCGAAAATTTTGAAAAAAAAAAAAGTTTTTTTTTGTTTCAGTTACAAAACTTTGTAAATAAGTTAGTTTTCTCCTTCACTGGTGGGCACTGATGGGGCTGCACTGACGGGCATGGATAAGGCGGCACGGATGGGCACCGATGAGGTGGCACGGATGGGCAACGAACGGCGGCACGGATGGGCAACGATCGGCGGCACGGGTGGGCAACGATCGGCAGCACGGGTGGGCACAGATAGGTGGCACGGGTGGGCACAGATAGGCGGCACGGGTGGGCACAGATAGGCGGCATGGGTGGGCATTGATTGGCATGGATAGGCGGCATGGATGGGCACTGATAGGTGGCATGGATGGGCACTGATAGCTGGCATGGATGGGCACTGATAGGTGGCACTGTACTGTACTAATGGATGCCAATCAGTGCCAAACACAAATGCCTGCCAATCAGTGGTGCCCATTGTGGGCACTGATTGGCATCTATTGTGGCACTGATTGGCATCCATTATCCCTGGTGGTCTAGGGTGGCATACCTTATGGTGGGCTTCCCTGGTGGTCTAGTGGCATCCCTGGTGGTCTAGTGGCATCCCTGGTGGTCCAGTGGGCATCCTCGGGGGGGCTGTGCTGATAATCGATCAGCACAAACCCCCCCCCCTGTCAGAGGAGCAGCCGATCGGCTCTCCTCTACTCGCGTCTGACAGACGCGAGTGAGGAAAAGCCGATGTCCGGCTTTTCCTGTTTACACTGTGATCAGCCGTGATTGGACACGGCTAATCACGTGGTAAAGAGTCTCCGTCGGAGACTCTTTACCTAGATCGGAGTTGCGGGGTGTCAGACTGACACCCCGCAGCAACGATCGCCGCGATGCGCGCCCCCGGGGGCACGCAGCGGCTCAAAATCCTGAGGACGTCATATGACGTCCAGTCAGGATTTTGAAACCAGGGGCAAAATACTGCGCTAAACCAAAAACAATGTGCATGCAAGCTGCCAACACTCAAACAAACAAAGTGTACAGGAATGGTGAATAAAAATAGTGTGGCGCTCAAAACAATAAAAATAAGTAAATGGCTACTTAAAGCAATGAAAACAACAAATAAAAAGTGATCACGAAATAAAAATATATTCAAAGCAATATGGGGTGCAGCGTCAGCAGGCCCCATATTGCTTTGAATATATTTTTATTTCGTGATCACTTTTTATTTGTCTGCATGATTGTTGGACAAAATTTTTATTTAATAAAATTCCGGCAATCGTCTTTTATTGACCTGCACCATCTGGAGTCTTTTTGGTTTTTCTTCCATCTTTATATTTTTCGTGGATTGCTGTGGAACCTGGCCCATGTGAGAACCATCCATCGTTTGAGTTACCTTTTCATCATCCGGTTGGAGTTCAAGTGAGGACCCAGGACATCCAGTTACATCCCGTTTGGTCTTGGTGACCATTAAGCCTGCAAGACCCACTGCCGTACGGTAGGTGGGTCCACCATCAGCGGTAAGAGTACCCATCTATAACAACTAGTGTCTTCTCCTTGCTTGATTCATCTTCTACATTGAAGTCCCTTTGTCAGTCTGCATTGTGGGAAGGTCATCCATTGAAGGACATCCATGATCACATATATTTTTGTTATTTGGGACTTTATTCCATTTTCACGTTGTACCTTCACGGTATATCACACAGTTCGCAAAGAGGACAATTCATCTGAATACCCTTGTAGCGGACTCACATGTATAATGGTGTTATTAGAGCACTGTTGTTTTCATTGCTTTAAGTAGCCATTTACTTATTTTTATTGTTTTGAGCGCCACACTATTTTTATTCAGGATTTTGAAACCACTTTGCCGCCGTCAATCTGCTATAGGGCGGGCGGCAAGTGGTTAAAATGACTGCTCCTGAAAAACTGCCGTTTTTAAAACTTCTTTTTACATTGATACATGTCCCCTGGTGCAGAACCTTGGTTCCCAAACCCTTTTTAGGACAATAACATGCATATTAGTCGTTATAATTAGCACTTTAGATTTCGAACGTTCGCATCCATTGTATTTAATAGGGTTCTAAAGTTTGTGCGAACTTTCGGTCCGTTCGCGGTTTCTGGTGCGAACCGAACCCGGGGTGTTCGGCTCATCACTATTCCCTACACCTTGTCTGTTCTTTTAAAAGTCAACCAGTTTGAGTCAATAAAACAGTGTTGGACTTTTCTTGGTGTGGAACTCGTGTTACTGGAAGCTAAGTGTCCCTGTCAGTGACAGTGACAATCATCCTCCATAGGAGAAGCTGAGGTTCCGGCCTAAAACGCAGACCCGATGGTAAACGGTTAGCTCATATCTCTGCATACTACATCAGAGAGCCGAGCTGGTGGTGTGCATCTTTTCCCCTTCTCCCAGATACCCCTAGACAAGTAGAACCAGCCGTGAAAAGAGAGGAGAAGTTGGGGAAGGACCGCTACATATTCTTAATGTGGTTCTAAAGCCTTAAAGTGGTTGTAAATGCATTAAAATAAAAAACCTGTGTGCAGCAGCCCCCTAATATTTACCTGAGCCCAATCTAGATCCAGCGATGTTACACGAGAGACTCGGCTGTCCTGGACTCCCCTCCTCATTGGCTGAGATAGCAGCGCTGCACCATTGGCTCCCACTGCTGTCAATTAAAGTCAGTGAGCCAATGAGAAAATAAAGGGGTGGGACCATGGCTCCATGTCTGAATGGACACAGGGAGCTGCGGCTCGGCTTGGGTGCCCCAATCACAAGCTGCTTGCTGTTGGGGGAACTCAACAGGAGGGAAGGGCCAGGATCACCGAAAAGGGAACAGAGAAGAGGAGGATCTATTCTAGGCTGCTCTGTGCAAAACCACTACACAGAGCAGGTAAGTATATCAAGTTTATTATTTTTAACAACAAAAAAGAGACTTTAGTATCACTTTATGCATTAAGGTGAAAACCCTTCTGTGCTGTAGCCCCCCCTTTTCTTACCTGAGCCTGATCCGATCCAGCGATGTGCACGAGAGCAGCGACTCCTGCCACTGTCTCCTCCTCATTAGGCAGATTGATAGTAGCGGGAGCAATTGGCTCCCACTGCTGTCAATCAAATTCTGTGATGTGGGGGGCGGGGCCGAGTACCGCTGTCTGTGTGAATAGGCTCGGGAGCTGGCACACACAGGGGACCCATGGAAATGGCTTTCCACGGGGGCACCCGCTGAAGAGGAGGTGCCTGGAGCACTGGCGGGGGACCACAGAATAAGAGGATCATGGCAGCTATGAGCAAAAGCATTGCACAGAGCAGGTAAGTATAGACATGTTTGTTATTTCAATTAAAAAACCCAAAGGTTTAATATCACTTTAAAGCGGAGTTCCACTCAAAAATGGAACTTCCGCTTTAAGTGATGGTGACCCCCTGACATGCCACATTTGCCATGTCATTTGTTTGGGGGGGGGTGGGTACCCAGTTTTTACGGGCACCTAGCTCCCACTTCCTCCTCTGGCTCTGCAGCGCCGGAAGGAAGTTCACCTCTCCCCCTCCCTCCCTGCAATCTTCTGGGACACGTCACAGGTCCCAGAAGATTGCCGGCCATCCACAGCGCGTAACGCGGCTTGCGCATGTGCAGTGTCCACCCGGCTGTGAAGCCACAGCTGGGCGCCCACAGTTAGAATGTCAGCGCCGTGAAGAGGAGGGGGAAAGGAGCAGGCCTTGGTGCACCCGCATCGCTGGACTGTGGGACAGGTAAGTGTCTGATTATTAAAAGTAAGCAGCTACACTTTTTTTAGCTGCTGACTTTTAAATGGGTGGAACTCTGCTTTAATTCGAAAAGTATCTTCTTTTGCTCTCAGCCTCCTCCAAATGTCCTTTTTTTTGCTGCTGTAATCTGTCTTCCTGTTAGAGGGTGGCTATGTTTGTTCTCCATGGGCCACTGTATGTAGGAATGTAGCCACCCTCTCTTGCTCCCCCAAAAATGGAGAGTGGGATTTGTAGTGTGCATAGAGCTGTAAACGTGACCACAACTAACGTGCACAGCTCATTCCAAAGAAACAGAAGTGAGTGGAAGAAGGAAAGATTTAGTAGCCCAGGAAGGGCATTATATGGAAGCAGGAAAACACTATATAAAAATGTTTAATCCCCATTAAGTAGGGGATGTGTAAGAATTTTTTTTCTGTAGAAAACTTGGATATAGTTTAGTTTCACTTAAACCACCCCAATACCAGATACTTTCACCCCCTTCCTGCCCATGCCAGTTTGCTATCACATTTTGAATGACAATTACTCAAATTATTTGTTGTTTTTTTCCATACATTTTTTCTTGATGTATAAACTGGAGAAATACAAAACATCAGCCTTACAGAGTCAGTATACACATAGCACAATAGAAAGTTACAAGCCATAAGCATCTAAAAAAAAAAAAGGGAAGACCATTATAGTCTACAAAATTAAGTAGGAGCTGGCATTCCACAAGAGAATGAATTATAAAAGGTAACATCTCATGATGTCCAGCCAGGTTAGAAAAGTAGACATACTCTGTCAGAAATGCTCAGAGGCAGGGCATAAGCTAGTACAATACAGTAGTGTTATTGACAGGGTTAATTACAGAGAGAGGAGGAAACGATTAAGAGAATGCATTATTGCAGGGAAGGGAAAGAGAAAAAAAAGGGGGGGGGGAGAAAAGGAAAGGTATGGAAAGAAAACACCGTGGTCAGTCATGAAGCTAAAGGTAGGGTTTAGGGTAGGAGATAAAGACTCATTCATTCCACCCCGTACAGTAGGGCAACTGAGTAAGTTACAGGGATAAAAGGGAGGACTCCCAATAGTGTAAGCAATGAAGGACCATATGGGCCCAAGGGGCATTCCAACAAACAGCACCTAGGGCAGGGGTGCCCAACCAGTGGCCCGCGGAGCCCTCTGATGTGGCCCGCGACCTCCTGCTCTCGGATGGAATAAAATAGAATAGAATTCTGTTATTGAAGGTAAGTTCATTACTAAAATCACAGTGTATATTTTTTTTGTTTAATATCTTTTTATTGAATGTGGAATAATCAAATACAAAAAGAATACAGTAACAAAAGGAGTCATTATTCTAACAGTCAAAGAGACCGAGTACAAGGGCTCCTGTGTACCCATAGTCTAGCAATCAGATGAAGTACAATCTAGGACCAGCAGCAACATAAGATAATAAACTTGCTGGAGTACAGTAACTGGCCTTTTAGCGGAATTGGGTCTAGGTGAGCCCCTGGGTCGACATAAATCAAAAAAAAAAATACTTAATAACAGTTGCAATGAAAATGAGTTACAATTTGGGAGTGGAGAGGGGGGAAAAGAGAGAGAAGAAGAAGTGGGAAGAGATTGAAAAGGACAGAGAAGGTGGGAGGAGGGAGGGTAGGGAGGGAGACTGGCAAACATGGTAACATACGTATAATTGATTCAAATACAAGTATAAACAAACTTCTGAAAGTTCAAGGAGGTGAACCCTAAACTATAGGTAGCAGTAGAATGGTGGGCTAAATGATGTAACATTTTAGGATGGTTGGGTATCCTGGGAGATCGAGGAGATGATGTCCTTGTAGCAAGGGGTAGTGAGGAATGAGGACCAGGGGGCCCAAATTCAAGAATGATGTTTGGTAGTTCCCCTTGCAATATGGGTAAGTTCTTCCATGAGGCCTACCTCCGATACCTTTTGCAGCCAAGTCTTCATGGATGGAATTGTAGGCTGGCTCCAAAGAGTGGGAATGAGGGCCTTAGCTGTATTTAACATCTGGGGAATTAGCAAGCGTTTATATCTGCCAATAGGTATTGAGGTGGCGTGGAATAGAATAGTCCAGGGGTTTTCTTGTGAAAAAAAAAGAATAGTCCAGGGGTCCTGGGGAAGGTTAACGTCAGTAATCTGTTGGATTAAATCTATCACCTTAGACCAGAATGGACGTATAAGGGGGCAGAACCACCAGATGTGTGCGTGGGTAGCAACATTTCCGCAGTTTCTCCAACATAGTGGGGAGTTGGCGGGGAACATTCGATGGAGCTTAGCTGGAGTGTGGTGCCATTTGATGAGGAGCTTGTAGTTGGCTTCTGCTATAGTCGAAGCAAGTGAAGATACATGTGGAAGTTGGAGGACTTTGTCCTTTTTCTTGTTTGTAATAGTGGAGCCAAGGTCGGATTCCCATTTGGTCAGATATGCAGTGTACGGAGGGCTCTGTAGTTCAATAAGAGCCTTATAGAACTGAATCACAGTGTATATATGGGCATATCTGTTCTGCAGCGGTTACTGGGCTTCTTTCAAACTGATCCAGAGGTGCAGAGGAATGCACCTACGGGTTACCTGCACTGAGCCATAGACTTCTATTACCTGCGAGTTTGGTGTGCTGAGAGTAGAGTGGACTCTATAGAGCGGAGTAGACTGCCATCCACCCGCTCCGCTCATTGTGGCCCACGACCGGTTACCAAGTTGCTAAAGTGGCCCTTGCTCTTCAAAAGGTTGGGCACCCCTGACCTAGGGGCATAGGTCTTGATATGTTGAGGCTGTTTTAAAGCGAGTTCAACAGAACCAAGTCTAAGTGGATTTGGACAGTCGTTCTCGTGAAACCGCGACCCAAAGTCAATTTTTATTATTATTTTTTTGAGACATATAGATGTAGCGCCCCCCCCCCAATATTTGGGGGCGCTATGTGGAAATTTAGGGGTAGTCTGAGCCGATAGTTGGGCTCAGACCAATCAAGGGTTCGATTTTGCTTCTGCTCAGGATGTGATGCTGCCTGGCAGTAGTGTTCTCCGTTGCCTGTAGGTGGCACTGTCACCGCCAGCATGGGTTAAACTACAGGGGGTATCACAGCACCTTGGGTGTTCTCTTTCGGCAGCCGTGCAGTGGGCGTGGTCAACCCGCTGTGCATGCTGGGAGAGGGTACAAAAGGGGCAGGCGTGAGGCGTTTCCAGGGGGACACCAAGGCGTGAGGGGGGACCTCTGGTCCAGTGAGTGTGCCTCGTGGCCAGCATGGCACGAGGTGCGCGAGTGTGTTTAGGCCTCGGGCACCTTCAGCCCGAGGCCCTGTTGCTGCATTGTAGGCCCAGCTCCGCTGACAAGGGCCTACGCTTCAGAGAAGGATCCCAGGCTGCCCATTTGTAGGGGGCCCATCTTGAGGAAAGGAGTCCAGGGGAGGATCAGTCCCAGGGGATTAGCGACGGTACTGCTGTCTCGGGGAAGAGGCCTGGAAACTCGCCTAAAGAGGGATTCATCGTCTCTGATATCCGTGCTCCATCCCGACTGCTAGGACCGCTCCATTGGGACTATCTGGGTGAGCAACACCCACTCAGGCTTGAGTGGCGACGAGTATAGATACTGAACTTTAAGTGTTGCGTGCCTGAACCTTCCCCTACTTCTTTCAACTTTCTGCTCTCTCTCTCTCTTCAAGTTGACTCAAAGAGAAAAAGAATAAAGCCTTGCTGATTAGGTTTTACTCATGTGTGGACATTGGCCTTATTCCTGGAGATTTTTGTATGCCTACACAACGGAGCTAAAGGATCCACTCGAGAAAGGTAATTGCTGCAGACCCAAAACAATCTAGCCGGTCCCTTAAATGGGGGTAAGTGCTACATAGAGATTTATTTTGGTGGTATTTAAAGGGGATCTCCACCCCTCACCATCCCATTTTTTTGTTTGTTCAATCATTTTTTTGAATTTTCACAATGTATAATGTGTAGGAGCAGATGATAGAAGAAAGGCTGCTAGAGAGTTGAAAAGAGCAAAAGGGGTGAGAGAGACAGAGAAAAAAGGGCAAGCAGGGGGTGGGAGTCGGCCAGGAGGATACACGAGTCATGATAGTGATAGTGCAGAGTGTGTTTTCATAAGTCTAGTATCATGCAATCAAAATCTCTTGGGAGAAATGTCACGATCCAGGGGTCCTAGACGCCCTGGAATTGAGGCATCATGTTCTGCAGTCGAACCGTTAGCTTCTCGTTAACTAAAATCCAATGCATTCTAGGTTTAACTTCTAAGATAGGGATGCATGGTGATAACCAGTCTCATGATAGAACCTGCTTAGTTGCAGTGAGGATATGTATCAAGAGGATAAATTGGGATTTAGTGACCCCTTCAGGCTTGCGATTCAGGAGGGCCTCAGGGAAGTCTAACGCAGGGGCTGTAAAAAAAAAGGGCAGAGGCTTTGGTGCGCTTGCTGCCAAAAGTTTTGAGCGATTGGACAGGACCACCAAATGTGAAAGAAGGTTCAGAGTTTTGAGCAACCACAAAAGAAATATGCCGAGACAGCCGAGATGTGTGCCAGTCTGCTTGGAACAATGTACCCTCGAAGCAGTACTTTATAACTAGTTTCCACTGCAGCTGCATTCCTGCGAGCATGATTTTGTGGTCGCATTGAGATTTATTTATGGGTTGATGCAGGTCCCATTCCCATTTTGAAACATAATTTAAAGGTTGGGGCGTTCTTTTGGCTGTCAAAAGATCATAAAGGAGAGAGGTCAAACCCAATTAGTGGGAGTAATTTTTGCATTTGTTTTCAAAGGAATTTAAGGTCCAGAGTCCGCCGACTAAGCGTATCGTAGAAAGGACATAGTGTTTTTTTAACAGAAAGGTGTTTTATTAACAAAACAGCATTACAAGATATGCAGCAGTTGACAATAAAGTTTGCATAGAAACAATGTCAGTCAGAAATAAGCATTCCCAGTGTTTTTTACAAGGTACAAGTCCACAGTTCTTTCGCCCTGACATACCTCCACCGATAAACTTCCAGGTGCAGTCCCAACTAAAGCCCTCCCTCGAGTGCATTAGGGTAAACAACCATCTCCCCCGTACTAAATCCTCCAGTACCTAAGAAGTCATGCCGTGAAACTAACACCATAGTTGGCAGAGTCGGGCCGCGCCCAGGGTAGAGAGGGGGGGCAACAGACCCCCAGGTTTGGACGGGGGGGGAATCCATCACTTAGTCCGCCACCCCCCCGGCCCCCCAGCCGTGCGCATCCACCCAAGCCGACCAGACCTTGTCGTATTTAGCAGGGCACTGCCTACTCTCATACGTGAGTTTATAAAGGGGTAAAGCCGAGTCCACGCCTTCCTCCAGGAACTAAGGGTGGGGGTTCTACCGACTTAGGACATAGTGTTTTACTTGTAGACACAATATCTGAATAGCTCAGATTGTGGAAGGCATAGTGAGGGTTGTAGGTCCGCAAAAGTCTTAAAGCCTCTTGGGGTCAACAGAGAGTGGAAACGGGTCACCTTTGAGGCGTACTAGTTACGGAAAGTTCTAGGAGACTCAAAGCCAGGGAAACAAGAGTAATTGTGGATGATTGAGAGGAGTGGGAAACACCTGCCAGAGTATTTTTGACTAGGGAGTAGGGATGAGCTTCGTGTTCGAGTCGAACCCATGTTCGACTCGAACATCGTCTGTTCGGCCGTTCGCCGAATTGCGAACATTATGGGCCGTTGTGTTGCGTTTGTTAAAAATATGATTTTTATTATATTAATCAGACATAGGATACATGGGACAATTTTACAATAGTGAGTTGGTCAGATTACTGACGTGTTTTTTTGGTTTGAGTAGATTTCTCAAACAAATGCTGTTTTCATACAATGGGGTTAGATACCATTGTTGTATTCAACAGGCTATTTGTCTCTATAGCTACAGTAAACAAGTAAGACATTACTTGTTTGAGATTTCTTTCAGCTCTCAAACTGAAAGAATGACTGTTAGATTACTGACAGGTTTGGTTTGAGTAGACAATAGGTAGATAGCATTGTTGTATTCAACAGTCCATTGTTTCTACAGCTACAGTAAACAAGTATGTTTTCTGTTGTTTGGTAACTCAGCCTGACACATAAAAGCAGGCATAAGCTAGGATACGGACACACACATCATGTTGCTGTAAGATCAGAAGAAGCCACTCATGATAGAAGAACAGAACCTGGTCTCCAAGAAGAATCATTGCCAATGGAGATCACGAACATACCGTAACGGAAGATAAGTAACTTAAATGTATTTGTAGTTATAGACCATAGGCTGTTCTATTTTCTAGGCATTTTGCTTGTTATAGATATCTGTCAGTCTTGTATTGTATTCCTAAGATTGTAATAGTTTTGTATGTACAGCATCTTTGTATAGTAAAAGGACATTTACACACTGCAGAAGTCTCAGCTTCCTTGTTATACCACAGAGTAACCTTGCTAGATAGACGCAAGCAAAACAGTTGGGGGCTCGGCCGCGATCTGTGTTATAATTCAATTGAAGCAGACTTGTTTTTCTGTCGTGTGTTGTGTAGCTTGTGCTAGGTAAAATGCTGCGTAAGCTGTTCAGGAAAAGCGAGGCTGCAGAGGGTTCTGGTGACCAGAAGAAAGTCTGCAGCTTACCTATCTGGGCCAGAAATAATGAGTTGGAGCCTCTTGCTAAAGAATTTGTGAAGTATGCTTCTCCCTTGAAGCAGACTTGGGGTGATAAAGTCTCAGATCATTTTGTAGATTTTAGCCTTAAGGGGTTGGATTTAAGTAAGAAAGAGAAGAGTACAGTGTCCACAGTGGGTTGGTACTTCCTCCATGCTCTCTATACTGAATCACATAGAAGGGAGAAGGCAGAGGCAGAAGTTAAGGTATTAAAAGACCAGCTAGCAGTTGCTTCAGAGTGTGTACGTTCAAACGCTAGTCGGACTGATGATTTGCAAGAGCGGTGTGCAGCCCTCATGACCAAATCCCTTAATGCCTTAAGGAAAAGGAAGGGGCGTAAACCTGTTAGTAAAGCCAGGGTACGTGCCATTGTCACATCCCAATATTGGGATTGTGAGGATGTTCTCTCCTCAAATGATAGTGAGGATTAGGGATGAGCCGAACACCCCCCCGTTCGGTTCGCACCAGAACCTTTGAATGGACCGAACGTTCGCACAAACTTTAGAACCCTATTAAATACAATGGACGCGAACGTTCGAAATCTAAAGTGCTAATTATAACGCCTAATATGCATGTTATTGTCCTAAAAAGGGTTTGGGGACCCGGGTCTTGCCCGAGGGGACATGTATCAATGTAAAAATAATCTTTTAAAACAGTCGTTTTTTCGGGAGCAGTGATTTTAATGATGCATAAAGTGAAAAAAAAAAGTGAAATATTCCTTTAAATATCGTACCTGGGGGGTGTCTAAAGTATGCCGGTGAAGTGGCATGTGTTTCCCGTGTTTAGAACTGTCCCTGCACAAAATGACATTTCTAAAGGAAAAAAAGCCATTTAAAACTGCTTGCGGCTTTAATGTCATGTCTGGTCCCGGCAATATGGATGGAAATCATTGAAAAAAATGGTATAGCTATACCCCATCACCCCCCCCCCCCCCTACCCCAGCCCATTACCAGCCCCTTTGGGTCTTGTATGGATATTAACGGGAACCCCGCACCCAAAATAAAAAAAAGCCCTATATACTCTGAACAGCAGTATACAGGCGGTGCAAAAAAGACAGGGACTGTAGGTTTGTTCTTAAATAGAATCTGTTTGTAATTTTGAACAGGTACATTGTTTAAGTGTAGCTCCAGCCCAAAAATCTATTTTTAAGCTTTTTGAAGAACATAGGGAAGGGTTATCACCCCTGTAACATT
The DNA here is from genome assembly GCA_029206835.1 of Rana muscosa. Classification (NCBI taxonomy): domain Eukaryota; kingdom Metazoa; phylum Chordata; class Amphibia; order Anura; family Ranidae; genus Rana; species Rana muscosa. Next base: position 758,635,151 of record CM055118.1, on the reverse strand, counting down.
TGTTTTGCTGTCTGTGCACCTGTTCAGAACATTTCACCTCACTTTCCGTCCCAATGACAAATGTTTTTGGAAAATTTGTTTTTTTTATTGAAACAAGGATTGGTGATAAAGCATCAGTGGAGAGGAGACACCTTTTTCACATATTAACTCTTACAGGAGAGAATTTGCCTTCCTAGGGGTAGATTTCCTCTCACTTCCTGTTGTCTCCTTCCGTTTGCAAGTAGGAGTCGTTTGTAAGTTGGATGTTTGAAAGTAGGGACCTGCCGTATATACTCTGCAGAAATTTGGCCCTTAGGTGTTGGTGTTGCCACAACACTGTAAGCCCTCACAGTTACTCTTGGTGGGCGCTGGAACGCCCTGCTGTCAACTATTATATCAGGAATTGTATTTGCATGCCACTGTTGAACAGTGGTAGGAAAAATTGGGCCTTTGGTGGTGGTGCTGGTGAACACTGTAAGCCCTCACAGTTACTCTTGGTGGGTGCAGGAATGGGCCCTGCTGTGAAATATTAGATCAAGAATTGTAATTGCATGCCCCTGTTGAAAAGGGGCTGAAAAATTGGGCCTTAGGCACTGGTGCTGGTGCCACAACACTGCAACCCCTCACAGATAGTGTACTTAGAGTGCAACAATAAGCCCTGTTGCAAAGTATTGCATCAAAAATTTAGGCTTTAGGTGAATGCTATGCAAAGCACACAGTAGTACACTAAGTGAAACACTGACTGTCTGCAGCTAGCACAATCACCGGCCTGCCTGTCACAGTATAGAGAATTACTGTATCCAGGTGAGCTTTAGGTGATCGCTATGCAAAGGACACAGTAGTGCACTAAGGCCCCTTTCACACTGGGGCGGTTTGTAGACGCTATTGTGCTAAAAATAGCGCCTGCAAACCGAGCCTAAACAGCGGCTGCTGTCTCTCCAATGTGAAAGCCCGAGGGCTTTCACACTGGAGCGGTGCGCTAACAGGACGTGAAAAAAAGTCCTGCTAGCCGCATCTTTGGAGCGGTGAGAGGAGCGGTGTGTTTACTGCTCCTACATCGCTCCTTCCCATTGAAAGCAATGGGAAACCGCGGTAATACCGCCGGCAATGCGCCTCTACAGAGCCGAAGCCGAAGCGCTTCCTGATGAAGTGTTATACGAAACGTACGTCGAGGCGGTACTAGGTCACGTACAGACGCTACTTCCGGTCCTTCTGGCTCACTACCATCGTAGGTGGAACGCACGCCAGCTACTCATAGATGGGACATCGTCTTTTCTCTCCACGGTTACGCCATCCAGCCTCAGTGCCGGGTTTGTGGCACCCTTTAAAGTAAGCAGGCATTTGGCTTTTAAATTTTTGTATATGTTTGGCTCATTAAACGGAATTACGCTATTGCTGTTTCATCTTTTATTTCCATATCCTGATCTGAGCCTCCATGATGTTATTGGTTCTGTTCCGGTATCATCTTCTCCATTTAACCTAAGCAAGGGTGCTTGCTGCAAGCGCTTTTGACCTCTTTTTTTAATTAAAAGGGTCAACTTCATTTGGTAAGCTGCCATCCTTATTTGAGCACATTTGGGTGTTATGTTTACAGTCGGTGAAGGTGGACTTCTGACAGCTGTCGCTTTTTTGGATTTTGATTTGCATGATGCTCTCCAGATTCAACACTAGACTATTCAATATTTTTCACCGATTCTAAGGACTTGATTGGCACTTGATATCGTTCACATTTTTATCACATATGTGCACATAATTTTCATCAAATGTATTTTATTTGTGCACAGGGGCACATATTGTTTTGTATTGCTATATAGGTTTACCCTACCATCATTAGTGCACCATAGCATTTATCTTGCATAGCAATATTTAGTACATCACTGTATATTTAGTGTGTATAGGTAGGCTGGTGTTTGGTCCACTAATTTATATATACCTAGTAGTATGTTTGTATTTAATTAATTCACCACGAGTGTTTATACATAGCGCCTCCACAAGCATATAGGTTATTCATATACCAATTTTTATCACAATTCGTTCCAACCATTGGAATTTTGGGGAGCAGCTTCCATTTAATTTATTTTATTATAGTAGGCGCGAGATTTTCTATATTTTTTTTATCACAGATCAATGTAAGGGGCCGATCCCTGCCCCTTACCACGTGATCCGCTGTCAGCCAATGACAGCTGATCATGTGATGTAAACAAAAGCTCTGCAATCACCGGCTTATGTGCAAGGGACATCGGGTCCAAAGAGGAAGAGGCAATTCTGCGTCATCTATGACAATCAGTAGCCCCTGCCAGTGCCACCTATCAATGCCCACCACTGGTGCCAATCAGTGCCACCTAGCAGTGCTGCCTATCAGTGCCCATCACTGCCAACTATCAGTGCCCACCAGTGCCAACTAGCAATGCCACCTCTCAGTGCCCACCCTTGACGCCTTATCAGTGCAGTCTCATCAGTGTACATCAATGAAGGAGAAAAATTTCCTTTTTTCTAAATTTTTAAACTAAATATTAAAATATCCTAATTATTTTTTTTTTAGTCGGTCTTTTGTATTTATAGAAAAAAAACAAAAAACAAACGCAGAGGTGATCAAATAGCACCAAAAGAAAGCTCTATTTGTATGAAAAAAATGAAATGAAATGAAATTTTATTTGGTTACAGTGTTGTATGACCGCGCAATTGTCATTCAAAGTGCATCAGCGCTGAAAGTTGAAAATTGGTCTGGGCAGGAAGGGGGTTTAAGTGCCCAGTAAGCAAGTGGTTAAATATAAGGCTACATGCACACGAACGTTTTTATAGCCGCTTGTTTGAGCGTTTTTTTGCAGCTAAAAAACGCCTCTCCATGTTAGCCTATGGCCTCATGCCCACCATGGCGTTTTTGAGCTGTAAATGGCATAGCCGTTTTTAGGCCTCATGTACACGGGACACTGGTGCAAAGTCTTCTGAACTAAGGTTGAAAGCGGCGTTTATAAACATGCGTTTTGCTGCGTTTGCATGCCGCGTTTAGCCGCGTTTGCGTCTATAAGCGTTTAGTTAGGAAACATCATAAGGACCCTCCCTAAGCTCAAAAAACAGTATTATTAGCCATTTCTGCCATTTTGTGAGACCAGAGTGAGTAGCAGCAGCTGAGAGAGCAGCAGTGTACTTGTATTTAGCGTGTCACTTGCCACATCACCTGCCACAAGTTGTGGATTGTCCACTTGCCATGTCACCTGCCACGTCACCTGCCACAAGTTGTGGATTGTCCACAATGCAATGCAAGCAATTACAGGTTTTTTTATATATTTTTAATGGTTTTTCATAATTTGCCATAATTTTTGAGTTTTTCAATGTAAAAAAATGGGTCACCTTTAAAAACGCTTATAAGCGAAAACCCGGCTAAACCGTCGTTTGGTGTCTGAAACGTGGAAATCTTTGGCGTCTGAATGCATTTTTTTGCTTTCTGAAAATCTAGGTTAAACGCAACTGCCTAAGGGCCAGTTCACACCTTGGAAACGCAGTCCGGATGCGTTCCAGGTGCTTTTCTGCATGCACGCTTTTGATGCGTTTTTGATGCAGTCCAGTGCTTTTTTTCCCCCCTCTTTTTTCTTAGGCCTCATGCCCACAGACGGTTTTAACCACTTTGCGCCCGGGCCATATGAAAAAGAGGTCCGCAAAGCGGTCGTCAATTGCTGATAGGACGTCTATGGACGTCCTCCCATTTACTTCCGCGATGCGCGCCACCGCGGGCGCGCATCGGGGAAAAGCTGTGCCCACCGTGTCAGGCGGGTGCCGATGCGCGTGCCTGGCGGCCGCGATGTCCGCCAGGTACGAGCGATCGGCTGTCACAGAGCCAGGGACGTGGATCTCTGTGTGTAAACACAGAGATCCACGTCCTGTCAGGGAGAGGAGACGGATGGTGTGTCCCTTGTACATAGGGACAACCATCAGTCACCTCCCCCAGTCAGTCCCCTCCCCCCACAGTAAGAACATCTAGCAGGGAACATATTAACCCCTTGATCGCCCCCTAGTGGTTAACCCCTTCCCTGCCAGTCACATTTATACAGTAATCAGTGCATATTTATAGCACTGTTCGCTGTATAAATGTGAATGGTCCCAAAAATGTGTCAGAAGTGTCCGATGTGTCCGCCATAATGTCACAGTCACAAAAAAAAAATCGCAGATCGACGCCATTACTAGTAAAACAATAAATAAAAAAATAATTTAAAAAAAATCATAATTCTATTCCCTATTTTGTAGGCGCTATAACTTTTGCGCAAACCAATCACTATACGCTTATTGCGATTTTTTTTTTTTTACCTAAAATATGTAGAATACGTATCGGCCTAAACTGAGGAAAAAAATAGTTTTTAAAAAAAAAAATTGGGATATTAATTATAGCAAAAATTAAAAAATATTGTGTCTTTTTCAAAATTGTCGCTCTATTTTTGTTTATAGCGCAAAAAATAAAAACCGCAGAAATGATCAAATACCACCAAAAGAAAGCTCTATTTGTGGGAAAATTTTGTTTGGGAGCCACGTCACACGACCGCGCAGTTGTCATTCAAAGCGTGACAGTGCTGAAACCTGAAATTTCGCCTGGGCAGGAAGGGGGTTATGTGCCCAGTTGTCAAGTGGTTAAAAATGAGCTGTAAAGCTAGTACAGACGGCAGGAAAAAAGCAAAGTTTTTAACGTGCTTTTTTTTCGCGTTTTGCATTGAATTCAATGCACGTTTCGCCACGCTAGCTTTCAGCCGCGTTTTTCTTTCTCTATTCAAAATGAATGGTTCCCTATGGGATCCCATTGATTTGAATAGAGGTCGCACCAGAAGTCGGATGAAGATAATCCGACTTGCGGGGCAACTCGTGTGTGGAGAACCTTGAAGGAGAACTCCGTGAATTTTTTTTTTTTAGTTGCGTGAGGTTCCCCTCAGGATGATAACAGACCCTTCAGTCTGGTATGGATCTTGAGGGGAAGCCCCCACACCAAAAAAATAATGGCGTGGGGGTTCCCCCAGGATCCATACCAGACCCTTATCCGAGCACGCAGCCTGTCAGGTCAGAAAAGGGGGGCGAGTGAGCGCCCCCCTCGCCTTCCTAGACAATACCAAGCCACATGCCTTCAACATTGGGGGGTTGGTGCTTTGTTGATGAGGACAAGGGCCTCTTCCTGACAACCCTGGCCGTTGGTTGTAGGGGTCTGCGGGAGGGGGGCTTATCGATATCTGCGAGCCCCTTTTAATAAGGGGGCCCCCAGATCCCGGCCCCCCACCCTACCCATTCGCCTGGTGGAAAAAAAATGTCAATAAACAAACACACTACACAGGTTTTTAAAGTAATTTATTAGGCAGCTCCGGGGGTCTTCTTCCAACTTCAGGGGTCTCTTCCGACTTCGGGGGTCTCTTCTTCTGCTCTCCGGTGTCATCTCTGTGCTCACTGGTTCTTCTCCCATACTCCGGTGCCGTCTTCCTTCTGCCGGGCGCCTCCGCTATCTTCTTCCAGCTCTTTTGCTAGCGGGGGCCCGGTCTTCATCATCGTCTTCTTCCCTCTTCTCTCCTCCCGATGTTGACTCGATGCTCTCTGCCGCTATAATGCCGTGTGCGTGGAGTGCAACGACTTATATAGGCATAGGGCGTGGTCACTGGGTGATGCCACCCGGTGACCCCGCCCCCGTATGACGTCACAGTCCCATCATTCCCCGAGACTGTGGCATCACCCGGTGACCACGTCCCATGCCTATATAAGTCGTTGCGCTCCGCGCACACGGCATTATAGTGGCAGAGAGCATCAAGTCAACATCAGGAGGAGAGAAGAGGGAAGAAGACGACAATGAAGACCGGGCCCCCGCTAGCAAAAGAACTGGAAGAAGATAGTGGAGGTGCCCGGCAGAAGGAAGAAGGCACCGGAGTACGGGAGAAGAACCAGTGAGCGCAGAGATGACAAAGGAGAGCAGAAGAAGAGACCCCCGAAGTTGGAAGAAAACCCCCGAAGCCGGAAGAAGACCCCCGGAGCTGCCTAATAAATTACTTTAAAAACCTGTGTAGTGTTTTTTTATTGACATTTTTTTTCCACCAGGTGAATGGGTAGGGGTACGATGTATTATTAAAAGGGGCTCGAAGATTCCGATAAGCCCCCCGCCCGCAGACCCCGACAACCAATGGCCAGGGTTGTCGGGAAGAGGCCTTTGTCCCCATCAACATGGGGACAAGGTGCTTTGGGGTGGGGGGGGCTGCAGTGCTCGCTAATCCCCACCCCCCTTCCTGACCGGCCGGGCAGCGTCCTCGAATAAGGGTCTGGTATGAATTTTGGGGGACCCCCACGCTGTTTTTTCGGCGTAGGGGGTTCCCCTTGAAATCCATACCAGACCTAGGGGCCTGGTATGCTCTTGGAGGGGAACCCATGTCGTTTTTTTTTTTTAATTTGGCGTGGAGTTCCCCCTCATGATTCATACCAAATACAGGGGACAGCGAGCGCGAGGTGTACAGTACCCTGTCGCCGAGAACCAGCGCGATGGGATCGCGCTGGAAACATTCTCGCGGGCAGGTACTGGCAAAGAAGCCTGTCCTGGAGGCGACTTCAAGACTTCAAGTCGCTCCAAGTCGCGCTGTGGTTCACGCTCAAGTCGTGTCCAAGTTGCCTTGCAAAGTCGCACTGCCCCTGTGCGAACCGGCTCTCAAGGTTCTCCTCACACGAGTCGCCCTGCAAGTCGGATCATCTTGATCCGACTTCTGGTGTGACCTCTATTCAAATCAATGGTCTCCCATAGGGAACCATTGATTTTGAATAGAGAGAGAAACTCTGCTGATATTAATGAGAAAATCCCTTACGCCGGGAGTATTTTTTTATTTACTATCTCATTGTGCGTAGGCGTGCGCCGGTTCACACTCCCAATCAATGATTTATCCGGCGCACCAATTAAGGTATGAACCAGCGCAGCGCAGTGTTCTTAGTAAATCACCCCCCTTGTTTATATTCTGTGGCATCTGAGAAGTGTTTTTTACACATTTGATACATTGTATTTATTGTTTTGCACTTATTTGAAAGTGCTGAATTTATGTTTGGTGGCCTTGACCGCTATACATTTACCTATACATCTTCTTCTTTTTTTTTTGTATATTATCTTTTTATTTATAAATTTTTCAGTTTAACAAGTTATACAGTAGGTGTCACCACCTTTCATTTTCATATAAAAAAAAAAGTTCACAGCATACATTCCCTCCCCTAATAAAAAATAAAAATAAATTATATATAAATGTCCTACCCCCCCTCTCTCTCCCCCCCCTTCCTGAACTTAATCATTCCTATCTCCGCTCACGTCCTAGTTTCCCCCGGGGCTCTGTCCTCCTGCCTTCTTCCCTTTTCCCTGTATCACTCCATTAACAACACATATTCTCGTGATTTTTTAAACTCAGCCCACTTCCCCCATATGTTATTGTATGCTTCTAAAGAGTCTTCCATTTTATGTATTGTTTCTTCTTTTGAGTCCATTCCTTCATAGTGGGGGCTTCGGGGGTTCTCCATAGTCTTGGGATCAGACTTTTAGCAGCATTCAGAAGATGGGGGACCAAAGTGTTTGAGTATTGAACTATCTTTCTGTGACGTGGAACAAACATTTCCACTGATCTTTCTGAATCTGTTCCCCTGTTATTTGATAGATATTATCTACTACTCTCTCCCAATACGGCTGAATCTTCTTGCACTCCCACCATAAGTGTGCAAAAGTCCCAAGAGCACCGGGGCCCCTCCAGCAAGTTAGGGGGGTCTCTATGTTCACTTTATGTGCTCTCTGTGGAGTGACGTACCATCTTGCTATTAATTTGTAGCACATTTCTACTGTCCTAACATCACTGGAAGCACAACAGGCTATCTTCAGAATCTTGTTCCTATGTTTATCTCCCTGTAAGGGGCCTATTTCCTCCTCCCATTTACCCAAGTACGGGGGGTATTTGGGTCCTGCTTCCTCTATCAGTATTTTATAGATTTTAGACACAGTCTGTCCCAAACCCCGCGGGGAGGAGAGAAGCTTCTCCACTGCATTCATATCACCCTTTCCCCGCAGTGGTTGGGGGAGGGTCTGTGTAAAATTTTGTATTTTTTGCATATCTCCATCTATCTAATGCTTTGCTACCCCATTTCTGTGTTAACTCTGTGAATGTGCATATCCTATTTCCTCTCATCACATCGTCTAAATATATTTCGTCTTTTTTTGCCCATCTAGTAAAATGTATGTGCTCATCTTTTCCAGGTTTAAAATAATTTGTATCTAATAAAGAAATTAAAGGTGAATTATATTGCCAGTGATATATCTTACCCAATCCATCCCATACCCTAAGAAAATGTTTAGTTAATGGGTTTGTGTTTTTTGACAGTTCGAGATACTGTCGTGGAATCCACACACTCTTCCCTAAGTCTACTTTACTTTGTGCTTTTTCAATTTCCACCCATCCTTTCCCCTCTTTGATGTGTGTCCAACCTATTATCCTGGAGATAACGATTGCCTGATAGTACTTCTTATAGTCTGGTGCTGCTACCCCACCTGAATTTTTCCCCTTTACCAAGGTTGTATATGAGATTCTAGGGTATTTACCCATCCAAATGTATTTTGATGTTAGATCCCTTAGTTTCGAAAAAAAATCCTGTGGGACTCTTATTGGGATCATTTGGAATATATATGTTAGTTTAGGCAATATAATCATTTTTAAGACATTTATCCTCCCTAACCAAGATAAGAATTTATATCTTAAGTAGTTAAGTTGATCTTTTACTTTATTTAATATAGGGATATAGTTCGCCTCAAATAGGGACTCCAATGATGCTGTCAATTTTACCCCTAAGTATCCTAATTCCTTTTTGCACCAGGCAAAGGGGAAAGCAGGCTGGATTGCCCGCTGCTCCTCTTTTGAGATGGTTATGTTTAAAATCTCTGACTTTGCTGTGTTGATTTTGAAATTTGACAACTTCCCATATCTACTTAACTCCTTCAGTATACTTGGTAACGTTGTCCTGGGATCCGTAATATAAAATAGTACGTCATCGGCGTATGCGGCCACCTTATACTCCCTATCCCCCACTCTCACTCCTTTTATGTCCCTGTTTTTCCTAATTGCGGCCAACAGGGGTTCTAGTGCTAAAACAAACAGCATTGGAGACAGAGGACAGCCCTGTCTTGTGCCATTAAATAATTCTAGATGAGAGAGTACCATTTATTCTGATTTTAGCTGTTGGATAGAAATAAATTGTGGATATCCATCTCATCATCCTCTCTCCGACTCCCAGATGTTTCAGAGTTCCCAGCATGAAGCCCCAGTCGACCCTGTCGAACGCCTTTTTTGGCATCAACCGACAGGAGTACGACTGGGGCCTCGCTCTCTCTTGCCTCATGTATTAGTAACAGGGACTTTAGAGAGTTATCTTTCCCCTCCCTCCCTGTGACAAACCCAACCTGGTCATTGTGTACCCATTGTGGTAATAATATTTTAAGTCTTCCTGCTATTATTTTGGCAAAGATTTTTATATCAGTATTTAGTAGTGATATCGGTCTATAGCTATCCGGTGCAATTGGGTCCTTACCCTCCTTCAGGATCAAGGTTATGTGAGCCAACAGTGCCTCTTTCCTTAAATTCTCTCCTTCTGCTAACACGTTAAAATAATCGCATAATTTGGGGGCCAATACTTTTTGAAATCTTTTATAGTACATAATTGAGTACCCATCAGGGCCCGGACTCTTCCCGTGGCCATGTCTTTAATTGCTTTGAGCACTTCTTCTTGGGTAATTGGAGTTTCCAATATCTCCAACTCTTCTTTCGGCATCACTGGAAGATCCAGGTCCTGTAGGTACTCTTTATCTTCTTCCTTTCTCCCCCTATTCCCTTCTTCTTGTGTGACATCTGCTATTTCAGGGGATGAGTGCCTGATTTCTCCTTTATTGTTTTTAATTTTGGCTATAAAGGATGCATTCTTTTTTTCCCTTACTGCCCTTGCTAGCCATTTCCCTGATTTATTTCCCCACTGATGTTTCTCTTTTTCAACTAAGTTGAAGGCTCTCTTTTTCTCCTGCTCTATTAATACGCCCAGCTCTTTTTTTTTTTTTTTTTTTAGCTCTAACCTATCTGGGATACCCCTCGATCTCGACTGTTGCTCTAGCTCATTTATCTCTTTATATAAATTATTAATCTTCTTTCCCTTTTCCTTTTTTTTCCATGCTCTTATGCTTATTAACTCCCCCCTTATGTACACTTTATGGGCTTCCCACAAGGTACCCCTTGACATTTCAGGTGCGTCGTTAATACGAAAAAATTCCTCCAACTCCCGCTCTATCCTCTTGTTCACCTCGGGGTCCTAGATCAGGGAGTCATTCAGTTTCCAAGCCCTCCCCATGGGGGGACCTGATGTTATTTTTAATTGAGCCAGAACTGGGGCGTGATCTGAGAGAGAGATTGGTTTCAGAGTCGTATTCTTAAGGGAAGGTAACCACTGATGCTCTATTAGTACATAGTCTATTCTTGAAAATGACCCATGAACTGCTGAAAAGAATGTGTAGTCCCGGGCTCCTGGATGTCCGATCCTCCAGGCATCCACAAGCTGATTTTCTAATAATAGCTACTTTATTTTATTCTGTCTCTTACCTGATAGGTGGGAGAGACCCCCTGTAGTGTCGACCCATGGGTCTATACCCATTGTGACAGCAGGCAGGTAAAATCACCAGGTTGCATCCAGGATGGTAGGTATGTATGCCGTAGATTCAGCATTTATGCAAATTCATACCACTAGGGGGAGTGCTGGGAGTCTTGCGGGGGAAGAGTTAATGAGCCCAGCTGAATCAAGTGGCTCATTAAGGCCTCTACAAGAACTCCCAGCATGCTAAGGGAGATGCTCCATCCTGGAACCAGTTCTGTGTTGTGCAAGACTGGGGAGTGTGTTTCTGTCCTGTGCGGTGAGACAAAGCCTGTGTGGCTAAAACCTTCAAAAACAGGGAGATAGGGGCTGGGGCAGCACAAGGCTGCACCTAGTTGTCAGACAGGGAACCTACGTGTGCAGTAAGCGGTCAAGCTGACCAGGATTTAATTTTTTATGTTTCTTTTTGTTTTGCTGTTTTTCCCCTGTAAATAGTTTAAATAAACCGCACCTTTTGTTTTTGCAACTACAAACTCTGTCTGCTGTGCCTGTTTTTGTGTGGTGAACCCATCCAGGGGGTCACACACACCCGCTGCCGAGCTAACCCCCACACAGTTGGTGGAGATGCCAGGGACAGTTTTTTTTTAAGGCCAGCATGGAGGAGATATTGAAACAGCTGGCTCTAGCAAATGCCAATCTGCAGCAGACAAATGCAGGTTTGCAAATGAGCCTTACAGCTCAACAACAGAGCTTTGCAGCCTACCAGCAAGCTTATCAACAGAGCCTTGCAGCCCAGCAGCAAGCTCACCAACAGAGTCTGGAAGCTCAGCAACAAGCCCTGCAGCAATCGGAGGCCCGTTTCATAGACCTGTTGCAGAAGCAAAAGCAGAGACTACAACAAATGGAAACAGTAATGCAGCAACGTCCGCAGACCAGTGAGAAAAGTCGTTCCACTAATACCGCGTCCTTTGGGGTGAGTCGTTTATTGACGAAAATGACTGGAGAGGATGATCCAGAGGTGTTTTTGACCACATTTGAAAGGACTGCTGAAAGAGAAAAGTGGCCTAAGGAGCAGTGGGCTGGACTGGTGGCTCCTCTGTTAACTGGTGAATCGCAGAAAGCTTACTATGACCTAGAGCCTGACCAAGCAAAAGACTATGTGATGCTAAAAACTGAAATATTGGCACGGCTGGGTGTCACCCTGGCTGTCCGGGCTCAGCGTGTGCATAACTGGACTTTCCGGCTTGGAAAACCCCCCAGGTCTCAAATGTATGATCTCATTCACCTGAGCAGGAAGTGGCTACAGCCAGAGACTCTGTCTGCACCAAAGATTGTGGAACGTGTTGTGATGGATCGTTTCTTGAGAGCTCTTCCTACTGCCATCCAAAAGTGGGTAAGCCATGGAGACCCAGAAACGGACGATAATCTTGTGGACCGTGTAGAGAAGTACTTGGCTACAGAGAACCTGACTGCCTCTTCCAGAGATTCACGGACTTTCCACCCTAAGACCAGACCATCCCCAGTGGCGGGTAAGATGATTCCAAGGGGTGAGGGTCGAGAGAGTGAGAGGGTGGGAGTTCTACCCAAGGTTTGGCGAGAACAGCCTGGGAAGTCAGGGGTTCAAGAGGCAGCAAGAAGGATTGTTTGTTACCGCTGCCGACAAAAGGGACATATTGCAGCAAATTGCCCGGTTGTGGATGAACCCATGCAATGTGACTTTCTAACAGACAGACGCCAGTCGCTGTTTGCGACAGTCGCATGCACTGCCATTCGGGGAACTGAGAAACATTTATGCAAAATGTGTGTTAATGGTAAAAATGTTGTTGTATTGCTGGATTTAGGTAGCCTTGTGACACTGATAAAGGCTGAATTAGTTACTACAGAGGTTTCTGGGAATAGCAAGGTAGCGGTTATTTGTGTGCATGGGGACACCCGAGAGTATCCGTTGACTACAGTGTGTTTTGAGACCCCCAAAGGTACCCTCTCTCATCGGGTGGGATTAGTGTCTCACTTGCCTCATGATGCCATTGTGGGAAGGGATTTTCCAAAGTTCTGGGAACTATGGGATTGTCCTGAGCCCCCCACTGGTGCCCCTATATACCAGGAATGTGATAGCCAGAATTCCTCGGAGAGTGGTGAGGACTCTCCAGAATTTCCCTTGTCGGTATTGGCAGGGGAGACTCGAGAAACTGGGGAGGAGCCAACATCCTCAGATGAAAACATGCCGTCTGTGGAGTTTTCTGATCTCGAGGTTCACAAGGAAAATTTTGCCACAGAACAGTTAAAAGACCCCACCCTAATAAAGGCACGGTAAAACGTAGTGGAAATAGATGGCGAGTTAGTAAACCCAGATGAGACCTGCACTTACCCATACTTTATCGTGGAAAAGGACCTACTGTATCGGGTGGCTAAAAGGGCAGAAGAAACCATTGAGCAGCTTGTGGTGCCCAAACCTTACAGGAAGTTGGTGTTAGAGTTGGCCCATGGGCACATTCTTGGAGGTCATCTGGGGACAGAGAAAACCAGAGAGAGAGTATTGCAGAGATTCTATTGGCCTGGGGTCATGAAGGAAACAGAAAATTATTGTTCCTCCTGCCCTGTGTGTCAGAGGTCGGCACCGATGCCACATTTCCGTAACCCGCTGGTAACTCTTCCCATCATTGAGGTCCCCTTTGAGAGGATCGCAATGGATTTGGTAGGTCCGATAATGAAGTCCGCTAGGGGGCACCAGTACATCTTGGTTATAATGGACTATGCCACCCGTTATCCGGAAGCGATTCCTCTCCGAAATACCTCGGCCAAAACCATAGCCAAAGAGCTATCTCTTGTTTTTAGCCGTGTGGGTATTTGTAAAGAACTGCTTACGGACCAAGGTACACTCTTTATGTCCCGGGTTATGAAAGAGCTGTGTAAGTTGTTCAAAGTGACACAATTGGGTACATCTGTGTATCACCCCCAAACAGATGGGTTGGTTGAAAGATTCAACAAAACCCTAAAACAAATGTTAAAGAAAGTGGTGGATAGAGATGGAAAGGATTGGGACTGTCTAATTCCCTATTTAATGTTTGCTATTAGGGAGGTACCCCAATCCTCTACGGGTTTCTCACCCTTTGAGTTACTTTATGGGAGACACCCCAGAGGGCTGTTGGATATCGCCAAGGAAACCTGGGAAAGTGAGAGTTCTCCCCACAGGAGTGTGATTGAGCATGTCGCCCTGATGCAAGATAGAATTGCACAGGTAATGTCAATCATAAAGGAACATTTGGCCCAAGCACAGTTGGCACAGCAGAGAGTGTACAACCGTGGAGCCAAGACCCGTACCTTTTCCCCGGGGGATAGGGTATTGGTACTTGTCCCTAAGGTTGAAAGCAAATTCCTCGCCAACTGGCAAGGCCCCTATGAGATATTGGAAAAAGTGAGCAAAATGAATTACAAGGTCAGACAACCAGGAAGGCGAAAGCCTGAACAGATCTATCACGTTAATCTGTTGAAAGCCTTGAGAGATAGGGAATCCCTAGTCGCGGAAACTTTGTCACCAGCTCACTGTGATTGCGTGATTCCTGAGGTTGGAATAGCAGTCACCTTGTCAAACCCCCAACAACAGGAGGTTAAGGAGTTTGTGCTTCGCAACAAGGAGGTTTTCTCTGAGCTGCCGGGAAAAACGTCTGGGGTAGAGCATGATATTATTACCCCACCCGGTGAAAGGGTGAAACTAAAACCCTATCGGATCCCGGAGGCCCGACGGGAGGCAATACGTGAGGAAGTACAGAAAATGCTTAAGTTAGGGGTGATAGAGGAGTCCCAAAGTGATTGGTCAAGTACCATTGTGTTAGTGCCTAAACCGGATGGGAGCTGGCGATTTTGTAACGATTTTCGACAACTGAACAAAGTTCCAAAATTTGACACCTACCCCATGCCGCGTATAGATGAGTTGATCGACCGGCTGGGAACAGCCCGATACATGACAACTCTTGATCTCACAAAAGGGTATTGGCAAATTCCCCTGGCCAAGTCGGCCAAGGAGAAAACCGCATTTGTAACCCCAGACGGGGCGTTCCAATATAAAAGAATGCCGTTTGGGTTACAAAATGCGCCGGCCACATTCCAGCGGAAAATGGACCAGATACTGAGGCCCCATCAGAAGTATGCTGCGGCTTACCTGGATGATGTAATTATCTATAGCACAGATTGGGCCTCACATCTGCCAAAAGTGAAAGCAGTCCTAGACTCATCCGGGAAGCTGGGTTTACGGCCAACCCCAAGAAGTGTACCATTGGGCAGGAGGAGGCCAAATATCTTGGGTACACCATTGGGAGGGGAGTAATAAAACCCCAAGTCAACAAAGTCGAGGCCATACAGAATTGGCCACGTCCCAACAGCAAGAAGCAGGTACGAGCCTTTCTGGGAATCGCTGGTTATTATCGGCGATTCATTCCCCACTTTGCTTCTCAGGCTGTGCCCCTAACCAACCTGACAAAAGGGAAAGAGTCGGTCATGGTTAAATGGACCCCAGAGGCTGAGGCAGCATTCCAATTCTTAAAAAAAGCCTTATGTAGCCAGCCAGTGTTGTACTCACCAGACTTCTCTAGGGACTTTGTCGTACAAAGTGATGCATCAGACGTTGGATTAGGAGCAGTATTGTCCCAGGTCTGGAACGGGGAAGAGCACCCAGTCATTTAGCGGTGAAGTGGGCTCTAGATTCCCTTCGGTACTATCTGCTACGTAGGCACTTTGACATGATTACTGATCACGCTCCTTTAAAGTGGATGGCTCAAAACAAAGAGACAAATAGAAGAGTGAATAGGTGGTTCCTGGCCCTACAGGAATTCAACTTTACGGTAAAGCATTGCCCTGGCATTCAAATGGGGAATGTGGATGCTTTGTCTCGAGTACATGCATGCCTGATTGCTTGTGTTCCAACCCCAAGGTTAAAACAAGAGGGGGGGATATGTGACAGCAGGCAGGTAAAATCACCAGGTTGCATCCAGGATGGTAGGTATGTATGCCCTAGATTCAGGCTTTATGCAAATTCATACCACTAGGGGGAGTGCTGGGAGTCTTGCGGGGGAAGAGTTAATGAGCCCAGCTGAATCAAGTGGCTCATTAAGGCCTCTACAAGAACTCCCAGCATGCTAAGGGAGATGCTCCATCCTGGAACCAGTTCTGTGTTGTGCAAGACTGGGGAGTGTGTTTCTGTCCTGTGCGGTGAGACAAAGCCTGTGTGGCTAAAACCTTCAAAAACAGGGAGATAGGGGCTGGGGCAGCACAAGGCTGCACCTAGTTGTCAGACAGGGAACCTACGTGTGCAGTAAGCGGTCAAGCTGACCAGGATTAATTTTTTTATGTTTCTTTTTGTTTTGCTGTTTTTCCCCTGTAAATAGTTTAAATAAACCGCACCTTTTGTTTTTGCAACTACAAACTCTGTCTGCTGTGCCTGTTTTTGTGTGGTGAACCCATCCAGGGGGTCACACACACCCGCTGCCGAGCTAACCCCCTCACACCATGTTGAGGTCTCCCCCGATCACCAGTTTCCCTTCTTTAAATTCTAGTAATTTTTTCTAAGTTTTACTCAGAAACCTATCTGGATCTCTATTTGGAGAGTAAATATTTGCTATAGTACAGTCCATATTGAATAACTTCCCCTTTATGAAAAGGAATCTTCCTTCTGGGTCTGCCAACTGCTTCTTTACTTCAAACACTGTATTTTTATCAAATCCGATGGCCACCCCTCGCGAGAGGTTTGAGGTTGAGTCCCCATAATACCATGTGGGGACGAGCCGAGAGGCCAGTTTAGTCCCTGAGGAATGTGTGATATGTGTTTCCTGAAGGCACGCCACATTTACCCCATATCGTTGTAGTTCCTTACCTACAGCAAACCTCTTCCCTGGGGAATTTAATCCTTTTACATTATAAAAGTTACAAAGTTTACTGTAGTCATAAATCATATTGGGAGTGGCTGCCCCCTTTCTCCTTCTCCCTCCCCGCACGAGGGTTCAAAGGTCTTCCCTCGGCGGAGGGGGAGAGACGGAGAAAAGGGGGGCCTTGAGAGAGAGGGACCCAAAAAGAGAGAAAAAAAACCCTCCCCTCCACCCCCTCCCTATTAATGGCTTTTCAATCCCCCTGTCCTCCCATCCCTCCCCCCCTCCCCCCCTTCCCCGATGCCATGTTTCTCCATGTATGGGATCTCCGACATCTTTCACGATTTCGCTCGGTTCCCGTATATCCTGGGGGTCTGAAAACTCCTACATCCTCAGTCCCCAGCTTCCTCCTGTCTCCCCGGCACCCCGCCTCTTCCTTTTAATAATCTCATAAATTGCCTTTTTCCTTTAACTCTCTCCGACCCTACCTCCCTCCTCCCCCCCGGCTGCTAGTCCAGTGCATGCCGCCCAGCGCTGCCCCTTGCCCATTATTTTCTTCCCATCCCAGCAGGGTCAGGGGTGAAAGATCTAGTTTATTGCAGAAGTCCCTTAGATCTTCAGGGAATCTTAATACTGCACTGCGTCCATCTTTTTTCCCTTTGAGGCAAGCTGGGAATCCCCACTGATATGTCACATTCAATGCACGCATTTGTTCTGTCAGTGGTTTAAGAAGTCGTCTTCTTGCTAGAGTCTCTGCTGATAGATCCGAGAATATTTGCAAATTGATTCCTTCATGTGATATTCCCCCTGCCTTCCGTATTCCTTCCATAATTTTGGACTTCTCTTCCGCATAATGGAACCTGGCTATCACATCTCTTGGGGTATCATCTGTTTGAGTTTGGTATCTTATAATCCTGTGCATCCTATCCATTTTTATTATTTCTGCTATTTCTCTCCCTAAAATAGGGTTAAACAAATCTTGCACCACTTTTGCTAGTTCGTCATTTTGTATTTCTCTGGTATCCCTCTTATCTGTATTTTTTTCGGCGACTGCGATTTTCTTGGTCTTCTATTTTATAGGATAGCCATCTATTTGCTTTTTTGCAACAATGTCATCTGTTCATTCTAGAGGTCGACCGATATGGGTTTTTCTCTGGCCGATGCCGATATTTAGAAATCGCTGCGGCCGATGGCCGATATATGATGCCGATTTTTTTGGGCCGATATGTTAGGCCGATTTTATGAGATGAAGGGGAAAAAAAAAAACTAACAGTTGGACCCCTTTCACACTGGGGCGTTTTTCAGGCACTTTTGGGCTAAAAATAGCACTTGTAAAAATGGCTGCAAAACAGCTCCCCTGCAGTCTCAGTGTGAAAGCCTGAGTGCTTTCACACTGAGGCGGTGCGCTGGCAGGACGTTAAAAAAAAGTCCTGCAAGCAGCATCTTTGGAGCGGTGTATACCGCTCCTCCATCACTACTGCCCATTGAAATGAATGGGCACTGCTGCTGAAGCGCCTGCAAAGCGCTTCTGCAGCGGTGCTACACGGGCGCATTTAACCTCTTCATCGGCCGCTAGCTGGGTTATAAGCGCCCCGCTAGCAGCCGAATATCGCCGCTAAAATGATGGTAAAGCGCAGCTAAAACTAGCTGCATTTTACTGCCAACGCCTGCCCACTCCAGTGTGAAAGCAGCTGAGTTCCGCCAAAAAAAATATATATTAAAAGTCAGCCGCTACAAATACTGCAGCGGCTGACTTTTAATATATGGACACTTGTCCTGGGTGCCCGCGATGTCAGCACCCGAAGCCGATCTCGCTCTTGGGTGCTGTCGCCGCCATCTTCGGTAAGGGAATCAGGAAGCAGGCACAAAAACAGGTAATCAAAACTTTGACGGAAAAAAAAAGTTTAGTTTTATTTAACATTCATTAAAGTGTATTTTTTCCCAAAAAAATGCGTTTGAAAGACCGCTGCGCAAATACCGTGTGACATAAAATATTGCAACAACCGCCATTTTATTCCCTAGGGTCTCTGCTAAAAAAAATATATAATGTTTGGGGGTTCCAAGTGATTTTCTAGCAGAAAATACAGGATTTTTACTTGTAAGCTACAAGTGTCAGAAAAGATTTAGTCTTTAAATGGTTAAACTGAGAACTTCTACACAAGAGTTCAGTTCATTGATAAGAAGAAACATTGTATCTCTTTTCTCTCTCACTTGGCAGGCTGCCCAGAGATGAGTCACTGCACGGGAAACTTCAGGCAACTTGTATTGACTTCTATCAAAGATGTCATTTGCAAGCCACGCTGAAGTTTTTTTTTTTTTTTTTTACATCGGCTTTTTGGTTTTAGAATATCGGCCGATGCCGATTAATTAAAAAGTGCCAAAAATCGGCCGATATATTGGCCGACCGATATATCGGTCGACCTCTAGTTCATTCATTTCCTCCAGCCTTTGTTCAACTTTATCCATTTCTTCAACTTGCCCAAAAATCTGCGCAATATCCGATCTAACTGCCACAATTTCTGTTTTCAGTGATGCTTCCATTTTAGCGAGCATCTCTGCCATCATCTCCTTAATTTGGGGAAGGCTTGCCTAGATTCCTTTTGGCCCCTGACCCTCTCCAGGCTCTGGCACCGCATCTGCTTTTTTCTTTTAGTAATCTCCATTTTTTACCTTGGAGCTCCCTTGAGTGCTATTCCCTTCATTTTTTGTACCAGAGCAATTTCCTTTTACATTATTTAGTTCCTGAGGCTGGGTTCACACTAGTGCGAATTGGATGTGGGTTCCTCCTCTCTATGGAGCCGTTTCACAAATCTCTGCAGCGGCTCCGGTGTGATTTTCACAGGAGCCGTGTGCGTCTTTTGGTCCGTTTCAGGTCCGAATTCAGCCCAAAATTAAGGATGAAATCAGACCTGAAATGGTGAACAAGCATGCACCGGACTCCTGCTGTGAGCCGCTGTGTGCTCATATGTGAACCCAGCCTAATGGAAAAAAATACATGTTGTTTCTATGCAGAAGTGAGCCTGATTTTGCATATTCCATTTTTAGTAAATAAACCCCATTGTGTACTTAAAAGTGGGGTATGCCTGTAGTACTTTGTCCCATCTTCCACTAGCTGTGATGTTGGACAGGGCATCCCCTGTTGAGGAATGCAGAGGGAGTTGAATCTAAAACACTTCACTTTCCTCTGACCATAATTGGGGTATTGGACAGCTGTGCATCAAGGGGAGGGGGTGCCCTATCCAGCGTCACAGCTAGTGTTTTAGGGCATCTTGGAGGATGGAACAAAGTACTAAATTCACTTTGTCCCTTTAGGAACTAAATACAAAATATATATAATACTTCTTTAGGCTGGGTTCACACTGATGCGAATTGGATGCAGTTTTCTCCGCATCCAATTCGCATAACAGGAGAGTGTGACCAGCTCTCTATGGTGCCGGTTCACACAGCCCTGGGGCAGCCACTGTTCACACAGAAAAAGGGTCCTGTGCGTCTTCTGGTCCGTTTCAGGTGCAAATTCAGCCAAAAATTCGGACCTGATTCACACCTGAAACAGAGAACGGGGACACACCAGACCCCTGCTGCAGCTAGTGTGAACCCAGCCTTAAGATAAAGTAATACATACAGTATATGCTGTTTCTTTCTTGTTTTCTTTTTGTAACTTTGGGGGTTATTTACTAAAGGCGAATCCACTGTTCACTACAAGTGCACTGCAAGTGCAGTCGCTGTAGATCTGAGGGGGACATGTAAGGAAAATAAAAAACTGAATTTTTGCTTGCACATGATTGGATGATAGAAATAAGCAGAGCTTCCCCACATTTCAGATCTTCACCTCAGATCTACAGCGACTGCACTTCCAAGTGCACTTGCAGTGCAATTGTAGTGCACAGTGGATTTGCCTTTAGTAAATAAACACCCTTGTCTTGCAAAAATATCGCTTAATGGTCACTAGATGGAGATGACAATCACAATAAATATTTATTTTGTATGATCAACAGCTCCATTCAGTGGCCATAATGTGGTATTTTCCCGATTCACTTTATTCTGTATGAATGAAAAACACTGAGGCTTGGTTCACAGTAGTGCAAATTGAATGTGGTTTTCCTGCATCCAATTCGCATGACAGAAGAGTGT
The DNA here is from genome assembly GCA_029206835.1 of Rana muscosa. NCBI lineage: Eukaryota > Metazoa > Chordata > Amphibia > Anura > Ranidae > Rana > Rana muscosa. Next base: position 758,614,587 of record CM055118.1, on the reverse strand, counting down.
GACCGTCTCTCAATGCAGCCAGGTTCACACATCTCCGTGGCGGCTGCGGAGTGGATTCAACAAGGGTTCTGTGCGTCTTTGACTCTGTTTCAGGTAAGAATTCAGGCAAAAATTCGGGCCTGATTCATCCCTGAAATGGAGAACAGAGATGCACTTGACCCCTGCTGTGAGCCGCATCTGTATTAGGTGTGAGCCCAGCCTCAACATTGAGAGAAAATAGTCCAATAACATTTGTTTGTGTCCTCATTTACACAGAACGAATGTACATTTCACAGGATAAATAGCTCCAAGAGTTTTTCATACATACTCCCCTAGGTGTCAGGCCTGCTGAACTACTAATTGGGTACCATTTCAAATCATGTCTTGATTTTCTTGTACCAGATTTGACTAATACATTTTCTATATTATAGATTGCTTAAAGGGTTACTAACAGGGTTGCCAACCGCCAGTAAATTTACTGACAGTTTGTAAAAATCAGTTTTTTTTTTACAACTGCCAGTAAATATCCTGGGCTGATAATTTCATGCTGTATTGACTTTTTAAGTGTAATGCCGCGTACACATGGTCGGAAATTCCGCCAGCAAAAGTCCGATGTGCGCTTTTGGTTGGAAATTCCGACCGTGTGTATGCTTCATCTGACTTTTGCTGGCGGAATTTCCGCCAACAAAAGATTGAGAGCTGGTTCTCAAATTTTCAGACGGAAAAAAAACAGATCGGAAATTCCGAACGTCTGTAGCAATTCTGACGGTCAAAATTCTGACGCATGCTCGGAAACCATTTGACGCATGCTCGGAAGCATTGAACTTAATTTTCTCGGGTTGTCTTAGTGTTGTACATCACCTCGTTCTTAAAGGTCGAAAGTTCAGAGAACTTTTGTTTGACCGTGTGTATGCAAGCCAAGCTTGAGCGGAATTCCGTCAGAAAAACCATCCAAGGTTTTTCCGACGGAAAATCTGACCCTGTATACGGGGCATAAATCAAGCAATTTACTTTGTTATAGTGTTACCATATCATGTTTATACTGTTTAAATATTCACTGTGTTAGTTTTCAATAGGAGTTCTGTAATTTCTCAGGTTGCCAGTAAAAAATGTGCTCCGCCAGCAAATTTGAAATTTTTTGTCAGTAAAAAAATGCTGCGGGAGGTTGGCAACTGTGGAACATAGGCGGTTAATCAGGCACATTGTGTAATCCTGTCTTCTCTGATGTTTTTTTGGGAGGCTGCATGTGATCAGCACATGGCCAATTAACACTGTCCAGACAGAAAGTCAGGGGTCATGCAGCCTCATAGGACAGTCAAAGGAGAATGGATTATTTTCCTACAAGCTTTAACCAGACACTGATAGTCATAAGACCGCTATATCCTGCTGATGAGAAAACGTATTTTGCAGTTTATTTTACTAAAATAATTGCATTTCCATGTTCTGTGTACCGTGGGAGACCAGATATAGTAAATGCAGGTTCCTGGGTTTATTAAAGCGGAGTTCCACCCAAAAATGGAACTTCCGCTTTTCGGAACCCTCCCCCCCCCCCTCCGGTGTCACATTTGGCACCTTTCAGGGGGGAGGGGGGAAATAAGATTAAATAGCTTTTAATAATTTATTTTCCAATAGTTCTTATATAGAATAGTTGCTATGCTGTTGGTTTTTCCATATTCATAGTTAATTTGATTATTTGTCTAACATGTACGCTCTGGTGGTTTCGGCCGTGTTTTTCATTGGACCTTGCCCTTCCTGTATGTTTCGAGAGCTGCAACTCGCATTGATTGGCCTCCCCTCCGCCCCGTTCTGGCGTGGGGTGGGTGGGGCCCTTACCACTGCGCATCAACGTCAGGCTTCGCATGCCGGGCGTACGGCATCCTTGTGGCGCTGCATTGCCGGCGGAGTGATCAACAACCGCTAGCACATCAGGGGTTGCTTTGTTTGACGCTTCTCAATGGGTGGCTTGGCTGCCTGGTCGGTGGTGCCTCCCTCCCCCCTGTGTTCGCTGGCGTAACATTAGGGGCTGGGCTATGGCGGCGCTCCCTATATGAGCCTCTCCCCCTTTGGGTCTCACGCATAGAACTTGTCACACCACTTTCCACCGTGGAACATTATGCACCAATTCATGTTTGCTCTCATCCATTCCGCAACAGGTATTTATCCTTTCTCACTTTTACATACCACCTGGTCTCTCTCTATCTTTTGTTCCCCTTTTGCCTTCAATTTATTCCCTCTTTTTCTCACGTTTTCCTTCTCCTCTTTCTTCCTGCACTTTATTCTTTCACTCTGCTCAACATTTTCAAACACAATTTTTTACACCACTTTTATATTGTTTTTGTCATATTTTTTCACAGAGGTCCCCCGATTTGGGGTCACCCCATTCAGCTTACACCTGTGTCACTTCATACATTTTGACCCTCTCAGGGTGCGTTTTGTGTTGGCTGCTGTCGCCCTGTTATGCCACCTCAGCTCCTGGATGTGGCGTTTTTGGCTGGTCTGCGATTCTCATGGCCGCACCACCATTGCGCAGATGTATCTGTAAGTCTGTGGGCTAAATGTATATATGGGGGGGTTTCTCATATTTTATATTTGCCCACATGTTCCCACAATCCCTTTAGATCATTGAAATATGATTGTCTTTCTTATTTATAGATGATCACTACGGGTTTGCTCCTGATGAGTGGCTAAAAGGCCCCGAAACGCGTAGAGATAATAACTACCGATATGTGTATATATTCATCAACTTTTTATGGACGTTCCTTTTAACTTATTTCATCTTTTTTCATCTCCATTGAGTGATACTTCAGTAGGTCAATAATCTGTACAGGTATCAACTGCAATATATGTAAATATGCATCAACTACTCCATGTATTTGTAAATATATGAAATTTCCTTGTTGGAATGTGAATTACTGTGCAATATTTGGTTCATATTTAATATGTTGATGTTATTTCAAGCATTTTTAAATCTAGCTTGTATTAACCTAATACTTGGCAATCCTGCCATGAAAGTCCCTATTGAGGCACTTCCTGTTATAGGGATGACAATGCTCTCTCCTTGTCTCCCAACTGTGCTCCTATATTGTCATTTGTCACCCTGTCACAAGGGTTTCAGGCGGAAACTCCAAGTAGATGTTTCAGCAAACATTACTCAGGCATGATCCACTGTTACCAACATCAGAAAACGTATCCTGAGAAATGCCATGCATGTAGACAGAAAGTGGCCACAGAGGTACTGCAGGAGAGCAGCAGCTATAAAATGCAACAATTTATGAAGAAATGGTAAAAAAAAAGTATTTAATTTTAACAAAATGGCAACTGTTTGATACACAATGCAAGGATTTGCATATATTTTATAACGGTCTATATATTGTATATATAATGTATACTGTATAATAGATCCTACAGATTCTGAAAAATGTATTATATTCCACATCCATGTATCCTTTGGGAAGTAGATAGCTATTAGGAACCCATTTGACAGGAAATACCGTAAGTCTATGTTTAAGAATGCTGTGTCCTTCTGTGAAGGTGCTCTGGAATTACAGTTGTTCAAACCTACAGATTGGGCATTAGCCAATCTGTAGAGTTTTATGTCCCAAGAGATGATGTCTTAGAGGTTTGCCCACTGTTAAAATCAGCAGATTTCCTTAGCGACTTTCCTACTGAGAGTTCTGCTCAGTGGAAAAATAGCTCCAACGAGATTGAAAAAACGAATCTATGGCTTAGTGCATGCATAGATAACATTATGGCTAAAATACCTTTTGAAATATTTTTAACCAGGCAAGCTAAAAGCACTCTGCATCATCATTTGTACAAATGAAAATTAAAAAAATAATAATTACAAAGAAGCATTACATTGGAGTCACAGCGCATTATAGGTCTCTAAAGAGCAGAGAATTTTTTTAGGAGCCCTCTAATGGAAACAACATATCCTTCCTTCTGAACTGAGCAGACATGAATGGGGAGAAAAAGAGAACTGTCCCTTATTTGACCAATTCAAATGTGTTTGTAAACCTGAACTTTGGTTATTGATCTCTGTACACAACCTTTTTTTTAAATTTATATATATATAAAAAAAAAAAAAGCTAAAGGTCGTCTGTTGCCTGGAAATGTGCATATGAAGTATTTCATCAGCACAAGCTATTGAGCATTGTAAACAACTAGACCTTTCAACAGATTTATATTTAAAAAAGGACTCAAATTCACTTTTTTGAGAAATGTGAGTAACTCTTTAAATTTTGACTCTACCTAAGTGCAGATACTGGGGCCTGGACAAGACTGCTAACCGCCCCCCCCTTCCCTCCCCCCTCCCTTTTCTTTTCGTTTTTTTCTCTCTCTCTCCCTCTCTTTTTCTCTATAGTTCCCTCTCCTTTCTTCCCACTCCCTCTCTGACTTGTCTACTCTTCTATTTTATGGAAAATAAAAAACCTCTGTCGGGTCTTTTCCCTGCATTGCTATTATCCTGTATATTTATTATCATTTCCTGACAACCCATGAAGATGGCTCTGTTCCAGGCAACTTCACTGGACGCAGTGTTAGGCCCCATGCACACGAGACGCTGTTATTTGCTGTTAAACGCGCGTTCAGAGGCAGTTGGACGCTTTTTTCAACTGCCCCTGAACCAATTCAATGTTATCCTATGTGTCCATGCACACACTCTCGTTTTTTGGCATTTACAAGCAGTTGCGTTTAACCTCGTTTTTCCAGAAGCAAAAAAATGGGTTCAGACGCAAAAGTTTTCCACGTTTTAGACGCTAAGCGCGGCTAAACGCGGTACCGGCATTTTGCCGCGTTTGCGTTTATAAGCGTTTTTAAAGGTGACCTATTTTTTTACATTAGAAATCTCAAAAATAATGGCAAATGATGAAAAACCATTAAAAAAATATAAAAAAAAACTGTAATTGCTTGCATTGCACTGTAGACAATCCACAACTTGTGGCAAGTGGACAATCCACAAATTGTGGCAGGTGATGTGGTCAGGTGACGTGGCAGGTGGACAATCCACAAATTGTGGCATGTGACGTGGCCAGGTGATGTGGTAGGTGACATGGCAAGTTAACAATCCACAACTTGTGGCAGGTGACGTGGCCAGGTGATGTGGCCAGGTGACGTGGCAGGGGGACAATCCACAAATTGTGGCAGGTGACGTGGCCAGGTGACGTGGCAGGTGATGTGGCAGGTGACGTGGCAAGTGGAAAATCCACAACTTGTGGCAGGTGACGTGGCCAGGTGACGTGGCAGGTGGACAATCCACAAATTGTGGCAGGTAACGTGGCCAGGTGATGTGGCAGGTGACGTGGCAAGTGGACAATCCACAACTTGTGGCAGGTGACGTGGCAGGTGACGTGGCAAGTGGAAAATCCACAACTTGTGTCAGGTGACGTGGCCAGGTGACGTGGCAAGTGAACATTCCACAACTTGTGGCAGGTGACGTGGCAGGTGACGTGGCAGGTGACGTGGCAAGTGGAAAATCCACAACTTGTGGCAGGTGACGTGGCAGGTGGACAATCCACAAATTGTGGCATGTGACGTGGCCAGGTGACGTGGCAAGTGGACAATCCACAACTTGTGGCAGGTGACGTGGCCAGGTGATGTGGCCAGGTGAAGTGGCAGGTGACGTGGCAGGTGGACAATCCACAAATTGTGGCCAGGTGACGTGGCCAGGTGACGTGGCAGGTGACGTGACAAGTGGACAATACACAACTTGTGACAGGTGACGTGGCAAGTGAACATTCCACAACTTGTGGCAGGTGACGTGGCAAGTTAAAAATCCACAACTTGTGGCAGGTGACGTGGCCAGGTGACGTGGCAGGTGGACAATCCACAAATTGTGGCATGTGACGTGGCCAGGTCACGTGGCAAGTGGACAATCCACAACTTGTGGCCAGGTGACGTGGCAGGTGGACAATCCACAAATTGTGGCAGGTGACGTGGCCAGGTGACGTGACAAGTGGACAATACACAACTTGTGGCAGGTGACGTGGCCAGGTGACGTGGCAGGTGGACAATCCAAAAATTGTTGCAGGTGACGTGGCCAGGTGATGTGGCAGGTGATGTGGCAAGTGGACAATGCACAACTTGTGCCAGGTGACATGGCCAGGTGACGTGGCAAGTGGACAATCCACAACTTGTGGCCAGGTGACATGGCCAGGTGACGTATCAGGTGACGTGGCAAGTGGACAATCCACAGCTTGTGGCAGATGATGTGGCAAGTGATACGCTAAATACAAGTACACTGCTGCTCTCTCAGCTGCTGGTCTCCCAAAATGGCTGAAATGGTTAAATAATACTGTTTTTTGAGCTTAGGGAGGGTCTTATGATGTTTCTTAACTAAACGCCTATAGACGCAAACGCGGTAAAACGCCGCTAAAATCGCGGCAAATAGGGCGTTTTTAAACGCTGGTTTTAGCCTTTAAAAACGTGTGTTCAGCAGAGTTTGCACCGGCGTCTCGTGTGCATGGGGCCTTAGTGTCATGGCCTCCTTAGTGATGCTTTCAATTCAATATCATCCTTTGTAATTGCTTACTGTTCACCGACCATGGACCTGTCTGGTTGCCTGTTCTATGTAACACTGGCTTATTGAGTTGCTATTAATAAAGAATTTTAAAAAAAAAGTGACTAGAGCTCCATCTGTCTCTGGAAACATAAATATAAAATATTCATATGCAATATTTCACATGTACTTGGCTAGAAAAAAATAATATTTTTCAAAATTTTATTTTTAGATCCTATGATGAACACAGTAATTCCCTTTTAGCACAACTGAACTAGGGGAACATACCATACGCTTTTGATTCCCAAGTGCTGAAACAATAAGATTTTTAACTCATTAAACGTAGTAAGAAGTCTTTACCAGGAGAAAAAAAACTTACGCTGGGTGTACACTGTTAAAGGAAGCTAGGAAAAAAACACTGGTTGTGTCCAGGATGGAAGGTATATTTGTCCCAGATTTAAGTAATACACAGATTGTTTTACTTTTTGTGCTGGGTGGTGAGCTTCATTGGCTCACTGAGGGGCTTATGAGCTCAAGTCTCATACTCTGGGCTCTATAAAACTCGCAGGCTGCTTATGGAGGATTCTCCACCCTGGAACCAGATTTCTGTGCAGGACAGACTGGGGAGCAGCCATTTGCTTGTATGGTGAGATTAAAGTGGTTGTAAAGGCAGAAGTTTTTTTATCTTAATGCATTCTATGCATTAAGATAAAAAACCTTCTGTGTACAGCAACCCCCCTAATACTTACTTGAGCCCATCTTGATCCAGCGATGTCTCGGCTGCCCGGGACTCTCCCTCGTTGGCTGAGACAGCAGCGTGGCACCATTGGCTCCTGCTGCTGTCAAAGTCAGTCAGCCAATGAGGAGAAAAAGGGGGCAGGACCGGGCCGCAACTCCGTGTCTGAATGGAGATATAGAGCTGCAGCTCAGCTCGGGTGCCCCCATAGCAAGCTGCTTGCTGTGGGGGCACTTAACAGGAGGGAGGGGCCAGGAGCACCAAAGAGGGACCCGAGAAGAGGAGGATCCAGGCTGCTCTGTGCAAAACCACTGCACACAGCAGGTAAGTATAACACGTTTGTTATTTTTAACTAAAAAAAAAAACAAGACTTTAGTATCACTTTAAGTCTGTGTGACTTTAGACTCTGAGTGAAAGTCAAGTGTCTGGGCAGCATTAGGCTGTTCCAGGACAAGTAGTTAGGTTCCTGTGTTTGTAGTTAGACGCCCAATATGGCAAGGATTTATTTTCTGTTTTAGTTTTATTTTGCTGTTTTGATACCTGCACTTTGTGAACACAGACATAAAACAATGAACAATACTTGTGTTTCACCAAGATCCTGCTGTCTTGCTGTGCCTTTTTCACTGTGCTGTGACTCAGCCAGGGAGTCACGCACAACCCGCTATTGAGCTAATTCCTTACAACGTGTTCAGTTTTTTTTGTTCAACCTACAGGTCGAACTAAAAAAATGACAAATCCCTGCATCAACTCAACGATGTGTGCTGAAGGGGAATACTGTACTTGCAGTTACATAGAATATGGTCAAAGGCAACACCTAAAATGACATGCAGAAGATGGATATTATCAAGGTGCTAGAAGAACTTAAGTTAAACAGCAAATTCCTACAAGATGTGTCCAGGATCATGCTTTCGGTAGCGGCTGGAAGAGTGCTCAGGCTAAAGCCATGGTCAGGCAATTTCTCATCAAGTTACTATTGGTTCTGGGACAAATGACTACTCTTATCTCTGCTGACATCCTTTATGAGTATGTCCAGGGACTTACCAAGAACACACTCACCATCAAAGGGCATGCGTAACAAGCCATTTTTACATTGCTGTTCTGCAGATCAAAATTTCAACCAAAGTTCTCCACATATTCAAAGACGTTCACTTGGGAAACAAATCAGACAATGTTGACTATACCGCTAATGCAATAGTGTAGGGCTGTGGGCGTAAGCATATGCTCTACAAATACAGGATAAGTAAGATTCTAAAGCTGAATCCTTTGACTTGTATTTAGTCCATTCCCCTAGGGCAGGGATATGCAATTAGCGGACCTCCAGCTGTTGCCAAACTACAAGTCCCATGAGGCATAGCGAGACTCTGACAGCAGCAAGCATGACACCCAGAGGCAGAGGCATGATGGGACTTGTAGTTTTGCAACAGCTGGAGGTCCGCTAATTGCATATCCCTGCCCTAGGGTTTGTCATAATGATATTACTGCTATGTAAGGTTACATAGCAGGACCTGCAAGCAAAAACTAAGCCTTTAAAAGGGTTTCCAAACTTATGTCAATGGGATCCAAACACGCCTCCTAAACAGGTACAGTCAGTGTTACGTTAAGCTCTTCTGGAGAAATGCCTCCTCAGACTAGTATTGGTTTTGTAAGGCAAACAAGACTGAATAGTTTATTGGGTGTTTCCGGTCACCATACAGAGCAACTTGCAAACAGAAAGAATGGGGTGCATATCGATGACATCTTGGAGCATATAGGCAAGTTTACTGAGCAAGCAAAGATGACAAACAGTACAGATAGAACTGCACACCTCCTACCTCAAGCCATGCCCCTAAGGAATTTGGATGAGGGCAGTTGGGGGGTTGGGAGACCATTTAAAGATATGTAATACAACAGGTTTGACTAATAATTTTACAGTTGTTAACCAATTACAACCATAAAAGCATTCAAAAGCTCAGCAAGGAATATACAGTACATATTTTTCAGTTTACATGCCTCCCAAACATATCCATATCATGATATAATCATATTTTAAAAGTTTATGAAACAGTACCCCTATGTAAAGCAAAAGCAACAAAGCTAAAATATTCAGAACCATTGGAGTTGATTTACTAAAGGCCAATAAACTGCACTTTTGTAAGTACAGTTGCTCCAGAGCTTAGTAAATAAGGTAAAGCTTCACTTTACAAAGAATACCCAATCACATACAAGGAAAATTGGATGGTGGAAGTTAGCAGAGCTCTCCCTCATTTATTAAGTTCTGCCTTTAGTAAATAACCCCCATTGTGTTCACCAGCATTCCAAAACAATGATTCTGGGAAAGAACCTCTAAGTAGAAAAACATTTGAACACTTAATAGTTTTAAGTGGCTAACAACTGTACACTGGGTAGTCAAGTTTGTTGTATTGAGGTTATTTAAATAGTCTCCCCCCAACTCCCATAAACCCTATGATTAAGCCCTGTGTAGCACACCCCCGTAGGAGCTGCTGGTTTAGATTTGGGCCTTGCACGTTACCTCAACATTCGTTGTCTAGGGGATGAGAGTCCACAGTAACTTCAATGTCCACACAAGTTATGAATCCTTTTCTTCCAGGCTTTATTTCCAAACAACTTGTATAGGTAGAGGGATGGAGGGTTAGGGGAAGGTTCAGGCACAGACAGCAGATCACTGTTCCCCAGTGATTTGCTGTCTGTGCATGAACCTTCCCCTAACTTTTAAGATACAAAGTCTCACTCACCACTCTCCTTCGAGTGGGGTATAGCTCACCCGGATAGGCCCCTCTCACTTGGCCTAGCAGCCGGAATGGTGCACGAACGAATAAGAAAGAACAGTCTCTGCCACAGACGTTTAAGATGATTTAGTTGAACCGTTCAATTATCCTCTGCCACAGGATTTTAGTACCTGGATATCCAGCCTTACAGTCTAAGAGCCTTTAAGCCAACCCGGCAGACTGTAAGGTTATTTTAGCTATGGTGCATCCTCCAATAGGGTCACCAGGCCTTCCGCAAGATACCAGCCTTCCGCTTGGTCCTCTCCTGGACAGGTCCTCCCCTGGTTTCCTCCATTGAGTGGCTTCCTCCCGCAGGATGGACAGCACAGGATCACCTTCAAAGCGTAATCCCCAGTCAGGACAACTGGGCCTACCTGGCATAGATGCAGCCTCGGGCCAACGTGGCTCCGAGGCTGAATTCCCAGTAACACATACTTCGAGTCAGGAGGGCCACGAGGCGAAGAAGAGCCGCAAAAAATCGTGTCTGTCCCTTAAGTACCCTTCCCCAGCATGCCCAGCGGGGAGACCACTCCCACTGGGCTGTTCCTGAGGGAAAGTACTCAATTCACTCTGGCCTGCTTGTATTCCAACACTGGCCTGGGGTGGTAACGCCACCTACAGGCAAACAGTGGGAAGTCCTTCCAACACAGCCATAGCCGGAACAGAGGCTGATTTAGCCTTAATTATTTACAAAGTCTGAGCTAATACCAGCTCAGACACCTGTAGTGATATAGTATAGTGGTTTCCAGTAGATAATTGATATTTATGTATTATATCATCATACTAAGTTATGTTTCCGCAGCATCACCCAAGTTCTCCAGAGAGTGCAGTTTATTTAACTTCCAAAACAGAACAAAGTTCAATACTTGCACAGATGACAACGAATCCAACAGCGTATAATATAATTCAAAGTCCCATGTCTCCTAGATCATATTCTAGACCTGTGCTTTCCTATCCATGCAGAGTGACAAGACTGGAGTAGACTGAATGCCAGCTTGAATGTCTCAAATACTGGTCTGACACTGGGGGGGGGGTTGTTCTGCCAGGTCAACCAAATGTTCCCATGATTGAATACCCCCTCAAGTCTAATTACCATCTAAACAATGTCCCCTTTGAACTGTTCAATTAAGTTAACAGGCCACCTCACACACCTAGATAGGCTTGCATAAGATTAGCACATCAGAATCGTTATTTGTCCCCTCTGATAAACCTTGTTTGGCCACTAACCCCTTTTGGCCAACAAACACCCTTTGATGTGTGTAACTAGAATGCCTGTATGTAACACAAATATATTGTGCCATACATATAACACAATATATAATACATACACCTATATAATATTACATATATATTATTATATATAATATTACAACATATACCCCCACTTGGGTCAGTTCTAACTACTAGAACTGACCCATAAATCAAGCAACAAACATCATTATGATTTGAGGTACTGGATGCGTTACAATGGCTCATATGAAATATGAAGTTGAGACTGGTTACATCTCTCTTCACCAGCAGCTAAAATATTCCCATGAAACAGTTATTAGATAATATAACTTTAGACCATGACTGGAAAAGGATTCGGTAAACATCCGTGGCCTGTATAGCTGTTAGACCTTATTTCAAAGCTTGCTCTTGAGTAAATCACATCACGATCTTGAATGTTGTGCAAAAATTAGCTGATGTCACAGTCCATTCTGACTTCATCACATCTCTCACCATGTCACTGAAAGTAATGCTTTGGGAGCTCCAATCCACATAAGTCCAGGATTCTCTCATCTCCAGGCTCAAAGTTTTCATTTTTAAAGATGCTTTTACACAATCACCAGCAAATCCTGAAATTCTGCTTCCATCTTTATAGTAAGAAGAACCATCAATATACCAGCAGTCCCTCTCCAAGGTCAAAAAGGTTTGGATACGGCAGTAAAAACTCAGTGCTGCAAACTATTTTCTTGCACTTGACATTCCTGCCTTTAATAGATCAGTTACTTGTATCATTCAGTCCATAATTCCACCAGAATGGTATACCAACATATTTATATATATACCCCCACGCGATGGTTCAGATAGAATCAGCTTGACATCAGTGTCTATCAGATCTTCTATCCCGACAAAGCGGCAGTGGAAATTCTTGTCAGTATCTTTTCATGAAAGGTAGAAAGGTCTTTGTCATCCATTTATGTCATAGCCTTCAGCATATTATAAACAACTGATTCAACAAAAATTCAAATCATGACTAGAGTGATGAATTTCACTCACCCCTCTTATAAATTTAGGAAAACCACCCAACATACTATAATTTATGCTATGCCAAGCCATTGTGCAGCATCACCTCAGATGTTAAAGCTATTGATATCAATATGCATTATGTCATATGTACAGATGTTATAAAATTATTTTAGGTTTAAATGCTTCGCTCTGGTTTTAAGATAAAGTTCACGAAATAAAACATAAAAAAAAAAAATTTAAAACATAAAATATATCAGGGAAAGGGAGAAAATTAAAAAATAGGGCGTTGGGGAAGTCCATTGAAAAAAAAAAAAAAAATTGGAAAAAAAGAAATTTGAATGTTCAAGAAAAAAGTCCATTGCTTGATGAATATTGAGAGAGTGTCCATCCTTGTATATTGTCTATTTAGCATTTCTCTCCCACTAGCCAACTTCTGTTCACATTCAAACGAGTTCCTCCGGGGATCTGAAAGACAAAAATTCTCAGACAAAAACTCATTAGCAAAGTCCTTAGTATTTTTTTGAAAAAAAAGTACTATTTACAGTTTACAGTCTAAAGCTAATTCACCCCCACGGAGAATGTACATTTGCATTTATGACACCCTGTACAACTGTTCTAATAATGTGTCACGTTCTTTTCTCATCTTGTCATACTCAATTTTCAGGTGGTCATACTTCTGTTTTAATTGAGAAAATGGTATTCAGGTTCTTTTCTTAATATTATTTTGGTCAGCTCTGTTTTTCATATTATTCTCACCTATGTTTGACCCAGTGTTTGTCTTAAACAATGTGGCTACATAAATTTTGACAGCTTGCTCATTTAACTTTCTCCATAAATGATCTGCTCTCAATAATATGTCCTTTAAATCATGAGGATTTGGGGTAACTAATAAAATATTTTGTTTGATATCTTCATGCAAAGCATCTAGAAACATACTCATATGTACCAAGCCTCCACGCTCAAATGCAAGATTATTACTGACCAATAATTCCATAATAGTTGCTATCCTGTGTGACAATTCATAGGGAGATTCACTTTGCATTTGTTTGATCTTCCCATGAATAGTAACATCAGAACCTACCCCATACAAAGTACATAATAATTCCATTAATATGTCCCTTGTCCTCAGAGGCTGAATACAGATCTGTTTAATTCTCATCCAAAGACCATTTCCTATAGAATGTTGCAAAACTCTTTCTAAGTCAGATGGGTTGAGATTGTACATATCTCTGACATTCTGCACGTCACAAAACCATTTAAAAAAATCTGTTAAAATCATGGCAGGGAACCATTCCTATTTCTTTAAGAATTGCATCTAGTTCTTTTGGTTTCAAATGCTTCATTACAAGCTGAACTTCACCTGTGTTATTATAAACTGTGGTGGTCACAGTGGGTGAGGCTAGCAATGAATTATCAGATTTATTATGAGGTTCTGTTTCATTTGATAAAAAGTTTGTGTTTGTATTTTGCTGCAGATTGCTGCATCCAAGATTTGATGCATATCTGCATTCCTGAGATCTGTTCTCCAATTCCATAATTCTTCATTTTAATCTCTCATTTTCCTCTGATAATTCATCACTAGGGATGAGCTCGGTGTTCGAGTCGAACATACCTTCGACTCGAACATCGGCTGTTCGATCGTTCGACGAAGATCGAACATTTTGGGCCATTCGCGCCAAATTCGAGTGACGCGAACGGCCCACAATACACTGCGCCATCGCAGTGCAATCATGGCGCTGTGATTGGCCAAGCATGCACTGTGACCCCGCATGCTTGGCCAATCACAGCGCCGGCAGCGAGGAGAGCCATAATTGGCCACAGGCAGGATGCCTGTGGCCAATTATAGCTCAGGGGGGTTTAGTACACGCCCCACACTATAAAAGGCCGCCAGCGCGGCGGCCTTGTGTAGTGTGTTCCGGTTCAGGGAGAGAGAAGGATAGGCAGGGACAGTGTTAGTGATATTTGTTCATTTACCTTGTGTGTAGGGAGAGAGAAGGATAGGCAGGGACAGTGTCAGTGGTATTCTGCTAAACCTTGTGTGCAGGGAGAGAGAAGGATAGGCAGGGACAGTGTCAGTGATATTCTGCTAAACCTTGTGTGCAGGGAGAGAGAAGGATAGGCAGGGGACAGTGTCAGTGATATGTTTGCTAAGCCTCCTGCACAGTATACACCTGAAGCTAGCCCTTATTGCTGTGTTTTCCAGTTGTGTAACACAGGCAGGCATCTGCAGCACTTACAGCGGGCGTAGTGTGCCTCCTGCACATTATACACCTGAAGCTACCCCTTATTGCTCGTAGTTTTTTTTCTTTTGTGTTACACTAACAGGCATCTGCAGCACTTACAGCAGGCGTAGTTGCTTATTGCTGGTTTTCCCATCTCCCTGCAGGCCTTTAGAATGTCTGGAAGGCAAACAAGGAGAGGCAGACAGTCAGGAGCCAATAAAAGAGGGCAAGCAGGCTCTGTGTCTAGAGACAACAGTGCTGGTCGTGGATGCGGTGCATCGTCATCAGCACGTGGCCATGGGACACGCGTGTCCTTATTTTCGGCAGCTGGACGTGTTGAGCCACATCATGCCGAAGACTTGGTAGAGTGGATGACCAAGCCCTCCTCATCCTCCTCATCCTCTCTCACCTAGGCTCAGGGTACTGGCAAAGCAGCTGCCAAAGTGTCCTCAATGTCATCATCAGTCACTCCTTCCCTAGACCCACCGCGTCCTCCCCAGGAGTCCCCCGAACTGTTTGAGCACAGTGTTGGGTACATGCTCCAGGAGGATGCCCAGCGTTTCAAAGGGTCTGAAGATGATACCCAGCTAGAGGAAGGCAGTAGCGTGAGAGCAGAGAGAGGGGATGCTCAAGAAGGACACCAATCTGGCAGTCATGTTCCAGCAGCTGCAGCATACTGCCAGATTGGTTCCAGTGATGAGGAGGGAGGGGATGATGAGGTCACTGACTCCACGTGGGTGCCTGATAGGAGAGAGGAGGAGGAGGATGAGGAGGAGGCACATCTCCAACGAAGCAGGATGCCCTCCGGGGGCCAGCGTAAGGGCAGCACACCGACTAAATCACACCGCAGAGCTCCGCCTGTGCAGGGCGCTGCCTCTGCCCGTTATTCCAAAAGTTCTTTGGTGTGGGCCTTTTTTGAGTCGAGTGCATCAGATCGCACCGCTGCTGTTTGCAACATATGTCTCAAGCGTATCTTGCGTGGCCAAAACATCAGCCGCTTGGGCACCACATGCTTGACCAGACATATGTTGACCTGCCATGCAGCTCATTGGCAAGCCTACCTTAAAGACCCACACCAAAGAACAAAGCGGACCTCTCCTTGCTCCGCATCAGCTGGGATCTCCAACCCCACTATACCTTCAGTCCTCTCTGAAACCTGCACTGAGAGGAATGAAGGTGTAGAATTAGGTGAGTCACAGCCAAGTACTTGCGGGCACTCTGCTAGCAGTACACCGACGTCCGATTCTAGCAGGCAAATTTCCCTGCCCCAGCTGCTGGACCGTCGAAAGAAGTTCACTCCCAGCCATCCACATGCACAGCGGTTGAATGCTAGCTTGGCTAAATTGCTAGCACTTCAACTGCTGCCTTTTCAGTTGGTAGACTCGGCCCCTTCCGTGAGTTTGTGCAATGTGCGGTTCCTCAGTGGCAGGTTCCCAAACGCCACTTTTTTTCACGGAAGGCGATTCCAGCTCTCTACCGCCATGTGGAAGGCAATGTCCATGCCTCGCTGGACAGGGCGGTCAGCGGTAGGGTGCATATTACCGCTGACTCATGGTCCAGCTGGTATGGACAGGGATGTTACCTTTCTTTCACGGCCCATTGGGTCACTCTTTTGGCAGCTGGGAAGGATGCAGGACAAGGTGCAGTAGTGTTGGAGGTTGTTCCGCCGCCACGCCTCCAAAATGCTACTACTGGTTGTGACACACCTCTCTCCTCCACCCCCTCCTCTTCTTCCTCCATGGCCTCTTCCTGTGCTTTGTCCTCGGAACCAGCGGTGCTCCGTAGGCGTTCAAGGGGCTACGCAAGTACACAGGCAAAAAGATGCCATGCCGTGCTTGCGCTGGTGTGTTTGGGGGACAGGAGCCACACTGGGGCAGAGGTTCTGTCAGCTCTGCAGGGGCAGGCCGAGAGGTGGTTGACGCCACGCCAGCTTAAGGCAGGAATGGTGGTTTGCGACAATGGCACCAACCTCCTCTCCGCCCTCCGACAGGGACAACTGACCCATGTGCCCTGTGTGGCTCACGTCCTTAACCTGGTGGTGCAGCGGTTCTTGGGTAGGTACCCGGGCTTACAGGATGTCCTGAGGCAGGCCAGGAAAGTCTGTGTGCATTTCCGCATATCATATAATGCCAGTGCTCGGCTGGCTGAGCTGCAAAAGGAGTTGAACCTGCCCAAGAACCGCCTTATATGTGACATGCCCACCAGGTGGAACTCAACGTTGGCCATGCTGCAGCGGCTGCACACGCAGCAGAGGGCCATCAATGAGTACCTGTGTGACTACGGCACCAGGACAGGGTCAGGGGAGCTCGGGTTTATATCACCACGCCAGTGGGGCATGATCAGGGATGCATGCACTGTCCTGGCACCATTTAAGGAGGCCACGAGGATGGTGATGCATGCATCAGTGACACTGTACCTCTTGTCCACCTGTTGGAGCATACGCTGCGTGGAATAATGGACAGGGAACTTGAGGCAGAACAGAGGCAGGAAGAAGAGGACTTCCTTGCCTCTCAAGGCCCCCTTTACCCAGACAGTGTTCCTTCTGTCCCACCCATTCCACAGGAAGAGGACGAGGAGAATTGTGTCAGCATGGAGGTGGAGCCTGGCACTCAGCATCAACAGCAGCAGTCTTTTAGGGATGATTTACAGTCCCAAGAAACACGTGGACTTGTACGTGGCTGGGAGGGGGTGGCTGCGGATCATGTCGTCCTTAGTGACCCAGAGGACTCCGGACAGAATGCCTCAGCTAACCTACGCTGCATGGCCTCCCTGATCCTGCAAAGTCTGCGGAAGTATCCTCGTATTCTTTGGATCAAGGAGAGGGACCATTACTGGCTGGCCACTCTCCTTGATCCACGGTACAAGGGTAAGGTTGCGGACCTTATCTTACCGTCGCAGAGGATGAGACAACTCTGGGAGGCCTTGCAGAAAGGTCTGTGCAACGCGTTCCCAGAGACTGGGAGGTTACAAACTCCTGGTCCTGGATAATGAGTTGCTGAGGCTTCGGTCAGTCAAAGAAGGAGCGGTGGGGAAGGTGGCCGTCTGACCGATGCGTTCAGACAATTATTTAGTCCGCAGCCCCAAGGTATGATCGGTTCCAGCAACCATCGCCAGCGTCTGATATACATGGTGCAGGAATACCTAGGGGCAAGGTCAGACTTGGACACCTTTCCCACCGAAAATCCTCTGGCTTACTGGGTCTTGAGGATGGATCACTGGCCAGAGCTTGCACAGTATGCAATTGAGCTACTGGCCTGTCCTGCATCCAGCATTCTTTCGGAACGCACATTCAGTGCTGCTGGAGGATTTGTCACAGATCACAGGGTGCGCCTGTCCACCGACTCGGTTGATCGACTGACCTTCATAAAGATGAACCAGTCTTGGATCACCACCAGCTACCAAGCACTTGAAGCTGATATAACAGAATAATTTATTTTCAAATGTCACATCCCTTTAAGACTGATGCTGATGCTGAGTGACTGTCCTGTTATGTTGACTGACTATCCTCCTCCTCCTCAATGATCCGATTCATGATGATAGCTTCGGAAGAACATTTTTGTTTCTGGGTGCCGCCACCAGTGGCTAAGGCCCAATTTTTCAGCCCCTGTTTCACAGGGGCATGTAATTACAATTTTTGATGCAATGGTTTGCAGCAGGGCTCATTCCTGCACTCCAACTAGAGTATCTGGGAGAGGTTGCAGTGTCGTGGCACCAGCACCAGTGCCTAAGACCCAATTTTTCAGCCCCTGTTTAACAGGGGCGTGTAATTACAATTTTTGATGCAATACTTTGCAACAGGGCTCATTGCTGTGCTCCAAGTACAGTATCTGTGAGGGGTTGCAGTGTTGTGGCACCAGTGGCTAAGGCCCAATTTTTCAGCCCCTGTTCTACAGGGGCATGTAATTACAATTATTGATCTAATAATTCACAGCAGGGCCCATTCCTGCGCCAACCATTCCTGCGCCATTTTCTCGACGGTGAAAACACCGTCGAGAAAATCGACGGGAAAATCGAGGGAACGGCTTGGTTCCCTACACACGGCCGTTTTTCCCGACATTTTTTTTCTTGGTTGAGAAAAACGACCGTGTGTGGGCTCCGTGGCAGTGTTTCCCTATGGGAAAACTGCCGTGGAAAAAAATGACGGGAATCGCGACGAGAAAAATTAGAGCATGTTCTAATTTTTCTCGTAGTGATTAATGCCGTTTTTCCCGTCGGGAAAAATGACAAAAAGCCCACACACGGTCGTTTTTCTTGTTAAAATTTTTTTTTTCCCGACGGGAAAAATGATCGTGTGTACACGGCATTACAGTGTTGTGGCAACACCACCACCACCACCAAAGGCCCAATTTTTCAGCCCCTGTTCAACAGGGGCATGCAATTACAATTCTTGATCTAATAATTCACAGCAGGGCCCATTCATGCGCCCACCAAGAGTAACTGTGAGGGCTTACAGTGTTGTGGCACCAGCACCACCACCAAAGGCCCAATTTTTTCTACCACTGTTCAACAATGGCATGTAAATACAATTCCTGATATAATAGTTCACAGCAAGGCGTTCCAGCGCCCACCAAGTGTAACTGTGAGGGCTCACAGTGTTGTGGCAACACCAAAATGTAAGGGGCAAATTTCAGCAGAGTATATACGGCAGGCCCCTACTTTCAAACATCCAACTTGCAAACGGAAGGAGACAACAGGAAGTGAGAGGAAATCTACCCCTAGGAAGGGAAATTCTCTCCTGTAAGGAGTTAATATTGTGTGAGATAGGGGTTGTTTAGCTCAAGTGGTAAATGCGTTTTTTCAGCGATTCAAGCCAGTCAGGAACTATATTTAAGGGCATGGTAGCCCATTTTTATTAAAAAAAGGCAAAATAAAAGTCCAAACAAAGGTTTCCCACGCAGGGGTTCTTCTCCATCAAATACACATAACAGAAAATGCTAGCCCACCTGGCTCTCTGTAGCAGTACTTCTGCACTTTCCTGGTCCACCGGACTCCTCAAAGTAGACGGCCTCCCTTTAGCGTCCACAGCTCTGCCTCTTGCAGTCACCAATGTTCTGGCTGCCACCTACAGCCTCTCTGACTCCTGAAGACCTCCTGTCTCTTGGTGTGGAGCCGTCTCCAACTGGGAGCCATGAGGTCTTCCCATACACTCATAAGGGCTGTGCTCACCTGAGCACACACCCTGCTGGTAATCAGCAAAGTCTGGACACAGGGTTGGAGATCCCATCCCTCCGTAGACACTGTGGAATCTCCAAACTACAAAGCCCCTTTCCAGAATACCAAAACCTTGAGAAAGCTGCGAAAGCAGTCTTCTCGAGTCCACATCTACGCTCTGTAGTCTTGCACCTTGCAAATGTGCAGACCCTGTGTCCAGCAAACTGTCCATTTTACCGTGACAGTAGCTCCTACTGTCACATATCTCCCCCCCATGTTTCGGACCCGAAGGGGGCGGAACACACAAGCCCGAATCCTTGATTGGGGCACCTCTGTGCCAGCTGTTCGCTGCGTAGGCCCAATCTTTTTTCTGGGTGCGTTTCCAGGCACCTTACCCAGGATTGCAATGGGGTCCTACATTTCTGTATCCCCAGCCTACTCCCTCTGTCCTTGGGGTTCCTGAGCTCACATTTATTTTCTGGCAGCCCCCTGCCTTTTCTGCTACTTCCTTTAAACTCAGTTTCTGGATTCTGTAAGGAACCTGCTCCAGACACTACGCCTGATGAGGAACCACCTTTTCCCTCACTGGTACCCGTTTTCCCCATCACAATAGGTCCCTTGGGTTTACCAACTCCTTTGCCCTTGACTACCAACTCCACAGGGCTCAACATCTGTGTATCACACTCATTTTCCAAGAAATTATTCATTTTCATATCCAGGCCATTATTTACATTAACATTCAGTAATAAGTCACCATTTCTCCAATTATCAATATCATCAGTTATTTATTGTTCAGGGTTTGTTAGGGCCAAGCCCAAGGAGGGACAACACACAGGTGAGCAGCTAGACCTTCACAAAGGCTTCACTTCAGCTGTTGTCCAAATCTCTGTGGGCAGTTGTCTCAACAACTGACATTGAACAACGCATGACCCATTTCTAGCAGTACCAATCTTTGCCAACTCACACTTTTTCATGTTACAATTTTTGTTCCTCTCCATACTATATTTGAGAGCGTCTCCGGGTACCCCAACTTGTACCTCTCTGCAGATGACAGACAGAATCTCTGCTTTTGCCGTGTCAATATCTGGCCCTTTCTTCTTAGGAGGTCTAGCGGGTGAGGCAGTATCCGCGCCATTTACTAATCCCTGCTCAGCCGCACCTCGGACCGCACTAGCAGACATGTCCATCACCGCATCAGGCGGAGAGACCTCTGTCTCCAGCAGCCCCCCAGAGCGCCTTCCGTACTGAACCGTATCTAAGAGCAACCCTCACAGGATACTGGGAGATCATTTGCCACACTATTAGAAAGCACTGTACCAACCAGTTCCACTGGTGATTAATTTTAACCAGCACAGGTTGTACTACCTGACTCCATCCATTGGTACCACGCAGCACCACCACATCCGACTGTAATTGAGGCACCCAGGTATACAAGGACTGTGCTTTTACCATTTCAAGCAGTTCCACTAACATATCTGTAATTTCTACACACTCCACATCAATATGCAAAACATTTTTGGTGACATTAACCTTATCAGAGACATGGAGGGGCTCATTCACTGCGGCTTGAGGGGCCGAGACATTTAAACAGGCCTCCACCTCACTGGCGGTACCCATTACAGCCTGATGCTCCTCTGGAACACTGTCAGACGCATGTCTCCCACTCATCCCTTCCAACTCAACAATGAGCCCCTGCACGTAAACATTTGTTACATTGTCACCTTCACACTTGACATTCAGCGGCTAGGGCTGTGAACACCACATCTGCCATGCATGCGCCCTGATCTGGTCCTTCGGACTGGGGGGAAACAACCCTTGTAGGGACCAACGCACCCTCAACCATCGGTCGCTCTGCGATTTCCCTGTCTGGCATAGCAGTTTTTGTATTCACACCCCTGTAGCTCAACATAGCCTTGTCTATCATGGCTAGTAATTGTTTGGCCCAACTGTCCCAATCCGTTGTGCTTTCATTATGAGGGCTCAGCAGTACCTCATCATCGGCTCTAGGAGGCACCTGGGATTCTGCAGCGCAAACAGTAACTTTGTCAGTTCTATATAAATCACATTTTGACAACATGCTTTTACTCTTTGCTAAAGCTTCAAACAAGGCAGGCTGCAATACACCATCACTACCTTGCTTTGGGAGCGCTAACACACTCAGCTGTGTACCTTCAGCTCTGGCCAGCTGACTTAACCCCTTACCAACTGGGTTACACATATGATAAATGGACTGCTCACACAAACTCTCACTACATGGTGTAGACCCAGTTTGTTCCATCGGAGAAATATCAGGGCTGTCCTGGACAATCTCTGGCTCCAACACCTGGAGACCCCCAGAGATTTCCATGGACAACACTGTGGCTCTGCTTCTGGTTGCCAAGGGAGACACCCCCCTTTTCTCATTACTAAAGAACACATCACCATAAGTACATGCATCATCAGCAATACCTTTATCATCAGCATTCATAAACATAGCAGTTTCATAAGCTCTATCAGGTTTTCTTTTGTCATAATGCATGGCACCCTGCGTGCCACTCAGCACACCATCCTTCCTCTCCAAAGGAATTATTTTTCCTACTAGGGCGGCTTCACAGTTGTCCTGGGAAACCACTTGCCTCACCACTGCAGGCTCCTTGGCGGTTTCCCTTTGCAACTCTGCAGCACCTGTCACTGTCACTAGGGAACATGACACACCAACTGCTTTGGTTACCCCTAGAACATCACTCCCAGCACTCTGCTGGATTACCTTAGGTGCACACAGAGTCCACATGTCCTTTTCAGTCCTTGACCTTGCTGCAAGCTGAGTTTTAACCTGTGTCTCCCCGCTGATCTGGGTAGCACACTGCAGCAAGTCCATTTTTACACCTGCGGATCTCCCCACCGAACACAATGCCACTTCACTGGGATCAGACCCACAAACTGCAACAGCCTTACCATATCCTGTAGCAGGTAACTCTGGATTTCCAAAACCGAAGTCTACCGGTGACACTTCTCCCATCCTGGAGCATTGCTGGTGGCCCATGATACGATGGAACTCTCCTCTGAGAAGGATTTCCTCTTTAAACCTGCGGTAGTCATCCTGGTCCCCATCCATCAAATGGTAAACCGACCGGTACTCTATCCGTAACAATGTTTGCAGCAATTTTGGCCACCAGTTCCTAGGCCATTTTCTCTTTACAGCAACTTTTTCAAATCTTAGCAGGAAGTCCCCAACCTCCTCTGTAGGCAGCATGGGTTGCATATAGTCAGAGGCCACGATCACAGCCCCTTGCACTGCATCCCAGTCTTTGCGATTTCGCTTGAACCATCCATTCACTGTCATACACATCACTAGGCCTTTTGGACTGACCCTTCTAGGTGGAGGCATCTTCTCAGGCCACGCTGAGCTCACTTCCACAGGTACACCACCTGTATGCAACACAGTCCATCAATTGAACTCCTGTGCAATGCAGTTCGCCTGGCTGCCACACACAGCCAGCAGCAGTTCACTGCAGAAAAAAAAATTGAGTTTTCATTCACAGGTACACCACCTGCAACACGCAATGCCTTTTGCCTGGCTGCACTTCCACACACAGCCAACAGTTCCTGACCTGAACTCACTGTGGAGCAAGGACCCGGATTCCACCGTCTTGTGCCTGCTGAATCCACCACTTGTGAGATGGGGGTTGTTTAGCTCAAGTGGTAAATGCGTTTTTTCAGCGATTCAAGCCAGTCAGGAACTATAATTAAGGGCATGGTAGCCCATTTTTATTAAAAAAGGCAAAATAAAAGTCCAAACAAAGGTTTCCCATGCAGGGGTTCTTCTCCATCAAATACACATAACAGAAAATGCTAGCCCACCTGGCTCTCTGTAGCAGTACTTCTGCACTTTTCTGACTCCTGAAGACCTCCTGTCTCTTGGTGTGGAGCCATCTCCAACTGGGAGCCATGAGGTCTTCCTATACACTCATTATAAGGGCTGTGCTCACCTGAGCACACACCCTGCTGGTAATCAGCAAAGTCTGGACACAGGGTTGGAGATCCCATCCCTCCCAAGACACTGTGGAATCTCCAAACTACAAAGCCCCTTTCCAGAATATTAAAACCTGGAGAAAGCTGCGAAAGCAGTCTTCTCCAGTCCACATCTACGCTCTGTAGTCTTGCACCTTGCAAATGTGCAGACCCTGTGTCCAGCAAACTGTCCATTTTACCGTGACAGTAGCTCCTACTGTCACAATTGGAAAAAGGTGTCTCCTCTCTACTGATGCTTTATCACCAATCCTTGTTTCAATAAAAACCCCACTTTTTAAAAACAGTTGTCATTGGGACGGAAAGTGAGGTGAAATGTTCTGAACAGGTGCACAGACAGCAAAACAAATGTTACAGGGGTGATAACCCTTCCCTATGTTTTCCAAAAAGCTTAAAAATATATTTTTTGGCTGGAGCTACACTTAAACAATGTACCTGTTCAAAATTAAAAAACAGATTCTACTTAAGAACAAACCTACAGTCCCTGTCTTGTTTGCACCGCCTGTATACTGCTGTTCAGAGTATATAGGGCCTTTTTTATTTTGTGTGCAGGGTTCCCCTTAATATCCATACAAGACCCAAAGGGGCTGGTAATGGGCTGGGGTGGGGGGGGGGGTGATGGGGTAGCTATGCCATTATTCTCAAAGATTTTCATCCATATTACCGGGACCAGACATTACATTAAAGCCGCAAGCAGTTTTAAATGGCTTTTTTTCCTTTAGAAATGTCATTTTGTGCAGGGACAGTTCTAAACACGGGAAACACATGCCACTTCACAGGCATACTTTAGACACCCCCCAGGTACGATATTTAAAGGAATATTTGACTTTTTTTTTCACTTTATGCATCATTAAAATGACTGCTCCCGAAAAACTGCCGTTTTTAAAACTTTGTTTTGCATTGATACATGTTCCCTGGGGCAGAACCCGGGTCCCCAAACCCTTTTTAGGACAATAACATGCATATTAGTCGTTATAATTAGCACTTTAGATTTCGAACGTTCACGTCCATTGTATTTAATAGGGTTCTAACGTTCGTGCGAACTTTCGGTCCGTTCGAAGGTTCTGGTGCGAACCGAACGGGGGGGTGTTCGGCTCATCCCTATTCATCACAACGTTTATATTTCTCAAGCAAAGCTCCACCAATGGTAACTGTATGCAATTTTTAATTTACTGTCTCAGTTTCTGATTGGTTTTGTAACTTCTGACAAACCTTATGGCTATTATCAACTGCACTCTATAACTGCGCAATTTCCTCAACCTGATCATTCAAATAGCTTTCCATAGTTAAACAGCAAGATAACAAGCCCTGCACAATACAACCTTTTCTTTTACTTTCTGAAATTTTGCTATCAAAAACATTTTTCTCTAAAAATTCCTTCATCATAGTCCATGTCTGCTTACATTTTTCTGGAATTTCATAAGGACCACCATGACGCTTAATACATTTTAATACCCATCTGTTAACTTTATCAGAACTGACACTAGCTTCACACTGAGTAAACATTTTGGCTATATTACTAATAATTTAAAAAAAGGAAATATTTTACTCACCGCATTAGAGGCTCCACCTTGTCAGTTCCGGTCTTCTGGTACACGACAGTCTTTTTTCTCTTCAGTTTCCAGTCTCCAGAGAATAATTCTGTGGTTCCAAACTTGTTTAATCTTGTAGATCAGACTCTTATGTCACAACCAGACATTAGAGTCACAGCACAGCTCTTGGGTCTCCATCAGACTTCTGTCCACCTCACAGGATTGTTGTCATCACAACTTCTGTTACTAAGTCCTGAAAATGCGCTTCTGGTCGCTTGAACGGCACCAATGTAGTGATATAGTATAGTGGTTTCCAGTAGATAATTGATATTTAAGTATTAGTATGATGATATAAGTTATGTTTCCGCAGCATCACCCAAGTTCTCCAGAGAGTGCAGTTTATTTAACTTCCAAAACAGAACAAAGTTCAATACTTGCACAGATGACAAC
This sequence comes from Rana muscosa, assembly GCA_029206835.1. Lineage (NCBI taxonomy): Eukaryota > Metazoa > Chordata > Amphibia > Anura > Ranidae > Rana > Rana muscosa. The sequence continues at coordinate 758,589,016 of CM055118.1, read as the reverse complement.
GAATCCAACAGCGTATAATATAATTCAAAGTCCCATGTCTCCTAGATCATATTCTAGACCTGTGCTTTCCTATCCATGCAGAGTGACAAGACTGGAGTAGACTGAATGCCAGCTTGAATGTCTCAAATACTGGTCTGACACTGGGGGGGTGTTCTGCCAGGTCAACCAAATGTTCCCATGAATGAATACCCCCTCAAGTCTAATTACCATCTAAACAATGTCCCCTTTGAACCGTTCAATTAAGTTAACAGGCCACCTCACACACCTAGGTAGGCTTGCATAAGATTAGCACATCAGAATCGTTATCTGTCCCCTCTGATAAACCTTGTTTGGCCACTAACCCCTTTTGGTCAACAAACACCCTTTGATGTGTGTAACTAGAATGCCTGTATGTAACACAAATATATTGTGCCATACATATAACACAATATATAATACATACACCTATATAATATTACATATATGATATTATATATAATATTACAACAACACCCACTAAATTTAACATAGCGGCTGGTCATCAGGAGCAGGGCGCTACATACTCCCCCCACTACAAAAAGACACTGTCCCCAGTATCTGGAAAAACTTTGTCCTCAATCCTGAGGACCAGTACCTGAACCCAAAAAAAAAACTGGATGGAGAGGGAAAGGGAAGGAAGTGAAAATGTAAAAACATTAACATGAATCACAATAATACACACATTACAATCCCTCACTAACTGTCTAGACCACCCATTCTCCAGCAGTCTTGATAGAAGATCCGGCTTACCTATAAAAAAAAAAACACACAGACAAATAACATAGCAACCATTGAGGCATTTCAAAGGAAGCAAAGCTACATCTCCTAGGAGATGGAACTTTCCCTTTAGTTTTTTTTTTTTTAAAGATGCAAAATTACTTGAAAAGTCTCTCCCTACTCTACTGATCACTGCCACCTAGTGTCAGAAGTAACACACAAGAGTCTTTTAAATTCAAGGGCTAAAGCAGATGGACATCTTGATCCCAAAGTCTTCAGCAACTCTAATCCTAACTGACTAATCCCCCCCAGAGTCCAGTTAGCACAGCAAAAAATGAGAAGGTGAACAAAAATCCTCCTCTTTTTCTTTCTTGGTCTTAAAGAATGAAAACAGCAAATGAGGACAAATAGTCACTTAGTATGATCACAGGGAAAACCTGGGATCCGGCAGGGTCAGTGGTTTTCCTTGCTTGTCCAGGGTAGTAATAAAATAGACAATGTCATCTTTCCCTGGGTCTGCAAATAGTCACCCGATCAGCGTGAATATGTCGACCGTAGCTCCAGTGCAGCCAACATCCTTTGAAGCGTTCAGCAATAATAAATGAGTAGTCTAAGTTTCTGAATGGCTTTGGTACGGACAAATAGTCCCAAATGGCCTCACCGTACCACTGCTCCCTGTTGGCCTCAATCTCGTCCCGTCCCGGGTAACACACATGAATCTGGCGATTTCCTTACCATGGACTTGGTGGGTTTAGGAAAACTCTCTTTATCCGGCTAAGTCCCTTTAGTAATGTCCGGGGTTCCCACCCTGAGTGTAGTCTCCCCGGAGTCCATAGCTGTCCACTCCGAACAGCTACGCGCTGAGGCAACATCTTCCACGTTGCTCCATAATAACTCCTGAGACATGTTCTCCAATGTGTTTCCACAAACATCTGACAAGGACTTCTCCTCCTCTGCCAGCAACCAGTTGTGTACAGTTCCGACTAGTTTTTCCCCAGATTTCTTACCGGTTCCTGACGTGGACTTCCCTGGGATATCATCTCTCTCAGGGTCCGTTTCGGTCGTATCTGGGGTAGGCCTCTACCGCGGCCGCGGGAAGTCTTCACGTATCCCACCTTTCTCCGGGTGGGTGCAATGGGAACCAGTGCATTGGAAATGGTATCTGGAACAATGTCCGCGGCTGGTTCTGCAGCGACTGCAGCAACAGCATTCCCTCTGGGGTCACTTACCGAGCAGGCGCGACAAGTACAGGTTCGGCCACAGGCCCGAAGGTAACATCCTCCAACGTATCGATGCCTGCGGTCCAATCCACCCAGTAGGCACCGGATGATTCAGTAGGCTGGTCCACTCCGAAGAAGTACTCCCCGCAGTGTAGGCATCAGGCAAATGGACGTAACTGTATCGCCAGTCCCTCACATTTAGGGCACAGCATGCCCAGCGCCTCCACATCTCCGCTTGTGTATAGAACAAAGCGCCCGTGTGGCTTCAGTCGGATCCCTGTATCCGTCAACAGGGTTCCAGATGGCGTGGCACCCACAGCAGTGGGCATGGAGAGCATTCTAGGCTCTGACATGGATGGTGCCCACGAACATAGCGACATGACTGCTCTCTGATCCTCTTGCTTGATCTCGCAGCTTCTTCCCTTTGGCGCCAGACACACACCCGCCTCTCACGCAGAAGGTGGGAACTACAGTTTGTGCCTATAAGAACTTAGCTCTTTCCATTATCCGTTGCCCCATATTGCTGCAAGTTGCTGGGTTCAGCTATGGTAGGACAATGCATGACGTATCTTGTGGTGCGGAGAGACACAGACTCTATTGTTACGGGTCAGGAATGGACAACAAGGCCCACAACACCACTTGCTGGGAAGGAGCGTGGTGCCATGCACTGCCTGCTGGGAGGACCTTTTAAAAGGAGAGGCGGGGTTTGTGTTCTGTCTCTGGGGACACCATCTTGCAAGCGGCAAGAGGCCTGCAGCGAGGGTGCTTAGGCCGGAAAAGCCTGGGCCTAAAGTGACGGAGGCCGGACCGCCTGTTGGAGGGATCCCATCTACATCCCTGCTGATTGGACCAGAGAGAGAGACAACTCGGTACTCCGGAGCATTCAGAGTCACCTATCCACCAACGCCTTGCGACTGGCTAAGCGGAGGACTAGGGACAACGACTCGTCCGGAGGCCGCGAACCAAGAGGGCCCTGTCGGAGGATCCCAGCGAGACAAGTCCTTATGTGGTGAGAGGGCACCCGCCCACTAATACAACTAACTGTGTTACAGGAAGGTGACTTCCACAATTTTACTTGTTTGCTTAGGCTTGCTGGTAACTGCAGTACCGCAAGCAGAGTTACGCTGCATCCAGGATTAAGTTAGTGCTTTGATAAGGATCAGTATTCATCTGTTCCTTCTCATCATATACTTTAACTGTTCGATTTTATTCTATTTCTCATTGGATTACAAATTATTAACAAGCACCAACCAAGGCTAGCGAAGATTACTGTTAACCACAAGGAACTATTACAGGATTCAGCTTGTCCATTTGAACTGGTATAGAAGGACACGTGTGTGGGAATTACCCACTAGAGGGAGCCAAAGAGCATTAGACTCATACCATCCTATAATTTGTTGTACGGTTACTATATTTCCAAGAGCTGGGTGAGACCTGGTGGAGAGGTGCTTCAGTGTTAACGTATTGCACTAAGGGAATCCCTCCGCTGCGCACTTACCCAGGTCAGGCCTAAATTTTGCATTGTTCAACCTGATTGTTATTATATATAAATCATTGACTCTCACAGGGCCCTGTGTGAAGTCAACTGTTAATGTTTTACGGTGTCTATTCTTTTCTCATTCACCAAGTACAATACTCACTCTTGGTTAAACTGCATTTGGTGTGGAGTCTTATCTGGTGGTGCCATTGGAGAGGGGGCTTATACAAGGTAACAAACTTTAACTGTATTTGCATTGTTACATGGTGTCATTGTGGTTCCCAACTGCCAGTGGGTTCCACAATCCGTGCATTGTCCAGTTGTGCCAAGGGGACTTGAGCCAAACTTACAGGGGGTTGACAGGCAGAGTACAGGCCCAAAACTAACCAGCAGCTCTGAAGAGGGTATTGCTACACGTGGGGGCTCATCCGGGATTCCTGTGACTCTGCAACCTAAAACCTCCCTCTAGACAGAACCTTTACCAGCACCAAAATGGACTCTGCCGCTGCTGTAGTGTGGTGCGAGGAAGAAAATGCCTGTACAGAACTCAGCATAGTCCTTGAAATTCCAGGAGAGTCCTGGGACGAAGAACAGTTAAGCCAAGCCGTGAAGGTATTGTCCCCAGACAAGAAAGCGTGGGTCATTGCTGTGAAGACAGACCCCGGGGCACCAAATACATATGCACTGATCGAATGCAAGCAAGAAGTTCCCGAACACTTCAGCACTTCAGGGGAGAACTTAAGGTGATACACCCAGGGGTACCTGAACAAGGTCCTTCTTCACCCAATCTTGCTGATTCTAGCAAACCAGAAACCCTCGCTAAGTCACCCCTGGCCCCCATTGGGCCCGAACTTTGTGCTGTCCTTGGGGAGTTTGTCAAGAAGTGTCAAAAGGATCCCCAGGCTTTTTCAGCTGCAGGGTACAGGAAGCTTAGAATCTTCTCAGGGAGACAACCAGTCCCCTCATCAGAAGACAGTTTCGAGGAATGGCTGGACCAAGCTACCCAAGCCCTGGATGAATGGGACATACCGGAGCCTCAAAAGAAACAAAGGATCACTGAAAGTCTAAAGGGACCTGCCTTGGAAGCTATCAGAAATTTGAAGCTTAGCAAGAAGAACTGTACTGCTCAAGAATACCTGAATATCTTGCAGGATGTGTTTGGTTGCACAGAGAAAGCCGCTGATCTTATTTATCAAATGGAGCACTCTTACCAGAGGGAAGGGGAGAAATTGTCAGAATATATGAGGCACCTGGACAAGATCATACATCAGATCCTGCTGAAAAAGGGGTTAGACCCTCGGGATGTGGACAATGTCTGAGAAAAACAAGTGTTGAGAGGGGCCCAGCCTTTAGACCCCATTACCCTCCTGTTGAGGACTCGACAAGATGGTGGTATTCTGAAATATGCAGACTTGATCTGAATTGTAAGGGAGGAGGAAGTTATGCTAGATAGCAAAACGAAGAGTCAGAGAGCTGAATCTGCTGCCGCAGTCAGGGTGATCAATGCTGATGATGGTGACCCACAGGTCAAGCTTTTAAAGACTCAAGTATCTCAACTAATAGAAATGACCAATCAGCCAACTGGGTTGCCCACTGAAAAGGAGTCTAAGAAGTCTTTCTGCTCTACTGTTACCCAAGTACAGAGACCAAAGAAGCTGCTCATCTGTTTCAACTGTGGAGGAGTTGGGCATTATAGGGAAGTATGTCCAAGCCCTGAGAAAGCTGCCGCCCAGTACTGCAAGCCGGCGTAAAACTTCAAAGGGCTCCGGTGAAGGAGTCAACCGGGTGCCCACCAGTTTCAGCTAACTCCATGAAATTTGACGACGCCAGGAGACAATGCCGGGAGCCCCAACCCTTAACAAGGACTTCAGTTGTTGCCTCCGAGCGAGCTAAAGCCTCCCGCTCCTTGACCCGGCCTCCTCGGTGGTGGGAAGTCAGTGCACACCAGACCCAACAAGGATCGAAACACAGCCGAAGCTCCAAAAAGAAAGAAGTCAGGGTGTGAATCACTGAACCAGCCAGACAGGCTACACTAAAAAAAAATCCTGTCAAGTTAGTGGGACCCTCCCCAATAGTCTCAATTCAAGTGGAAGGAATCTACACAAAGGCCCTTTTGGACACTGAAGCTCAGGTGACCCTCCTGTATAGAGACTTCTACGATAAACATTTAAAACACCTACCCTTGCAGAAGTTAGAAGAATTGGAAATATGGGGCATTGGAACCCAAAAATTCCCCTATGATGGTTATCTTCCCATCAAGCTAACTTTTGATCCCTCAGTGGCTGGAGAAACAGACTTTTGACACCTTAGCAGTGGTTTGTCCTCGCCAGCCAGGGGCTGGTAAAAGTTCCCTCATCATAGGGACCAACACTGATATAGTCAGGAGACTGCTGACGCCTTTAGCCCAAGAGCAAGGTACTCCAATCGCAGGAATGCATCCCCTACTAAAACAAGCCTACCGACGCCTGGTATTGGAACAGAGAGCCCCCACGGAAGGGGTGGGCAAGATTTGGCGTTCGGATAGAGGAGAACGAGTACTGCAGCCCGGGGAAGTGACCTGTCTGAGAGCCTCTGTTAAACTCACTTGGAAACAACCAGGCCCTTTTGTTATCCTCGAACCGGACCAACGGAAAAAAAAAGGGGATAGAGATGATCCCTGAAGTGGTTCCATTAAACGCCCTGAAGAGAATTAATAGGAAGGTCTCGGTGAGCATTCACAACACAACCACTTCCCCAGTGAAGGTGCCAGCCAGGATGTTACTAGGTCAGATAAACCCCGCCACCCCAGGCTCGCCATCTGACTTGAAAGAGAAGAGTGAGATCTCAGTGGGGGGATTTTCTCCGGAATATGCCGCCCTTCCACCAGAATGGAGAGAGAGGGCCAGGGCCAAAATTGCCCAATGAGAGGCTGCATTCTCCAAGAATGAATTTGATGTAGGATGTGCTAAGAGTGCCACTCACAAGATCCGTCTGCAGGAAGATAAACCATTCAGAGAAAGGGTCCGAAGGGTTCCTTTGGGGGACTTGGAGGATTTAAGAGAACAACTGGGGGAACTCAAAAGAGCGGGTATCATCAAAGAATCCAGGAGCCCTTATGCCTCCCCGATAGTGGTGTTACAGAAAAAAAATGGTTCTCTGAGGCTGTGCATTGACTACCGAACATTAAACCGAAGAACCATTCCTGACCAGTATACCACTCCCTGGATAGAAGATGCTTTGCAGAGCCTGTCAGGAGCCAAGTGGTTCAGTGTGATGGACCTGAATATTGGCTACTATCAGATCCCCATGCATCTGGAGGATAAGGAAAAAACTGCCTTCATTACCCCAGTGGGGTTCTTCGAGTTTGACCGCATGCCCCAAGGGTTGTCAGGAGCCCCAGCCACCTTCCAAAGGTTGATGGAGAAGACCATGGGCGATATGAACTTGATAGAAGTGCTGGTATACCTGGAGGTTCTTCCAGTAGAACACTGGAAGAACATGAAGAGAGGTTGGAGAAAGTCCTGAAGAGACTTCATGAGGAAGGCCTAAAACTCTCCATGGAGAAGTGCCAGTTCTACAAGCCCTCAGTCCATTACCTTGGGCATATTGTGTCCGCTGAGGGAATAGCCACCGATCCAGAGAAGTTAGATGATGTCACCTCTTGTCCAAGGCCTATTAATGTGACTGAACTGCGGTAATTTCTGGGATTCTGCTCTTACTACAGAAGATTTGTAGAAGGGTTTGCTTAGATAGCCCGTCCACTAACTATTAAGGAGTGAAGGGGAGGAAGATGTCCCAGAGTCCATAAAGCCAGTGAAGCCCACAGCAGGACCTAGAAGACCCAAAGAATCCATCCAGGATCAGTGGACTTCAAAGTGTGAGGAGTCTTTCACTCAGTTGAAGAAGAGCTTGACCACTGCCTCAGTCTTGGCCTATGCTGACACCACCAAGCCATATGAACTGCATGTCGATGCCAGTCGAGATGGGCTGGGCGGAGTGTTATATCAGGAACATGAAGGTCACTTGCGGCCTGTTGCCTACGTGAGCAGGAATTTGATCCCCACTGAAAGGAACTACCCCACACATAAGCTTGAGTTTTTGGCATTCTAATGGGCTGTAGAGGATAAGCCGAGGGACTACCTCTACGGGGCAGAGTTTGTGGTAAAGACAGACAACAATCCACTCACCTATCTCCTCACTACAGCCAAGTTGGATGCCACAGGACATAGGTGGTTGGCCGCCCTCTCAGGTTTCAACTTCAGCCTGAATTATCGACCTGGAGTGGGGAACAGGGACGCGGATGCCCTATCAAGAAGGCCTCATGAACACCACAGCCGCCCCGAGGAATGGACTCGGCTGACACCAGAAGGAGTGCGAGCCCTATACCAAGGGGCTGAACGCCAAGCTGGAGGAGGATCTCGGGCGGAAGAGATGGGAGTTTCTGCTGCAGGAGTGCCCAAGTGTTACTGCAATGTGACCCAGGTGGGGGATGAAGGTCAACCCAAGCTGTCAAAGAAGGATCTGAGAAGGGATCAATTGGAAGACCCCCTTGGAAGACTGATATTGAAGGCCCTGGAGGACAAATGCCCTGATATGCTTCTCGCAGACTCTCCAAAAGAGGCTCGACTGTTGCACCGAGAGTGGGACCGGTTGCAGTTACATCAAGGGGTGGTCTACCGAAGGGGCCCCTCTGATGGTCTGGAAGAGAAATGGCAACTGTTGCTGCCCAGGAAGCACAGATAGACAGTCTTAACTGCTCTTCATGACAATCATGGTCATCTGGGGCCTGAAAGGACATTCCATCTAGTAAAAGATAGATTCTACTGGCCCCGCATGCGGGTTGAAGTTGAGAATTACTGCCATTCCTGTATCCAATGCATCCAGAGGAAAACTTTACCCTCTCAAACTGCCCCAATGGGCCATCTCCAGAGTCAGGGACCCATGGAGCTGGTGTGCATTGACTTTCTTTGCCTGGAGCCGGACCTGAGTGGACAAGGGAACATTCTGGTGGTAACAGATCACTTTACAAGATATGCCCAAGCTTTCCCAACAAAAGATCAACAGGCAATCCCAGTGGCCAAGGTCCTGGTGGAGAAGTTCTTTGTCCATTGTGGTTTGCCCCAGCGTATCCATTCGGATCAAGGAAGGGATTTTGAAAGCAGCCTCATTAAAAGACTTTTAGATCTATTAGGCATAAAAAATCCAGAACTACTCCTTATCACCCTCAAGGGGACGCTCAGCCAGAAAGGTTTAACTGAACCCTCTTGAACATGCTTGGCACTCTGAGCTCGGAGAAAAAGCAACACTGGAGTAAACATGTAGCTGCCATTGTTCACGCCTATAATAGCACCGCAAATGATACTACAGGATACTCTCCTTATCGATAAATGTTCGGAAGAGATGCTCGCTTACCAGTAGACTTGGCCTTTGGCATATCTTTGGATCACACCTCAGCAAACTCCCATAGAGGATATGTCGATCAACTGTGGAGAAGTCTAAAGGCCGCCTATGACCAGGCTCAAGCTACCTCGGACAAGAGGGGGTTGAGAAACAAAAGAAACTTTGATCTTAAAGTCCGAGTGCAAGACCTACAACCAGGGGATAGAGTACCGCTGAGGAATCTGGGAATCCCTGAAAAACACAAGTTGACTGATCGCTGGAAGTCACAGCCTTATGTAATCCACAAGCAACTACCAGGACTCCCAGCATATAAAATCCGACCTGAAGGGACTGAAGGTCCACTAAAGACATGGCATCGGAACCACTTACTGCCGCTCTCAGAGGCGGTTCGCCTACCACCAATGTCAGATACACAGGATGCCCCTTCAACCTCCCAAAGGTCTCACTCTGTCACTAGGTCACAGCCCATGCCTCAAGATATAGAAGAGGAAGACACTGAAGATGAGGAGGGGGAATCAGATTGGTTGTGGTCATCTCAACTGTTAGCGGAACCTACAACTTCCTCATCATTCCCACCTGGAGTGTGTGATATTGGGACTCTCAGGCCAGAGGCTCCCGAGTTTGTGCCTCAAAGTATGCTTTCTGAGGAGCTGGAGGATGATCAGGTTTCTCTGACATTGGAAGAACCTGAAGAAGTTTTACCCCTTTCAGGAGGAGAATTGGAAGACCCTGAAAGGATCTCACCTCTCACAGAAGGAGCACTGGAAGATGTGGAAGAGACAGTGTCAAATGTGCCTGAGCAAGGAGAGGAAGTCCTGGAGGGACAATAGTCCAGTGTACTTGAGACTTTAGCACCTAAGGAGCAAAGAGAGAGAAGAGCCATTCACCCACCAAAGAGACTGACTTACAATCAACTGGGTGAATGCTCTGAGGAGGCTGTGCTCACCTATAAAAGAACTGAAGAGCCTGGTTCCTCCACTACCCCTTTGGTGGAGGACAACCCCAGCTCACCCCCTGGCACATCTGTTTGGGCTATTCCTGTTAAGATGGCCTGTAGACAGAACAACCTCCTTTCCAAAGCTTGGTGGGGGGTTCCTCTGCCTAACTCTTATGAAAATGTGAATTGCCTTATTTCATGCACACACTAACTGATCCTTTTCGCCTCGTGTATATAAACAAAGCATGTAACAGTTCACAAACTGCTGCTGTCTTTGGGGACCAAAGAGTTAAAATAGGATTTTTATAACAGCTTACCTGTAAAATCCTTTTCTTGGAGTACATCACGGGACACAGAGCGACATAGTCATTACTAATGGGTTATATAGTTACCGTCAGGTGCTGGCACTGGCAACTTCCAAAACCGGAAGTACCCTCCCCTATATAAGCCCCTCCCATCCGGGAGCACCTCAGTTTTGTAGCAAAGCAATAAGTGTCCCCAAAGAGGGGCGGGAGCTCTGTGTCCCGTGATGTACTCCAAGAAAAGGATTTTACAGGTAAGCTGTTATAAAAATCCTATTTTCTTTCTCGTACATCACGGGACACAGAGCGACATAGTCATTACTAATGGGATGTCCTAAAGCAATGCCAAATGAGGGGGGGGATACACCATATATAAGCTGAGCGCTATCAGACATGAGGATCTTTTGCGGCCTGCAACACACTGCGCCCAAAGGCGACATCCTCCTGACTTCTAACGTCCACCTGGTAGAACCTAGTAAACGTGTGTACTGAAGACCATGTTGCGGCCTTACAGACTTGAGCCAGGGAGGCCTGGTGATGCACTGCCCATGAAGTTCCAACTGCTCTCGTGGAGTGCGCCCTAACTTTGAACGGAGGCGGTCTACTTCTCAAGCTATAGGCTTGTATTATGACCTGTCGAATCCACTTGGCTAAAGTAGATTTTGACGCTGCCTGACCCTTTCTGGGGCCTTCCGGCAGAATAAACAAAGTATCCGTTCTGCGAATCTGAGCAGTGGCTTTTAGATAAGCTTTAACTGCTCTTACTACATCCAAAGAATGCAATAACTTTTCCTCTACCGAAGTAGGCTTGGGGAAAAAAGAAGGAAGAACCACATCTTGGTTCAAATGAAAACTCGATACCACCTTAGGAAGAAAGGCTGGATGAGGACGTAACACTACTCTGTCCTTATGGATAACCAGATATGGCTTCTTACAGGACATAGCTGCTAATTCCGATACTCTTTTAGCCGAACAAATGGCTACTAGAAAAATCAATTTCCTGGTGAGAAGCACTAAGGAAATATGCTGTAATGGTTCAAATGGTTGTTTCTGTAGAACCGACAGAACCAAGTTTAGATCCCATGGACATATGGGAATATTAACCGGAGGACTAATACGCATCACTCCTTGTATAAAGGCTTTGACTAGTGAATGCGAAGCCAAGGGCCTTTGAAAAAATATTGACAAGGCCGAAATCTGACCTTTGATAGTACTCAAGGCAAGCTTCCTATCTACAGCCCATTGTAGGAAGTCCAGAATTCTACCTATTACGTATTTACGTGGATGCCATTTCCTGGCCTCACACCAGGCGATGTACGCCTTCCAGATTCTATAGTAGATCTGCCTGGATACCGGTTTCCTGGCATAGATCATGGTAGACACCACAGCATTAGAGAGCCCTCTCCTTTTTAGAATGTGGGCTTCAATAGCCAGGCCGTCAAACCTAGGGCTGGTAAGGAAGGGTGGTATATCGGTCCCTGCGAAAGCAGGTCCGGACGATGTGGGAGGGTCCAAGGACTCCCCACAGACATTTTTACAATCTCCGCGTACCATGCTCTTCGGGGCCACGCTGGAGCCACCAGAATCACTGGTTTCTTTTCTACCCTGATTCTGCGGAGTAATCGAGGTAACAATTGTGGCGGTGGGAATGCATATATCAGCTTGAACTGATCCCAAGGGAACACTAGGGCATCCGAGCCGCACGCTAGGGGATCCCTTGTCCAAGAGACAAACCTGTCCACTTTCGTGTTGAACCTGGATGCTAGCAGATCTACATCCGGTGTTCCCCACCGCTGACATATTGTCCGGAAAACCTCGGGATGAAGGGACCATTCCCCTGGGCATAATTGTTGGCGACTTAGAAAGTCCGCCTTCCAATTCTCCACCCCTGGAATGAATACCGCAGATATGGCTGGGACATATCTTTCTGCCCATCTCAGGATGTAATTTACTTCCCTTTGGGCTGCACGACTCCTGGTGCCCCCCTGACGATTGATATATGCCACTGCTGTGGCATTGTCTGACTGAACTCTGACAGGGGATCCTTGGAGTTTGGATGTCCATGCTACTAGGGCATACCGGGCTGCTCGTATCTCTAAGAGATTGATGGGCAGGGCCTTTTCCGCATCCGACCATCTGCCCTGGAGAGACCATTGCTCCAGTACTGCTCCCCAGCCTAAAAGGCTGGCATCTGTAGTGACCACCTTCCAAGAAATCGGACTGAAGGATTTCCCTCTTTCCAGATTCCGGGGAACCAACCACCAACGGAGGCTTCTGCGAACGGAAGGGGACAAGGACATTGGTACGTCCAGAGCCTGAACTTTTTTGTTCCAGGCTGACAGTATGGCCCTTTGCAACTTCCTTGAATGGAATTGACCGTAGGGTACTGCTTCGAATGATGCCACCATTTTTCCCAGCAGCCTCATGCACAGGCGTATGGATGGCTGTCTTTTTGAACCCACTAAGTGGATCAAATCTCTCAAAGACGACCCCTTTTCTCGAGGCAAGAAAATTTTTCTCTGGTCTGAATCCAGCCTTAGCCCCAAGTATTCCAGACTTTTGACTGGTTTTAGGGCTGACTTGTCTCGGTTGATAATCCAACCGTGATATTCCAGATACTTGATTGTCTCGTGAACAACCACTTCTAGTTTTTCCACTGAGTGGTCTATCAGCAACAAGTCGTCTAGATATGCCATTATCGTTACACCTCGTGTTCTTAGATTGGCCAATAATGGGGCCAGAATTTTTGTGAACACTCTTGGTGCTGTGGCCAGACCGAAGGGTAAGGCTCTGAACTGAAAATGGCGCCCTTCTATCGCAAAGCGTAGAAATTTTTGGTGGGCTGGAAAGATGGGGATGTGCAAATACGCATCTTTGATGTCGATCGAGGCTAACCATTCCTCCCCTTGTAGGGCAGTGGCTACCGATCGGATCGACTCCATCCGGAAAGTCCTGATATGTAGGAATTTGTTTAGCCCTTTTAGATTTAATATGGGCCTCACGTCCCCGTTTGGCTTCGGAACTGTAAAGAGGTTTGAGTAAAACCCGAACCCCCATTCTTCCAGGGGGACCTCTATAATTACTGCTTGAAGCAATAATTGTTCCAGTGCCAACAGGAGGGATCCTCTCTTCTGGGGATCCCTTGGCACGTTCGACCTTATAAAGCGGGAAGGAGGGGAGTTTTTTAACTCCAATTTGTATCCCAGATTTACTGCGGAGAGCACCCATCTGTCTCGGATCGTGTCCCGCCAGGTTTCTGAGAACAACTGAAGTCTTCCCCCCACCCGATTGGGTGGGGGCAACCCTTCATGCATTTGACTTTGGGGGAGGTTTTGTACCTCTCCTGCTCCAGGGCTTCTTGTTACCCTGCAACTGTCCCTGATTTTTACCTCCGGGATTTGACCGGGGAGGCCGTCGGAACTGTTTCACAGCCGATGTCCTAGGGACTGGAGAAGCCGGCCTCTTAAAAGAGGGACCTCTAACTCTATTTTTGACCGGCAAGAGTGTACTTTTACCGCTGGAAATTCTCTGGATATACTTGTCCAGGTCTTCCCCGAATAAGCGCTCCCCATGAAATGGGAAGCTGACCAGCAATTTTTTACAGGGAGCTTCAGCAGACCAGTTTTTGAGCCATAGAAGCCTGCGCATATGTACTACAGACAGCGTAAGGCGGGAGGCCTGATGGATTGAATCCTTTATAGCGTCCACCGCAAAGCATAAGGCTCTAGGTAGATCAGCTAGAGCAAGAGCCTGCTGATCTGGCACGTCCCTTAAGACCTGTTTCAACTGATCCTTCACTGCTTGGCAGACCCCTATAGCTGCCACTGCTGGTTGTGTCACCAATCCTGCTGTAGAAAAAGCAGATTTCAATAAGGACTCCAATTTTTTATCTATTGGGTCCTTGAACATTTGGACATTTTCCACCGGACATGTCAGTGATTTATTCACACAAGAGATGGCTGCGTCCACTGTAGGGACCTTCCATTTTCTGACGAACTTATCCTCCATAGGATAGACCACCGGAAATCTCTTGGGGGGAGTAAATATTTTGTCAGGATGCTCCCAATCCTGGTAAATGAGCCCCTCCAGTAAAGGATGGATCGGAAAAGAACAAACAGTCTGGGGAGCTTTTAGCGACCCCAACGAGGAGACAGAAGAGGAGGATGGCTCCGCAAGTGGCATTTTAAATGCTGATCGGACCATATTAGTCAGGGACTGCACCCATAACCTCTCAGCATGCGATGCTGAGAACGGCTCCTCCACTGTTGATTCCTCTACAACTGAATCAACCTCATCCTGATCCCCCTCAGGTAGGTCGTTCTCTGTATGGGACTGTTGCTCTGTTAACAGGCACTCTGAGGGAGGAGACGGAGATCGAGCGCTTTTCTCCTGTGACAGGGAAGCAGCAATTAGTGCTGACAATCTCTCTTCCAGCCCTCCCAGAGCTGAGGAAAAAACCTCCTCTGTTACATACACAGGAGCAGGTGAACTGGGGACAGCCACAGTACCAGGTACTCCTGGGGGTGCCCTACGGTCACTAACCTCTGATTCTTCAGGGGAGACTGGTGCAGCCAAAGCATGCCCAAGATCCTCAGAGCCCGATGGAGACTCCCTATTCCTCCTGGAATTTCTAGTCCCGGAGTTTTTAGACGGCATATTCCTAAGCCACAAAGCTGAGGTATTCCAGCCGAAAATACACCAGTTACTGATAATAGTCTAGCATAAATGCTGCTATAATAAACAGTTGGTGTCTACTAATGTGCCTTTCTAGGGGATGCCTGTATCAACCGCTTGCTGTATGCCTTTAAATGTTGCCAGCTCTGTCTCTGTACTTCATAGCCAGCTTACTGCAATAATGTGGCTTTTTAAAAACCTGCTGGGACGCCCGCACATGCGCAGAAGCGCTGCGGCGCGCACAGAGCGTCATCCCCCAGGCCCCGCCCCTTTTTCCGGCCACCTCTATATATAGAGGCGCGTGCACGCGCACGCGCGCGGCCACGTGCGCCTCGGCGCTAATTTTCAAACATGGAAACCAGGGACAGGAGCCAGGGCCCCCTTTGCCGCAGGCCGGGGGATAGACGAACACTGCAACATGGCAGAGGAAACAGTTTCCTGTAGGAGAACTCACCAGCTGCCTGGACTTTGCTCTCTGAGAAGAAACTAGTCCATATGACAAGAAAAACATTCCACAGCGGCCTCTAGTGGACAAACACAGGTACCGCAGTTTAATATACTAAACATATATAAAAAAACATTCTTTTTTTTTTTTTTTTTTTTTCTTGACCACCATTAAAAATTATTACATTTTTTTTAGTAGTTACAGGCATGCACAGATATTAGCGGGAATACCGTTAGGTAACAGACAGAAAGACAAATTAGGCTTGGGGGTCCCCCAATAGAACCAAGTTCCTGGGGGCCCCCACTTACCTGTTCCCCGCCGCAGGACTTTGTTTGGTCCACAAAAGCCCAAACTTCACCTATCACGGCAGGCATTGTAATCAAACCTTCAGGGACCGGGTTCCCAAGGATTCCACTCCCCTGGACCTGTATAGCACCCTGCACAGAAAACATCTTGGTCGTGGGTATGACCAGAGCTCTGGATCCCAGGGTCCAGCTCTCCTAAGAGAAGCATTACAGGCAGAACCTTGCTCTTCTCTGCAAGGCCCGGGTACCGACCGTTTAGCTATGAAGCTTTTTTGGTCGGATCCGGAATAGCTTACTGAGGCCCAAAAGAACCTGTACGCAAGCTCAGTGAAAAACACATGTTTCTTCTTGGCCAACACCTTAGACACTGGCAAAAAACTGAGGTGCTCCCGGATGGGAGGGGCTTATATAGGGGAGGGTACTTCTGGTTTTGGAAGTTGCCAGTGCCAGCACCTGACGGTAACTATATAACCCATTAGTAATGACTATGTCGCTCTGTGTCCCGTGATGTACGAGAAAGAAAGTGGGGAGAGTGTGTAGCAAGGTGTTACTTTGGCACGTAGCTCATGGACAACAGTTTGTGCCTATAAGAACTTAGCTTTTCCCATTATCCGTTGCCCCATATTGCTGCAAGTTGCTGGGTTCAGCTATGGTAGGACAATGCATGACGGATCTTGTGGTGCGGAGAGACACAGACTCTATTGTTACGGGTCAGGTCCAGAGTCACCTATCCACCAACGCCTTGCGACTGGCTAAGCGGAGGACCGGGGACAACCACTCGTCTGGAGGCTGCGAACCAAGAGGGCCCTGTCGGAGGATCCCAGCGAGACAAGGCCTCATGTGGTGAGAGGGCACCCGCCCACTAATACAACTAACTGTGTTATAGGAAGGTGTCCTCCACAATTTTACTTGTTTGCTTAGGCTGGTAACTGCAGTACCGCAAGCAGAGTTACGCTGCATCCAGGATTAAGTTAGTGCTTTGATCAGGACCAGTATTCATCTGTTCCTTCTCATCATATACTTTAACTGTTCGATTTTATTCTATTTCCCATTGGATTACAAATTGTTAACGTGCACCAACCAAGGCTAGCGAAGATTACTGTTAACCACAAGAAACTATTACAGGATTCAGCTTGTCCATTTGAACTGGTATAGAAGGACACGAGCTGTGTGATACCTGGTGGAGAGGTGCTTCAGTGTTAACGTATTGCACTGGGGGAATCCCTCCGATGCACACTTACCCAGATCAGGCCTAAATTTTGCATTTTTCAACCTGATTGTTATTGTTATTATATATAAATCATTGACTCTCACAGGGCCCTGTGTGAAGTCAACTGTTAATGTTTAACCGTGTCTATTCTTTTCTCATTCACCAAGTAAAATACTCACTCTTCTTCTTGTTAAAAAAAATAAATAAAATACTCACTCTTGGTTAAACTGCATTTGGTGTGGAGTCTTATCTGGTGGTGCCATTGGAGAGGGGGCTCATACAAGGTAACAAACTTTAACTGTATTTGCATTGTTACATGGTGTCATTGTGGTTCCCAACTGCCAGTGGGTTCCACAATCCGTGCATTGTCCAGTTGTACCAAGGGGAATTGAGCCAAACTTACAGGGGGTTGACTGGCAGAGTACAGGCCCAAAACTAACCAGCAGCTCTGAAGAGGGTATTGCTACATACTCTACACCGACAAATCGATGATCCCAAGTGTAGATTGATCCTGGATGCCTCCAAATGGCCAGATTTTAAGAAATGATACGGGTATAGGATTAGGATATATAGGTCTCACACAAGTGAGTTATGACTTGCGTGGCGATGACTCTCGGCCTTGTACCAATCCAATGCTGTTAAGGTCCAAAGCCTAGCCAGTATAGAGAAACGGGCCCCTTGGTTGTGTAGCAAAGTCCTTCTGTGGCTACTGATCCCAGCACCTCCTCCTCAGGCACTGCCAGCCCACCTGGCTGCAGCTCCCCCTTTCTCTAGCCCTCCTGGCTAAGCTTTCCGCAGTCCTCTCAAACTGACTCTGCATCCATCCCAGACTGCTCTCACCCAGTCCTCTCAGGCTGCCTCTCAGTCCTCCCTGACTGTAACACTCACCAGCCCATCTGGCTGCCTTCTCCTTGGAGATCTCCCAGATGTGTTCACTGGCTCCTGATGTCCTGACACCTGCCCCTGTGCCACTGGACAGGATTCCTCCTTGGGATATCAGAGGATCCCTCCTGCACCCGAGCTCCCAGGTCTGAGGTCACCCCTCCTCCTCAGACTCGGGGGTTACCCTCAAGGGCCCACTGACATCCTCCTAGCACTACATCTCCAACCTCCAACCAAACTCTCCTGCCCAGCTGAGCTGACCCTGAGTATTTGAGGGGGCCTGCCCCCTGCCAACCCATCTGTTGGGAATTGGTCAGGGCCCTCATAAATACTTCAGGCAGCTCTTTCTAACCTCCCTCTCATTCTTCTGAAAGTTTTCCAGCAAGTTCCAGAAGTGTGGGGGGTGGGGGGGGGGACCAGAGATGCTGCCTGCTGAGTCATCAGAAAAAAAGAAAAAAGAAAAAAGGGAGGGCGCACCAACCTAGTGCATTACCACATAAAAAAGTTTTATTAAAAAAAGAATAAATGCAATGGTCCTACTCACAAAACAAGCTTAGGTAAACGCTTTTCTTACAATCAAGCTGGATCTCTTGGCACCTGCAAGCAGGACTTGATGACAAGAGGATCGGACAGTACCTCAAAACGGCTGAACGGCTGATGCGTTTCTGGGGCGCACCCCTTTCTTCAGAGCCTAGGTGGTATTAACCCTTTTTGCGGTATTAACCCTATTGCGGCAAAAACAACGGTATAGCTGCGCTAAAAATAGCGCCGCTATACCGCCAGCGCACTTCCTGCGCCCAGTGTTAAAGGGGCCTTAGCCAAGTCTTTTTGAACCATACATGTCCTAAGATTTGCATATGCCTTTTCTGTTTGTTTGTTTCCCCCTATACCTTATCTCTGCTCTAGAGTATGTGTGCTGCATTTCATAGGCATTGGCTTATTGGCAAGGCTGCAGATGGACACTGATAAAGCTGCATTGATGGGCATTTAAAATGTACGTTTTTTTCCTCAAACTTCCCTCCTAAACTTGGGGTGCGTGTTATACGCCGATAAATACGGTATATATATACCGGGAAGTGGTTATACCAGGATCAGGGCGATTCTCTAGTAAGTAGAAGTGATCTGAACAGCTATAGAGCCATCCAATCTCTTTTACAAGCAGTGGAAAGGTTTTCCCTCTCCCTCGCCTTTCCCGAGCTCTCTTGTCCCACCGGGAAGCCCGGGATTGATACGACCTGTCGCATTGGATTGCACTGGAAAGATTAGGCGGAACAACAGAAGTTCCTCCTAATCCGTTACCCGTTTGTTAAGCAACTGAACAAACTGATCTTGGTTTGATCGGCTGGTTTGGAGGGCAGAGGAGATATCTGGAGTCTAATAGACCCCAGATCTCTCTATAAAGAGGACCTGTCAGGGCCGATGCTATCACTAGGGAAATGGTTAGTCCCTTGTGATAGCAATAACATTCAATAAAAAAAAGAGACTGGGTAAGCAGGAAGGGAGAGATAGGGAAGACAAAGGTGTGGGAGAGAGGTGTGTGGGAGGATGATGCTGACATGGGCACTAGTCAGTTAATCTCGCCAGATCTCATATAAATGGTCAGGAGTGGTTCTCAGTCTGCAGTATCAAGAGAGTAAGAGAGCCTTACCTTCTTCACAGAGGACAAACATATTCCACAGGGTCCAGGTTTTGGAATAGCGTTCATGTTGATGTCGTGCCGAGAGAATGAAATCCTCAATTTTGTTTATGTCTTCAATCTTTTTAAGCCAAAGACCAATGGTAGGTGGCTGTGGATGTTTCCAAGTGAGAGGAATACACATTTTGGCAGCGTCAAGGAGATGGCGGATGACAGATTTCTTATACATTTTAGCAGAGATCTTAGAAGCATGGAGCAGAAAAAAAGGCTGGGTCTTCAGGGACTGGATGTTCTGTAAACTTTTGGAACAAGCTCTCAAACCTTTTTCCAAAAGTTCTCAAGTTTAGGGCATGACCAAAAGATGTGTAGACGTGTCCCCCACTCCTCCTGGCATCTCCAGCAGCGATCCGTGACAGTTGGGGAGAATTTATGTAACTGTGATGGTGTACGATACCATTGCGTCATAATTTTAAAGTTGGTTTCTTGTATTTTCATGCATATAGAGGACTTATACGTAAACCGGATGATGTGGTTCCGCTGATCTGAGGTGAAAGTACGATTAAGATCTTCCTCCCATTTAACTAGACAAGATGGTTGATGATTTTCTGGGGGTGCTATCAGCAGCTTATAAGTAGTAGAAAGTACATGTAGCGCCTTGCTCCCAATGAGTGGGAGCTATGTGGTAAAATTATAGTTTGCCTGAGCAATAGTTTGGCTCAGAAGGCTTGTGTTACAAATTGTACTCTGTTTCAGTTCAGCTGCCTGCGTGATTTTCCTCCTGACAGTGGGTGTCGCTGTCACCACTGGTCAGGATAGGAAAGGCAACAGGCTGGACGCATTGGGTATCTCTTTCCCAGCAGCGGCTCAGGGGCGTGGTCAACCTGCTGTGCGTGCTGGGAGGGGGTACTTAAGGGACAGACGCCATTAGTGGAGAGAGTTCCGGAGAGTTGGGGGTCGTCGTTCGTTGGTGGTGGGCACCACCTGCCTGACCCCGACCTGAGGGCCCTCATGGCCTCAGGGAAGTGTTGGCAGTTTCCGCCTCAGGGCCATGTTGGCCTGAGGCTCCGTTACCGAAGAGTAGGCCCAGGAGTTACTGGGAGCCTACTGATCCAGGGATCATTCTGTGTCGCCTTGCCTGCTGGAAGGGACCAAGCAATTGAGGACTCAATTGAAGGATGCATCCGGGTCATAATCTACCTCACAGTGCTGCCGGAATGGCTGGAAGATCCTGGCACTGAGAGCTGTGTTCATAATTCAGAAGGTAACCCAGCGAAGGGCTACACCAAGTCTGTGGCAGAGACTGTTCTATTTGCACCAAGTCTGTGGCAGAGACTGTTCTATTTGCACCAAGTCTGTGGCAGAGACTGTTCTATTTGCACCAAGTCTGTGGCAGAGACTATAGGTGATCGAGCTATACATCGGTTGCTAGGCTGGTGAGATTGGGCCTATCTGGTGTTTGCTGAGTCCAGCATGGAGACAGTTGTTCCTCTGGGCCTAGGGAATTTCCTGTGATCCGCAACTAAGGTACCTGAGTCCTCCCCATCCCTTCTACCCCTCTGTTAGAACTTTATTCAATAAAACCCTTGAAAGAGACTTTGTGTTGGTGCAAACGTCTTCTTGACAACTCTTCAAGGAGAACCCCTGAGACGAGCATACGGAACAGTGAGGTAACGGCAGGCCCAAATTTAAACCTACGGGGGTATCGCTACATACATATGGTAGTATGCCTTTATCAGAACAGTACTCCTCCAACACACCCACCATTTAATTCTACAGGGACTTTGCTTTCAGAAAATATACTATTTTTGGGGGTTCTAAGCAATTTTCTAGAATAGAAATGCAGATTTTTACACGTATGTGAGAAATGTCATAATTGGCCCAGTTTTGAAGTGGGTAATAAATTAAATTTGCTTTTTAAATTAAAAAGTGTAGCGGCCTCCTCTCTCCCCTCTTGTATCAGCTCGTCTGTCTCTTGTCTAGGGGTACCTTAGAGGAGAGAGTGCGAGGTCACCACGCCAAGCCTTCACCGCAGATGTTTGTGTGGTGTAAGCAAAGTTCTTATTTTACCTTCGAGTCGGTGTTCTGCACCTGGAACCTCCAAAGAGAGTTACCTTGAATAATGTCTGCCAGAAAACGAGCCCCACACCATTAAAGTCCAACACTCCTTTATTCTTCTCAATGCAAAGTGAACACAATCAGTTGGACTCCCTTAAAGAACAGAACAGACAAGGAGGTGTGGATGCGAGTAGGCCCAGACACAATGAACTCTCCACTTTCCTTCCTGAAAGTGGGTTGTGGTCTCCGAGCGAGAGGGAATTTCCTCCCAGGCAGTCTCCGATGGAAGGCTCACCTGTCACGGGCAAATTTGCTGCACCAGGTCTTCAAGCAAGTATCTCCCACCGGTCCATTACGCCTTCCGGATTCGGGTACCCACTCCGGGGTTCCCTAGGACCTCCTTCCCTCGCGGAACTCAGTGGTGGGCACTGAGCTCCAGACCTCCATTCCGAGTACCTCACCCCAGGCTAAAGGTGCCTGGGATGGAACACGACCTACGAACGTCCTCTAGGCCTAGGCCACCTAGGGGACCGACACGAACCACCGCCCTCAGGCTGAAGGTGCCCGGGACTCGACTCCCGCCACCAAAAATGGCCGCCCCCTTTATACCCCCTCCCAGCAAGCACGGCCGGTTCCCCGCCCCACCATACAACCGCTGAGAGAGGCCAAAAAGAGGTACGCCACCGCAACGATGGCTCAACCCCAGGCCCAAAGTGACAGCGCCACCTGGTGGGCCCCAGGGAACCATACATCACAGTTTCCCCACCAGATTCAAAAATAGGAAGCATATACCCGCTACACTCTCCCCCTGGTGATTTGACACTGGTCCCCAGTGTCTGGAGCAAACTATGCCCTCAACGGCTAGCATAGCCCAGTCCAGAAACCAACTACAAATTGTACAAAATAAAACTTTTGAAAGCTTGGTCAACTGAAGCAATTGTGTCTGAGCCTTACATGAAAGGGAAGAGAAACAACAACATTTTAACCATAACTTTAGAATCACACATTCACATTACACTTTTCCCCCACCCATCCTGACTAAGACCCACCCCATGCTCAGTGGTCTTGATGGGATGCTCTCCTGCAGAGGGAAAAAAAGAAAATTAACACACATAAACCCTGACACATATATTCGTGTAAGAGGAAAAAAACTTCTTCGTGAAGAAATCCCTTTTCTCCAAAGAGTGAGTTTGTGAAAAGTGTTAACAATGCGCAACACTGTCACCTGGTGACAGCGTCTCTGTAACTGCACTCATGGAACTTTCCTTCTTCTCTTGAGCCCTATCTACCCCAGAGTCCATGATCTCTTGCTGGAAAAATTGAAGAACAAAAACAGGAACAGTCCTTCATTCCTCTGGGTAACAAGGACAACAAACCCCAGAAAGTTCAGCAGCATAAAGAAACAGGAACGGAGTCTCTTTCCTCCTACAGATAGAAGCGGGGATGCGGCAGAACAAGTGGCTTCAAGTGCTGATCCATGGTCTCCAGATGATACTCAACATCCTCCCCTTCCTTCCGCCGGACCAGCACCTTGTCCGCGTGGATGTGCCGTCCCAACATCCATTCTGCCTTGCAATCTTTAAAATGCTGAGAGGCCTTGGGGGAGCATGCCAGGTACCTGCGTGCGTGTGGAACCTGAAGGTGGGTCCACACAAAGTCATTGTACCAGCGCTCCCGGCACACTTCAACCTCATACAGCAACTCCTTGGACAAGTATGGATACTCCCATCCGTACTCAGCAGCAACCTTCTGGCCAAATAGGCGTTGTAGTCTCGCCAGAGGAGGCATAGTGGCTTTGTCCCCTTCGCCAGGCAAAACTATTGAGTCCGGGTGGCGAGGGACCTTGATCACATCTGGTCTGGGCATAGGTGCCCGCAACAACAGTCTCTTTTCCCCGGCATTAGGTGCAGGTGGCACCGGGAAGGCAAGAGTAGGCTGGGGACGGGACCCCTCCTCAGGCGCTGGTGCCTCCACCCGGGGTGTACTATCCCCTGTAGACATGGGTGGGTCCCTGGTTCTACGGGACGGGGCGAGAGGTACTTTGTCCCAGCCCTTTTGAGCAAACAGTTTGTCTATGACGACATCGTCTCCCAGATCGGAGAGCGACTCTAGGTCGGAGGTGTCACACTCCTCCGCGGGCAAGTAGCCTGTAGTGGAGACTGAATTGCTACCTCCCACGGACACACAGGGTTGTGGATCCCCGACACCTCCGCCCACATACCAAGTCCCTCCACCTGGCTTACCTCGGCCTTTTCTTGAGGCAGGACGTCCGGAACTCTTTTCAACAGATCCATCCGGGCCGGGCGTAAGCGGGCGAGATGGTCCACCACAACCGCTGGTCGGGGCTACCATGTGCTTGTGCTTGTGTAAAAAAAAAATGCCATAAATCTATCCCCTATTTTGTAGACGCTATAACTTTTGCGCAAACCATTCAATAAACGCTTATTGTGATTTTTATTACCAAAAATATGTATAAGAATACATATCGGCCTAAACTGAGAAAAAAATAGCTTTTTTGAAAAAAAATTGGGGATATTTATAATAGCAAAAAGTACAAAATATTGGGGGTTATTTACTAAAGGCAAATCCATTTTGCACTTAAAGTGCAAACTACAAGTGCAAAGTGCACTTGAAATTTCACTGAAAGTGCACTTGGAAGTGCAGTCGCTGTAGATCCGAGGGGGATATGCAAGGAAAATAAAAAACAGCATTTTAGCTTGCACATGATTGGATGATAAAATCAGCAGAGCTTCCCCTCATTTTAGATCTACCCCTCAGATTTACAGCGACTGCATTTCCAAGTGCACTTTCAGTGCAATTTCAAGTGCACTTGTAGTTTGCACTTGTAGTGCAAAGTGGATTTGCCTTTCATAAATAACCCCCTATTGTGTTTTTTTCAAAATCGTCGCTCTTTTTTTGTTTATAGCGCAAAATAAAAACCTCAGAGATGATCAAATACCACCAAAAGAAAGCTCTATTTGTGTGAAAAAAGGTACATCAATTTTGTTTGGGTACAACGTCGCACGATCGCGCAAATGTCAGTTAAAGCGACACAGTGCCGTATCGCAAAAATGGCCCGATCATTGAGCAGCCAAATCTTCCGGGGCTGAAGTGGTTAATAAAGTTCATAAATTTTAGCCGATTTTTGTGGCACTCGCCTTTTCCCCTTTTATGATTGACTATGGAGGTTGCGGAGACCTTTTCAGGCCCTGCTTCTGAGGAGGACGATTAACTGCATGGAGGTGTTAGCTCAGACACACCTGCTTTGGTGTCTGCAATGGGTTTAACATGTCCATATTTGCCAATCTGATAAATGGATCATATAACTATCATCCCTTTTACATGGAAAGCCTCAGTTCAGAAACTCTTCAGACAACCTGGAACACTTCTTATTGTTTCTGCACTGGTTGATGAGCAAATACTGTATATAACAAATATGGTGGTGGGGTATGGCGCTGCTCGTTCCTTGTGTACACTCTAAAGTGGGTAGGAGGATATGGCTATGTGCTGCTGAGCAAACAAAGTATATGTGTATGTGATGTACACAAAATAAGTGAATAACCCTTGATCCCAAGGGACACCTGTATATAAACCTCTAAAAAAACGCTAAAGTGCAGTGAGATCACTAGTGATTTTTAAACGTGCATGATTGTGAGCCATAAGCATGTGAAAATACCAAATCCATAATTAAGGTGTATGTGGTACTAGCAAAAAATACGAAGCAAATATATATATAAAGATAAAAAATTGTGAAAAAATGCTGGAAAAATGTGTATAAAAAATTATATAAAAAATTGATATAAGTCCACTCCTTATTCGGTTGTTCCCAGTGCTCAATAGATGATAATTGACAGCAGATACTCTTTCAATGATTATCCAAATATTCCCCCACAAGGGTACCCACTACCCACTCACCAGCTCCTCACACCCCTACAGGGGTAAACAGCATGATGCGATTGCTTCCGATCAGGTCCGTGTGTCCCCAGCTATTTCTCCAAAAAGGGCAGTTTGCAGCACAATCCAGAGATTTCCACGGTCTTGCCTTTCTGATAGGCCCCGATTTTAAGAAAACGGTGGTAGTGGGTTACCTCAGTAAGGAAGATGAGAGACTCCCATAGTGTAGTATGCCAAAAAAAATATTAAAAATATATATAAAATAATATTTAACAAACCGCCTGTGCGGCTAGTCCTTAAAAATAATACCAAGAAACGAACACACAGCGTCCTGGTCCCATGTGTGCCGGATAGCAGCGTGCGCTACAGCTGCGTGATTGATTAGAGGTCCTAAGCGCAGGAACATACATTTTCTTTCTAAATAGTGTATATAGACAGTGGACTCTTGTTTACCAGTCAAGATCCAAAGTGGAAAATGGGGTGATACCTAAAACAATGCATTATTGGTATTGAACTAAGTGTGTGTGTGTGTGTGTGTATAATAGGTTAGTAGGTGCATCAGTGACATTCAACTCCCAAATTGTACATTTGCTATCATCCATAACACCTCTATAGGGAAAACCGGAAAATCTCCTCACAGGCACCACAATAGCACTGAACTCTGAGACATCAAGTTGTGACTATATGTAGCGGGGTCCTCAATTTAGGGGTAGTGTTTGAGTGGTAGTTATGCTCAAACACCTAAATTGTTAGGACATTATTAACCATTTTGTCTGCAGGAAGAGTATCGGTGTACCGTTCCCTGTGGCATGCAGGTGGCGCTGCCATGGTGGGCCAGGGTTGAACCGCTGATACAGTGCTGTGCCTTGTGTGTCCCCTCTCTGCAACCATACAGTGGGAGTGGTCGGCCTGCTGTGTATGCTGGGAGTGGATATAAAAGGGGCAGACGCTACCTGTAGGGAAGTTCGTTCATCGTCGGGAGTCCTACTCCCAGGGAGTGTGTGTTCCTGTCCGCCCTGGGCACCTTTGGCCCAGTGGCGGTGGTCGGTGAATCAGTCCCAGGCACCTTTAGCCCTGGGGCTGCAACTAAAAGCCTTGGGCCCAGCACCTTTGGCTGGGGCCCATCAAGGATCGAGGAATCTCAGGGTGCTGCCTTGCGAGGGGACCCGCATCTTAGACGAGGAGGCCGGGGAAAGACCGTTCCAAGGGACTGGTGAGAAGTCACAGTGAAGGAAGGGGCCTGGTAACTCTCTGGAGGGATGTCTTCTCCTTACAAAGAGGTCAAGCTTTGAAAACTAAGTTCACCAGGTCTGTGGCAGAGACCAAGTTCGCCAGGTCTGTGGCAGAGACCAAGTGCACCAGTTTGTGTAGTGATTGTGCGGTTAGTTAAAGTACCATTCTGGTTGCTAGTCCCTATCTAGAGAGACTATCCAAATGGACTAAGTCTGCATGAGACGCCAAGCAGTGAAGTGTATTTCGTGTGTGCCTGGACCTCTCCCACACCTTATGCTGTCCTGTTCTCTCTACAACCTTTCCTATCAGAGACTGTCTTTTAAGAGAAATAAACTCTCATGCCCCATACACACGATCGTTTTTCTTGCCATTTTTTTTCTTGCCGTTTTTCACGTCGTTTTTTTTCATGTTTCCTCTCAAGCCTGTCTTGCGTACACACAATCATTTAAAAAAACGATCAAGCAAAGCGCAGTGACGTACGACGGCACTATAAAGGGGAAGTTCCGTTCGAATGGCGCCACCCTTCATGTTAGTAAAGTTTGTTGAGCGACGATTCGCTCTTTTCAGTCTCGTGCTTTTCAGTCCGTGACTGCGTGACGAATGTGCTATCTCCATTACGAACGCTAGTTTTACCAGAACGAGCGCTCCTGTCTCATACTTGATTCTGAGCATGCGCGTTTTTTTTCATGTCGTTAAAGCATACACACTATCGTTTTTCACGTCGTTAAAAAAACGACATGAAAAACTACGTGAAAAAAGAGAGCATGTTCGAAATTTTTAATGGCCGTTTTTCACGTCGTTAAAAATGCTCTGGAGCATACACACGATCATTTTTAATGGCCATTTTTTTTAATGGCATTTTTAACGGCATGAAAAACGATCGTGTGTATGGGGCATAAGTT
Organism: Rana muscosa; assembly: GCA_029206835.1. NCBI lineage: Eukaryota > Metazoa > Chordata > Amphibia > Anura > Ranidae > Rana > Rana muscosa. Next base: position 758,561,730 of record CM055118.1, on the reverse strand, counting down.
GGAGTTACGGCTGGTGTGGACCTTGAAGTCATTGGGGGAAATAGAGACTTGTCTTTATTGAGCATGGAGATAAGGGCCATTCTCTGGAGAACCTGGCTGTGAAGACCTGTTTCATAACATCGCTCAACCTTTTTACACAGGAGGGTACGGGCATATAGAGCTGGGTGTGCCCTCTCTTCCTGCGAGGAGCCAAAGACAAGGAGGAGAGGGTGGTAAGCGCTATATATAGAAATAGGAGTTAGAGAAATATTGCGAATTCGTAAGGGCACTACAGCACATGCAATTGGCAAAGGTGAATTCTGAGCATTGATGACAAATATAAGTTTTCAGGTTAAGAAAAAATAGAATTTTTAATACAGCTTACCTGTAAAATCCTTTTCTTGAGAATACATCACGGGACACAGAGACTTAGATAAGTACTTAGTGGGTTAGATAGTCACCATCAGGTGATTGGACACTGGCAACCCTAATTACAAGGTGAGTTCCTCCCCTATATAACCCCTCCCACATGGAGAGCTCCTCAGTTTTGTAGCAAAGCAATAAGTGTCCCAACGTATAATCCCGAAGAGGGGCAGGAGCTCTGTGTCCTGTGATGTATTCCCAAGAAAAGGATTTTACAGGTAAGCTGTATTAAAAAATCCTATTTTCTTGTTCATACATCACAGGACACAGAGACTTAGATAATTATTTAGTGGGATGTCCTATAGCAATGCCCAAATTAGGGGAGGGAGACACAGATCAGAATCACAGACCGCCATCAGACAAGAGGACCTACACTGCAGCCCGCAGCACACTGCGCCCGAAGGCGGCATCCTCATGCCCTCTCACATCCACCTGGTAAAATCTAGTGAATGTATGGACCGAAGACCAAGTAGCAGCCTTGCAGATCTGAGCCATGGAGGCCTGGTGATGCACTGCCCATGAAGCACTAACTGCCCTGGTTGAGTTCACTCTAACCTGTAAAGGAGGAATCTTCTTTTGTGAAGCATAGGCCTGAATAATGACTTGTCGAAACCACTTTGAAATAGTGGACTTTGATACTGCCTGGCCCTTCCTTGGGCGCTCTGGTAGAAATAGACAATCAGTCTTTTGTATCTGAGCCGTAGCTTGCAGATACATTTTTACCGCTCTTTAACCACTTCAATACCATGCACTTATACAGCTTCCTGCCCAAGCCAATTTTCAGCTTTCAGCACTGTCGCAATTTGAATGACAATTGCGCGGTCATGCTACACTGTACCCAAACAAATTTTTTATCATTTTGTTCCCACAAATAGAGCTTTCTTTCGGTGGTATTTGATCGCCTCTGCGATTTTTATTTTTTGCACAACAAATACAAAAAGAGCGAAAATTTTGAAAAAAAATGACGTTTTTCTTTGTTTCTGTTAATTTTTTTTGTAAATAAGTACCTTTTCTACTTCAATGACGGGCACTGATAAGGCGGCACTGACGGGCACTGATAAGGCGACACTGATGGGCAACGATGAGGTGGCACCAATGAGGTGGCACTGATGAGGTGGCACTGATGATGGGCACTGATAGGCGGCACTGATGGGCACTGATATGTGGCACTGGTATGCGGCACTGATTGGCACTCATAGGCGGCACTGATTGGCACTCATAGGCGGCACTGATTGGCACTTATAGGCGGCGCTGATGGGCACTTATAGGCGGCACTGATAGGTGGCACGGACGGGCACTGATAGGTGGGCACTTATGGGCACAGATGGGCACGGATGGGCATGGATGGGCACTGATAGGTGGCACTGATGGACACTAGTAGGTGGCACTGATGGACACTGATGCCCAGCAATGCCAGCCACCACACATTGTGGTGGTGCCATCATAGTGCCAGTCAGTGCCCATTTATTTTTTTTATTTTTTTTATTACATGTGGATGGCCATCGGGGCCATCCACATGCTTGGGGCTTCCTGGGGCGTCCTGGGGGGCTTCCCTGGTGGTCTAGTGTGGGTATCCGAGGGGGGGCTGCGCTGATAAACGATCAGCGCAAACCCCCCCTGTCAGGAGAGCCGCCGATCGGCTCTCCTCTACTCGCGTCTGTCAGACGCGAGTGAGGAAGAGCCGATCAACGGCTCTTCCTGTTTACATCGTGATCAGCCGTGATTGGACACGGCTGATCACGTGGTAAAAAGCCTCCGCCGGAGGCTTTTTACCGAGATCAGTGTAGCGGTGGGTCAGACTGACCCACCGCTCCACCGATCGCCGCGAAGCGCGCCCCCCCCGGGCGCGCGGCGGCTGTTATCCTGCAGGACGTCATATGACGTCCAGTGTGGATAACTGAACCACTTCCCGGACATCAATCTGCTATTGACGGGGCGGGAAGTGGTTAAATATCTAAAGATTGTAATTTCTCTTCTTCCGCGGACTGCGGATCTGGAAAAAGGATAGTAGGACTACATCTTGATTCAGATGGAATCCTGAAACCACTTTCGGTAAAAAAGCTGGGTGAGGTCGCAACACCACCCTGTCCTTATGAATAACAAATATGGCTCTTTACAAAAAAAGAGCTGCCAACTCCGATACCCTCCTTGCTGAGGATACGGCTACAAGAAAAAAACAGTTTCTTTGTCAAAGAATTAAAGAAGCATGTTGCAATGGTTCAAAGGTTGTTTCTGTAAAAACAGATAACACTAAATTTAAGTCCCACGGGCACACAGGAGGCTTACCCGGTGGAGTCAAGTGCAGTGCTCCTTGGACAAAGGCCTGGATCAGGGAATGAGAGGCAAGCGGTCTCTGAAAGAATACACACAAGGCCGAGATCAGGCCCTTGATAGTACTCAAGGCCAGCTTAATTTCTACGCCTAACTGAAGAAAGGCAAGAATTTTGCTAATGGCATATCTTTTAGGATGCCATCCCCTGGATTCATACCAGGAAACATACGCCTTCCAGATTCCATAGTAGATGAGCCTGGAGGCCCGCATTCTAGCGTTAACCAGAGTGGATAGGACTGGGCCCTAGAGCCCACGACCCTTAAAAATGTAAGGAACAGCCTCGAATGAGGCTACCATCTTTCCTAATAATCTCACGCATAGACAAATGGAAGGATTTTTCCTTGCTTTGACCACTCAGACCAAATCCTTTATGGCTTTGGCCTTGAACTGGGTAAGAATACCCCGGTTTGGATCGTGTCTATGATCATGCCCAAATACTCCAGCCTTCTTCGAGGTTGTAAGGAGAATCTTTGTAGTTTGAGGACACAGCTTAGGTACTCTAAATACTCCACTGTGCTGCGAACATTGCGGTCTAGGCATGGTACGAACTGATCTGTGAGCAGCAGATTGTCCAAAGCTGTTACTGCTATACCCCGCGCCCTTAGCATCGTCACGGGCAGTGCTAGTACCTTCAGGAACACTCAAGGTGCCGTAGCCAGACTGAACGGTAGGGCCACAACTGAAAGTGGCGCTGATCCACCGCAAACCTTAGAACTTTTGGTAAACGGAATATTGGCACATGTAGATATGCATCTCTGCTGTTTATTGATGCCAGAATTTCTCCTCCCTGAAGGGTGGAGACCACTGAACGTACAGACGCTATGCGGAGGAGCGAATGTTCAGAACTGACTCAGGTCTTTCAGATCTAGAATAGATCTGAAATCCTTGTTTGGTTTTGGAACTGTAAAGAGGTTTGAGTAGAACCCTGAGCCCTGTTCTTCTGGGGCTACTTGTATGATTACCCCTTGGGCCAGCAGGCATTCCAGGGCCAATAGCAAGGCCTTCTCTTTTCTGGACTCTTGGAGATTCTTGATCTCAGAAAAACACGGGAAGGCAGAAGTTCCCGGAACTCTAGCTTGTAGCCTAGAGATACCGTGGAGATGACCCATTTGTCCTGAAGCTCTTCTTGCAAAGCGCAGCAGCCTTCCCCCCACTCGGCCGAGCGGGGGCGCCCCTTCATAGGGATATTTTGGGGTTCCGCTTAGCAGACCTTGAACCCCTAGATCTTTTCTGCCCTTGGGCTTGGCCCTGGGCCTTACCCTAGTAGTACACTGGGGAGGCCGGCCCCACTCCCTGGAAATCGAAGTTCCAGGGGCTGGGAAAGAGAACATTTACTCTTTTTTAACCGGTAACAATGTAGATTTGCTTCCGGTAATCTTTGGATAACTTTGTCCAAATCATCCCCAAACAGGCATTTCCCCATAAAAAAGAGAACGCCGCCAAGTATCTTTTGCAAGAAACTTCAGCTTCCCAATGCTTCAGCAAAAGGGGACCTGCGATGTGTACCAGCAGGAGATTTAGAGTCCATAATCGCATCAACCGCAAAATACAGGACCTTAGGAAGGTCTGCATAAACCTCAACTTCCTCTGCAGGCAGGAGGTTAACCACCTGTTTCATCTGTTCCTTAAGGAACTGGCAGAAGCCAAATTGCTGCAACTGCAGGTGGACTACAGCATCAGCCATGGAGAAGTAGGCTTTATGCAAAGATTCCAGCTTATATCCGTTGGATCTTTGAAGCCCTGAGCATTGTTCACGGGACAGGTCAGGCTTTTAATTTGCACAAGAAATAGCCGCGTTTATAGCTGGCAACCCCATTTCTTGGTGAATTCTTCCTCCACTGGGTAAGGAGGAAAAAGCCATTAGGAGGAGAAAACAGTTTATCTGAGTGAGCCCAGTTGTCACATATGAACTTCTCCAACAAGGGATGAATTGGGAAGGTATATTCAGCCTGTGGGGATTTCCGGGATCCCAAGGAGGAAACAGAGGACATGGCAGCTTCAGCAGAAGGAAAATTGTATGTGGTACGCACCATCTCTGTATAACATTGCACCTGCATCTTAAGCACCTGAGAGGTAGAGGAGATCTTCTCATACTCTGAATCCTCAGACCGCTTCTGATTCCCATCCCCAGATAGGGATATCTCATCATCCGAATGTTCATCTGATAAGGAACCCAGAGAAGAGGAATTGGATATACCCCGTTTTCTGCCATTTTTTAAGGAAGTTGCAATTAATGTAACAATCCTTCCTTTCAAGCCATCCAAAGCAGCTTACACAATGTCTTCATTGACATATACAGGAGCTGCAACATTAGGAGAGGCTGAAAGCCTGACAGGGGTACAGACTCATCCTGTGAGGTTGTTACCCATCTGTCAGGGAAGATGGTAATCTGCAGGCATGTTCAGAATCCCCAGCTCTTAGGCGGGGATTTCTTAGTGCCTCCTTACCTGCCCCTGAAACCCTCTTACCGGGAGACATAGCCCTAAGCTATAAGCATATGTACTAGTACAAGTGCAACCACTGTTGCCGAGTAGGTGTCTTAGGTATGCCTGGATCTGATCCACTGAGATGCTTACAGCCCACAGCTCTGTGTCCCACCGCTTACAGAAGGCTCTGGTGTGCTGGGTTTTTAAAACATGCCGCTTTGGCACCTGCGCACTGATGTGCCGTGCACACACACGCGCACGCAACCACGTCTTCCCCTGCATTTTCCTGCACACCTGAACAGTCAAAAAAGTGCGCCCAAGCGTGTGCACGACTGTCATGGTGGCGACCAGGAGGGAGGGGGAGAGAGAAGACCACTGGAAGACTTCATGGAACCTGTGGACTACATGGGGTCTCTCTATTATGAGTTGTGGCAGAGCCTGCAGCGGAGGAGGTGAGCGGTTTTTATAATAGACCAACTTCACTGAGCGTGTTCCTGGACAGCATGTAAGTATACACCAGGTATGTTACTTACTCCCTCTGGTGGCGGAAACCAGGTAAGACATACAACTACTCATAGAAGATAATACTTAATAAATGATCTTCACTTACCTTATCCCTGCCGCAGGAAAACTGTTGAGAACAACAGATCCAGCCTTCACCCATCACGGCTGGTAGTGTTATGCCAACCTTCAGGGTTCTGGGTCACTATTTAAAGGAACCTCTTCCCTGGACCTGTAGAAGACTCTGCCAGGAGCTTTTCGTGCCACTTAGATTAGTATACCAAAGACTGGATCCCAGAGCCCAGACCTCCGAAGAGAGACATTACAGGCAAACCTTGTTTCTTCTTTACAGGAGGCCCAGGTACCATCCATTTTAGGTGTTTAGTAATAGCCCGAGGCATGGATCTGGTTGTATAGCTCATAGGCCTCCGCAGAGACCATCAAACAGAGTTTTCTTCTTAGCACATGTTCAACGTGACCAACCACCTTAGACACTGGCGAAAAAACTGAGGAGCTCTCCATGTGGGAGGGGTTATATAGGGGAGGAACTCGCCTTTTAATTAGGGTTTCCAGTGTCCAATCACCTGATGGTGACTATCTAACCCACTAAGTAATTATCTAAGTCTCTGTGTCCTGTGATGTATGAATAAGAAATCCTAAATAAAAGGGTGATGGTATACTGGAGCCGAGTAATGTAACAGAGGGTTCAGGGAGATGTTGGAGATGTCATTGTCAGGGAACACTCTAAACAGGGGGTTAGCAACATGTAGATCACGATCTACCATTAGATCGCGGACAGGTGACTGGTAGATCGCGGCCTGGGCTTGCTGACCCGCCACTCTAGAGCATCAGAGTGCAATGGAGAAGGGCTACTTGTAAAGTTGAAACTGTAGTAGAGAGCAGAAGCCGTATAAGCCAATGCTTCCTCTGTAGTGCCGACTCCTGTCCCATGCAGAGTAATACCAACTCCACCTCTTTTCCTGGCTAGCAGTCTCCCGAGTGGTGCCAGCAGCAGGAAAGAGGAGATCTTCAGGTCAGGGTGAAGCAATACACTAGGCATAGTAGCAGCGATGTGTTGCTTTATCCCCACCTGCTTTAACCCCTTGAACCCTGCAGAAGCATGCAGTTTTGGGGTACTTGCAGAGTGGCCCCATTTACTTGAATGGGTCAAGATTGGCAGGCCGTAGCACCCACCAAAAGCAACAGGGGGCTTAACTGCTGCTGCATCATGTGTACACCAAACAGGGGAAGGGATTTGGGGTGGTAAAACCAATACTCAACCGCAGGGTTTTACCACCTCCCAGAATTATTAGAACAAGCCTAAGGGCTCTGCGCCTCTGAAAAGCGATATGAGTTTGTTTGACATGTGGTGAGGTAGCAATATGTTGCCACCTCACTACCTGATTTAAACCCATGATTGCTGTGCAATGCAAGCGATTACAACACGGTAATACAGCAATTAGAGGTTTAAATACGGTGTGAGGTAGCGACACTGTGCCCAGTGATCTTTGACGTCCCCCATGTTGTTTAGGTAGATCTCCGCCTCTTTAAGGTTGCCTACCCCTGCTCTAGAGTGATTCCAGGATGAAAGTGAGTCTGGAATAATCTGCAGGCATTTAAGCATAAAGAAGGTTTAGCATATGTGGCTAGAACAGTAGCTAAGGTGTGAACATATAATCTACTTGGCTTTTTAAGATTTTTATCCTATGTGTACTTGTTGTTATCAAGACTTCCAGCCAACGGCTAACAGAAAACCACTTTTCCCTTACCTAAGAAATAAACCTCAAAAATAATAACTGTAACAGATATACACAGTTTATCTATTATTTTAAATCTTGATAATTTACATGTGTTTGACATGCATTGGCTGAGTTCCTGACTGATTTTTCTGATACGTTGACGCTCGTCAAAGGGCCAAATGATGACAATGACTGCTCGTAAAAACCCACTTAATCTAAGTTAATAATGCATGTAAAAATGTATGAATAGAAAGGTGAGGACCCCACCTAAAAGGGGTGCCAGAGTACAAATACAGTATAGTAACAACTTCAACAAAGACAAAATACCAATGTCAAAAGGTGCATATGTGATAGATGCACTGACGTCACAAGGCTTTAAATATTTAAAACATTATTTAAAAAAAAGAATAAATAATGAATCTGCTTATTGTAAACATTATACTTCTACCTATTCTACCAATGAAATGTAATACCTACTGTAGGACAATAGAACTGGTTCACGTCATATAACCACTCGACTATAGCACAAGTTGTCATCTTAGTATGACCACGTTTAGTCTGTAATTTTAAAATCTGGTTTATTTATGAAATCTTTTTCTATATATGTTGTTTATTACATATATATTATTTTACAATTACGTAAATATGTTTCTTTCTTAGGAAGAAATATATTGCTGAAAAAGTGAAAAGTACTTTAGTCAGGTTTAACTAACAGCATCAGGTATAACCTGGTCAGTGACCCCTGGCATGTGTGCCATTGGTAGCACACGTCACCCTTTCTGCTGGCATGCTGCTTTCCCCATATGCAGAGCTGTGCAGGGAAGCGGTGGGAGGCATATCTTCTGCCTCAGTAGTGATCGCAGATCCACCTCTCAAGTCTATTTCAAGAGCTTGTATGTTATATCAGATAAGTAGGTAGCTATGTCTCATCTGCACAGCTCAGCATTTGGAGAAGGGGAAAGAAAGAAGCTGTTTAAGTCATGATCATGGCATTTGCCTGGTGTCAGTGTTTTTTTTATTTTTATTATTTTATTTCTTACTATTTTTTACAACTTTATAGTTTTATTATTTTTTACAACTTTATATATATATATATATATATATATATATATATATATATATATATATATATATATATAATTTACCAGTGAGTTTTTTTAGGTGTGTGCCTCATGGGACTTGTAGTTTCTCAACAGATGGAGGGCCACCAGTTTGAGACCCCTGATAAACTTTAGGGTTTTCTCACACACAATGTTCTAGAGCAGTGGTCTTGAAACTGTGACTCGGGGGCCGGATGTGTCCCTTTGCTTGCCTTTATCTGGTCCTTGGGGCACTTTTCCTCCCACTGACACTCAGTGGCTGCCCATCAATAGGGGGCGCCGCCCCCCCCCAAAGCTACTTATTTAAAAAAAAGTGTCCCTTTAAGTGAGTGTGTTAAGGGCGCCGGACACGGGGTGCTATTGGAGGCATGACCCGTGTGTAAACACGTGATTGGGGCTAAGAAGCTCTATTGGCATAGTTTAGAGTGTATTCAGGGCGCAAAGCTTGTAGCCATGAAAACTCCACCTCTAGGCTCTAGCATTAGGTTTGCAGTGCTTGTAATTGATTGGGTCCATAGGGTGGGGCATTAGTCAGACTTGCAGCGTCATTGGCTCACAGGCTGCCTGTCTCCATCAGTAAGTGAGGGGGAAATCACCAGCAGAAGAGAACTAGTCAGGGCAGACAGGGAGCAATGTGCAGAGGCAGCTCCATTCATCTCCCTGTGACACAGACTCGGCATCCAGCAGTGCACACAGAGGGATCACACAGAAATCTTCAGGTACATTTCTACATGCCAGGACTGGAGGGGAGAGGGAGGCAGAAGGGGCTATTATCACTGTGTCCTGAGAGACTGTAAAGCAGAATTTTAATCTCCAACTTTACTTCACCTCTCTCCATGTAATGCAAATCTGTACACCTTCCCTTTTCTCCCCTGTCTTCAGCTGCTATAGAGAAACAAAAAGGCATTGTTCTTAAATTAACATTATTCACATGTAAATTGTGCGGGCATTGTTATGCAAATTCAGGTTGACCGCCGTGATTCATATGCAAATCACGCCCCATCCGCTGCATGCCGCCCACCTAGACAGCATACAGGTGAGCATAGGGGGCATGTAGAGGTAATCAAAAAGGGGGGCTTGAGGTGCAGAGGTGAGCAGAGGTGTGCAGTCAGAGGTGGTGTACAGAGGTGCAGAGTGGATGGGAAGGAAGGGTTGGATTGCAGAGGTTAGCAAAGTAGGGGTTTGGGGGACAGAGGTTAGCAGATGATGAGTTAGGGGCAGAGTTGTACTGATGGGAGATAAGAATGCAGAGATTAGTAGACAGATGGGGGGGGGCACAGTAGGTGTACAGACCCAGGAACTCAGCACAGGGATGATGGGAACCCCTCATAATGGGCACAGCAGGTGTACAGACCCAGGAACTCAGCACAGGGATGGTGGGAACCCCTCATAATGGGCACAGCAGGTGGGCAGACCCAGGAACTCAGCACAGGGATGGTGGGAGCCCTCATAATGGGCACAGCAGGTTTACAGACCCAGGATCTCGTTACAGGGATGGTGGGAACCCCTCATAATGGGCACAGTAGGTGTACAGACCCAGGAACTCAGTACAGGGATGGTGGGAACCCTCATAATGGGCGCAGCAGGTGTATAGACAGACCCAGGAACTCAGTACAGGGATGGTGGGAACCCCTCATAATAGGCAAAGTAGGTGTACAGGGATGGTGGGAGGAACCCTCATAATGGGCACAGCGGGTGTACAGAACTGGGAACTCAGTACAGGGATGGTGGGAACTCCTCATAAGGGGCACCTCAGGTGTACAGACCCAGGAACTCTGCACAGGGATGGTGTGAACCCCGCATAATGGGCAAAGTAGGTGTACAGACCCAGGAACTCAGTACAGGAATGGTGGGAACCCCTCATAATGGGCACCGTAGGTGTACAGATCCGGGAACTCAGTACAGCCTGTCCTTATACATTTACTTGAGATCATTTAGACCCGGTGGGTCTCTATAGTGGGAGGTAGCACCAACACCCCATTCTTTTATATTATATCCTATTCTCCCTAGGGAGTTATTAGGGGGGCTGAACCTCTGTCTGGTGTTTTCCTGAGCGTGGATTCCCTACTTGTTTAATAATAGTCTAATGTCCATAAAATTTCATAATCTACCCAATAGACCTCATGCACACAGGGTGTTTACTTTGCTCCTCTAAACATCAGAACTCCTGGCAGGAGAAAAGCCCACTGCAGGCACGTCATACGTTTTATCGTAAATGTATCCTATTGGCCATAATATTTATTTGTTCTGGCCATTTAAATGCATTACCTCTCAAATGCGCCTAAATGCGTCTAGCGTTTCAGTGTGTTTAGCTTTTTTTCTGCGCTTCGCCTCCTCTCCTAAACGTGCTTTCCATGGGGTTTTTTTTTTCAGACTGCAATTGCTCTGCTTCTAATATGTCTGTAAACGCCTGTGTACACATGGACACATAAGCTAACATACAGGTGCTTTTACAGGCTGAGAAAAAAAATGTCAAATGCCAGTTTTTTTTAAGCTTTAATCGGAGCCCTTTGTAATCTCATGTAGCCATATTCCTAAGCGATCACCACAAGTCTTTTTCTGTGCTTGATATACCATCAGTCCGATTCATGCTTCAGAGTAAGTTTAAGTCCAGGCTAGATTCACACTGTTGTGCAGAGAGGCTCACAGCAGGGGTTCCGGTGCGTCCCTGTTCTCCATTTCAGGGATGAATAGGGCCCGAATTTTTGCCTGCATTTGGACCTAAAACAAAGCATATTTCCAGGTTGTAAGTTGGCAAATGTCATTGCAGATCCCTACTTGTTATTGCTTGTATTGAAACTTACATAACACAGTTGGTGTTCTGTACATTGACCGAGTACAAAACACCACCCTACATGTACACCATGTTTAAACATTTGCCAGTTTTATGAGTCATAGAGAGCAGCAGATGAAACTACATAGGTAATTTTAATTGTAAAAATACAAAATGTAGTGTAGAACTTACATTTTTTTCTTATCAAAAGCGAAATTAACTTTTAAATGTAACCCCTGTCATCTAACGTTTAATGTTGTAGAGAGGCTATGCAATGGGTTAATAAAGTCAGAACTTAAAATGCAAGTTTAAAGCATTTCCTAGTCTGTGATCTCCAGATATGGTCTGGGTTTTAAAACAAATTGAAGCTTTGTTGGTGTATAATGTGCAGCCTGGTATATGATGTGCAGAGCCCTGTGTATAATGTGCAGCCTGGTATATGATGTGTAGGGATGAGCTCTGGCGTGTTCGCATACTCCACGTGCAGAGCCCGCCAGGAAGTCGGCACGGCGCTGCGATAATCACAGGCAGGGAGACATTGTCCCATTGCTTGGCTGCAGAGATCGGGAAATGTCTCCCTGCCTGTGATTAGCGCAGCGCCGTGCTGACTTCCTGGCGGGCTCTGCACGTGGAGTATGCGAACGCACCAGAACTCATCCTTAATGATGTGCAGAGCCCTGTGTAAAATGTGCAGCCTGGTATATGATGTGCAGAGCCCTGTGTATATTGTGCAGCCTGGTATATGATGTGCAGAGCCCTGTGTATATTGTGCAGCCTGGTATATGATGTGCAGAGCCCTGTGTATATTGTGCAGCCTGGTATATGATGTGCAGAGCCCCGTATATAATGTGCAGCCTGGTATATGATGTGCAGAGCCCCGTGTATAATGTGCAGCCTGGTATATGATGTGCAGAGCCCCGTGTATAATCTGCAGCCTGGTATATGATGTGCAGAGCCCGGTGTATAATCATAGAGGTCCGGGCAACAATCATGTTCCGTTAATAGGCAGTCTCAGTGTAAATAGGCATCCATGCGTGCTGAGCGAGAAGCCGGTGTAAGATCCATATAGGTATATCCGGACAGTCTCTCAGTAAACCAGGAGGAGGGCTGGAACGCAAGCTTGGAGTCTGACTGGGACGCGGCGCTCAGCGGAGTGACGTCACGACCAGCATGCAACGCGTTTCGATGTTAGAGCAGAGAAACAATGAGAGTCACTGCGCGCATCTTTTTCAAGCCTTGAAAAAATATACAAAGTCAAGTGATTGTTTTTTTAAATGTTTGCATTTACAAACAAGTTTATACTTACTTGGCTGGAATTCCAACGGAATTGCACAGAGCGACCCCAAATCTCCTCCTCCTCCTCCGTTCCTGTTTTGAACAAATTATCCGGCAACATAATCCGTGAATTTTAAATCTGTTGTCTTTCTGCCCCTTTGCTGCTATATAAGTATCTAATATGTGTATGTTTATCCATTTCTTCAATAATGCAATATAGTCATGTACGATGCATTATGTGAAAATATTAAAATATTAATTATACAACGTATTCAAGATATGCTAATTACCCCCAATCAATCCTAACTTTTCCCGCACATGCTTCATACAAAGTCCTGCCTTTTTTGTTTTCTTCTTTATCATATATAATTTTACATTACACATACACACACGTAAAAAAAAAAAGGCATTTTTTTTTTTTAGGAGCCTGTAATGCATTGCACACGCAATCTTCTGATCACAGGTGCAATGCAGGACTCCTGCAGACAGTCAGTGCAGCTGTCTGCCCGCATCTTGTACGGGCAGGCAGTTACCAAATGACAGGAAGCATCAATGAACTACCTAGAGCACTCATCAGCAACAGCTGATGGTAGATGTAGTTCTCCCATTCACAGAACTCTGTGAATGAATGACGCAGCCGGATGGGAGGAGAAGATCCCTGGTCCGCTGTCACAATGGGGGCTGCTCATTCAGTAACAGGTTACACCCTGGATACGGGTATAGTATGTTAGGAAAGCTGAACGTACCCTTTAAAGAAATTAAAGCAAAAAAAATCAACCTTTATATAAAAAGGATATTGCCCAATATTAAAAAAATAGCACCTAGAATTTCTATTATGTATTATCTCCCGAAAGTCCATAAAAACATTTTACACCCTCCTGGCAGACCCATAATAAGCGGGATTGACTCTGTGACGTCCCGTATTGGTCGCTACATTGACTTCCATCTACAACCGCTTGTTCAATCTACTCCATCTTTTTTAAAAGGACACGGGAGCCACTATACGTCTTTTAGAAGATGTTGACTTTAGTGAGGATTGCATTCTTGTTACCGCTGATGTGACATCACTATATACGTGCATACCGCACAGATTAGGATTGCACGCGGTGAAACATTTTATGGCTATGTCTGGTCTGATACCTCAGGTCCAACAATGCTATATTATGGATTTGTTAACATTTGCCACTCAGTCTAATTACTTTTGGTATCATGGCCAGTTTTTCTTACAAACTAAAGGTGTCGCAATGGGCGCCAAGTTTGCCCCTAGTCTTGCGAACCTTTTTATGGCCCTGTGGGAGGAGGATGTCGTCTATGCCTTGCAACGCCCAGAACTAGTTCTGTGGGCAAGGTATATCGACGACATCCTCCTCCTATGGAATGGTGATGAGGAGTCTTTGCATGACTTCATGGTCACCCTGAATGATAATGACATGGGTATTGTGCTTACCTATGAGATGAGTCGTAACACTATTCACTTTTTGGATTTAGAGATTTCAGTTGTGGACCAAAGATTGGTGACAAAAACTTTTTTTAAGCCAACAGATCGGAATGGGTATATCCCAATCGGCAGCTGTCATTACAGCTCTTGGCTCAAATCTGTACCATTTAGTCAACTACTTAGAGTCAGGAGAAACTGTACACATCTTGACGATTTTTACATACAAGCAGACACTCTCAAGTCAAGATTTGTTGAGAAAGGATATCTTCCGTCTGCTATTGACACAGAAATCGCTAAGGTGTCTCTGTTAGACAGACAGTCTCTAGTTGTTGAACGTCCTAAACGTCCACCGGATCCACGATTTAGGTGGTCCTTTATGACTCAATTCTCTATACAGCACAGACGGATCAAGCATATCCTTAACCGACACTGGGGAGTTTCCAAGAACGATCCCCTGCTGGGCCCAGTGCTCCCAGATCGGGCAGGTGTTGTATATAGGGGAGCTCCATCTCTTCACAACCAGATTGCTTCTAATGTAGTCGACCCTCCGGGCAAATCATGTCCGTCTCTTTTTCCTAACATGAAGGGTTACTATCCGTGTAAACGCTGTAATGTGTGTATACACAATGTCATTGGGCGTAGTAGAAGTGTCAGTTTCACATCTTCTACCACCTCCACCATATATCATATGAAACAGTTTACCACATGCACTACAAGTTTTATCGTATACCTTATTACATGTCCATGTAATAAGCAGTATGTGGGACGCACTATTCGTAACTTCTCTATTCGTGTTAACGAACACATTACAGGTATCAAAAAAAGGTCGCACCAACCATAGTGTACCTAGGCACTACCTCCATGTTCATAATAAGAAGGTTATAGGCACCAAATTCCAGGTGATTGACCACTTTGTCCCTCACTGGAGAGGGGAGTCTCGCGTTAGGGGTGTTTCCCAATTGGAAACTTTCTGGGTTTACCAACTTCGATGTTATTCGCCGTTTGGGCTTAACATCGATTGGGACATTAATTATTTCATTAATAAGGCCTAACTTAGGATTGGTCTATCCCCATGTCCCAGTTCTATATTGATGTGGGTGATCATCTATGCCTTCCTTTTATTTGTAATTTACCTTCCATTTTCCTGGTTCCATTTTTGTTATATATCATCCCATTTTAGGATTAATTATTCCATTATTTAATTTATTACTGTTGGCCATTATCATAGCTACAGTATATTCCTTTTTCACATTTTCTCATATAGATATATGATTTTTATATTATTATTTATATGTATTATATGTATAGTTATTTTTAAATATTTTTTATCTATGCTATACATCTCATGTCTACTTATACGATGTGGATGTTATCCGTAGTTGGTTATCTGCACCTAGTGGTATAATAGATTAATGACCAACATTTTTTTGGTATTAATGACTTTTCTTTTACATACTTGCATAGTTGTCATATACTGCCATTATTGTACCCTTTTCTAAGTAGGTGCTTTTTATTCTCCTTTCCACCCTTCAGGATGTTTTTATATTTATTTTTATAGATTTCATTTGTGTTATGAGTGATCCCTGCATCGTATTGGTGTTATAGACCAATACTTTTCAGTGAGATCAGTTATGCTTGCCCCCTTTTACGTCCATCATTTCTATTAGCCAAGCTCTGCTTTTGTTTGTGCTGACTTTGGAAGCGCAGAGGGGCTGCTATCGGTGTGGTTACATGGCTGTCTGTCGCTGGACGCACTTCCTGTTGCGGTTCATGTCATGGACCTTGCGATGGAGGTATGGAACGCAAACACTTCCTGGAGGAGTTGCGTGATGACGTTCCCCAGCGTCATTATGATGACGTCATTACGTGCGTCGCTTACACGATGCGATGCACGTGGGACAAGGAACACAATCACTCCTCGGATTGGCGGCGTGATGACGCATGCCAGCTGAGACGTCATGTCTCATCTCCGTGCGCGGCCCCTGCTCGCTCCATTGGTCTGAAGTTCTGACTTTGCTTAATGACGAGTATGAAGGTGGGTAACCTCAGTTTGCGATTGGACAGCCTCTCTTACAGGGAGGTTACACATCAGCTGTGATGAGTTCAAGCAATCATGTTCTATGTATATTATGGCGTGGTATTTTCCTGCAGGTTCATGCCCCAGTTGATGCATTTTTTATGCGAAACATGTCGGGTACATGAACCTGCCTTGCAGCTACGCCGTTATTTGATACCATTTCTGTGATCACCATTTTTGCAAGTCTCTGCATGGATGCCTGCATGATTTTTTGTTTTATTTTTTACACCATGTGTGTTTTGTGATTTGTTCCTGAATAAATGAGATTTTTATCTTGCCATCTGATCCTGCACTATGAGGAGCCTCCTTTGTTCCATTTTTTCATATGATCTTTGATGTACTGACGTCTTGGAATTTCGTGCCTTTATCTTGGAGAGGATTGGATTCCCTGAGCTTGCTTCATCTGCTGCTGCTCCAAGAGGACGGATCCGGTGAAGTTTATACCTATACCTTCTGCCTGTTTTACTCACCACCGCTGGTGTGTGTGTCCACATATAGGGGTAAGAGTATCCATTTCTTTCCCCCATCCCTGGTGTTGGAGTCACGTCCCCGGGTGCTATGGATCTATGAACATATGTTTCCTATGATCTTGAAGTTTCGTTGGATTTCTTTTATGGGGACAATGCTCTAATGTTTCAACATTCTATGTAGCATTTCTGTCATCCGTTTCCAGTCTACATACTGTCACTCTCATTGGACTTTAATATTAGTTCACTGTACATAATTACCGTATTTTTCGGACTATAAGACGCACTTATTTCCCCCAGAAATATGGGGGAAAATGTCCCTGCGTCCTATGGTCCGAATACATAACAGGGGCCCCGCCCCCCGCCGTCGCTGGCACCGCCCCTGCCATCTGCTCACAGCCTCTGGAATCCCCGACCGCCGCCACTAGCTCCGCCCCCCCGTCGCAGTGTCAGGGGCTTTGCGATTTGAATTAGAGCTGCTCTCTCTCTCTTTCTCTTTTGCTTACAGAAAGGGAGGGGGGGGCGGCGGGGGATATCCGCAGCTCTCCTCTCCCTGTCACAGCGCCGCTGCCGAGTTCTCTGGCAAATAGAGCAGCGGCGCTGTGACAGGGAGAGGAGAGCTGCGGGCTGTCTGTATATCCCCCGCCGCCCCCCTTCCCTTTCTGTAAGGAGAAGAGAGAGAGAGAGCGGCTCTAATTGGATTTGCTGGGTCGCCACCCAGCTTCCTACCCACTGTTTCCCCCCCCATGATTGGCCACAGCAGAGGGCCAATCAGAAGACACTGGGGGCATCATGGGAAATGAAGTCCCTGCAGAGTTCTGGCACCAGTTCCCCCAGCATGCAAGCACTCTGCTGGAGGGAAGGGGAGGGAGGGGGTGTTAGAACTTGAAGAGGAGCAAAAGAGAATACTCTGCTGGGGGACACCACCAGAGAGCCACGCTGTACCCCGCACCACCAGAGAGCCACGCTGTACCCCGCACCACCAGAGAGCCACGCTGTACCCCGCACCACCAGAGAGCCACGCTGTACCCCGCACCACCAGAGAGCCACGCTGTACCCCGCACCACCAGAGAGCCACGCTGTACCCCGCACCACCAGAGAGCCACGCTGTACCCCGCACCACCAGGGAGCCACGCTGTACCCGCACCGCCAGAGAGCCACGCTGTACCCGCACCGCCAGAGAGCCACGCTGTACCCGCACCGCCAGAGAGCCACGCTGTACCCACACCGCCAGAGAGCCACGCTGTACCCACACCGCCAGAGAGCCACGCTGTACCCACACCGCCAGAGAGCCACGCTGTACCCACACCACCAGAGAGGGAGCCACACTGTTCCCGCACCACCAGAGAGGGAGTCACACTTTAACCGCTGTACCCGCACCACCAGAGATGGAGCCACATTGTACCCGCACCACCAGAGAGGGAGAAAGACCGAGCCACTGCCAGGATACAGACATGCTACACTACTGACTAGAGTCACCCCGGGCAACCCAGAGTGAGCGAACGTCCAGCCAGAGGGATCACTGTTGCGATTTCGCTGGGTCTGGTAAGAGGGCCTGTTGGCCATTATTCATTACTGTTCCCAGGGACTGAGCCATTAGGAAGTGCCTAACCTGATATCCTCTAGGCCTTATTGACTGCCACGGCGTCCCCTCTGTCCTCTTCCCACGGCGTCCCCTCTGTCCTCTTCCCACTGCGTCCCCTCTGTCCTCTTCCCACTGCGTCCCCTCTGTCCTCTTCCCACGGCGTCCCCTTTGTCCTCTTCCCACGGCGTCCTTCTCCCAGGGCGTTACTCTGTCCTCTTCCCAGGGTGTCCCTTTGTCCTTCACCCACGGCAACCCTCTGTCCTCTTCCCACAGCGTCCCCTCTGTCCTCTTCCCATGAAGAGGACATTGGGCGGGCCTTGACAGGAAGGGGTGGGTCATATTTAAATTAGGGGGTGCGCAAGTTTAGTCAGGCCTAGGGCAGCACAAAACCTAAATACACCACTGATGGCATGGTCACTCTGCGTTTACTGTGGCATGGTCACTCTGTGTTTACTGTGGCATGGTCACTCTGTGTTTACTGTGGCATGGTCACTCTGTGTTTACTGTGGCATGGTCACTCTGCGTTTACTGTGGCATGGTCCCTCTGCGTTTACTGTGGCATGGTCCCTCTGCGTTTACTGTGGCATGGTCCCTCTGCGTTTACTATGGCAATGGTCAGGCTGCATTTAATGGGCACTGGAAAATATTTTAGTACACAATTTGGTTCAGAATATTTTTTTTTCTTGTTTTCCTCCTCTAAAACCTAGGTGCGTCTTATGGTCAGGTGCGTCTTATGGTGCGAAAAATACGGTATACATGAGTTTTTATACATATGTGTAGGTATTATTTGGAGTGATGCACATTTGAATTTAATTATCTTTGGCCTTTTTGTGGGCCGTATATTTTCACTGTTTGTTGTTTGCCCCAATCCCTTTGTGTGTTTGGGCCATTATACACTATTTGGGCGCTGCATTTTTTGTCTTTATATGTTATTTTTGCAATATGTCTACTTGCTGATGCTGGCAGCCACGATTACACTTTATCCACCCAGTAGCGCAACTTTTTTTATTTTTGCATAATTAAATTAAAGCAGAACTAAACCCTACTATCCTTTTCAGCCAAGGAAGTTGCCATTTTATCCTCATTTTGATCTGCAGTTGTTATGGTGCTGCACAGTGATCAGTTAGGACACCAACCATTTGATGACATGACAGTTTGGCTGAGAGTAAAATCAAATGTGACAGTTATCAGTCACAGCATGCCTTAAAATGTAACGGTTTTGGGAAACAATTGCACTGAAGGGTGTAGTTTCACTTTAACTGTTGTCATCCCGTGGCTGTATTCTTCAGCTCCATTTGTTTAACCCAAAATATAGAAATCCACCTGAGGAACGGAATCCCAACATTTGTAACATCAATTTTAGCCATCTAAGAACATGTCCTCTAAAGTCTATATGGCTTTCCACCTACCTCTTCAGAAGCTCCCTGGGTGTAATCTTGGCGGCTTCCTCTGTGTCACCAAGATCCACGCTGCTACCTTCAGAGTCTGTGCTGTCATTGTTTTAGTTTTTAGTTTTATGTTTGCTTTTGTGCTTTTGCTTCTTGTGCTTTTTTCTTCTGGATTAGACAAACAAAAAAGTTTTAATACAAGTGTGCTAAAACCTGGAGGTTAAAGCTGAACTCTAGCTAAATAAAAACACAACATCATCTCTCTGGACTGAGTGAGAAGCCAGCTCGGCAATATTACCCTTATGTAAATCCTGGAGCCTGATCAGTTATTGGCAGTGTTCACAAATGTCTGGCAAAGATCAGCCTCTAACCTTGTCACCTGTTACAGAATTATTACAATGTTGCAGTTTGATCGGTGGGAGGAGACTGAGGAAATGCTTTTGCCTGCCTGCCTGCCTGCACCAGACCAATGGCATTATTTCAGTCTAGACAAAGTCATAGGACAAAGCTCAAGGACTTTTTTGAAAAAGAATACTGTTGTATATGGTGACCGGTTAGGAATCTAACAAATAAAAGAAGTCTGCACTTCCATTGTGACAGGTTCTCAAAGTAGGTTGCTCATTAGGACCACCAATGACAATGTCTACATGAAACCTATGGATGCATTTCCTTACCATGATCCGTCTCACCTTCTTCTTGTGTTTGAGCTCCTTTTTCAGTCTGTGCTTTTCTTTATGTCTCTTCTGCTTCAACTACTTTAAGGAGCCATCCCGACTGAGTGAGGGAGAGTCACATATAATCCGAGGGGGTCGCTATGGTAAAAGAAAAACAGGAAAAGTGGTCTTCTATGATCAGATTTATGGTTTAGGTCACATATAGTAAAACTCTCCTCCTTTTTGAACCTTCAAAGTGATATTAAAAACTTTTTTTAATATAAAAAAACAAACATGTTATACTTACCTGCTCTGTGCACTGGTATTGCACAGAGGAGCCCCGATCCCGCATTTTTCAGGTCCCCTGCCAGCGCTCCTGGCCTTTCCCTCCTGCCGAGTGCCCCAAAGCAAGTAGCTTGCTATAGGGGAACCCAAGCAGGCTCGCTCCTGAGCCACTGCTCTGTGCTCACACACAGAGCCCTGGCTTGATCCCGCCCCCTCTCTCTCTCATTGGCTCACTGGCTGTGATTGACAGCAGCAGGAGCCGGCTCCCACTGCTGTCTCAGCCAATGAGGAGCGAGAGTCCCCGGAAAGGCAAGGCTCTTGTGCACATCGCTGAATCTTGATGGGCCTCAAGTAGGTATTAGGGGGCTACTGCACACAGAAGGTTTTTTACCTTCATGCATAGAATGCATGAAGGTAAAAAAACCTTCTGCCTTTGGAAACAACTTTAAAGCTGAACTGCAGAATAAGCTTCCTTCCGCCATTTTCAGCAAACACACCCCAAAATTTTCTCAATAAGTGAAAGCAGAACCAAGAAATCTGTACCTTTACTTGCCGTGATGCTACCATCCTTTTCATTTAAGACCGCAGGGAAGAGGGAAATGTAAGGTGCCCAATATCACATTCCTTGGGCACCTGACTGTCTATGTTGCTGAAGTAGTGGTCAGCAGGTTTGTGGGTGAAACCATGTCTAAACAGAATTAGACTGCAATCCAGCATGGGCAAGTTTGTAAAAGTGTAAAGTGCCCTGTGGCTGAGCAAAATTTAACTTAGTACCCAGCAGTGAGCGTTCACCAGCAGGGAAAGACATGGGGAGATGTGTAGACAATATTTCATGGAGTTTGGCTTTAAAAGAAATGCAGACACTTTCTTTTTTTTTTTTTTACTAGGCCTTGGATAAGACCAGTCAACTGTTATCCAAAACCACAGTCAGCAAGGACACTCTCATTGGCCTTATGGATAGCAGTGGGTAGAGGTTAGACCAATGTAAGAAAAATAAAATAAAATAAATATTTATATATATGTAGTGGGTGGTCAATTTAGGGGGAGTCTCTGAGTGGTAATTAGGCTCAGACACCTTAATTTGTTAGGGGTTATGGACCATTTTTTGTCCTCAGGGGATAATGCTGGTGATGAGTTCCCTGTGGCCTGCGGGTGGCACTGCCATTCTGGGCCAGGGTTGGGCCGCGAGCGTAGTGCTATGCCTTTTGTGTCCCCTCTCGGCAGCCGTACAGTGGGGCGGGGAACCTGCTGTGCATGCCGGGAGAGGATATAAAAGGGGCAGACATCTCCTGATCGGGGTTCACGCCTAGGCACCTTCAGCCTGGGAGTGAGGGAGGTTCATCTCCGGGTGCCCTAGGCCCGGAGGCTGTGTTCCAGTTCCATCTCAGGCACCTTTAGCCTGGGGTGATGTACTATCCTGCCGTCCTGTTCACCTGGGTATGAAGACCCAGGGGTTGTGGAAATGGCCCAGGGCCCAGCACCTTCGGCTGGGGTCCGCTAAGGATTGAGGAGTCCAGGGTGCCGCCTTGCGAGGGGACCCGCACTCTCAGAGAAGGGAGGATCATTCCGAAGGACCAATGCGGGAGTCACGGTGAAGGAAGGGTCTGTTGACTCTCTAGGGTGACGTCTTCTCCTTGATGGGGGCCATGTTCTAAGAGGGAGACTATTTCACCAGGTCAGTGGTAGTGGCCTTATCTCACCAGGTCAGTGGCAGTGGCCTTATCTCACCAGGTTAGTGGCAGTGGCCTTATCTCACCAGGTCTGTGGCAGCGGCCTTATCTCACCAGGTCTGTGGCAGAGACCAAACTCACGGTCTGTGGCAGAGACTGTGCACCTAATACACTGCTTGAGAATCTGAGTAGTGAAGATTGAGCTACGTTTGTGCCTGGACCTCCTCCACACCTTGGGCTGTCCTGTTTCCTTGCTCCAACCTTTCCTATCCAAAAGACTGTTTATTGCAAAGCGAGAATAAGTCTTAAGTTGGAGTTTCAGCTGGTGTGGACATTCATGTTACTGGGGAAGTCAAGGACTTGTCTCTACTCACGGTAGAGGTGAGAATCATTCTCAGGAGGATTTTGGCCCTGGCTGCAGACAAGACCCAAAAACACCACTCAAACTTTTTACACAAGAGGGTACGGGCTGATATAGTGCAGTGTGCCTTTCTCCCCCTGCGAGGAGCCAAGTTAAATGCAGGCTGGGGGAAAGCTGGGTGCGCTAGATAGATAGATAGATAGAGATAGATATATATCTATATCTATATCTATATCTATATATGTAGCGCACACCCTCTCCCCACTCCCCTCTATTAAAGTTCTCCAACTCGCACTGTCTCTGGTCTAGGGGTATGATAGGGGAGGGAGAGGGGTGAGCTACGCCAGGCTTCCACCACAGTTACAAAGAAAATCAGAGAGGGGTGGGAGATAGAAGGCCCACCAGATGGTCTATATGGTGATTCAACTACACATTAACTGGTGCAAAAAAATTACTTTATTGATGAACACAAAGAGTAAAAGATCTCAAGGATGAGACAGTTCCCTTGGGGTGTTAAAAAATCTCCCAGAGGGGAACTGGTCCCTCCAAGTATCAGAACCAAAATATAAATACACATATAAAATGTACAACGTTGTGTAGCTAAAAAGATGTGGGAATGTGGCCACCAATTAGACCTCGTGATATGGATTCTATTAATTAACCAGATTCCTCTGGATGCATATGTAGCATCTGCCGTGATGGAAAAAGATAGAAGTCAGTCCATCTGTTTAGAAAAAACACCCTGAAAACACAAAAAACCTCTATACAAGCCGTATTATAGAAAAAATGTTATTAGATGAAATATCTTCAGAGTATCATTCATGTTGGATAGTCCTATAATATTTAATCATGTAGAGTAAGGTAAAGATCCAGGGGAAGTTTATTGAAGATAGTGGATAATTTATGCAGGGTATCCTGAGGGATAGTTCCACACAAGTATTCAACCAGAGGACAATGTAGCTGATAGATTTACTCCTCTCACCATATCAGAAAAGTTCTAACTCAGGTGTTTATAACCAGGAAGTCTCTATTAGCCTAATAGCAAACTGCTTGTATCAAACCGCTAATGGTTCCTGAACACTGCTAGTACTTACACCACTCATGCCTTGTATGTTGTGTATTAACCACACATCCGGATAAGACTGATTGTTACTCACGCTTTTGTAGACAGTATTTTTAGGGAAGTCCGTAGGTACCGGAGTGCTGTTAAGGAGATGCTGCTTCTGGTGTCCTCAGAGGGAGACCTGCAGATATGCGAGCCGGAGCCGGCAGTTCAGGCTATCTGCCTAGCATTCCTCGTATGTTCAGATCGCATGTATAAGCTTATCCGGGTCAGGGTTCAAAGTCTCAAGCAGGCTTAGTGGTGTGATAGCTGGAGCGTAGAGCGTTGGTGGTGAGATGGAGGAATTACAGCTGGACGTTATACGTCATGATGGATCTTCTAGACTGCCAAGTCATGGATCTTGCAGTTAGGTGGTTTAGAAGGTCACGAAATTGGTGCCATATACTCCCACAGCAACAGGGTAACACCTACGCGTTTCGTAACATTGGTCTGTCACTTCAGTTATGTATGTGGTCTCAGCAATGTCTCTTGTTACCTTCGGGTCTGTACTGTGCATCGGATCCTCCCTCCAAGAGTCTCCTTTAAACCTCGTCCGCCAGAAATTGAGCCACACACCGTTAAAGTCCAACACTCCTTTATTTAGAACATAACATGGAATCCCTTGGCTATAGAACAGAAAAAGGAGGTGTGTGTACGAATAGGCCCAGACACAAGTTCGATCCTCCACTCTCCTCCCTGAGAGTGGGTTATGGTCTCCGCACGAGGGAAATTCTCCTTCCGGACGGTCTCCGACAAGAGACTCACCCGTCACCGGCAGTCTGCTGCACCGGGTCTTCAGATGAGGAGCTCCTCCGGGTCCATTACGCCCACCTCGGATTCAGGCATCCATCCCCGGAGTACCTTAGGATCCTTCCCTCGCGGAACTCAGTGTTGGGCACTGAGCCCCGGACCTCCATCCAAGTACCTCACCCCAGGACTAAAGGTGCCTGAGGTGGAACACGATCTCCGGTGGTCCTCTAGGCCTAGGCCGCCTAGAGGACGAACGCGAACCACCGTCCGCAAGCTAAAAGGTGCCTGGAACGAAGACCCCGTGACCAAGATGGCCGGCCCCTTTATACCCTCTCCCAGCAAGCATGGCGGGTTCCCCGCCCCACCATACCGCTGCCGAGAGAGGCCAAAAAGGAGGCCCCGCACACAGCGATATCCGCCCGTCAGCCCATGGTGACAGCGCCACCCAGTGGACCGCCAGAATATACCAACGGTGTCACCGAAAGATTCAAAATTTTACCCCGGGAAAGTAAGTACCCGCTACACTCTCCCCCTGTCATTTGACACTGGTCCCCAGTGTCTGGAGTGAATCATGCCCTCAACGGCTGACACAATCCAATCCAGAAACCAACTAACAATTTGAAAAAACAAAATTTTTTAGGAAACTATCCTTAACAGAGAAATTGTGTCTGAGCCCCTGTAACAAAAGAGGAGTGAAAGACAACATTAAACATGAACTCACATTTCAACATTATACCTTTCCCTCCCATCCTAACTAAGAACCACCCCAGGTTTCATAATCTTGACGGGATGTTCTCCTGCAGAGGGAAAAGGAAAGAAAACAAAACCAATACACAAAAACCCTGACACATGTATTTGTGTAAGAAGAAAAGAAACCTCTCCGAAAAGAAATTCCTTTCCTCCAAAGAGTGGGTGCATGAAAAGTGTTTAAAAAGGGGCGCATGCGCGGAGTCTAGCGGTGCGGTAATGCAGAGCTAGAGCTCCGTACCGTTCGTGGGGAGAGCCGGTATCCAGCGTTAACCCGCAAGTATAATTACATACCAGAGGGGTAGAACAAGTACCAGAGACCCTGTAGTCCATTTTGTGGGCAGAATTATGGCTCAGAGAGGGAGCGGTACCAAGTTAAAAAATCCTGTCATGAAAGCTCCTAAGGGGAGAACCGTGACTAAAGGGGCACAATCCTCTGCCTCAGTCACAGCATCTATGCGCTCACACCAGTTAAACCTGTCACAGCCTATATTCTCAGCTGACTCTGACAATGATTTATTTACCATACAAGACTCTCCTCAGACCTCACAAATAACTCCAGCCATATTTAAACAATTTGAAAATATGCTCCATAAAGCACTAAGGCCTGGTTCACACTGGGGCGACAAACGCTCCGACATTGGGAGCTCATGTCGCATGACGTGTGAAAATCAATGTTTCCCTATGGGAGCCGTCTTAACTGGTCCGACACATGTCGGTCCGACTTTGAAAATGCTCCCTGTACTACTTTGGTCCGACTTTGATCCGACTTCAGCCCATTGACTATCATTGAAGTCGGATCAAAGTCGGACCGCAGTCTTGCATGGTCCGACTTTGGCATGCGACTTGTGCTGTGCTGCTCTTGAGGGGGAACTCCAGGCCAAATTTTAAATAAAAAACCGGCGTAGATTCCCCCTCCAGGAGCACACCAGGCCCTTGGGTCTGGTCTGGATTTGCAGGGGCACCCCTACGCCGAAAAACGGCGTGGGGGTCCCCCCCAGGTCCAAACCAGACCCTTATCCGAGCACGCAACCTGGCAGGCCGCAGGGGAAGAGGGGGGGACGAGAGAGCGGCCCCCCCTCCCTCCTGAACCGTACCAGGCCACATGCCCTCAACATGGGGGGTTTGGTGCTCTGGGGCAGGGGGGCGACCTGCGGCCCCCCCACCCCAGAGCACCCTGCCCCCATGTTGATGAGGACAGGGCCTCTTCCCGACAACCCTGGCCGTTGGTTGTCGGGGTCTGCGGGCGGGGGGCTTATCGGAATCCGGAAGCCCCCTTCAATAAGGGAGCCCCCAGATCCCGGCCCCCACCCTATGTGAATGAGTATGGGGTACATCGTACCCCTACCCATTCACCTGGAGGAAAAAAATGTCAATAAAAAAAACTACACGGGTTTTTAAAGTAATTTATTACACAGCTCCGGGGGTCTTCTACCGACTCCGGCGCTCTTCTTCCGACTTCCGGGGGTCTTTTCCGACTTCGGGGGTCTCAGGTGTCGTCTCCGCGCTCTCCGGTTCTTTCTTCCGCCGGGCCTCCGCTAACTTCTTTTTAGCTCTCTTGCTAACAGAGGCCCGGTCTTCCCGTTGTCTCGTCCGGCTCTCCGTTGTCCTTCTGCCGGCCCCTCCGCTAACTTCTTTTTAGCTCTTTCGCTAGTGGAGGGGTCGGTCTTCCCGTCGCTGTCGCCGTCGGCTTCTTCTTCCCTCTTCTCCTCCTCGATGTTGACGCGTCGCTTCTTCCCGCTGTAATACTGGCTCTCCGCTCCGCTCCGCTCCGCATTAATATAGGCTTCTCATGACGTCACAGTCACATGTTCCGGGGCACATGGCCCCGGAGCATGTGACTGTGACGTCATGGGAACATGTGACTGTGACGTCATGAGAAGCCTATATTAATGCGGAGCGGAGCGGAGAGCCAGTATTACAGCGGGAAGAAGCGACGCGTCAACATCGAGAAGGAGAAGAGGGAAGAAGAAGCCGACGGCGACGGGAAGACCGACCCCTCCACTAGCGAAAGAGCTAAAGAAGTTAGTGGAGGGGCCGGCAGAAGGACAATGGAGAGCAGGACGAGACAACGGGAAGACCGGGCCTCTGTTAGCAAGAGAGCTAAAAAGAAGTTAGCGGAGGCCCGGCGGAAGAAAGAACCGGAGAGCGCGGAGACGACACCGGAGACCCCCGAAGTCGGAAAAGACCCCCGGAAGTCGGAAGAAGAGCGCCGGAGTCGGAAGAAGACCCCCGGAGCTGTGTAATAAATTACTTTAAAAACCTGCGTAGTGTTTTTTTATTGCAATTTTTGTCCACCAGGTGAATGGGTAGGGGTACGATGTACCCCATACTCATTCACATAGGGTGGGGGGGCCGGGGGCCCCCTTATTGAAGGGGGCTCCCGGATTCCGATAAGCCCCCCGCCCGCAGACCCCGACAACCAACGGCCAGGGTTGTCGGGAAGAGGCCCTGTCCTCATCAACATGGGGGCAGGGTGCTCTGGGGTGGGGGGGCCGCAGGTCGCCCCCCTGCCCCAGAGCACCAAACCCCCCCCATGTTGAGGGCATGCGGCCTGGTACGGTTCAGGAGGGAGGGGGGGCCGCTCTCTCGTCCCCCCCTCTTCCCCTGCGGCCTGCCAGGTTGTGTGCTCGGATAAGGGTCTGGTTTGGACCTTGGGGGGACCCCCACGCCGTTTTTTCGGCGTAGGGGCGCCCCTTCAAATCCAGACCAGACCCAAGGGCCTGGTATGCCTCTGGAGGGGAACCCACGCCGTCTTTTTTAATTTAAAATTTGGCCTGGAGTTCCCCCTCAAGATTCATACCAAACACAGTGCCTGATATTGGCAGGGATCCAAGTCGGATCCCCGTTCATTGAAAGTCGGACATATGTCGGCTTCATGTCGCAGGGCAAAGTCGGATCCAAAGTAGGACGGATGTCGTGTCGCACTAGTGTGAACCCGGCCTAAAGCAGACATCTGATCAAATTACCTCACACCTCTCAAGAGAGATAAGGGAAATTGGTAAGCGTACAGCTGCCTTAGAGATAAAAACTGAGGACTTAGAAAATATTTCTCTGGAACATTCAATGCAACTTGAAAATCTCAAAGAGGAAAATATCTTGCTTCACAACAAGCTAGAAGACCATGAGAATAGGGACAGGAGGTCCAATTTGCGAATCAGGGGTATCCCTGAGGCAATTCTTGACCTGCAATCTACAATTACTGCACTGTTCCAGGAATTGCAACCAGCCATTCCCATTGAAAGAATGGAATTTGACAGAATTCATCGAGCACTTGCTGCTAAAAAACCTGACGGTCCTCCACGGGACATCATAGTGAAACTACACTACTACCGCACAAAAGAAATGCTTCTGTCATCAGCCAGAGATAAAAAACAGTTAAATTTTCAAGGACATGAATACCAACTGTTTGCTGATTTGTCCCAAACTACAATTTCTAAGAGAAGAGCATTAAAACCCCTTCTTCAGGAACTCCAAAGCCATGATATCCCTTATCAATGGGGATTCCCATTCTCTTTACGATTCGCCTATAAAGGGAAAAGATACACTTGCAGAACCTATGAAGAACTTCAACAAACACTCATAGATCTACATTTAATGGATCCAGATCCAAGAAATACCTCTCTGCGGAGTAGAGCAATGCCCCTTTCATCCAAAGGGCATCACTCCCAACCCAATTTGGAAAATGGAAATCATCCATCCCACAAGAGAAGTCGTCATACATCTCCTCCTCAGGAAAGAGAAGATTCAATGGACTGACAGAAACCTCAAAGAAATCAACCTGTTCGCTTTTACCCTGCTATGGACCTTTTGAAGACATATTGTGCAACACATAGCACTCATTTACAAACTAATGCACAATAATAAGTGTTGCCCCAGATGCAGTCCCTTTTCACTTATACTGATTGCTCATAGTTTTCCAGTTAAGCTTAAATACTAAGCTTAAATACTAAAAATGCTAACCAGCATACGGTTGAAGTTTTTTCTATCTTTTTTTGATCTAGTTTTTTTTTTTTTTTTTTTTTTTTAGCATGACTTAGGGTAAGCAAAAGTCCTGCTATCCTAGATTTTCTGGTTCTTGAAGAAGAACATTATATAGTTTCTTCTGACGTTCACTAGACTATTGAAGAACATAGGTCATACTTATTTTACCAGTCCCCCCTCTTTGTAAGTCAAATGATTGATCTTATATTACTGAATGGGAACTACTAGAACAACAGTATTATTTACCTCTGGGGATCTTTTTTATTAATTCCCCTAGCCGACAGTTTAGTTATTACTCCTAGTGTGTAAAGGAGGACCCCCAATTCCTGCTCTATCCTCACCCTTTATTACCACCCCTCTAGTTTAGGTAGCTTTCTCACCAGGAGATCCTGGAGCAATCAGCAGATTTTCTTAAATTTTTGTCACCCCTATAGTCCCTCCCCTGGAGTATTTACCTATAATCTTAACAGTTTTCATATGCATTATTAGGTTAACGAATTATTCTTTATCGTATTATTCTTTTCAGATGGCTCTCCCCCCCTTTTGAACGGGAGATCCGTGCGCCCTACTTTGCCTCCCTCATTCGACCACATAAAACATGTGGAAGTCTGACGGAGGCGCTATTTCCCCAGTGGGGGATTTTTGCCCCCACTTGCGGAAAACACTTAAATGTGTCTTTATGTTAGTATATGTATTATTTTCTCTAAACAGTCAAATTTTATGCCATTCTATCACTCTAGTATTCATCTTCTATCTGCTTTCCTTCCCC
Organism: Rana muscosa; assembly: GCA_029206835.1. Taxonomy (NCBI): domain Eukaryota; kingdom Metazoa; phylum Chordata; class Amphibia; order Anura; family Ranidae; genus Rana; species Rana muscosa. The sequence continues at coordinate 758,531,906 of CM055118.1, read as the reverse complement.
CTCTTCGAGTCCACTCGGATCGCATTGAATAACACGAATTACTTGGCAACAGGTAAGTCCTCCTTATCCACCCTACTACCATGGCACCATTAAACATTTTGTCCCTGAATGTTCAGGGACTGAACATTCCTCAAAAACGAACCAAGGCCTTCCGCGTATTTCATGCCAAAAAGGCACACACAGTTTGTTTACAAGAAACTCACTTCACAAAAACCACCACACCCAAATTTATATCCCATTTCTATCCACAAACCTACACGGCCTCGGCTGCCTCCAAGCAACGGGGTACTCTCATAGCCTTCCATCGTTCTACCCCATTTATACTCCAATCACAAATAAAAGATCCTGAAGGACGATACTTAATTCTTACGGGTCACATAGTGGATACCGCAATAACTGTAGTTTCTTATTATGCACCAAATAAACAACCCAATCCATTTATGTCACATTTATTACAAGTAGTGAATGATCATAAAATAGGAACAGTTATGCTCTGTGGTGACTCCAACCAGGTCCTCCTCCCATTTCTGGATAAATCCCCGTACACACCATTACAAACAAATGTCAAGAAGTCCTTCTCACAAATCCTATCCAAACATAATTTAGTAGATTCATGGAGAGAAGCCAACCCCACTACACGGAAATACACATACTATTCCCATCCCCACAAAACATTTTCAAGGATTGATCATATATTTCTAACTATAGGCATGCTCCCTGAAATCATTGCTGCAGACATAGTCCCCATTCCATGGTCCGACCATAATGCTGTACTCACCTCCATTAAATCATTACTACCCAAAGGCCATGATCGTACTTGGAATCTCCCAGACATTCTACTCAAACACCCAGCTTATCGCCAAACTATTGAACAAGACATAAAAGAATACATTACCCTTAACTCTATCCCAGAAATTAGTATGCTAACTCTATGGGAAGCCCATAAACCTGTGATACGCAACACAATCCAGAAACAATCAGCTATATTTAAACGAGAACGGAAAACCCTTGCCCGTAAACTGGAAATGGATTTTAACACGGCCTTTATATCCCATCAAGAAAATCCATCCACATTAACTAAATCCCGATTAGACAAGACCCGTACTGCATACAACTTATTTCTCACAGAAGCCGTAGAAAAATCCTATAAACGCTCAAGATTTAACCGCTTCATGAAAGCTAATAAGCCCGGGACATACCTTGCAAGAACACTCAATTCCCTAAACAAACCCTTTAAACCAATTCGGCTAAAACTAGCAAAGGAAGTATACACAAGCAACCCTCACAAAATAGTCAAAAAATTTCATTCCCACCTATCCTCATTATATGCTTCATCTAATAACTTTGACCCGCTAGCTGCAGATACATTTTTCTCCGACTTACATTTGCCAGGACTTTCCCCTGACCAAAATAAAATCCTAGAAGAAATTATTTCACCAGAAGATGTCGCCAAGGCTATTAAAGAATTAAAAATAAACAAGAGACCAGGCCCAGATGGCTACTCAGCTTTATATTACAGAACCTATACAGACATATTATCACCAATCTTAGCAGACGCCTTCAATGTACTATTGAAAGGAGAATCCTTTAGACAGGAAACCCTGACCGCCATTATTTGTATGATCCCAAAACCTCTCACGGATGATACCCTATGTACAAACTTTCGCCCAATTTCCCTTCTGAACCTAGATATCAAAATCTTAGCCAAAATATTGGCCAAAAGACTAAATAGAATAATAGGCAAGCTCATCCATAAGGATCAAGTAGGATTCATGCCAAAGCGGCAGGCGGGAGACAATGTCCGTCGGGCCGTATTGCTAGCCCACATAGCCAAAAAACGACGTATACCCTCCTGTTTTCTGTCCCTAGATATAAAAAAGGCCTTTGACTCCATAGCCTGGCCGTACCTTAATTACACATTACAAAAATGGGGTTTTGGCCCTCACTTCCTAACATGGATAGAAGCACTCTATAACAAACCAATTGCATATATAAAATACGCAGGCTATAAATCTAATTCCTTTAATATAGAAAGAGGAACGCGCCAGGGATGTCCACTCTCCCCCCTCCTATTCGCCCTCTTAATAGAACCCCTAGCTCAACGAATCCGCACAGATCCGACAATCACAGGCATCGAATTAGCTGGATACCATCATAAATTATGCCTATTTGCGGATGACATACTCCTATTTCTATCATCCCCACAAGTCTCTGGACCTAATCTTCTATCCGTTTTAGATAAATTTGCAGTGATTTCGGGACTTACGATAAACCCCAAAAAATCCATGGCCCTAGATATATCCCTCACTAAAATAGAATCAGACTCGGCCAAAACTGCACTTCCTTTCATATGGACTGAGAGGTCAATCCCCTATTTAGGGATTCACCTAACAGCCTCAAACTTAGATCTCTTTGCAGCAAACTATCCCCCACTCCTCAAACAAATAACTATTTTACAACAATGGACACATCTCCCAATTTCATGGATAGGTAAAATTAATGCAGTCAAAATGACAATTCTCCCTAAAATACTCTACTTATTTAGAGTCTTACCAATCCCTATCCCATCTTATTATCTTAGAATACTCCAAAGAAAAACATCAAACTATGTCTGGGGCTCCAAAAAACCCCGTGTATCGTTACATACACTTTATTTACCGAAACTTAAGGGAGGCCTTGGGTTCCCTAATTTTGCTAATTATTATAGAGCGGCACATATTGCCAGCCTCACTAAATATCACACTAATGATGATATACCTATATGGGTAATAATAGAAGCAGCAGAATGTGACCCTCTATCTATATCCAATGTACTATGGCTCCTCCCTAAAGAAAGAAAAACCCTAAGTAACCCTATTATAAAACACTTTTTAGCCGTATGGGATAACCTTAGATTTAAACATCAGCTACAATCACCTCACAACCCTCTCTTATCATTCCTTAAAAACCCTGCTTTTTACCCAGCATGGGTCTCACCCAAGTCATTTAGGGTATGGAATTCATTGAATATTACTTGGCTTAATTACCTAACCTCTACATCATCTTTTCATACGTTTCCTACCCTTTGCGACACCTATAACTTGCCGAACTCTGAACTTTTCAGATATCTCCAAATTAAAAACTTTTACACACCTTTGTTAATTACTGACACCCCTTTATCCCAACTTACAATATTTGAATCTGCATGTTTAAAAGACCCCCATTCAAGAGGACTAATATCGTCAATATACACCCACATTACAATTTACTCAGGTTTAGACAAACCACCTTATGCACGTAAATGGGAGGAGGACCTGGAAAGAGAATTCGATGTGGCTGATTGGTCCAAAATATGGTCTATAACAAAATCTTCTTCACCAAATGTTTTGGCGGTAGAAACCAACTATAAAGTTCTAACCCGTTGGTACCTCGTTCCCTATAGATTGGCGAAATTTACGCCAAACCAAACAGGCCAATGCTTCCGGGGCTGTCCCGACCCGGGCACCCACCTACACATTTGGTGGTCTTGCCCGTTGATACAATTATACTGGGAACAGATATTTGAAACTGCCTCCAGAATATTTGGCTTCACTATACATCCTGACCCAGCCACGGCCTTGCTCAATTTAAAACCAGATTACATCACATATAAACAATTTAAACTTCTCACTCAATTGTTTACGGCAGCCAAACAAACAATTGCAAAAGCATGGAAGACCCCTAAACTGGAAATAGCCGAGACTATACGTAGAGTCAATGGATTTATGGCTCACGCCAAAATGCTAGCCATAGAAAGAGATCAAATTCCAATCTTTGAAAAGTTATGGAACCCATGGATGAAATATCACCTATCTTCATTCCGCGAAGACTTGATTCTCATGCCATGGTAGCGGGTGGATCATATCGTGAACACTCTATTATCCTGTTGTAATACACAGGTCAAAGACCAATGAACTCGAGCCATCCGAGTGGACTCCTATACCCCCCCCTCCCTCTACTTTCCTACTATCCTATTCTACTTATTTTTAGGTTACCTACTTATCCATTTCTATTTTCATGTCATTTTTATGCTATCTTTTACGTCCATTTAAAGTTCACTTAGATCTTTACTTTTATTTGAAAAGCATTATCTAAGCGGCATTATAATATTGCACTATGTAATTAGTTCTTAATTGTACTAAAACAAATAATATTTGTTTGTTCGTTATCTTACCATCTACTGTAACATACATCTAGTGCGTGGATGTATCCACCGTTGATTTCTGCTTAGCCCTTAGAAACTATACAGCAATATGCACATTGTAGACCATGAATTTACTACTTATTCTTTATAATAGAAATATGTAGTCAATGTTCTACAACCATTATAAATGTATGTTCTGTACATTTCTGTTATATCTCATTCAATAAAATACTTTAACATGAAAAGGGTTTAAAAAAAAACGTTGCACAAGACTGCCACCTGGTGACAGCCTCGCGGTACTGCACTCGTGGAGCTTCTTCTTCTTCTTCTTCTTCTTCTTCTTCTCTTTGGCCCTATCTAACCCCAGAGTCTGTGATCTCTTTGCAGGAAGAGGGAAAAGAAAAAAACACAGGAATAGTTCCTCATTCCTTTGGGCACACAACAACAACTGCCCCGAAAAGTTCAATCAGCATGATAAGAGCGGAGTCTCTGTCTCCTATAAGTAAAAGCGAGGATGCGGCAAAATCAGTGGCTTCAAGTGTTGATCCATGGTCTCCAGATGATACTCCACATCTTCGCCTTCTTTGCGTCGGATCAGCACTTTTTTCTGCATGGATGTGTCTTCCTAACATCCAATCGGCCTTGCAATCTTTGAAACGCTGTGAAGCACTAGGAGAGCACGCCAGGTACCTGCGGGCGTGCGGAACTTTTAGGCGGGTCCACACGAAGTCATTGTACCAGCGCTCTCTGTACACTTCCACCTCATAGAACAAGTCCTTCGGTAAGTAGGGATACTCCCATCCGTACTCCTCTGCAACTTTTTGGCCAAATAGGCGTTGTAGTCTTGCCAAAGGAGGCATGGTAGCTCTGTCTCCCTCACCAGGCATAACTACCGAGTCTGGATGATGAGGCGCTTTGACCACCTCCAATCTGGGCATTGGTGCCCGCAGCAACAGTCTCTTTACCCCAGCATCAGATGCAGGTTGTGCCGGGGTTGTAGGGACAAACTGAGGACAAGATTCTTCTCCAGGCGCTGTCGCCTCCACTCGGGGCGTACTTTCCCCTGTTGACATGGGTGAATTCCGAGATCTGCGGAATGAAGCAAGCGGTACCTTGTCCCAGCCTTTCTCAGCAAACAAATCATCAATGATGGCATCATCTCCCAGGTCCGAGAGCGATTCCAGGTCGGAGGTGTCACACTCCTCCGCGGGGATGTAGCTCTTTGTAGAAACGGAGCCTCCACACTCCGCGGACTTACTAGGCCATGCCTTCCCGACACCTCCTCCCACACACCAAGTCCCTTCGCCTGGCTTACCTCGGCCTTTCCTTGAAGCGGGACGTCCGGAACCCTCGTCAACGGATCCATCCTGGCCTGGCGTAAGCGGGCGAGACGGTCCACCACCACCGCTGGTCGGGGCTACCACGCTGGTTCTTTTCTTCGGTGTGGACACTGCGAGACAGTGGTGACCGAGTCAGCATCCTCGGATTTCTCCCGTAGAGTTTTAACAACCTCTTCCCTGGTCGCTGCAGTGTGCGCTGGGGTGACTCTCACAGCAGTGATTTCTCCTCTTTGAGTGGTGGTACCTGAAGCCTGGCCTAGGTAGATGGTTCCCAGCCTCTCTACTGCCGAATCCACCTCAAACATGAACTCCCCACAGGCCTCACAACGTCCGAACGGCTTCAGCAGGCACACCAGTCCCGAACACCCGGGACAAATCATACCCATGGCCTTAACGTCCATACATGATTATAAGGCGAATCGACCCCTTGGCTTCAGTCGAATCCCCGTATCCGTTATTGGAGCAGCAGCAGTCAGTGTCGTGGTGGAAGGATGTACCGGAATCCACGAGGTGTGTCCAAACATGGCGACCTGTTGCTGATCCATCGCACACTGCAGAGTTTTCGCGCCAATGTCCCACGTGTAGTCCCTTCACACGTATTGGACTCCTCCCCTTTGCTCCAGTTCGCGGGCTTTCTTTACTTTTTCTTGGTTGAGCCACGCCCACGAACTAAGCGGCGGGGGTTGTGTCTGTTGGCGCAGTGCAATTAGAAACCCCCACGTGTACTACTTCACACGGCTGAGCTTCCCCCCGTTCACCGCTCTTCCTGCGCGGGCCTTTCCCTTCTTGGGGTCATGTCCACGGCTTCAAGCAGGGCTGCACTTTGGCCTATTTGTTTAACTCTTCCAGCAGACACGTTCCATACAGTAATGCACAACACAATGCCGGACCCAAGCCCCCACGTGTACCGCACACCCTCTCCCCACTCCCCTCTATTAAAGTTCTCCAACTCGCACTGTCTCTGGTCTAGGGGTATGATAGGGGAGGGAGAGGGGTGAGCTACGCCAGGCTTCCACCACAGTTATGTATGTGGTCTCAGCAATGTCTCTTGTTACCTTCGGGTCTGTGCTGTGCATTGGATCCTCCCTCCAAGAGTCTCCTTTAAACCTCGTCCACCAGAAATTGAGCCACACACCGTTAAAGTCCAACACTCCTTTATTTAGAACATAACATGGACTCCCTTGGCTATAGAACAGAAAAAGGAGGTGTGTGTGTACGAATAGGCCCAGACACAAGTTCGATCCTCCACTCTCCTCCCTGAGAGTGGGTTATGGTCTCCGCACGAGGGAAATTCTCCTTCCGGACGGTCTCCGACAAGAGACTCACCCGTCACCGGCAGTCTGCTGCACCGGGTCTTCAGATGAGGAGCTCCTCCCGGTCCATTACGCCCACCTCGGATTCAGGCATCCATCCCCGGAGTACCTTAGGATCCTTTCCTCGCGGAACTCAGTGTTGGGCACTGAGCCCCGGACCTCCATCCAAGTACCTCACCCCAGGACTAAAGGTGCCTGAGGTGGAACAAGATCTCCGGTGGTCCTCTAGGCCTAGGCCGCCTAGAGGACGAACGCGAACCACTGTCCGCAAGCTAAAGGTGCCTGGGACGAAGACCCCGTGACCAAGATGGCCGGCCCCTTTATACCCTCTCCCAGCAAGCATGGCGGGTTCCCCGCCCCACCATACCGCTGCCGAGAGAGGCCAAAAAGGAGGCCCCGCACACAGCGATATCCGTCCGTCA